>CM053758.1:50883480-51013255 GCA_028658305.1 Pachyuromys duprasi
CCTCTCCTCTCCTCTCCTCTCCTCTCCTCTCCTCTCCTCTCCTCTCCTCTCCTCTCCTCTCCTCTCCTCTCCTCTCCTCTCCTCTCCTCTCCTCTCCTCTCCTCTCCTCTCCTCTCCTCTCCTGGGCTTGACCCCACAACTTTTCCCATCTGTCTTTTTATCAAAATGATTGCTCCTAGGAATTTTCCTTTAACCCCTTTCCCATGTTTCTAGCTGAGCTCTAGTCCAGATCCCATACAGCCTGGCCTGTAATGGTCTCTTATATATCCTTGAAGCTTGTGCCACAGGTAGGGAGGCTTTCAATAAATGTTTCACTTGGTATTCATGAACTCCTATAAACAGAGTGCAGCTTGATTCACATCTGCATTCCAAGACTCTGTCTGCTTCTCTAAACGTAGGTGAATGAGAAAAGGAAATAAAAGGAGGACATGACTGCTCCTATGTATGGGCTGGGGTGAAAGTGCACCAGATGAATAAGAAAGAAAGAAAGAAAGAAAGAAAGAAAGAAAGAAAGAAAGAAAGAAAGAAAGAAAGAAAGAAAGAAAGAAAGAAAGAAAGAAAGGAAGGAAGGAAGGAAGAAAGAAAGAAAGAAAGAAAGAAAGAAAGAAAGAAAGAAAGAAAGAAAGAAAGAAGAAAGAAAAAAGAAAGAAAGGAAGGAAGGAAGGAAGATGGACATGGCTGCTCCCAAGCTTAGTGAAGGTTTATTGTAGATTAAATGAAGAGGCATCTGAAAGGGTCCAGAGTAAATATGACCAAACTGAGCAGGGCCATGGGAGGGCAGAGGGGAAGGAAGAGCAAGAGAAGAGCTACTGACCAAGACACTAGCCAGGAGACTATAACCCAAATGGCAGAGTTACTTAGAGGCCAGAGGAGCTGGGTAAAAGGACAGCCCAGCCCCTGGACTGCAGAGTTCAGGGTAGGGGTTGAGTATGCTAGCCAGGAGGACCCTGTAACACATAGAGTTGCTGAGAGAACCTAGCAGCAAGAGTCAGTTTTGATGTATTAATAGGCATGTTAGCCAGTTTGAGACCTAATACTAGGTGATGTCTATAGGATGAATAATTGATCCAATCCCACTTCCATGTACCATGCACACAACTGTAAAATCATTTCCTAATATTCTGTTCAAACTACGCAGTAGCATAGATTATGAGGAGCATGGAGCCTTTCATGTGAGCACACTCACAAACCGGCCCTGGTTAACCGTTCCAGTCTCTGTCCTACCACTTTTCAGCAGGAATTCATTAGAAAGTTCAGCCCCAGACTCTGCCCTGTCACACCAGGGCTCTCTTGTCTACTTTCACTGTAATTTAGCCTCTCCTCTTCTGTCTCGGTCAAATCTTCATAATTTAATAAACTAAGAATTTGATCTCATTGCATTCACAGGGCTTTCTAGACCTTTTGGGCTTAAAAATTTCCGAACCTTGGGATCACTGAAGGACTAAAGCACTTGGGAAGTTTTACTGGCTTCTTGAGAAACACTCTCTCCAGATTCATGCTCTTTATTTGTCTTACCAGCTTCGACACTAAGCGAGGACCATGTCCTTAGTCCACAGGATGTTTAGATATATCTCCAATGTTCTCTCCCTGACAGGGTGTTGCATAATGATATTGTTTTAAAATCACCTTCCAGAACCAAAAAGAGAGAGAGAGATGGAATTCTAAATACACCCTGTCTTTCTGGCATGAATCAGATCCTGATCATTATTTACAAGGCAGGCTCAATGCAAGTCAACTCAGATCCCGCACACCAAGCCTTTGTGAGACTCCTCCCCAGGTGGCCCTGTCTGCAGGGTGGATACCTGCTCTGACTGGCAAATAGGCTACTATATATGACATTGCAAAAGCAGGTTCAGTTAGGGACTGTGATTCAATTACAGTGTTTAATACCTGTAATAGGACCCAGTTGTTCTTTTGAGAGAATTTTGAAAAAATAGCCTTTTTCAGAAAGTACTGCTGAGTCAGCCAGGAGCCCATTTTCCATCTATGCCATTCCCCTTCACCCTAAAACTCATTTCATACTTCTGATATGCCCAGATAGTAAATAGTGTATGCTAGAACAGGGCTGCCTTTCTCATTGACTTTCTCAGCTTAACTAAATATCTACTTTGAGGGATTATAGTCAACCAATGGCCAAAACTTGAAATCCGACCTGCTTAGTGAGCATACTTCATGCATCTGACTGGCTTCACTCAAATGTCTCTAAGAAATGAGGCTGCTGTGAGAAGGTGTTACATTACCTGCCCATCCAGGGGGATGGATTTTCATCATGTTGAGAATCTTAAACTAAGAAGACCCAAGCACTCTTGCAAGGAGAAAGAGGTGGGTGGGAAGTTCTGGATGGCTTTGCCAACTCATCCCTGCCCTGAACTCTACTGTAGGGCAAGTTTTTCCCTTCTTTACTGTTTTAAAAAGACATCCAGAACTTACAAAGAGGGTGAGATTCCCATCTTAACCTCTTTTAACTCTTTGAGTGCCTGTATAGTTTCTTCAAGATAATCCTTGTGTTCTTTAGAGCTTTGTGTAAGCATAAACTTGCTCTTAACTACTTCCAGATAAATATAAAGGGTGACTAACACTATAAATTACTCATGATTTCCCCAGAAGTGAAGACACAATAGAGGGAGGAGACTACTCAACACCCTAGGCATCCATTATACAGGCAATCTTCCAACTGTGTACTGGAAGTTTCTCTTTTATAGTCTGCCTTCCTTGGCAATGGCAAATGCTAGCAATAGAATTCTAAGAAAGAAAATATGTACACAAGAACATCAAAACTGATCATCTCTTATTTGGAGAATTAAGAGATTTCTGATAGTGTATCTACCATCACATACATCATCCTCTCCTCTGGATGCTGACCTTCAACTGTGCTATCATCTCCCATTAAGCAAGTTCTCCTGATTCTCCAGGACTTTACAATGCCAAGAACACTCTGTCTTTACCTTATAAGAAGCTGCATCCTAAATGAGACAGGCAGCATTACTGCGGTGACATCCTAGGAGCTTGCCACCTTAAGGTGCTTCAGTTTAGTCTAGTATGAAGGTCTATTTGTGTACAATGGTATTATGTCTAAAAGAAAACGATTTCCCTTCAATGACTAACTCCAATGTCTGAGTCTATAATAAACATGTCCATATACCATATCTAATATATCTGATAACTCATTAGTAACTTT
This sequence comes from Pachyuromys duprasi, assembly GCA_028658305.1. NCBI lineage: Eukaryota > Metazoa > Chordata > Mammalia > Rodentia > Muridae > Pachyuromys > Pachyuromys duprasi. The sequence continues at coordinate 50,886,659 of CM053758.1, forward strand.
GACAATGCCTGTGATACTTAAAATAAAATGAACCTCTCTCCTCTTACAAGAATCCTTGGGTCTTTCTCAGTTCCCATGCATGAGAATTTGAGGATATATCTTGGTTTTCTGAGACTATTTTTTTTCTCTTCTATATGTTGGGGAGGAAGTAATGGGCTCTGGGGTGTAACGGTAATAATTTAGGAAGACCATGGTTCCAAAGTGCTTTGCACCCTGCCTTGAACACAGTAGGCCCTGAAAAAATGGTACTTAAGCTCCCCCCCCCTTTGGAGCGAATTAGGTGGTGTTCACATCATGCTTAAGGGATTTGCCTATTATGGTTTGCAAGCATTGCAACAATATACTATGGATATTTAAAAGTGCCCCGATGGTGTCAGATGCAGGTGACTGAGAGTATGATCGATGCCTGGCTGAGGCTTCTGTATCATGAAGCAGTCATCCCACACTTGCTAAACAAATGTGAAAGGCCGGCAAGATGGCTGATCAGGTACAAGTTCTTGCCACCGAACCACCTGAGCTCACTCCCTAGGACTCAATGTGGTAGAATAAGTAAACCAGCTAGCTACTCAGGTTATCCTGTGACCTCCACATGTGCACCATAGCACACACAGACATGTACACACACATACACACAAATAAATAAACAAGGAGGTAAAACAAATACAGGGTGAAGAGATAAGAGGGGTTGCTAATGTTTTTTTTAAGTATATATTTAATTTCAAGAAAACTTTTACTCCATGGTAGCAAACAACAAATGTAATTTTAAAAAGACATTAAATATAATTTCCCAGCATGTGGAAATGTATAAATGCCATCTATATGTATACACCATGTAGGGAGAAAGCCAGCATCTATAAATGAAGTATCAACCTGAAATGCAAAATTCCCCCAGAAGTGTGCACAGAGGCTCCCTCCAAGGAAGATAGATTTTTCTGGCTTAGAAAAGAAGAAAATGTTCTAAGATGTGTCTGCAATATGACATATTCACCATCGTGTCTGTAAATATATATTATCTCTAATACATCTTTTCTCATTTTTTTCATGAAATAAGGCTGTTTTAGTCAAAAATCCAAGTGTGTAACAAGCGTGACAACATCAAAGCCAAGACAAGGAAGGAGTTGGGCTGAAAATTAAGGCATCTTCTGGAGAGTATTCAGTTGTGACCATAAGATAAACAATATATAGATATATATGTATATATATACATATATATATGTATATATATATATATATCAGGTAGGAAGCAGAGTTCAATTTTCTTGAGTCATAAGTTGGTAGTCTTTTTCCATCATAGATATTTAGACTCCTCCTTGCTGGCATGACACAGGATCTTTGAAGCCACTGATGAAAGAAGACATGGGCTATATTTAAGTGCAATTGACATCTGCGCCAATTCCTCACACTGTGACTTTCCTGGGTCACCTCCTTGGGGCCTACTGCCACAACACTTGTTTATTCTCGTATGGCTTCTCCTGCTACCTAAGTCACAAAGTACACACCAAAATATAAGTTTCATTCCGTTGTTTAAGTTGTTTTCATGAGTTAAGGTACACAATGAGACCTCAGCACACTGCTCAGCAGAGGTCACTCTCTCTGCTTTGTGAAGCAGGGGAGTAGACCCAGTAGTGATTGAACAGCAACCATGTTTGTGTTGTTTAAATGTGAAGTCTTCCATGGGCTTGACTGCTCCAATACTTGATCTCAACGAATATAGTTATTTTAAGAGGGTTGTGCCATCTTTCGGAGATGACTCCTCATTAGAGAAAATACATCACTGGGGATGGAAGTAAGCCTGGCGCCATTTCTGATTTTTTTCACCCTGATCCCTGACTGCTGATGCAGGTGGTCAGCTGGCCTCATGCCCTCATATGTCTGCTGCCATGCCTACTGCTCCACATTTGACTGCTTCTCTTTGAACTGTAAGCCGAAACGCACTTTGGGTATCTCTCAGGTCGCTTTCACTAGGTATTTTATCATAGCAACTGTAAAGTAACTAAGGCAGCGTGGCATTTCTCACGTCTTTGCGGGGGCAGCCGGAGAGAAGATTACTGCGCCGTGTTATAGCCAAGAAAGCTGAAGCCTATCAGCGTCGGCTACCTTGTGCGGTGTCACACAGAAGATACAGAATTGGGATGCAAGGGGCAGTAACAGACCTCTGCATCATTTCTGTTCTCACGGGAGTCTCTGAAGTTCGTTTCATGTGCCCTTCCTTAGCGGAAGACTCCTCTGTTCTCAGCATCCCTTACTTGCCCGTATCTTTGTGAGGGTTGAGACCTTGCATGCTTCCCCCATCCATGTTTAACATGTCTGTTGCTGTCATTATTGTTCAGTTCATGTTTAGGCAGTCATGCCCCAAAGAGTCAGTTCTGAAAATACACAGAAAAGTAACATATATAGATTGAGAGGGTTGTAAGAAGAATTAATTAAAAAAAAAAAGGTGGCCATGAATTTGAAAGAGAACAAGGAGAGGTGTATGAAAGGATTTGGAGGGAGGAAAAGAAAGGAGGAGATGATGTAATTATATTACAGTCTAAAAAAATAAAAATAATTTTAAAACACAAGAGTGAAGCAAGCTTGTCATTCGAGGTGCTTGGGATCACTGCCCATCGATAAACTTTTGGACCTTAGAACTAGTACCTCAACTTTAGTAGTTGCCAAAACAAGAAATTTTTAAAAATATGAAAACCAGATGGACCCAGTGGGAAAGGTCACCCCCAGCATTGCCAGGAGCTGAATTAACAATGATCAACTGCTTGGGTTGCTTTTACCTCCTCTTCACAGCTGGGTCACCTTACCCAGGGACATTCCCATCCCCAAATGTGTTGATTCCCCTTTGTGCTATAGAGCGCACAACATACCACACATGGAATTTAGTTCCAAGGGTCACCATTCTCCCAGATTAGCATTACTCTCACTTCTCAGCATATGAGGCATGACCCAGCAAGTGTGTCCCTATACTTTTCTCATTCCTAAATGTGCTGACAAATCCATACCAGCCCCATGGGTTCCAACGAAGGTGAATGTGCTCACTCTGGGCTAGTGCACTCCCAGCCTGAGGCCAATAATGGCTGAACAACCTTAAGTGGACATGCTAAACAATGCACGTCAAACACACACACAAAGTCACACACGAAAATGCTCACCTTTTGGAAGTGATACAAGCCCAAGGAGGACAAGATGAAGAACCCACATTTACTGACCATTTTTTCTTCGTAGTCTTTCATGAGCCCTTGAAAATATTTATGAACAATCTGACTATGCAATGACAATTCAAAATAGGAAGCATGGTAAAATTTTGTGAGGCAAATAGAAGGGTACTTCATTCAAACAAAAAATTCTCTGAGTCTAGCAAACCACCCATGACAGTCCCAGAAATGTCAACAGTACAAATAGTCTATCGGGGCTTAATAATATCTCAAAAGTCTTAATTCTGTAAACCCTACCTACAATGAGCCCCAGGTTTTCTCTTCTTAGATGAACTGCAAACTTCCAAGTGCTGCCTTTTTCAAAGAAGGTGCTTTGTCAGTGTCATCACTATGAACTGAATGTATGTATCTCTCCATAATGATGCTCACACTGTAGCCGTCAGTAAAATGACATTTTGAGGATACTGGTTTAGGGAAATAATTAGGGTAAGAGTGGGTCCTAAGAGAAAAGCCCACTGTGTGCTACATGAAAGAAAGGCCACACTAGTACATCTGCAGGCCAAAGAAGACTGTTACCAAGAACCCGTTAGCTGTGACCATTTTCCCCCTTTTTATTTATTTTGTGTCTTTTTTTATTTTTACATTAATCACAGGTTATGTACTTTGTATCCCAGCCATAGCCCCCTCCCTCATTCCCTCCCAATCCCCCCATCCCTCCCTCATCTCCTTCCTGCCCCTTTCCAAGTCCACTGATAGGGGAGGACCTCCTCCCCTTCCATCTGACCCTAGTTTATCAGGTCTCTTCAGGGCTGGCTGCAATGTCCTCTTCTGGAATCTAGCAAGGATGCTCCTCCCTCACAGGGGGGTGGGGGGTGGGAGGAGGGGGTGTCGAAGAGCCAGCCATTGACTTCATGTCAGAAGTAGTTCCTGATCCCCTTACTAGGGTACCCAGTTGGATACTGAGCTACCATGGGCCATATCCAAGCAGGGGTTCTAGGTTATATCCATACATGGTCCTTGGTTGGAGAAACAGTCTCATAAAAGACCCCTGTGCCCTGATCTATTTGGTCCTTGTGGAGCTCCTGTCCTCTCCAGGTCTTACTAATTGCCCCTTCTTTCATATGATTCCCTGCACTCTGCTGAAAGTTTGGTTATGAGTCTTAATATCTGCTTTGATACATTGCTAGGTAGAGGCTTTCTGAGGCCCTCTGTGGTAGGCTCCTGTCCTGTTTCTTGTTTTCTCCTACATTGAATGTCCATCCCATTTGTCTATCTAAGTGAGGATTGATCATCTTACCCCGGGTCCTCTTTCTTGTTTATCTTCTTTAGGTGTATAGATTTCAGTATGTTTATCCTATCTTATAGGTCTATGTAAGTAGCTGTGACCTTGATCTTGAACTTTTAACAGTCCAGATATAAACTGCTATTGTTTAAAGTTCCCAGGTTATATTTTTAAATGGTATCTCAGACTAACCAATACAGTAGAAAGCATTCTTTCAACCAAAGTATAACTGAAACTGTCAACCACAAATAAACAAAAACATTTAGAATGTGCGGAGTAAAGACCTATGCAAGGTTATTTCCCAGGTTGGGCAAGTCTGTTTGTCACCTAATCAGAGCAGCACTTCTGAAAATGACTCTCATATACACCTTCAATTATACTTCTGTTCCAAAGGAACAGGGTCTCTGTGAGGCAGAAGTGTTTACTATGTCTACATTTCACAAAGTCAGGTTCAGATAATGCATTTCTGGGAAGCTAAATCTGGGAGAAGAGCACACAGCTGTTGTAATTATTAGGCATGAAAAGCCTCTGACCTTTTTTTTTTTCACCAAAATTTATGTGTGGGCAAGAGTGTCCTTGGCACTCATTAAGGTATAAGTGAGTGAAATACTTTTTCAACATTTGATAGAATGGCAGAAGCGTGGCTTGGGTGCTGGCTGTGGGTGGTTTGATCTATGCCGTTGGATGGCTATGCTGCTCAGCCCTTGCTTTCAATTTCTAGGGATCAGCTTTACTCTCAGGCCGTGTCTTCACAACTGGCTGAGAAGGACTCTGACATCAAGAGCCCATGGTTTACTACCCAGTTACCAGGAATCCAGAGATTAGCAACTGATGGTCACAGGGAGCATGGGTCATAGGTACCCTTAACTCAGTCTCAAAAATCAAGGCACAAAATAATGGGCCTATACATACCCAAGAGCCTAGAGTTTAAAGAAAACACCCTCACCTCATAGGCTGGGCCAATAAGACAGATGGGTCCCCCAGGAAAAGGTAATGCTGTTCAGTGTGTGGAGAAGAAACTGCTGCAGTTGCTGGCAGCCAGCTCCATGGGGGCTCTGCTTCCTCCGCCTTTGTATTCTCTGCACACCACCAGAGTGTCTGCCTTCTTCTAACACTAAATCTGGCACGTAAGGTGGTCTGATGTACTACATGCTCCATTCCAAGCACATTAGGTTGGTCTATAAAGGAGACTCTGAACTCACTTTCTTTGTATGAATGTTGTGTGTGTGTGTGTGTGTGTGTGCTTCTCATGTACAGGCTTGCTCATGCCTGTACATGACCGTGAGGGGGACAAGGATCAACACATAGTTATCTTTCTCTAATTATGCACCCACTTATTTTTTATGTTATTTATTTTACTGACATAGAGCCTCTTGCTGAACCTGGAACTCACTGTTCCAGAGAGACTGGTTGGCCAGTGAGTTTGAAGGATTTCCCTGCCTGTCTCCATCTCCCAGCTTACAAGAGCATGCTGCCATGCCATGTAGGTGAGAGAGATTTGAATTCAGGCCCTTATTCATGTTCATGAAGCAAGCAGCTTACTCACTAAGCCATCTCCCAAGCTTTGAACTGCTTGTTTAATGTTTTAAACATATACTCTTTTCATTAAAATTTCCCATGTAAACACTTCCTAGGTAATTATATGTGTATAGCTCTACACACATGGGTAGGGTTGTGGATACACACATACATAGACACATATAAATGTATAACTAGACACATGTTTAAGTATATGTGCAAACATGGTCATGTGTTTGCGCGTATTCGGGTAGCTGTACATAGATACACACATTAAAAGAGACACGCAGGGGATAAATCCCTTCATTCCTTCCACACAGGTATTGTTCTCCAGCTGAGGAAGCAGCCATGAACAAGAGGTATTGGTTTCTGCACTCAGGCAGCTGGCTCTGTGGGTACAGGGATAAGGTAGGAAAAGGTGGCACCCACAGAATGTCATTTATGCTAAGTGAATGGAAACTGGGTCTTTAGGTTTTTAAAGAAAGCAAAACCTTACAATTGCCCTTTGCCAGGAGGCCTCAACTGACTGTCTAGGCTCGTTCTCCCTCACCTCAAGGAAGCAGCTACAATCTGGAAGGTAGGTTTGGGGGCAACCTTGACCCCACGCTCTACCTGGGCCTATTCCACCCTAGCCTTACTCTTCCCAGGCACCTTCTGCCAGGTCCTGTACAATAGGTCCTCTTCAGTTTACCTGTTATCATATGGCCTTTACACCTACTCAGGAAGCAACAGTATTCTGGTGAGAGGAAAATGATCCTGGCTGAGTTAGTCCCATATTATGCTTAAATTTCACAATGCTTCACCCCTCACGTGCCAAACAAATCCTGTGACGTGTGTTCGGTGTCCATTGTAGCCTTGCCTTACACCTCCATGTTTGTCCCTTAGGTTGCGCTAAACTCTGAAATTGTGAATGGGACTGAGTGACATCTTCATGGCCACATGGACTCTGTGTTTGTTGCTGTGGTTTTGTTTTGTTTTGTTTTTCCCCCCCCCCACCCCCCCGTGACTGAGTTCCAGTACCTCAGATGACACTTCACACATACAGATAAACGTTTGTGCAATGAATGATCTACACAAAATCCTCTGCAATGACGTTGTGCCTTTCGCCCCCCAGCCTCCCCGCTTTTCCTTCTTCACTTTCTGTGGTTTCTTCCGTGTGCTGCTTACTCCTCCCACTCCCTCACTGCAGCTTCCATTTTCTCCAGTTCTCCCACTGACTCGCGGCTTGAAAGCCTCCCCCTCTCCACCTCTAAGAGTTTATCAATGTGCATAACAATGTAAATAGAGACCCACTGACACATCTGAAATCCCCTTCCGCGTCTGCGCACAATGCCACGCAGCCTATAATGCCTCAAAGAACAGTTTCTGATGATGTCTTGTCTCCGTTCATTGTGTCATTACATTTTAATCTCCCGGTAATGATTCCGCCTGTTGAGGAGGGTGCAGATGAGATGACAAAGGCCCCGGAATCTCGTGGGGCTCTCTCGGTGTGATTGCCCCCACACCTGCATCCCTGCATAAGCGGCTAAGCCTTTATCAATTGCTTTTTCAGGTTCTTGCAGCGAGAGCATAATCCCTTCGGAATGTTCTCTGCCTTACCCTCCGCGTGACCTTGTAAGAAACCAGAGTGTGTAAAAATGAAATGCTGGAAGCACTCGGAGACCTGTTTCAAAGCTCTAAGTACATGGCTGTGGGGATTAAAGGGGAGTGGGTGGCTTAACGTAACTCTGGACCTCTGAAACTGGTACAAAGACCACATCTCTGTTATTCTGCTAAAAAAAAAAGTCTGAGAGAAAACATTCCCAAGCTTCCTTGCTCTCTATCCATCCCACCCCTGAGAGAACTGTTCCCTCAGCGTTCTCACTGGTAAGCAGAGTGAATGGCATTCCCCATACTGGAGACCTTCAGGACTCAACAAGGGAATTCCCAAAAAGAGGGCTTTGGCACACAGTGAGCCTACAAATGGCACCCAGTAGGCCCTCAGCAAGTGCAAGTATTTGTATAAACAACTCCGGTGAAACCTTTCTTCTTCTCACAACACCCCGGTTCAAGGCTTGGGGTAAGGAAATAAAGGGGCTTTTCTGAGGAAGACAATCTGGATGTTGGATGTGATTAGAAGTCTGAAAGAAATAATGTGGCGCTGAAATCTTTCGGCCTATGTGTCGAGAGGTCTGGGTTTTGCTCCGGATGGGAATTCCGTGGTTCTATGACTTAGACTGGACAAGTATTTTCTGGGCACCTTGCATTTGTCAGGCACAGAGGACTCTGACACTCTGTCCCTGCTCCGCAGACATTTACTGACTTGTAAAAGGGAAAATGGCATGAGCATAGGAATATTACTCTCCATGATGTACAGAGGAAAACAATTACAGGAAGGGAGTCCTTTGTATTTTCTGTATGGTCTAGGAAAGCTTTGCTGAGGCATTTTTAGTATGGTGATAGGAGTTACAAATGTAGACATACTAAGTATTTGGGGGTGGTCAGACTAGATTAGTACCTTAGAGTAAACTGAACTGGGTGAGTTTTTTTTTTAATTGGGCCTTAGGCCTCAGTTTCCCCTTCTGCAAAGCATTTATGCTGTTGTGTTTGGAGAAGGATTAGGACTGAAGCACGGAAAACCCCCAAGCAAGGACCATTCGTGCGCAGAGGGTCTGGCTTGCAGTAGAAACAGCTGTGTGGCTTGTGCCCTCTGCGGCCAGTTAGCCTTCCTGCTCTGAGCTGCTCTACATCAGACCCAAAAGAATGTATGTTGTCACCTCCTGCTGCGGCTTTCAAGGCTGCCATGAACTTTACTGGAACAGAGAGTTTAATGTGGAAACTATCACGAACAGCTAGCTGTTGGTTCAGGTAGATTGCCTGGGTGAATAGACAGCTGTGTTTCTAAATTTCACCAGCTTTTTCTGTGAGGGCAAGGCGTAGGCTAGTCCTTCATTCTACTTGTCTCTCTGTCTCATTTCCGTGGGATGTTATTATAACTGACCAGTTGCCATCAGTCCTATTCTTCCAATCCTGGTGGGCGAGACAGCCAGCCAGAACTCTAAACCCAAAATGAAAACCTCTCTGGAAAGAAAATTCCAAGTCTCCCACTCTACCCAAACCAAAAAAGACACTCTTCCCTGGATGGAAAACCCAAATTCACAACTTAAGCCTTAGTCACAAATTCTTACCAGGGTGAAAAAGGCAACTGTATTACAGAAATGAATCCACACTTTACCAACATTGAGCTGTACAGGAAGAAAGCAAGCCCAGAAATCCTTTGATTCTTGTTAGCCTTACAAATGAGGGAAGCCACACTACAAGAGGTGAGTGAGTCACCACACAGCCTGTGGTTAGCTAGAGCTTGCCAAACAATCACCATGTTAACCTGCCCACAATACCCCAAAGTAACCAACCTGTCTAGACCTCCAATTGAATGTTTCAGACTCTTGATGCCAGGCCTGTAAGTCCTAGCACTCAGGAGATGGAGGATGGCAAGTTCAAAGCCAGTAGAATCACATAGAGAAACCACGGCAATAAATAAATACATAAAATGTGGGAAGAGAAGAAAAAGAATGACCCCCGAACTCCTGAAGAGAAGACATAAGGAAGGGCTAAGAAAAGGGTTCAGTGGGTAGTGTTTGTCACACGAGATAAGGACTAGGTTCATGGGTGTTTTAGAGAAAGATAGAAGAAAAGCCATGTTTACCACAGTGTTAATAGTGCCTACTGTCAAGATGACTTACTACCACCGACCCTGATGTCACTTATAGGTGGTGTGTCCGACTTCTGCTCCGTGAAGTTGCTTCTTTCCCACTATTTCTACACAGGACTGTTCGCCCAAAGTGACTCTGTGTAAATCCCACTTAAGAGTGGGAAGTCTGCCAGACAGCGTGGAGGGCAGAGCGTCTGTGTAAGTTATTCAGAATTCATTATAATATTCATTTATTATTAGCTACTTATTCATCCAAGCTTTGCCAGGATTGAGTTACAAATCTGTATTACCATTTGGTCTATAACAGATACTGCTCTAATTTGTTGCTTATGGGTTTTTTTTTCAACTTTTGTCATGTGAAACGTGCAGAGTTAAATTGCATGTTTTTCTCACATGAGCCTAAAATTGTGTGGTCCTGCTTCTTCTTCTTCTTCTTCTTCTTCTTCTTCTTCTTCTTCTTCTTCTTCTTCTTCTTCTTCTTCTTCTTCTTCTTCTTCTTCTTCAGTGTGTTCTTAGCTCCTGGTGTTCTCAGAGGTGGGCCTTTAGGCTTTAAAGGGCACACCCCATTCCCGGTTTGCTCTCTCTGCTTTCTGCCTGTGGTTTAAGATGTGAGCTCCCAGCTTGCTGCTCCAGCTACTTTGCCTGCCTACAGCCAGGCCTCCATGCTGTGGTGATGGTTGACTCTTAGCCCTCTGCAACCATAAGCCGAAATAAATTCTTCCTTCTGTAATTCGTCTTGGTCATGGCTCTCCACCGCCACAGCGATGGAAAAATAAGTAATCTACAACCTGTATGTAGATTAGACTAAACCTGTGCTCATCTTGGTGCTCCAACTCTAATTCAATATAACATCTTGTTTTAACCTCTTTCCCTTGCTCATCTGTGAACCCTCACCTGAAAGATGAGGAAGGGCGCTCCCATCACCCACTACTGACTGACTGAATTATTTAATTCCAGGAATTTTGTGCATTGGTATCAAAACCGTTAACACCTACTCCTATGAATTTCTTTTGTAAACTTGGATTTTTATTTGCCTTTTGCTTAATGGCTTCACTCATTTTCAGTTCCATCTCAGTCCACACTTTCTAGTCCATGATTGTGACCCGCCCTGGAGGGATGCTGCTGATTGTGCATGCAGTTCAGCTGGACATTACCACTTTCTGCATTTCATCCTATGGTCCACAGTGCATTGTTTTTTACTTGTATACACAAAGGTTCACCCTTCTACTCTAAAAGTCTAAAGTTTGGGATCAAATGTTTTGATTTTCTGACCCAACAATAATCTGTTTCATCAATTCACTATTCTTCCTTACTCTGCTGAATTATCAAGACCACCAGCCTAAAAGTCACAGAGATCTTATATTTTCCAAATGGCCATACCATTGGATCATACAATACAGAGCTTTTCATACTGACATCTTTGAAAATGGGCATTTCAGTCTCCTCACATGGCCTTTTTGGGAGTTGAGAATTGATTTCTTTTACTGATAAATAATATTGCATTATAAAAATGTTATTCAGCTTATTTATCTGTTCATTAACAAGGACAAATTCTCATGTTTCCAGTTTGCGCATAGTTACAAATAATACTGATATAAATATTCATGAAGAAGTTTCTGTGTTAGCACATGTTTCTACATCAGCTGGACAAGTATGAGGAAACAAGGCACAAGATTATGGTTATCAAACAACACATCGTCTTAATAAGCAGCCATGTCATTTCACATGCCCGTAGTAATGAACACTACCTTCTTTGTTTTATCTTTGCTATAGCAATCGGTCTTTTCAGTTCTTTGGGATTTAGCCTATTAACTTATGCAATCCTTCCCAGGATTGAGTCACAGGTATTTACAGTCCGAGCTATAACAACTTTGCTCTTTTTTGTCGCTTAGGTTATCTGTTCCAGCTTTTGTCATGTGAAGTGTGCAGAGTCTACTCACATGTTTTTTTTTTCTCACATGAGCCAAAAATTGTGTGGCCATGTTTCTTTTATTTCTGTGTTTAGCTCTCTGTTGCTTTCATTTGCTATTTCCTGCTGCTGAGTGATGGTTTGGGTATGGCTTTCTACTTTGATTTTGTTCTTGTCTGAGAATTTTGTAGGATTTCTGTTGTTAACGAACATTATTATATGTTATCTGCTGCATAGATGGGTTCTATGTGGTGAATGTGCCATGTGAACATGTAAGAAGAAATTGTACATCTTGTTATTAGATGAAACAGCCTATGGATGCCAATGACATTGACTGATAATTCATTGCAGAATAACTTTATCCTTATTGATTTTCTTCCTATTTCGTATACAAGTTGTTTAGAGAGGAATGTTTAAATCTTTAATTATATTCATGAATTTCTCCTCACAGTTTTCTAAATGTACACAGAAGCTCTGGCAGTACAAGCTTATTTATAATTATTTTGCAACCTTAGAGATTTAGCCCCTTTATCTCAATATTATGTCCTTCTTAAGCCTTGATAACTTTCTTGATTCTGAACTTCACATTTTCACAGATTAATATAGATTCCCCGGTTTTCTTTTGACTCATATTAGCATGAAATATTATGATAACATGGTAAAATATACCATGTTAAAGATACATGTTCTTTTTACTTTTAATGTAACAATTCACCAAAGACTTTAAAATCCCCAGCCCTGGTATCTCCTTCATTACCCTGGTGGGTAGAGTATTTTAGAGGCCCTCGGTGGTAGGCTCCTGTCCTGTTACTTGTCTTCTCTACTTCAGATGTCTATCCTGTTTGCCCTTCTGAATGAGTATTAAGCATCTTCCCTAGGGTCTTCCTTGTTGTTTAGCTTCCTTAGGGAGCCACAGAGGAAGATGATGCAGCCAGCCTTGGTGAGACCCAATAAACTAGGGTCAGAGAGAAGGGAAAAGGTCCTCCCCTTTCAGGGGACTAGGGATGGGGTATAGGGGGAGAACAGGGAGGATGGGAGGAACTGGGAGAGACAAGGGAAGCAGCTACAGCGGGGATACAAAGTGAATAAATTGTAATAAATAAATGTATAAATAAAATTAAATTGAAAAATACTTCAAAAAAAATCCCCAGCCCTTGAGAAAAGACTGGATTTTTCAGCTCTCAGAGTTGTACTGCTCTTCCCATCCGCCCATTATGCTTTGCAGAGAGTCTTTCTCTGTGTCTGTCTGCTGTGTGCATGAGTCTACTCGCCCCCCAATAGCTTTCTTTCAGTGCTGAATCTGTCTGCGATGTTTAAGATTTCTCTGCTGCCACCTATTGTACTCCAAATATTTCCTGCTTTAACTGACAAAGTAATGAACCTGATCATGACCCATAGACTGTATCATTTTGGTGGTTCATCTCAGGATTTCTTCTGAAGACTCTATCAATACGATGCCGTAAAAATGTTTGAATTTAAAGACTCATAATACCACCATCTCCGGTACTGGTAACAACAACAACAACAACAAAATCAATGCCTGAAATCCTCCTGGGTAAATATAAAAAATGGCACCTTTTGGGGAGATACTTTGAGAGTTCCTTATGCAGTTAGACAGACAAACAACATCAGACGAGCAAGAAATTACACTCAAGAGAAAGAGATGTGTGTTTGTACAAAGGCTTTGACATGGTTGTTCATAGAAGCTTTAGTCATGAAAGTAAAAAACTGGAAACATTGCAAATGTCTGTCAATTGCAGAAGGTACAAGTAGGCATAGCATATTGTGCACTACAATTCAGTAATAAAAGAACAAAACTCTGGTGCATACAGCAAGAAGGCTGAATCTTAAACTGTCCCAGAAACTGGAAGAAAATGGTCACAAAAGCCTGTATTTGGTATTAGCCTATTTATGTGACCTTTTGGAGGAGGTGAAACTTTTACAGATGGTTATTTCATACATTAAATGGATAGAAGTGTTTGATGCTTGGAGTCTAGTTATAGGGAGATAACTATATGCATGTTTCAAAACTCACTGAACTGTATATCATAAAAGTGTAAATTCTACTGAATATAAACCATGATTCAAAAACCCTGAACTCTCAGTTCGACCCCTTAGAAAAAGCCACATAGGTAAGTAGAATATAATGAATATAAAAGAGATTTCAGCTATACTTGAGTATGATTTTTCCTGCTTTGTTAATATTCACTGGGATTTAACCATCTACCTACACATTGTACATCCACCCAAGTAAAATGAAAACTGAATATCGTCTACATGCTGGGAATAGTTAATGAGCTGAGAGGACAGAGGAAATCAAGTGTAGTTGGACTGAGGGCTGAATATAGGAGGTGAGATCACAGGAGGCAGTCACCAGCTATTATTAAAGATTAGCCTCAATCCCATTGCCTTAACTTAAACACTGTGAGTGGTCCCATCACGGGATAATAGAGCCTGTCACAAGGTGGGATCCTGTGGGAGGTCGATAGGTCATTGACAGTATACTGTTAATGAGGACTGTATAGCCCAGACATTTTTCTTTCCTCTTTTTGCTTTCTGAAAATGAATAAGCAGCTTTAATCTACAGTGTGTTCCCACCATGATACACTGTTATCGCAAGCATCAAATGATGGAACTATTTGATCACGAAATAAAACCTCCAAAACTGTGAGCTAAAATGACTCTTCTTATGTTTTACAAGCTAGTTATCTAGGATACTTTGTTATAGTGATGGAAAGCTTACCAATAGAGCCGATCATGGCAAGGACTTCAATTTTATTTTGACAGCAACGATAGGCCACTGAAAACTTTAAACATGACAATCATTTTTGAGTTTCTGTCCCTAAATGAGCAATCTAGAAGATGTATGCAAAATAACCTGTGGTGGGTGAGCAGCAAATGGAAAATGATGAATGGGGTAAGATAATAAGAAAGAGAGAAGGGAGTGGTGAGGGAAGGAAGGAAGGGAGGGAGAAGGAAAACAGAAAGAAAAGAAAGAATGAAAGAAAGAAAGAAGGAAAGAAAGGAAAAAAGAAAGAGAGAGAGAGAGAAAGAAAGAAAGAAAGAAAGAAAGAAAGAAAGAAAGAAAGAAAGAAAGAAAGAAAGAAAGAAAGTTACTTTAGGTTACCTTAGGAACCTCTAGGATTTTTTTCTCCTTTCCTTAAGGTGGGACTAATACTATACCTTTCAGAGCTCTGTTGAGGTTGCTTGTAACAATATAAGAGTGCCAAGGAAGAGTCTGGCCCAGATAAAGCACTTAGAAATTATTTCATGATTCTTCCTTCACCAACATTTTACTGATGAGAATACAAGTGCACGCCTCTGTCCCCTGGAAAGCAATAGCTCCTTGCTGTTTTCATCACTGTCAGGGAAGAGTGTCTCTTTACCTGTTCCTCACAGGACTACACATCATCTAAGTTGAAAACCGCAAATAAAAGCTGAGTGGAGCTTAGGGACTGGCTGTGAGTGGGGTTTGGGAGTAAACTATCATGAATTTGGGTTCAGAAGGAAAACCGTAGTTGATCCATGCACCCCACTTTTTACACAAGGCTTATAAAGCCATAAGCATAGCTCTAGTATCTAAATATTGCACAAAATAGTGAATTAAATGTGATATATGGCAAAATTAGTAACTAAATACCATCAATGTATTATAAGACAAATATTCCCCACGAAAATATTCAAGTTTCAAAGAAGCCTTACTCTTTCTTTTCAATACTCAATTTAATCCCATAAAACCTTAATCAAGCTCTGATAATTTTATTTTCTGTGTAATAGCCTCAGATTGATGATGGAGGGCATCACAATTTCTCTCGGACATGCATGATTTACTTCTTAAATTCTCTGAAGCAACAGATGTCTTCAGTAATTTTCTACGCGTTTATTCACTCATTGCTGTAACCCTGGTTCCACTTATGGGCTATTTCTGAGGGTCAGAAAAATGATCCGAAGGATGTTGGGATCAGTAAACTCTAGGGTAGCAAAGGAATAGAATAAGTGCCGTATTGTGTGAGTGGGTTGGGGGAGGGGGAATTGTACAAACAAACTTCTGGTATGACGAGTCTATATGAAGAAAATAAAATCTACATTAAAAAAACAGTACATTAACTACACTACCTACTTGATAATTATAAAATATGCCACAATAGCATATTCGTTTTCTTTTATCTATTTGATTTAATCAGTAACCATCTTGGAAAATATACGTAAGAGTACTCTTGACCTCCTCATATGTATAACTAATATATTAACAAAAGTGCAAAGGATGCAGCCGAGAACAAATTTGTTTGGAACTCTATATGCATGAATGCACGCATATGGTGTTGTCCAGAGGACACCCTCAGATTGGGGCTTTCCTCTTCCGCCTTGTTGGCCCAGGGTCTCTGTGTTGTGTTAGCTGGCTCATGGGCTCCACAGATTCCTCTGTATCTGCCTCCCAATTCTCCAAATGCACGCTGGGTTACAGGCACACCGCTGCACACGACTTCCATGGGTTCTAGGAATCTATTTCTTTTTCTCCACAGCAAGCTCTTACAGGCTGAGCCATCTCTTCAGCCTCCTACCTGTTGTTTTCCCAAACTGTCCTTAAACCGTTATTTTCTATGACGAAAAGTTGAGACTTTGAAAAGTTAGAAAACACATTTCCAAAATGACTCAAATTATAGATCACAGAGGAAATTAGAAAAATACTCAGAAGAGTGACAGATTTTAGTCAGACAGCTAACAGCCCAGAACAGTGGCTAGTCTGTAGTAGAGCTCAAGAAAACCTGCAAAGACTGACCACATTGATGAAGCCAGTTTTCAGGTCCCTTGGTTTTGCCCAAGGAGGGGCAGGTGTTCCCAGTGTGAACCTGAAACAGTCAAAAAAGGACTGAAAAATGGGACCTGTCTCACTACACACGTAAGTTGTTTCCCATCCACAGTATGAAGGAGGAAATAACCAGGGCTGGTCCCTAAGGCTTACATCTACACTTCCAGACTGCTAAGAGCAGCTTTGGGAATGGGGGGACGGGGGATAGAGGTGAGCAGAGCGATGGGGCCAACTCTGTGATTTTTTCCAGATGTTTGTATTTCCTGCAGCCTGATGTATATGTTGTTTGGCCAATAATTACATGACAAATATATACTTAAGGTCTCTGGGATTAGAGTGCATTCAATATTTAAAGGAAAATTGATCACTTGAACAGGCTGTATTTAAAATAAAGCAAGAAAGGATTAGACAAACCATAGAAAAATTAAAAGAAAAAATAAATATTGGAAAGTATGCAAAGGGAAGTAAGAAAAGAGAAAAAAAATTAAAGGGAATGCAATATAGAGGATATCCAGTGACAAAATTACTTTGGGGAGAAATAATACAAATGAAATAATGAAACAGAGCAAGGTGTATAAAAGAGACAAATAAAACAGGAAGAGCTGGGTGGGGAATGAGGCTCAGTGCTAGAGAGTATGCTTACATGTGAGGGAACCTGGCTCCATCAGCAACATGGAAATAAAAATGAAATAGGTAAAATAATACTCACAGATGTGTTAGAAATTATTAACATGAGAGTACTTTTTTAAAACTCTATAATAATAAAGTTGATTACTGGTATAAACAGAAAGTTACCTTGAGAACTATAGTTTTATCTAAATCACTATCCTAGCTACTTTTCTATTGTTGGGATAAGCCACCACGACTAAGGCATCTTATAGAAGGATGTGTTTATTTGAGGCTCACAGTTTCAAGGATTAGAACCCCGGACGGTAGATCAGGGATGGCAAGCAGAAGACACAATAGCTGGAGATGGAAGCTGAGAGCCAAGGGCTCCATATCTCCTACCACAAAGAGGAAGCAAGGTGGGAATGGAGAGTAGCATTTGAAACCTCAAAGCACACCTCCAGCAAGGCCTGAGCCTCCTTAGACAGTGCCACCAACGGGGCATCAAGTATTTGAAAGGCACAAGACTATGGTGGTGGTGGTGGTGGTGGTGGTGTGTGTATGTGTGTGTTTGTGTGTGTCAGGGGTCAACTCATTCAAGCTGGCACACTCAGTTAAGAAAAAGATTTAAAAGCAGAATGGCATTATAGACATTAAATTAGTGCAAGTATCCATCATAGACTTTATGCAATAGAACAAGAGCAGGACATTTGAGACTTCATTAAAAAGAAAAGGGTTTTCAAAGAATTCTGCTCAATACCTGAGATAAGTTGTATAAATACCGTATGAAATCCTCCAGGAAAACTTAAAACAGAAAAGATGGCTTACCCTCAGGTGCAGAAACAGTATTTGGTCACATCCAAGACCACTAACAGCGTGGAAGTGGCAGTGTGACAATTCCACAGCAAATGCAACTGAGCCAGGAACGAGACACTTTCCATCCGTACTAAACCAGTGGCTGAGAGCACGCCCTGTGCTCCGCAGAACCCCGGCAACTCCAGAAACAGCAAAGCACCCAGAGGGAAACACGGAAAACAGGTGTGGTCATGAAAACAGTTATGATCACTTAAGTAGGGAAGCCCCCACGAAAATGATGGAAATGCAAATTACTACGGGTCTCCAGGCAGGTTGTATAATATAATGTCAGCTGCATTTATAACTGATAGGCACTCTCCACCAACGAAATTAGCCAGTTCAAGCCAAATTAAAGCATAAGGGCAGGTTTATTGGGGTTAGCTTTCAGGAGGGTTCACGGACCCCACAGGAGCAGGGTCAATGAAGTCCCCATGCAGAGGGAGACAGAAAAGCAAGGGGGCAGATAGAGAAAGCAGAAGCACAAAGAGAGAGGAGAGTGGAAATGCAGAGAAAGAAAGAGGAGTGAACCAAAATGCCTGGAATACATCGTGCAGAGCCTCTTAGGGAGAGGAAGCCCAGCCCCTGGGCTGAAAGTTCAGGTAGGGAATGAGGGATGCTGGGAAAACAATGAGGCCTGGTCTGCTATGGTTAAATAGGCACCTCAGCCACTTTTCCAGGGTCTGAATACCAACAATAATGATCAAATTCAATTTTAAATAAAGCAGTGAATGTCAGAGTGACACAAAACAAGGACACGAAGAATCAATCTTACTTAAGATGTGCAAGGTCTTCGGAGAAAAATTGCAAATGTATTTAAATGACAACTACAATACATATAAACAGGCAGAGATGAGCAGTTTATAGTAGAAAGCCTCATTGCCATAAAGATGTCAGTTCTCTGCTATTGAATTTAATTCATTTCCAACTTATAAGCTGCTTTGCTTTGTGAATCAACAATTTTCAAATGTTTGTCAGGGGGTAGAAAGATAAGATTACTATTATATATATATATATATATATACATATATATATAATGCAGATAGTCAAGACTTCACATCAAAGAATGAATATAAAAATGTATTCTCTATATAGAAATATAGAAACCAGATTATGCAAAACAATAGCCGCAGACACACACATACAGAAACTGATTTATTGCATGTAAAACTGGAATCAATAAAAATAGATTTTTAAAGTAAATAATGCTGAGACAATTGAATAATTTATGAAGAAATAAAATTGATCTCCTACTTCACACCATATAAAATTATGGATTTAGTCTGAATTCTAATACTTTATATATATTAGCTTACTTTATACTCAAGACTACACAATTACAGAGTTGCTTTAAAAATTGAACTTAGCATATAGATGATAAAGCCCAAGACTAAAGAAAGGTGGCTTATTTGAGCTGGAATTTATACAGGGAAAGATTCACCAAGAAAAGAGTAAGATCTGACTGTAGTCGGGTACGTGATTTTCCTCCCAGCTCCAAGACCATGGAATAATGACTCATGAGACTCAAAGTATATTTATAAATGCCCAGGCCATATATCTAGGCTCTTCTCTAGCTCATAAC
Source organism: Pachyuromys duprasi (assembly GCA_028658305.1). NCBI lineage: Eukaryota > Metazoa > Chordata > Mammalia > Rodentia > Muridae > Pachyuromys > Pachyuromys duprasi. Next base: position 50,906,055 of record CM053758.1, read on the forward strand.
TTAAAATAACCCATTTATACTAATCTATATTCTGCCACGTGTTACCTCTGATCAGGTACCATGTGTCTGTCCTCCTCACATCTTCCAGGGTGAATCTCCACACCTGGATCTATCCCAGAATCCTTTCTGGTTACTTGATGTCCCACTTTCTACCATGCCCTCTCCTATAGGCCATAGGTTTTTAAACTAAAAGACAGTGCTTCCACACAATACCCAAGATATTCTCTTAACATCTGAGATTCAAAATTCAGATGTTCTGACTTTCTTAAACACTACCTAAATAACTTTTTATTAATTCTAGAAGATAAAAGACTTAAATGAAAAAAATACAGCTTCATAACTTTTAGGGAAAAGATATATGAAAAATATTCCTCTTTATGTTGAGGTAGTAGAGAAATTTTTTGTTTAAATTTATTTAACATTTTTATTTTATATTAATCACAGGTTATATACTTTGTATCCCATCCATAGCCCCCTCCCCCGTTCCCTCCCTATCCCACCCTTCCCTCCCTCATCTCCTCCCTGCCCCTTTCCAGGTCCACTGATAGGAGAGGACCTCCTCCCCTTCCATCTAACTCTAGCTTATCAGGTCTCTTCAGGACTGGCTGCAATGTCCGCTTCTGTGGCCTAGCAAGGCTGTTCCTCCCTTGGGGGGCTGGGAGGTTGAAGAGCCAGCCATTGAGTTCATGTCCAAAATAGTCCCTGTTCCCCTTACTGGTGTACCCACTTGGGTATTGAGCTATCATTTGCTACATACAACCAGGGGTTCTAGGTTATAACCATACTTGTTCCTTGATTGAAGAGACAGTCTCATAAAAGACCCCTGTGCCCTGATATATTTGGTCCTAGCAGAGCTCTTGTCCTCTCCATGTCATACTAACTCCCCCTTCTTTCATATGATTCCCTGCACTCTGCCAAAGGGTTGGTTATGTTTCTTAATATTTGCTTTGATACCCTGTTAGGTATAGTCTTTCTGAGGCCTCTGTGGTAGGCTCAGAACCTGGAAAGAACCCAGATGTCCCTCAGTTGAGGAATGGATACAGAAACTGTGGTACTTTTACACAATGGAATACTACTCAGCAATAAAAAGGAGGAAAGCATGAAATTTGCAGGCAAATGGTGGGACCTGGAAACAATCATCCTGAGTGAGGTATCCAAAAAGCAGAAAGACGCACATGGTATATACTCACTTATATAGACCTATAAGACAGGATAAACATACTGAAATCTATACACCTAAAGAAGATAAACAAGAAAGAGGACCTGGGGTAAGAGGATTAATCCTCACTTAGAAAGTCAAATTGGATGGACATTGGATGTAGGAGAAAACAAGTAACAGGGCAAGAGTAGAGAAATTTTTAAAAGACTTAAAGAGTGTGCCTATCAAGAAAAAATAAATAAATTCACTAGGAACATACTTCATTTTCTTCTAGACACTTAAAAGACATACCCTTTGGAGCCATGGAACTGGAAGATAATAGTTGAACATTTATAACCATGAAGAAATTGGTATTCAGAAATTTACTGAGATAATAATGAAAAGCTTTTTTAAAAAAAACACGTTTTATAAGCAAAAGATTTAACAAATGTTCCGCACAATCATTTTACATAAAGGAACCAAGAGCTGTCAAAACATCCAAACTCCATATGTTCCAACTCATTCAAAGTCAGGAAAATGCAAAATAAAATGAAAATTGATTCTATTTCCTACATATTTGATTGACATTTTAAAAAAATCTGTAAAACCAGCTGCTGACAAGGAGAAAGAATATCCAAAGCCTCTCTAAGCTGGTACTCAGAAGGTAATCGTGGTCAACCAGTTTAGATGCAGTCTTCCTTACCCAAGAGGAAACTAACCTGTATACATGAATATTCTGTTTTTCAAGACAGGGTTTCACTGTATAGCCCCGGTAGTACTGGAACGCTCTATGAAGACCAGCCTTGCCTCAGACTCAAAGATCCACCTGCCTCTGCCTCCCAAGTGCTAGGATTAAAGGCGTGTGCCATCACTGCCAAGCTCATACATGAATATTCTTGATAAGTATATACAAAAAAATTTAAGCCACATAGGTATTTTTCAGCAATGGAACAGACAAGACATATAAGTCTAGATTTATCTGTTCAATTAAATATGTATCATATAACTGTGGAAGTAAATGAGACAGCTCTACACACCAAATAAGTAGATACTGGAAAAAACAAAACACACTCTGCGATTGAATATGAGAGATGGGTAATGTTAAGCAATGCATTCAGTGCTGGGGAGACATACATACAACAAAACTATACAGCCATGCAAGAAATAACGGAAAAAAAACTAGCAGTGAAATCCACGGGAGAAGGAGGGGCACATATGGAGGGGGGGGGCTATGGATGGGGAAGGCTATGCAGGTATATGGAGGGTGATGAAGGGGAGAAGGGCTGGACCTCCTCAGTTCCTTAGATGGTCTTTCTTAACTTGTGGTTCCAGAAAGATCATTTTTATCACACACACACACACACACTTTAAAAATATATTGCATACATTTGAATTAGTAATATTTAAATTTTTTTTCAAGGAGTTAAAAGTAAAAAGTAAAGTAAGTCTGGAACGGACAATGAAATCTTTATAAAGCTTCCCGTGCATTTGAGTGAGTCTGAGCATCACTGGGGAACATTGAAATTTCGTTTCTTCCCTTTACACTGTTCATTTTGGGGGGGCAAAGTGGTTTCTGTTATGCTCCTAGCAATCACACAATATTACTCAATCATTTTTAAATTTATCAATCGCACTCCAGGGCAGTTCCCAGACCCAAAAGTAATTGTCCAACACAAAATAGATTCCATTTGGGGAAGGGACAGGTTTTTGTTTTGTTTTCTTTCAGTAATTTTTCTTCTTTTGAAATTTGTTTTGTTTGATTTTTAGTTTCGCGTTTTTGAGAGAGAGAGAGACAGAGAGACAGATAGAGCATGAAGTTGGCATGTAAGGAGGATCAAGGAAGAGCTGGGGGTGGGGAACAATATGAACAAAATAAAATTTTAATTAAAAATAAAAACAATGTTTTTCAATATAAAATATTTATATATGGTTATGATAAATTCCTGAATTTGAAGATTTAAGAACTAAGACAAGCAGAAAGTCCTTTGATGGGTGGGTCGATAAAGAACAATGGTCCATCCACAAGCGATTTTATTAGTCAGTAAAAAGGAAAGTGTAATTCAAAGGTACTGATACACCTGGTAGTGTACTGGATCTGAAAAACCAGTCTCAAAGGGTGACAGATTAATTCCATTTCTATGACATTATCAGAAACTGCCACCAACATGAGTAAGGAAGAAAAGATCAGTGTTCACCAAGCGAAAGGGTGTGGACAAGTGAGATTTCTGTATGCTGGTCACGATCAGAGTGGTGGCTTCATAAATCAGTAACTTGTGTAAATCATACAGACCCGCACAATGCCTGTCTGCATGCATGTCAGTTTTACTATATAATTGAAAAGGGAAGGGAGGGCAAGACTGGAGAAAGAGAGAAAGGAGCTCTGTGCTGGCCAGGAGTATCTATGTATTCCTTGATGCAGGATCCTTAGTTGAATCATGAAAGAGAAAATGAACATCAGTGAGAAAAACCCATGATGTCCAATTGAAATCTGTACTTTCATTAGTGATACTGTGCTAAGTTTGATAAATGTGTTGTATAGTAACATAACATTAACATAAGGTAAACCAATAAGGAAATATGAAACTATTTCATACCCATAATTTTCTATAAATCTGAAATTATTCTATCAAAATGTTTGCATAAAATATCCAAAGATGACGGCAGATGCTACGGTTTTTATTTTGAAACAGCGGTAGCAGGGGAAATAAGTGAGATGGCTCAGTAGGTAGAAGTGCTTGCTGTGCAACTGTGAGGATCGAAGTTCAAATCTCCAGCAGCTGAGTAAAAGCCAGGAATGTAGCTCCAACACTGAAAACAGAGGAAGGAAGCTCCTGAGAGCTCACTGCCCACCAGCATAGCTGAAAGGTATGCTTCAAGTTCAGTGATATTCTGTCTCTAGAGACAGCTGGCATCTTCCTCTGGTCTGTGCATGTGTGCACATTGTCATACACACCCATACATGCTTACAGACACCACCCACATGTAATATTTAAACACACAAATTGGAGGAGGTGCAGATTTGTGTATTTGTACAACAAGTAAATGTCTCCAGAAATATACCCCCACAAACAATGAAAACATATTTGCTTATGAAGAGGAGCTGGTCTCTAGAGAACACAAGTGTAGGAGAGAATTTAAATCATGCAGACTTTATAGATTTAATTTTTCAATATGCTAACTGTTTAAAATAAAATCATTTTCCTAATCCCACTTGTTGAATTGATTGGTCAAAGCCTATGCATCTTTTACACTCTGGTACCCAAGGTTAGATTGCCTGGGAATAAGATCCTCATGAACAGACAAGAACTTTGCTCTGGGTTCATTTTTGATGTTCTTTGTTCCCTCTAACAGTCCTGCAAGTCATAATTTGCCATCAGTTCTTTAAATGCCTCCAACAGCTTCGAACCCTTGAAATCTGAGCCATGCTCCACCTAAAGCGTCTTGGGGCAGTTCTGTCCCTGCTACTCAGGCATCTATCACATTAGCGCTAGGAAAATCAGTAAGGAAAAATGAGCTTTTCTATATCTATAATTTTCCACAAATCTTAAATTATTCCATCAAGTTGATTATATAAAATAGTCCAAAGACAGCTATAGATGCTGCAATTTTTACATGGAATACTCCTGAGAGGGTCTCACTACGTTATGACAAAAGGACCCCAACGGGACTGTGCCTGGAGGCAGGAAGAAGAGCATTTGCCCTGAGGATGGTTGCTTTCATTGACAAGTGACATTCATGGAGGAAGTTGTCACCTGCTGCCTTCACTAACTGAAAACTCTGCATTCCCGTAGAAGTTCCAGAGGTAGGGTACCAACGAGAAAGCATAACCTGACATCAGCATTCTTTCCGCAGGATGTGGAGGAGCAGATTGCTCTCCTGCTGCACAAATCTTTTGGTCTTTCCTGTACCTGTGATATCAATCCATCTTAGGAAAAAAGAGGGGGCAAATTACTGGTAGTTATCTTCTAAAGTGGGTTTATTACTCATTCTTAAAATCTTCACTTGTGACAGAGCCATCCATAAGTCTCCAAGCACTAAAGAGAGAGACTAAATAGCCTTTAAATACCTCTTCCTTATCTCAGAAAGTAGAATACAAATGAGACATTTCCTCACTGTCTTTAGGGCAGTCCAGCTTCCTCCTCCTGCAGGAATTAATTGAATACTGCAGGGGTTTTCCTGAAAGGGACCAGGGAATCTTCCTCTGTTTCTAATCCTATGTGCTTTTTATGTTCTTTATGTTCCCTGGGCTGCCAGAAGCTGGACTGCCTTTGGACTGAGAAGTCTCAGGGGTGGGGAGCTTCACAAAGAGCAGAACCCGAGCAGTGCAACCAAAAGCTGTGGGTGGAGGCAACTGTGTTACCTGGGCTCACTACCTGAGAACAGAGAGGTGATCACGGGGTGCCGTCCTTATCTTGATTCATGTTTTGCATCATAGAGATGGGCAAAGAACCAGCACAGGCCAAGGTAACCAGAATGATCGCTCTGAGAACCAAGATGTTTTTGTCACTGATCAGATAGAATTCAGAGACAGAAACCCAACACAGCCTGTATTCTTCCTGCCTTTGATTTCTTAGCACATCTGTCAAGAATCTTCTCATTCAGCTGTCAAAACTCTAACCCAGAAGCTACAAGACAACTATCTCTCTGGTTAATCCACTGTTTCTAAAATTCAAGATGTATCTATCTTATCACAAATATCTTGTGGTGATCAGTACCAAACAGACTTCACTGCAGGTTGATGTGTTACAAAGCAACATAGAAATTAAGCAGAGCCTCACTAATGGGCTACCATCTCACTAGAATCATTCAGAGAGGTGTGAGACAAATGGAAGAGCTTCCAAAAAGGCACAAAACTTATCCTATTTACCTGAAGATTCATGCAAATGCAGTTCATAATTATTAAGGGAAAATGTGTCTGTATTAAACATGAATACATTTTTGTCATATTTTCTAAACAATAGTTTAGCAACCATTAACATGACATTGCATTTATATGAGAACTAATCTAGAGAAGGTTTCAAGTGTGTGGAAGGAATGTATAGGATAGTTACAAACATTACACCATTTTACATAGGCACCTGAGCATCCTCTGTGTTCGGTATCCTAGAGGCTTCAGAATTGAATCCCCAGGGTACCAAGTGATAAGTGTATAGCATTCCCTGAGCCACTAAGAGAAAAGAGAAACAGAACACATTGTTAGGAGCAACAACAACAACAAAAATCATTTTAGAGAATCTGCAGAAGAACTAATAACTAACATTTCTCTGGGAAAATTCAGGCTGCCTAGGAAGGTATTTAACATAAAGCCAAAAGTAATCTTAAGATTCTAGGAGGAAAAAAAACAATGTTCTTAGTCACAAGATTCTGTTTAACTCAGGATCACAAGTCTTTAGTGGAACAATGCTAGAAAGTGAGGATTGTAGAATCCTAGAAAGGAAATGAGCAAGGGGAGACATAAGAAGCGAGTCAAGGTCATAAAAGCAGACTAATCATGTTGGTCACTGACCTCACTGAGCTGATTCCTCAGTGCTATTTGAGCTGAGCTTTGATGCAGCAATTTTACTGGTAAGTTTGCACAAAAAATATCTGTTGGTTTGTGTCCATTGTTTGCATTCATCATCCTAGGTAGAAATATCCAATTAAGTAAGCCTGGGCTATTTGACCATGTTCCAGCTGCCAGGGAGCCATCAACAACAGACTGACTTGTTTGGGACACTGAAAGATGAAATGGGGTTCTAGCCCCCACCAACACTGTTGATCAGTAATGCCTCAAAATGGGATGAGTTTGTTGGCTGGGTTAGCCAAAGAAAGAGCAGGCAGAGCAGTATCCACAAACACCTGCATTACTGTGTAAGAGACAGACACAGACAGCTACAGAAATAAAGATGGAAGATGACTATAAAACCAAGTGACAGACGAAGGGTTGGAAAGCTAGGTCAAATACTGTGCTTGCTGCTTAGAAGGAAGGGGAGACGTCAGATTTGAAAGGGAGGATGTCATCACCTGGAGTCCACCCTGCTCCCCAAGCGATCTGGACCAAAGGTTGCATGCTTTTAGAACACTGCAAAAGCATTTAGAGGAGTCTAGGGGGCAGTGAGAAATGTAAAGCAGAGAAAACAGGGAATAAAATAGTAATGATGAACTTATGCTGAGTGCTGTTGTAGCTCTCAGTTCCACTTCTGCCTGCAAGCAAAGAATAGAATAGTGCTCCTTGGAATTCCTTCCCAGGAGCAGTGGAAGAGAGCCAGTCAACTAACCCAGGGTCCTTCTGGCCAGCATTGCCTTCCCAACACTAATTCCCTTGCACATATGAACTCTAAGCCTCTTTTGCTGGCATCTCATGCTACAGAAAGCAGGAAGGAAAGTATATGAAACACAGACACAAAAATGTCCAGATACAAATGAAGACATGTAACTCACTATTATCAGCCATGTCTGTTGAGACCTCTCAAACAGCCTTGATTTGGATACAGCAGATAGGGTTGAACTCAGAACACTACCAACAACAATCTATTAATAATACGGACCTCTCCTCTGCTCAGATAACCAGTGCTCTTGATTCTATAGTGACACAGATACACATATGGAAGAGATATTGCCTAAGGTGATAATTAGGAGGATGCTGGGATAAGACTAATTTGCTCTCTCTCTGATGTCAACAATGAGAAGTTACCCAGAAAAAGAGCAATGATGGCTAGGTTGAGCTAATCCTCTGTTGGCTATTCTTTTCTGCTAGAATATATTCAGCCACAATAATGACCAAAAAGGAAACTAAACAACCATAGCTTCTTGAGCTTTCTAATATTGCCCTTTGTGGCGGTTTGTCTCTATCAACTACTTGAGATCTAGAAATGTATGTGTGTGTGTGTCTGTATGTGTGGTCTTGATTAGATTCATTGAGGTGGGAAGGCCCATCTTTACTGAGGATGGGCCATTCCCTGTGTCATTATAACATGCACCAAGTAAGCTGAGCACCATCTAGCATGCATTTGTTGATCTCTACTGTTTGCCTATAGATGTAGTGTGACTAGCTCCACACACACACAAACACACAAATTCATACCACCATGAATTATCTGCCTGTTAGAATGTAACCTGGAACTATGAGCTAAACAAAACCTTTCCCACTGGTAAGACCTGGAGAGGACAGGAGCTCTACAAGGAGAGCAACAGAACCAAAAAATCTGGGCACAGGGGTCTTTCCTGAGACTGATACTCCAACCAAAGACCATTCATGGAGATAATCTAGAACCCTTGCACAGATGTAACCCATGGCAATTCAGTGTGCAAATGGCCTCCATGGTAGTGGGAACAGGGACTGTCTCTGACATGAACTGATTGGCCTGTTCTTTGATAACCTCCCCCTGAGGAGGGAGCAGCTTTACCAGGCCACAGAGGAAGACAATGCAGCCACTCCTGATGAGACCTGATAGACTAGGATCAGAAGGAAGTGGAGAAGGACCTCCCCTATCAGCGGACTGGGAGAGGGGCATGGGTGGTGAAGGGGAGGGAGGGTGAGATTGGGAGGGGAGGGACAGAGGGAGCTACAGGGAGATACAAAGTCAATAAACTGTAATTAATTTTTAAAAATCCTTTTCCACTTAACTTGCCTTTGCTGGACTATTTTACCACAGCAGTTGGGAAAGTATCTGAGACACCTGATCACCATGGAGCCCCTAACACATTCTAGCTGAGCTGACCCCTTTGTGCCTTCTTCACAAAATCAAATGTGAGAAGAAAGTAAAACAACAACAACAAAAACATTTATCCCAGCTTCTAGGAAGAATGCTATGAGCTGAAGCCCTGGTTGTGAATGATTCTCAGACAAAGGTTTTTCAAATTGCTCTGACAATGCAGGCGTACACTGTATACGCTTGAGGAGTGTATTCGAGGTACAGAGACTGAGTGGAAAGACTCAGAAGTGTTGGCGGAGATGCAGCTAACATGGCTAACATGAAAGCTCAGGGAGCAGCGAGCTTGGAGGTTAGTCAAGGGTCGGGTCCCACAGAACAACTACAGTCACCTGCTCCTTAGTTATCTCTCCCATGACCAAGCTTAATTTCGAAGAAGGCATGAATATCTCAACTCCTTTTCCATTCAGGGTGAATTCTTCCCCATGAGTCTGCAAGCTTATAGATCTTTGCTAAACATCCAGCTTAGAGATGTCATGTTTGTAATGTGTGTGTGTGCCTGTTTGTGTGTATGTGCCTGCGTGCAGGCTTGTGTGTGTGTGTTTGACAGCTACCTATGCGATCTAAACAGCATACATACTTAATCCTTTGAATGCATTCACTTTATGTAAGGCTCACTTTTCAAAAAAAACTAGAGCAGAAATGCTTCTGGGATTTAAAGAGTAATGTGGAAATTCATCTAGGCAGGGGTTGCCCTGAGCCTCCTGAGTTAAAACACCTTTGTATGTATGAGGGAGTGGGGCATGGGGGCATATTGGAGAAGGGGGGTAAAAAAGTCTGCAAAGAACAAACTGAAAGAATCCCCATTTCCTCTGCTTTTCTCCCAAAGAATGGGGAATGCACAGAGAATACTTCAGCCATTCCATCAGCCCACAATAAACCGCCAGTGCTTCTTCACCTAATTCAGATTTCAGAAGTGGTACCCCTCAGTGACACCTTGCCTGGGAAGAGGCCTGCTCTGAATACTAAAGCCCCTGACTGGCAGCATGCATTATTCATCCTAATCATCCTTTCTGTTGTTAATGGCCTGTAAATAGTTGCTTCTGACAAGAACATTTAACACTAGCACCTAAGGGGAGTCAGGGGAGGAAAAAGAATACAGATCATGAGAGATGAGCCTTGGGAACGGGTCTGGAGCTGACTTATGACAGGGTGCGGGCTGGAAAGGCAGCCTGGCAGCCCAACACTCAGACAAGGAGACTAGGAGCCTATGAAGCACTGGGGAGAGGCAAGCCACCGGGTGCGGCAGGCAAGACGGTACTGATGCATGGTGGGATGTTACCATGTGGACCGTAAAGGTCCTCCAAAATCCCACAAGCTAAAGGCTAAGTCTCCTTCCTTGCGGTATTGCTGGGAGATGGTGAGTGTGCCCCAGAATCGGTTATCGGAACACTGCTCCTATTCCTCCTTTCCCCTCCCCTCCATCCTCTTCCTTCTCTCTTTTTCCCCTTTCTCCTCTCTCCTCCCTTCTCTCTCTTCCCTTTCCCACTCTCCCTTTATCTCCCCTCCTTATCCTTCTCTTTCTTCCTCTTCCCACTCTGTCTGTACCATTCCTGCCCCTCTCTTTCTCTCTCTCTCTCCCTCTTCCTTCGCCCCTCCCATTGCAGCACCTTGAAATGAGGAGCTCTGTTCTGCTGAACACTCTCACCATGATAGCTGCCTCACAAGTTGAAAGCCATAAGGCCAAAGGACTCTGGACTGAAATCTCTGACTCCATGAACCAAAGTAACCTTCATTCTTTTTAAGTTTATTTTGTCTGGTGTTTTGTTTCCGTTAGGGAAATGCAACACAAGGTTAGCAGCGAAATGCACAAAGATTGCCTATGACACTGGGTGGAGATGTCCAGTCTTTGTCTGCAGCTTTTCCGAACCCATCCTGAGAGGACCAAGCCTCCAGTTCCAAGAACAAGATCATAAAATCTCCCACCCAAGAAACAGCCTAGAGATAACCACAAAAATGGGAAGGGACATCTGTTCTGAGCAGCCTTACCTTATCTTGTAGTAGAACATTCTTAACACAAGAATGTAGCCCACTGACCACCTGGATGCAAGCCAGTCAGGAATTAATCCTTGTAACTTCCCTGCCCCCCACCAGTTTGGGCCGGTTTGGACCAGTTTAGAGAGCCCCCTCAGCACCTGACTAGGACCCCTAGCCAATCATAGATGCACTTGTACCCATGCTTTTGACCTGCGCCAGTCACAATAAGGATGATCTACCTGTCCCTGAAATTCCCCAAGTTCCCTATAAGAAGACCTGTGCACCTTTGTCTAGGGTCGCCATTTTGCCTGGATGGTGGCCCCCACATGCTAGTCTTCTGCAGAATAAACGCCTTTTGTTGTTTGTTTGCTACTTGAGTCTGGGGTCATTCTTTCAGTGTCTTCTGGACCCCAACAATCCCTCTCTCACTTCCTCTTATCTCTCTTGAGCTCCTGAAAAATAGATTTTTTTTTCATTTTGTTTCCTGTAGTCTTCAGCATCCATCACCATTGGCACATAGACGAAAGAGTCCCATTTGCTGGGTAGTGCATTTCCAAACAGGTGTCTTCTGCTCCTCAGTTTCTCTTTTTCGTTTCGGGATTTCATTAATACCTGATTTTTATAGTGTTCATGAAAATTGAGTGGGAAAATTGAGTGGGTAACATCCAAGGTAAATACTCAGAAGATACATGGTACATATTGAAAATTCATACCCTTGCCCATTTTCCTTACTTGTGAATTAGAAGTGACACAAAAGCACATAGACAGTAAGTGAAAGTGCAAGCTAGGGCATGCTTGGATGAAGAAAACTGTTTTGTCATGTCTAGATGTTCATTATGCACAGTTTACTACATTTGTTTCTTCTAAAATTGGGGTGGGGGAAGATCATGACCAGAAAAGAAATTAACATGTAGCATAAAAAGTCTGTGCTTAAAGGCAGAAAAGAAAGTGCAGGTCGATAGTCCTACCTGGGAGGCTGAAACAGGAGGATCACATGTTGAAGGTATGCCTGAGCTACACAAATAGTTCAAGCCCAGCCTGGACAGCGAAGTGAGACCTTGTCTCAAAAGAAGAGGTCTGGGGGTGTAGCCCGATGACAGAGCACTCACCTAGCAAACCACTCTGTAAGGTGTTGGAATCATTCAGGCTTCCCAGTGTGTGTCTCCTAGTTACATGTGTCAGGACCTATAGCTGCCAGTCTCCTTTGCACCATTTCCGGGAAGACTTGGTACTTCCCTGTGCTTTTAACCATTCTTCCCTAAGCCCCTTGCTGTGGGCACTCTTAAGACCTAGCATCTTTCTTAAGAAAAAAAAAAAAAAAAAAGAAACATGCCCTTTGACTTCACATAGTATGCAGTCACTATGTCTTTATGAAAACATTTTCAGGGCCTGTCCACATTCTCAGGCACAATCACACTCTGCCCTCTACCTTTCTCACAAACACTTTGAAATAATGCCCCTTGTAGGGTCTAAGTTCCTTCCCCTGCCACACGGTCACTAGACAAAACATTCCCTGCAGATAATGTTTTCTCCCATGCAGTGTAGGCTGGCCATTCCAAATGGAGCAGTGCAACTTAGCGTCCCTCACTATTGGCTCAGTGACTCAGTCTCAGGAACTGCCAATCCTGCAGAACACAACCAGTACATTCTCCAGATCATGTATGCCTTCAGTTAAACCAAGATAAAGTGGGCTTATTGCCTAATTGACCCAGAAGATTGCTATACATTGTCCTGAAAACCAAAATTAGTGGATGTTGAATAGTCTCCCTGGAGATAAAACCAAGGGAATATGTATGTATGTATTCATGTATATATATGTATATGTATGTGTATATATATATATAATATTATAGACTTTATGTCCATCTTCTCACCCACTACTCCTCACTCTTAGGTGCATGTAGGTAGAATACAAGTCTCATCTCCAGCACCAGCTCTTTATCTGCATCCCTGCTCTCTCATTTTACCTGTGGTGCATTCCTCTATTACTCATTTCTTGGCAACGCATTTTCCTTGAGAAAGTCTGCACTCTGTCTTTTCTCCTCTTAAGGTTCTGTTATATCACTTTAGTGAAATCAAGTTAGGGCTCTGACCTACACATTTGTTTTCTTCCGAGAGATTCATGCTTTGCTCTTTATAACACTCTTTGTTTAAATAATTGGAGGATAAATAGTTATTTTTCCAAAAAGGAAGCTTTTTCAAGGGCTTTCCAAAGAGGGTTTTGTCTCTCAAAGGCTCTTACCATAAAAGTAATAGAATAACAAGATCTAAGATAAAAAAGATAAATGTGTCCATTTGGCCCCTGTCTTTGAGGCAAAGTGCCCTTGATTTTCTTCTGACTCAAACCCTGTAGCTGAGTCCTTGGCCTTCATAAACAATTTCTTAGTTTACAAGGAAAAAATGTTGTTTTTTTTTATTGAGGTAAAGTATACATTATGTATACTATATCAATTGAAATGTTATTTTTTAATTTCATGTATATGTACTAGATTTACATCATTTTTTCTGCCTCTCTCCTTCCTCCATCTCTTTCAAAGGCTCCCCCACCACCACTATGCTTTCTCTCAAATTCATGGTATTTTTTTGCTTTAGTATTGTATGTATGCAATATGTGTGTGTGTGTGTGTGTGTGTATCTATCTACACACACATATATATACATAGAAAGAGACAGAGAACTTGTTGCACAGATTTACTGTTGCTCATAAGTATATGTTTCCAAGATTGACCACTCGGTATTAGGTAACCACTTAACACCGATTCTCATGCCCTCATTAATAATTATTTGCCTATAGCTCTTCAGCAAGGATTGGGATCCCATGAGATTTTCCACTATGCACACTGGAGTGTCTGCTAGTGTTGTCATTGTTGGATTCTTGTTTAGGCAACCATATTTTGAGATTTCCTGGCTACAACTTCCCTGCCATACACAGAGGATGTGATCTTAAAGCAGATGTCCTGGTCCTTTGGCTCTTACAATCTTTCCATCCCTTCTTCCCCGCTGTTCTCCAAGTCTTAGGTACAGGGGTTATATTGTAGATGTAGCCATTGTAGCCGGATCCCTCCCAGTTCATTGTTCTCTGTATTTTGATTTCTGTAATGGTCTCGGTCTAATGCAAAAAAGAAGATTCAGTGATGACTGGTCAGATTTATGGTCTTCTGTGAGCATTAAGATGAGTATTAAGAATGCAGTTAGGGAATGTACTGACTTGGGAAAGTAGCAGTAAGAAGTTCTTCTCTAGGGTCCACGGACTCAAGAGTAATGTGTGGTTAGAATGGCTAGGCTTTCAGTATCAGGAATGAATTCCTATCTACTGAGGCTTAAGTCCAATTTGACTGTTGATTACTGCCAAGGTATAAGTGCCACTGCAACACCATTGGAGATATCTTGACATGGTTTGTTGGCATCATATCTAGGTAAGGTCTGACTGATTTTTTTTTCCCATTGGCAACATACATACCACCTCTGATACTATGAAAGCTAGTCCAGGGGATAGAATTCTGAGTCAGAGCCAGCTGGATTCCTTCAAGTCCTATGTCCAAAGATGTTTTGTCATCTTCAGCAATAAATCTTTAAGTCTTGAGAAGCAAGATCAAAGGCAACAGCAATAGACTATGTTGTTTGGGGAGTCACTTTGACCCTCCTAATCAGCTACTCCGAATGGGATTTTTCCATGCCTGATACATCTCAACCATTTTTTAATGTTCCGTTCCATAGCATTTGGTTCACCTACACTACTGTGCAACTGATCTGATCCCTCCTCTTTCAAAGACTTCTCATTTCCCAAAGTGATACCTCACACCTGCTAGATTACAGCTTCCTACTCTGATCTCCAGAAACGCCTGCCAATTGTTTTTCCATTTTCTGTGTGAATGTGGCTACTGGAGGAACTTCACATGACAGAATCATAGTTTTCATATTTTTCTGTCTGAATTATTTTTAAATGCATGACATTTATTTATTATCCACAGTTATACTCTTCAAATACATTTTTTTTGGTTTTGTATATGTATGCTGTATTTTGAATGTATTCTCCCTTAACACTCTCCTAGATCACCTTGTCTGTACTTCTCAACTTACTTAAGTCTGTCTTACTCTCCTGGACAGTCTGTTTCTACATTCATGTTACACACACACACACAACACATACATTTAATGTATCCACACAAAACCTGGGAATCCCAAGTGAGAGAAGACGTTGTTCTTTCTGAGATTGTATAAATTCACATAATATATTTACTGAAAATGAAATGTCTTCATGCTTCCAGACTGAATTTTTTCTGTGTGTATTGTGTGTGTGTGTGTTACATTTTCCTTATCCATTTATCTGTTTTTGGACACTTATGTCTGTTCCATAATTTAGGTGTTGTAAATAGTGCTGCAATATACACTGATGTACATTTATCTCTGTGTGAGTTTGGCATGCAGTCCTTTGGGTAAATACCCAAGAATGTTATAGTTGGGTGACATGGAAGATCTAGTATTAGCTTTAAAAATGATGATATTTAAGTCAAAGGCCAGTCATATAAGTTTATATTTTGGAAGTTCAAACTCCACCTCTAGTGTTGACTTGCTAGTATCCTCAGAGGAAATTATCTACACAAGCTCCCATAGCAGTCTCACACGATAACATTTATGAATCTGGGTTGAATGACTTTTGTGAGGATCATATGCTCTCAGCATGGCATAAGATATGGAACCTATATTTACTGAGAACATTTGCCCTTCCTACCAATATGCTTACGTAATCTGAGGTAAATGCTTAAAAACTACTTATGTCTTAAGCTGTTGTGTGGGTGCTGCTCTGATATGAACTGCAAACTGCTCTGTCTTTAAAAATGAGATCAAATAGGGAGATCTCCCTTAACGGTTTACTGTGATAACACCATAAGATGAACTATGAGAGCCAGAGAGGAGGAAGAGGGTGTTCAATAGCAATTACTCCAATCTCGGGGATTTTCATCTGAATCTGATGTGGGATCCTCATGACAAAGGTATTTCAGTTGCCAGCATCCTCAAAACCAGGAGAAACAATGATGTTAGACTCATTACATAAAAGCTGAAGAATATGTACCAATAATAATAATAAAACACTTTGTATTTTTGGCAATCAAAGGACAATTGATCAGAAAGATATGTGTGGTCAAATTCCTTTACTTTGTTGTGGAAGTAACAACTAAATGTCAACTAGTCAGCTACACGAATATTATCATTCAGTGTATCTGCTAGCAAGTCTTACTCCACATCTTTCTTTACTATCTTTATTGTAAAAATCTCCTGCTAAAATTAACCAGTTTCCACATCTCAGTGAGCTTCTATACAGCTAGAACAGCCATTCTACAGTTGTTAAGAAGTACGTTGGTTTTTACTTTCACTATCCAATACATTTTTATTCACTTATCTACCCACCTTAAAAAAACAGAGAGAAGAAAGAAAAAAAGAAAGATTCATGACAAAGTTAGAACTAAAAATCGAAGCGTCATATCTGCTTGTACATTACCTGCATTCAGTTTTTCTTTGTAAAGCAATAGACTACTGTTTGCTTTACTCTATCCCCAGGCAGGGAAAGAACTTTATCTGTGTCACTAAGACTTTCTCTTTAACAGGCATACTACCACTGTCAAGTAAAAGTCTATTTCTATCACCTTAGAGGGGACTCCATTCCTCAGAAAGTAGGTCGAGCTGTGTAGTCATCAAAACCTAACTTCTAAGTTAATGAATTAATGAATTCTGGGCCCATTCCCCATAACTGGGGGCTGGAAAGAGCAAGATATGGAGTAAAATGCCCTTGATTATAAGAGGAGCCGTTTTTTTTTTCCAGCCTGGCCAGAGTAGAGTTTAAGGTATTTGAGAAAATTGCTCCAACAAGAAGGCTGACAAATGAAGAGGAACTCAGAAGCTAATGTGAAAGAGAAAGCACGGAGAACAGGAGTTATGAGAAAATAATGAGTTCAGGATGTAAATGTGCCCAATAACATCAGAGAATGGAAACTAATCTGTGTAGCTATATACTTTGAAGATAAATTCTGAAAACCTTGAATGTCCTGTGAAGCAATCAGACTCTGAGTATTTCAACCCAACTAAGAGGAGAGTTAATTTTCACGATCTGGGTGTACCTGTAAACCGCCATTGGCCACAGAGCAGTAACATCTGGCTTTATCAACCCGTGTGCAAACCAGGCTTCTTCCCACACTGTGGACTGAAAATGAGCTAAATATTTGTCGCATAGAATGAGATTTGTTCTTCAAATAAACCTTCCCATTGGAAATTGAAATGTCCCAGGGAAAGAGACAGAATTCCCATTCCTGAAATTCCTATGGCCAGTAAACCACTTCAGGGACACTCCTATCTAAACCTGTGAAACCACCCAGTGACTGCTACAGTTCCTTTGAAAGCTTGGGATTTTTAGATTGAAGGTCCTGACAGGAAATTGGTTGCCGTAGTAAAACTGCTGCAATGGGAGGACACCCTTAGACATTCATGTGCACATTTACAACTCTTTCAAAAACTGCAGCTTCTACTTCTACTGGGGAAACAAAATCCCAGCATCCTGAAATCAGCTAAAAATAAGATCCCATTTGCATTTTTAACACATTAATTTATCGGTCATCCAGTTATGCAGCCTAGGGCTTCTATAACATGCCCACTGAACATTAATTAATTTAAAGCCTTTAAGCTTGTTACAAAAATTAAAGATAAGGCGATTGCCATACATCAAAGAATAGAAAGCTAAATTTGTTATGGATTTCTATTAGAGCAAATATTGCATTTTCTGGGAGTAGAATATTTACTTGGGAGTTATTTTACAACAACATTTAAGCATGTTTTTTTTTTCAAAATGATAAATTACAAAGGCTAAGACTTGTATGATAAAATCTCCTATATAATTTAATGACTTAAAAGAATGGTTTGAACACAGTTGAGATGGTTGGATTTATGAACTCTTCATGTATTAAGAAGCAGACATGAGCTCAGACTTGTCCAGTGATGAATAGGTTCAGGGGCATGAACAGTAACTATTCATATACGGCCAGGGACTCCTCCAGTCAATCCCTGTTTGGGTCAAGATGTGCACAGACTATTGAAAATTCTCTCATCACCTATTACAAATGTAAATACTACGAGGTAGTAAAGCCCATAGCTTAAACGAAAAAGCATTTCATTGCTTCTCACCCTTAGCCCAGAGACCTCCCATGGATGATGTAATCCTGGACACAAACTCATTTTTAATGCAATGTAGGTCACACTCCAAGCAGACTCTGAAGGGTCTTAGCACACAGGCTGTGAGACATCTTCTCCTGCCTGAGCTTGGTTCTCCATAAATGGTCTAATCACCAAGTCTTTGAGGTTTTGTGTAAAACATCATCACTGGCCATGAGTAAGAGCTTTAAGATCTATTTTAAGTTCAGGGACATGGTCCTTCTGTTTTTAGAAAGACTCAGTTCCCTTTTAATTCAAAGATACCTTTTATTTCTCTATTTTATTCCTGGTAACTAAGAATAAAATGAAAGCAAAGAAGAATGTCATTGTATGAAGATAACCAGGTTATAAACCAAATCAATGAATCTATTGATTCTCAACATCTATGCAAGGTCAAACTGAAAAGATTGAATTTTCCACCGCTAAACGGTCTAGCTTGGGATGGTTGGTAGTAAAACCCTTCAAGGATTATTTTAAAGGTAAATAAAATTTAAATACTGTAAACAGAACAAAATAAAATGAATATCAACCATGAAAAAAAAAATCTAAGCACCCAAGGCCTCAACTCTACACAAAGAACTATAGGCAGCTGAGGGAAACTGGGAGCATAAAAAGCTATCCTCCCCAGGGAATTACACACCAATTAGTTGTCCAGTACCAAATGGTCAGCCTTGAAAACATACATACAAGTAACATGATAGGAATTCAGCAGGTTATACTTGGAAATGTGTGTGTATGTATATATGGATATATGCAATAAGAATTGATAAATTTAATGGAAAGTGGGAAGGAACATATAGCATGGTTAGAGGAAGGAAAAAGAAAGGAGTAATGTAATTAAAACACAATCTCTAAAGTAAACAAGAACAAAGAATAATGAGATTCAAACAAAAAATTTAAGCCTATAAATAAGATGTCCTATATAATATTTATAGTAGAATTAGCTTCCTCATTTTGATGAACAAAAAAAAAACACTGTAAAGGTTGAGAAGGTGGGATGCGGTTAGCTCAAAGCAAAGGCAAATGCAGCGAACAGACGGGAAATAAGAAGCAACTGGAATTTACGCTTCAGCACACAAGTATGTATCAGGATTTATGTCAGGCTTTCTGACATCACTTTACTCTGACATGCAGTAGCTTATAAGGGCTAAACTGAGTATTTTAATCTTTGCGTTATTGCTACTATCTTGGCAAGAACAAAGATATTATAAAGCGTGTCACTTAGACCTTTGGCAATCAAACTATGGAGTTGATAGATCCAAAGATACTAGAATGTCCCTTAGTCTCATATGGAGAGGGCTGATACCTGATGGCCCCAGAGGAGCCTGTCTCTCAGGAGGTAGTTCTCACAACTTTTCAGACCACATTTCAGGAAAGAGACTGTCCAGCCCAATAATGAGTCAATGATGGATGACAGCACAGGTAGAGCAGAAAGGCCTAGTTTTATCTACCTCTTATCCTCTATTTAATCCTAAATCTCATGTCAGGACCCCAAAGATGGACTTGTGGGACACTGGACCTCCCTATTGTTCTTTTTCTCCATGTTGCCAAAATAAATCCCTTTTCTCTGATTATCAGTATTACTTGTCTTATTAATTGGCTTATTAAGAAAAGACATTTAAATGTAGTGTGTTCAGTCTACCAGAGTTCTCAGCTTTAACCTAAGTAGCCCTAGAAATGTGTAGATCAAAAGTTGGCTTACAGCACAGTCCTATAAATTACCAAATAACATGCAGATATTAAGTGATGGATTCAGGAGTCAAATAAGGATGCCCCCTTTCCTCATGGTATCTTTTCTGGTTTATAATGCAGCTTTCACTTTCATGTTCTAATACTATATTCATTTACCAAATCAGATAAAATATCCACTTAGCAAATTAATAAAAACAGGTTAACCCACAGTCCCTTTGATCTTCCCAACCATGAAATCTTTGCCAGACTTATACTACCATGTATGCATGTCCTCCTGTGGAATGGAACTCAAATCCAATGAGAGCAGCTGGATACCCCTGTAACAACCTTACCACTACTGCACATGAAAGCATATCTTGTCACAATGGTTGTTATTACTTCAGTGCTTAGGGTTTATAGCTTTGTTAACTGTGTTTTTATAACAGCAGCAGCCTGCATAACACTTTCCAGTACTATGAGAGCTAGTCAGCAGTGAGGAAACTCCTGGTCAGTACTACCTTGATTTCTCGATGCCCTCTAACTAAAGTATGTAATATCCTTAAAAATGGAGTCTTAATTGGGAATAGTGATTCCTCAAGACCCAGCTAGATCACTCTTAGGCATATATCCAAAAGATGCTCAACTACACAACAAGGACATTTGCTCAAACATGTTTGTAGCAGCTGTATTCGTAATAGCCAGAACCTGGAAACAACCCAGATGTCCCTCAGTTGAGGAATGGATATAGAAATTGTGGTACTTTTACACAATGGAATACTACTCAGCAATTAAAAATGAGGAAATCATGAAATTCTCAGGCAAATGGTGGGACCTGGAAACGATCATCCTGAGTGAGGTATCCCAAAAGCAGAAAGAAACACTTGGTATATACTCACTTATATAGACCTATAGGATAGGATGGACATGCTGAAATCTATACACCTAGGGAAGATAAGCAAGGAGGAGGACCCAGGGTGGGATGATCAATCATCGGTTAGATGGACAAATGGGATGGACATTATAAGAGAAAACAAGCAACAAGACAGGAGCCTACCACACAGGGCCTCTGAAGGACTCTAACTAGCAATGTATCAAAGCAGATAATAAGACTCACAACCAAGCCTTCGGCAGAGTGCAGGGAATCATGAAAAAAGGGGGAGGAGTTAGTAAGACTTGGTGAGGACAAGAGCGCCACAAAGACCAACTGTATCTGAGCACAGGGGTCTTTTCTGAGACTGTTTCTCCAACCAAGGAACATGTATGGATATAAACTAGAACCCCTGCTCGGATGTGGCCCATGGTAGCTCAGTATCCAACTGGGTACCCTAGTAAGGGGAACATGAACTATTTCTGTCATGAACTCAATGCCTGGCTTGTTGACCATTCCCCCCACCCCCCAAGGGAGGAGCAGCCTAGCTAGATCCCAGAAGAGGACATTGCAGCCAGCCCAGAAGAGACGTGATAAGCTAGGGTCAGATGGAAAGGGAGGAGGTCCTCCCCTATCAGTGGACTTGGAGGGAGTCAGGAAGAAGATGAGGGAGGGATGGGGAGAGTGGGAGGGAATGAGGAAGGGGGCTATGGCTGGGTACAAAGTATATAGCCTGTGATTAATATAAAAATAAATAAATTACTTAAAAAATAAAAATAAAAAAAGGAAAAAAAATGGAGTCTTACTATCGAGTTCTGGTGGGAACCAAAAGCACTAGCAATAGCCAGTATTGTTTAGTGGGTCCCTAGGATATCTCTGACCAATAGCTTAAAGGTATTATCTTTCCTTTACCTGACACTGGGCTTTTTATTTGACAGCGTATGGCTTCTGGAAGAAACCCTATCCTCTGTGTTGAATAACTCCAATTAAACACTTTTATGTGAAAAAAATACATGCAATGAAGCTTATGCATTTTCAAATATCTTTATTATTAGCTAGATCTCTCTCTACTCTCTATCCTCCTGACTGTGTCATCATTTAAAAGCCCCTCTCCATTATTTCCCATTACCCTTTAAACTGGCCTTGAAACCTCTGTTTCTTTATTCATAGATTAATGAAGTTCTCAGACACGTTTCTTTGTCCAGTGGGTGGTGGTTATTGCAGAAATACAGAGCTGGCTTAACTACAGAGAATAAACATCTGTTGAGAGCTCAGCCACAAATGGGACATCTATATCACATTCCCTTTCCCTGAGGCTCACAGACCAATTGTGGAAGAGAGGGTAGAGTAATTGCAAAAGATAGAGGTTAGGGAGAAATAGAACAAAACAGTATCTTGTTGTAGAAAATTGTATTAGACTCTTGAGGGCTTCTCTACCCTGGCTAGTTCTCCAAAACTATAATTTATTTTATAAGCTTTAAAGCACTAGATCTGGGCAGATAGCAACCCTCTAAGCTATTTTGCTCTTTCCCAGCTACATACCCCATGTTACTTGCCTTAATCATTCCCATTTGGGCTGCTTCTGTTTCATCAGTCTGTCCCCATGGCCACATGATCATGCTCCACACTGCCCCATGGTGACTTTCTTCTCTCCAGCTTCCTCTCCTCCTGCTTTCTCTCCTTCCCTTCAAGGCTCATGGTCCCTCCAGACCCCAAGCACTGGAACCTAAGCCCTGCCTGTTCTTCTTCTGCCCAGCCTAAGCTGTCAGCAATGTAATTAACCAATGTAATTTCCATCCTTTGGCTCTACACAGTTGATGTTTTTGAGTCTTCCCAGAGCTTCTTACTCTTCAGTAATGCCTTTATAGAGCACACCTATGTAGGGGCAGGAAATGAAAAGGAACCCCCCTGAAGAGATGCTGATCTGCATGGCAAGAAGGCTATACTAAAGGCATGTTTTCATGTGTATAAAAAAAATGTTGATTCCTAGGTAGTCCCAGAAAGATATCTAAATCTTCAAGACGTGCATCTACCAATATGCGAAGAAAATTAGAGCTAAAAGAAATTCCAAGCATGTGTACAGAAGAATGCATTTCTTTTCTTTTTTGCAATAATCAGATAAATTCTAAGAATATGGAGTATGATAAAACTAATCTTGAAGAAAAAGAAGTGTAGTGGTAAAGTAACTTATTTTGGGTAATGTCTCCAGGAGTGATAATTGCCAAGCTTTCTGTCAAACAAGACTTTTCTAAATTAATGTATATGTATGTGTATATGTACATGTATATATATGTATATGTATACACACATAATATTGAGAATTTTCTCTGGTTTAACAAAATCACCTTTTGTTCTTCTGTTCTAATTTTGTTATTGCTTTAATTTTAGTACTTTCATGTCCTTGAAAAATAACTGTGCATTACTTTACATGGAAAAAAAAGAAAAACAAATTTCTGTTCAAAATAGGGAAAAATTATTCTTTCAGATATTCACCTTGAAAATAGTTCCAGGGGACTTTGTGATATACTGCACCATGCAGCATTGCTTTTCAGATTATCTCTGACAGAGATTGAGTTATTTTAGTCAATAAATTTCATCTTGGGAAGGAATTTCCCTCAAGGCCTCTTGGCAGGAGTCTTGCATGCTTTTCCCTTTTTCATGGGAGGGTCCTGGGAGGGGCCCTTCCTCATTTGTTCCCATCCATCAATTTCTCACATTTGACAGAGGCACCCCAGGACAGGAGTTCAGCTGTTTCCAATCCAAGCTGCCCCAAGCCATCTAACTTGGCTCCTTTTAAATAACAAAAATCTCTGATAAAAAGTCAAGAATCCAAGCTAAGGGGTGAAGAGATTGCCCAGATGTAAAGGCAATGACTGATAAGTCAATTTCATTTTCCCCCTTTACTTTCAAAATAGTTTTAAGTTTATAGGAAAATACCAAAGCAGCTACAGAGAGTTCCCATGAGGCCTATATCTATTTCCCCCTTGCCATTCATGCCTTAAATTGTAAAGGTACATTTGTCATAATGAATAAGCCAACATCAATACATCAGCTGTTGACTAAAGGCCTTGCCTTAGCCACATTTACTTCATTGTTCCTTGATGTTCTTTTCCTTTCCAAGAGTATATCTAGAGGCCATAGTCTGTTCAGTCATCTTGTCTTCCTGGGCTTTGCTGGGCTAGGATGACATTTTCCTTCTAACCTACCTAAGACTGGAAGAGCTAAAGGCACATTTTTTTATTGTTGGTGTTGGTATTCAACTCTTTACAGACTTGTTTATGACTAAACGTTCACAGAAAGATATCTGAATGTACATCTACCATATAACAAGAAAATAAAATAAAATAAATACCTGACATATGTAAAGAATAATGAGAGCCCTTGTATCGGCATCCATCTGGTAAATTACAGGTGTAAGGAAGAGGTTAATATCCATTAATTTTACGTTCAAGGCCAGGGTCCACCCCATAGAAAAAAAGCTGAAACGAGTCAAATGGCCAATGTGGTGAATGAAGTAAGGAGGCTACAGAAAGTACCTACTTCCATACCTGCCATGTGTGTTGTATGGATAACATCAGTAAATGTACAGAGTCCGGAAGTGGCTGTCCATGGAGCCCAATGCAGCAGGGCTTACTTTCCAAATCAGAGATGATTCAGATTGAGAGCAAGAGTTGCCATCCATTCATGAATACTATAAAGCAAACTCAGGTGGGGTTTTTTTTTGCATTTTTATTAATTATTATTATTTATTACAATTTATTCACTTTGTGTCTTGGCTGTGGCCCCCTCCTTCATCTCCTCCCAATCCCACTCTCCCTCTTCTCCCCCTATTCCCCTCCCCTAGTCTACTAACAGGGGAAGACCTCCTCCCCTTCTATCTGACACTAGTCTGTCAGGTCTCTTCAGGTCTGGCTGCATTGTCTTCCTCTGTGGCCTGGCAAGGCTGCCCCCCATCAGGGGGAAATGATGAGAGCCTGCCACTAAGTTCATGTCAGAGACAGCTTCTGTTCTCCTTACTAGGGAACCCACTTGGAGAATGAGTCTATGGGCTACATCTGAGCAGGGGTTTTAGGTCCTCTCCGTCATGGTCCTTAGTTAGGATATCAGACTCTGCAGGGATCCCAGGGCCCAGTTTTTGTTGTTGTTGTTGTTTGTTTGTTTGTTTTGGCTCTGTTGGTCCCTTTAGGGGCTCCTGTGAGGATCACTATAATTAGAGTGCCTAAGTTTATAATCCTAAAAAGCATACATCATAGAGTATGAGATATAAAAGGAATTTTGAAAGCCATTGGGTTAAAGTCTGGGGGCCAGCTTCCTTGTTGGTGTAGATGATAATAGTTTCTATATAAACATGCTGAGAGACTTAAAGAAGTTGACAGAGCCCCTGGTGCAGGAAGGGGCTGGGATTGTAGTTGGATTGGTAGGATACTTAGTTAGCATTCATGAAGCCCTGGTCTGTGCTTCAAGTACCAACTAAACTGGATGTGGTGTTAGACACCTGTGATCCCAGCATTTTGGAAATAGAGGTGAAAAGAGTAGAAGTTCAAAGTCATCCTCAGGAAATCAGCTAGTGACCAGACTTTGGTATGTAAAACCCTATCTCTAGCTTGCCTGATAAAATGTTCAGTTTAATTGCTACTCAAGACTCTCATATGCTAAGTAGGAACTGCTCCTCTGACCCCATGCCTCTTCATCTCTCTTCAACATCTGATTTTCATCTTTGGAACAATCACTTATATTCTGTGATTGTAGGCAAATGATCTAACACCTTTGGAATGTATCACAAAAGACATCTCCCCTGAAAAAATTTTATGTGTCTCATTGGGGCTTCCTTAAGTCTTGATGTCTTTGTTACATCCCCATGCTTCTGGAAGACATTGAAAAGCCTGAATAGGATTGTATTTACCTCAAGGCATCCAGTGTACTTTCTATAGGAGTTTCTCAGAGACACTGGAATAATGCAGAGGAGTTGCTCACCTATGATGACTCCATTTAAGCTAATTCTGCTGTAGGATGATGCTTTGCATTTGACCCTTTTTAAAAAACACATGATATGTGGAATGGTCCTCTTGATGCTTAGTGAAACAATGAGCCATAGCACCAATCAGCTAGCCTGTCACAATAACGGACAACAGATACGCTGGTGCACTAAGTTGCTAAACTAGATGTCTAACAGGTTAGATGTATTAAATACATTTTGTCCTAATATGTGTTCAACTTTCAACAGGTTCAAAGAAGTTATATTGGTTACTTTTGTCATTCCTCTGACAAAATGCCTGCCCAAAGTAATTTTAGGAAAGAAGGATTTACTTTGGCTCACAGTTTGAGGACACAGTCCATTGTGGAGGAAAGTCATGGTGACATGGGCTTGAAGAAGCTGGTCACACTGTGTCTGAAGTCAAAGACAAATGAATACTAATCCTTAGCTAGCTTTTGCCTCCTCCAGCCCCACCCCAGACCATTTGGTGTCAACCAGATTTAGGGTGTGCCTTCCACCTCAATTAATCTAATCTAGAAAATCCCTCACAGACATGCCCATGGGTTTGTCTCTTAAGTGATTTTAGATGCTGTCAGTTTAGGTTCGATATTAAGGAACACAGCACCACAGTGCAAACTACTAGATGTAGTTCTAGTACATCTAGTACATTTGTGTTGAAGCAGCTCTGGATGGCCAGTACATACCCTTAAGTGAACACTCTTGTGAATTTCTATTCAGTGCACACCTAGCAATGGAATTGCTGGCTTCTGAGTTATTTTTGAACTGATTCTGCTGAAAACTTTTTCAAAGTGGTTTCACTTCTTCACAGCACTTTGAATATTTATATAGCCATCCTTTCTCCTTAGGAATTTTGATGTGGGAATATGTGTGATTTTAATCTGTGCTTCCCCATTGCTAAACAAATTTAAGCCCCTCTATATATGCTATTGATTTAGGAATGTGTGTGTGTATGTGTGTGAAGCACATATTTGGTTTCTTTGTTCATTCCATCCTCAACCTACATTTATGGGGAATATCTGTTCTTCAAACTGGATGGCTAGAAACAGCAGAAATATATTGTCTCATGGTTCTAGAGACCAGGCATCTACAGACATTTGTTAGTAAGACTATATTTCCTTTGTGCTATCCAGAAGAGAATAAGACCATCATTGGGGGGCTTTTGTTTTTTGTTGTTTTGTTTTGTTTTTGCTGGATGTCTTGGCTTTCCTGAGGTTGGGGCTGTATCATCCCAGCCTTCCTGAGATCTCTTCTCCCTGTGTTTAATCATGTGACATTTCTGTTGAGTTAAATCTCCACACTCCCTTTTTTATGGAACAGCAGTTCTTGTATTGAGGGAATCACCATTCCTTTATGACCTCATTTTTTTTTTGGTTTTATCAAAATTTATTTTCACCTTTTCAAAATGGGATGCTTATCTGATTAACAGAATATTCCAACAATGGTTCTGACACACTTCAGTCAAGTATTTTCTAAGAGTTAGTTCCAGGTTGGATTTAAGCTTCATGCTAACACAACACACACATATGCACTCAAACACATATACACATAAACACACACACAACAGATTATGACCTCATTTTTAACTTACATCTCTACTATATTGGCAAGGACCTTATTTGTAACTGAAGGTCAAATTCACAGGTACCAAGAGTTAGAAGTTTACTTGTCAATGGTGGGAACACAGTCCAGCCCCAAACACTGCCTGTCACATGTGATGCATTCCCTAACATCCTAATAAAGAATGGAAAGACCAAATTTAAGTTGGTAAAATCTACCTTCCAGGTGAGCAGACACAAAAGTACAGGTTGTAGGTCATGCTTCTGTGACCACATGCTTCCAATCCTGTGGTTTCTTGGTACCTACAGAATTCCACCATTTAAATACATGATTAAGTAACACCATGCTAAATCTCCCAGTAATTCTCTTCCAGGCCTTGTATTTGTATCCAATTATGGAAAACCCAAGCCAGAGCCTCAAAGGCCAAAATTTGAAACAACTTCCCTCCTTTTGAGTTAGTTGTTACATGGAGCACACTAACTAAATGAGTCTCCATTCAGCTCTACAAATGTTAATAAGGAAGAGGCAACCCATCTCATTTTAGAAATATCTAATTTACAAGACAGAAGAAACTAGCAATGCTGGAGACAGGGGCTCTTTCCTTCATTGTATATTATCTTTTGATATATGCCATTCCTTTTCATAAGTTGCCTTTTCCCGCTTCATAATGGAGCAAAATGAAAGAAAACACTGTGAATCTGGAAAAAAAAATATCTGAAATGTGAACTGGGAAATGAGAAGATGGTTCAGGAGTTAAGAGCACTGGCTGCTTTTCCAGGGGTCTAAGTTCAATTCCCAATACCCACATGGCAGCTTACAACTTGCAACTTACATGTCTGTAATTCCAGTTTCAGGGGATCTGAAACCTTCTTGTGGCCTCTGTAGGTACCAGGTATGCATGCGCTATAGACATAAATGCAATCAAACATTCATACATGTAAGATTAAAAAAATACATGTTTTAATGTTTAAAAGAACTAAGCTTT
This sequence comes from Pachyuromys duprasi, assembly GCA_028658305.1. Lineage (NCBI taxonomy): Eukaryota > Metazoa > Chordata > Mammalia > Rodentia > Muridae > Pachyuromys > Pachyuromys duprasi. The sequence continues at coordinate 50,934,138 of CM053758.1, forward strand.
CCAGATTCTGACTTACATAATCACTTTTGTTTATCACATTTCAAAATCTGAGGGAGGCAACAATGATGGCAAGCAATGCAGCCTGAATTCTCATTAGATGCTAGCATTTATTTCCTCGGTGCTTCCAGATGGGTACAACACACACACATACACATTCGTACACACACACACACACACACACACACACACACATACACACACTTTCATACACCTATTCCTTCATGTCAGCAGGTGAAATCCAGTCAGGTATTCTCTTGTTCACCCACCTCACAGGCATGTGATGCTAAATTACATTATCTGCTTGCAGCCCAGGGAGACATAAAAGGAAATGATTGGGAGCAGTAACACCGATATTAAAGAAATGATTGAAACCACAGGCAACTTCACACATATTTACCTATACTTACGAAGGCAGCAGAGTGTGACATCTTAGGAAATGGCTGTCACTTTTCTACTGAGCATGAGGAGTGCAGAAGGCTGCAGGAGGAGAAGCGATACTCAACTGTGGATGGATAAAGAAAACAAAAATCCAATGTGCTCTTTCCAAACAATGCTGAGTATAGCCTCAGAGTTTGGGGGGAGGGAGCTTGCTATGGGCCAACCACCCCTGGTAAAAAGAGACTGAAGCTTTGTTCAAAATATTCTCATAAGGTTTAAGCTGTGGATTTAAACAATTATGATAGCTGAGCATGGGGCACACTTATAATCTCTGCATTTGGTCGAGGCAGTTGAATTGCAAGTGTGAGGTTAACCTGGACTATGTAGTGAGGACCTCTCTCAAAAGTTAGCTTGCTAGCTAGTTAGCTAACTAATTAAATAAAACATTTTAGGAGGGGCCATAACTTGCAATATCACCATTTGAAACTAAAATGATAGCTTCTCCCATTTTATTAGATGGCTGATTGTAATCAGACTCTGGGCAAATGATATTTCTACTGTGAAGTTCTGTTTATTTGTTTGTTTCTTTGCTTGCTTGCCTGCTTAAATTCACATTTTACAGACAAGGAAAGCAGAGCACAGAGAACTGAATTACCTTTTTCTGAATGACCCAGAGATGTGGAATGACTGGTTCCCAGCCCACATGGATGTTGATGAGACCCAAATACCCACATGCTTGTGTTCTCATTTACCACACACAATACACAAACCCATGGCTCAAATAAGGACAGAATGCCACAGCCAACAACATTGTTCAGATGGGGACTGGGTGAGCCCACAGCAGTGCTAACCCCAAAGTCATATTGAACACTGTGTCTTGGAGCTGTTCTAATGATGTAGCCCAATGCTTCTCTCTGAGACAGACACTTTGGTCTCTTATTCTTCTAGCCTTCGGTGCTAAACTTTATCTTGTTGATTTTTGTTGTTTGTTTCATTTGCAGTTCTGAGGATTCAAGGCAAACTACTGTGTAGAGGGGTGAGCATGTTATCATTGAGCTGTATCCTTCTCCTTGTCTTTGACTTTCTTTAATTTAAAAAGATTTTACCTCATAAAGAACATATATATCTCCTTGGATTTATACTTTAACTGCTATTTTATATATACTCTTTTATATATTTCTAAATTTGTTTTGCTAATACCTTGAAGGATTTTTATGCACTAGCTTGCAAGAGATGAAACTTTAATTTTTTTTCTCTTTCTATTGCAACTCCTGTAGACTAGTAGATTCTCACTAGGAGAATATGATGATATACATAATTTGGAGTAAATGACATTTAAGTAACCCTTATTAAATAAGGAATGAAAGCCATCCTCCCTTTTTTCTGGAAGAATTTGTACAATGCTGATTCAAGTTCACTAATAAATGTTTAGGGCATGCTTTCAAATTCTAGCAAAGCTCTCAGGTTTGTAATTTTCTTCCTAGGATGATTTGAATAAATCAGTTCAATTTCTTTAGGAGATATTACATTATGCAAATGTTCACTTTAGAAGTTTACTCATTAAATAAATATGTTCAGATATATTGGGATATAGATTACATTTCCTAATATAGTTTACTTTAATTCTAATGCTGCTTTTTCAAGTACTGTTATATTTGAACAGTAATAATCAGTTTCAATTCTGTATTTATGGTTTGTACCTCATCTTCCCATTTTTCTTTGTTGTTCTATTTGGAATTATTGATTAGGATAATCTTATGGAAAACACTATTTTTTTAGCTTTGTTGAACTTTCTGTTCATTTTAACTTTATTCATTTTAACTTTATTGTGATATGATTTAATTCTTTTGTAAAAATATTTGTAAGTTTTTCTACATCTTTGGGAGAGATGCTTGGATAGCTTATTCAGGCTTGTAAAAGTATATTTGAAAAAAGGGTGCATGTGTCCCTCTTTGAAAAAAATGACTGCATTCCATAATTTTTTCTTTTGTGTCATTTAGTTCAAAGTGTTTTCTAGCACTCTGTGTTGTACTTGGAATGTAAAATGTTTGCCTCAGCATCATGTATTTAAAGAGTTGGCAGCCACTATTTTTGAAAGTTGTAGGAGTTTTAGGGAGTGGAACCTACCTGGAGGAAGTAGGTTGCCTGAGAGTTAGGATCTGTCTTTTGGGATATAGCCTATTCCTGATTCCTGCCTGAGAGCTCTGCTTTCTGACTGCAAGCACGAGGTAACCAGCCACAGCACACTGCCATTGCTCTAGCTGCAATCCCTGTGTAACCCCGTGCCTTCCCACCACATGTGCTACACCATAAACCCAAATCAACTCTTCCTTCCTTCATTTGTTGATTATGTTATGTCAGTGAGAAAAACAACTAATGAATTCAATGTGATTTCCACTTTGATTCATAAGTGTTTTGAAGGCTTTTAAAAATTTTTATTGTTTTAGTGTAAAAATAATTTTTGGGATTTTATACATATGTACTGTACTCACCTAATTTCTCTTCTTCCTTGTCTTTACCCGAATCCTTTTATACTCTGCCTCTAGGATTAGTGACCTCTTTTTCTTTAATTATTACTACACACACACACACACAAATACAACCTGCTGAATACATTTAGTGTTGTTCATATGTGTATTTGTTTAAGGATGATTGCTTGGAATTGGGTAACTTATGAGGGGCTTGTCCCTGGAGAAAAATTATTCTTCCTTTCAGCAGCCATAAATTTGCTGTTGTTCTTTATCTAGGCATAGGACCTTTTGAGACTTCCCTCATCTATGTTGGCATATCAACATCTACTCTCATTGTATAGGTGCTGTTTAGTAGACCATATTTCAGATTCCATGGGTTCCCTTTTACATAGTGAAGATAAAATCCTGTGGCAAATCTACTGGTTCTCTAACTCTTAATCAATGTTCTCCATCTTGTGTGATGTTCCCTGAGCCTTAGGTGTGGAGGATGTAGATCTATTAACTGGGCTGGGCATCCAACAGTCAGTTGTTCTCTCCATTTTGATGAGTTTCTGTAATGTTTTCCATCTGCTACAAAAAACAAAAACAAAAATAAAACCTTCTTTGATGAGAGCTACATTTATCTGTGGGTATAAGAGTTAGGCTGGCTAGGTTTGCAGTACCAGGCGTGAGCTCTCTCATATTTAGTGGACCTTAAGTCCAATTAGACAAATGTTGGTTGCTGCCAAGACATGTGCCACTATTGCATCTGGGAAAATCTTGCTGTGCTGGTTATTGTTGTGGCTTACAGGCTTTACAGTTGGGTAAGATCTGATCTTTTCATTCCCTTGGTAGCTTGCATAGCACCTTTGGATGCTGTGAGAATTGGTCCTCACAGAGGAGACTTCCTGGTCAGGTTCAGCTCAATTCCTCCAAGTCCTGTATGTGGTGTCTTCAGCTATAGGAACTTCAAATTATAGAAGGTAACAAAAGCAACGACAATAGCCTATATTGTTTAGGGAGTCTCTTGGACTTTCTTGATCAAAAACTCAAGTGAGGTTTCCCATGTCTGCCACTAAGATTTTGTTAGATAGTCTGTGGCCCTTGTGTGTGTGGGTATTATCACCCTAACAGACATAATTTCATTTAAATATATTTTTCAGTAAACATAAAATAATTTGTTTCTTTTAAACATCCTTAACGCTATTTATCTCTCCTTTTCCCCTCTCTCTTCCTATTGCCCTCTCTCCCCACCCCCCACCCCAGTTTTCTCTCGTCTCATTTTATAGTATGTGTGACTTAATAGTGACTTAAATTTTTTGAATTTAATATAAATTGTTTTCTTTTTATTTCAGACTTTATTTTAGTTCCACTGGGGCAAGAAAAAACTCATGTAAGGAATTTAATTGCTTGTCCTTGCATATGGTTCAACCTTGAAACTTGCAAATGGTTCAATATTGTTTATTAGTACATATTCCTTCTTCTCTTGAAACCCCTATGCATTTGTGAATATTGGCTGTGTGTAAATTAGATTGTTTTTAATAACCATGTTTTCATGTATGCCTTAGCCTTTAATCACTGTCTGCTGTTCTCTCAGTTACTGAGAAAACTGTTATTGTCTTCCAACGTTAGAATAATGGTGCTTATCTGCTTACTTTACTCATGATGATATTTTAAATCTTTGTGGTTAAGAGCATAAATATTTAGTATGTTCTGACTTCTGGTTTATCTAGGTATTTTATTATGAGGAGGTAACACTTTAAGCATACTCATTACGTTAGACTCTGTATTGTCTGATGCTAGCACTGTTGAAACGGTCCTTTTTCCATTGAAATTTGAATTAAGTGATTTTCCATCTTTTGATTCTATAAATTCATAAATGTAATGAGGTTTATAGTTCTTAAAATCATTATGAAATTGTTTTTAATCTAGCCTAATGTTTTGCTTTTTTAAAATTGAAATGTTAGATCATTTTTACACTGAAAGACAGTATTGCAATAATTGATTTTACATTTATTATTTAAGTCTTACTGTTATTTTTCTCAACCCTTCTATGGTGCTATTTGCTCTCATGTTCCTGTTTTCTCTGTTCTCCATTAAGCAGCTTTTCGTATACTACCCTCTACTGTCCCACTAGTTTTATAGTATTTTACACCATTTTAGTAGTTATAAACTTATATTTAGTAGGCGTAAATTGATGTTACCTATTGAATGTAGTGTTCTATAAATTAACATTTGACATCTCATCTTTACAATTCAAAAACATTGCAGCATTGACCCCACACCTCACCCTGATTAATTTTTTCATATGGTTTAGCCTTCATAAAGTACATTCACCGTGCAGGATGCTGACCTAGCCATTGATAGCATCTCATCTCAAGCATTAGTTATCATCTTCTCAGATGGAGGGTTGGTTTTTTGGGGTTTTGTTTTGTTTGGTTTGTGGTTTTTGTTTGTTTGTGTGTGTGTGTGTTTTTCAAAAGTGCTTACTGAGCCTACCTACAGAATGTCTCCAGGGAGCTGCCGTCATTAATCCTCTGTCAACTTGCTCTTATGCAACTTGAAATAAAATTAGGTAAATGTTATTTCATTTTCATAGTCTGCCCTTGAATCGAACCTTTTAGCATTATGAAATGTCTTTGACAATAATTCTACCCTGGCACTTTATGTGATTGATAGTTATTTAACACCAGTATTTTTAATCAGTATATGTCATTTAATTTTTTTAATTTCAAATTTTATTTTTCTTTGCATTTTAGTTATGCTTTTAGAAGGCTGAGTGTATATCTCAGCAGAGGAGAGTATGCTTAGCATGTGTACAGTCCTAGAACTTTACACACATGGTCCAGGACTATATGTGCTTGCCTCCACACACACACACACACACACACACAAACCACACGTGAGAAAGACAGAGACAGAGAGACACACAGAGAGAATAAATTTTGCTTCTTACAACCAGCATATGGTTGAGTCTGTTTGATTGCTGTGCTTTCTAGTCCTTTACGGTATATTAATCTGTTTATTCTACTCATAATGCTACCTAAACCACTTATTAATATGTTCTAGATCCATTCCCTCATTAACACATATGTTGGCATTTGTTTATTGCCTTGTCTTTCTCACTACTTTACTATGTTACTTCTGTAAGAAAAAAAAAAGAAAACCCTGTTATCAGTTGATGTTGATGACGATCTTGAACAGTGTTTTCAGGTAAAAGAAACATACAAAGGAACAGAACACAGAATGCCCAGTAAATTGATTATTCAATAGCTAACTTTTTAAAACATAAACACAATATGTGGGGAATACTTTTACTGAAAGTTAATTACTATTTATCTGAACAGTCTGTCTCATTTGGTAACCTATACCCTGTAACACAAGACATTTTGCATTTGAAAAATGGATAAATGCTCAATTAATTTATGTAATTTTCAGTTATACAGATAATGAAAATTGTCAGGTGGTGGTGATGCATGTCATTAATCTCAGCACTCAGGAGCAGGGGCAGGTGAATCTCTGTGAGTTCAAGGACAGCCTGGTCTATAGAGAAAGTTCCAGGACAGCCAAAGCTACAGAAAGAAACCTTGACTCAAAAACAAAACAAAAGACACACAAAAAAACCTAGCTGACTAAACAAATAAAAGATAATGAAGATGGTAAGTTTTTACAAATGATATAAAGGTATCAACAGCTGTTTTTCAGAAGCCATTTAAAGCATGGTATTCTAAACAAAGGATCCTAAGATCAGATGATAGAAGGTGCTAAGCCAGCCTGCGATATGTTCAGCAAAGCACTGCGTGCTAGCGTCAGCAACTGAAAACCAACTTGGAGCCAGGAACATTCAGCAGCCAATGAACATCAATATTTTCCTCCACAATAAATAAAACCTATGAAACAATATTTGGAAATCATAATTGAGAGATCAAAAGATAAAAAAATCAGTGGTTATTAAAGTTTAAGTCCTGAACTATATGGGTAGAAGTCCAGTAATGCCCTGAGGGAAAAGCTCACCTTTTACATTCTTTCCCTACTCACAAGAGATACAGTTGCTAGGAAACTGGCCCATTCCCCCTAGGGAGGGATACTAGTTGAATGATAGGTTTGGGGACCTGCCAATAGCCAATCAATTCAAAATGTAGCATTTGCTTGCCAGGCAGGAAACGCCCCTGCCTTGGACATGCTGGGAAGGACGGAGTCTTTAAATGAGCCAACTACCGTGAACATGGGGTTCTTGGCTTTCCACGCTTTGACGGCTCTGGCCGCCTTGGCGGTGGGGGGCTGTGGACCCAAGCTGCAGTTTGTGACTTTCAATAAACAAAAACCTCATGTATTTACAGCGGAGTCTATCTGTTCCTGGTCTTTTGGGGTTTGTGAATCGGGCATAACAATAATAATGAAAATGTTATACAAAAACTTAGGTATTATAGTCAACGTTGGAAATCAGATCATTATTAATAGTCTAAGAAACTAAAGCTTGTCAAATTTACTTGATTATAGAATTAATGTTTCACTAAAAGTGTTTTGAGCCATGAAAGAAGAGATTGATTCAGGGAGAGAATAAAATACATGACTTAATATAGGCGGGGAGGTGCTTGTTTTGCTTTGTTGCTGTTGTGGTTTTCTTGCTTCTTTTGGGCTTATCTTGAATAACTTACACGTTAAAATTCTAATATATGTTGAGCCAAGCATTGTTTGGACATTCCCTCAACCTCTGCTCTAACTTTATCCCTATAAATCTTGTAGGTAGAGCAAATTTTGGGTTAAAGTTTTTTGTGGGTGGGTTGTTGTTCCTCTCCCCTCACTAGAAGTCCTGTCTGACTAGAAGGTGGCCATTTCAGTCACCATGACCTCCAATATTAGGAGTCTTATCTAGAGGCATCCCCATATTCTGCCAAGGTCATAGGTCTCCAGCTTGTTTCAGCAATGCCCTTGCCTTTGGTTTCTTTTGTCTCTCCAAGCTCTCTGGCCTTCTACCTACACTGTACCCACAATGCTTGGCCCAACTTGAGACCCACCCCATGGTAGAGAGCCAATCCTTGACACTATTAATGATACTCTGCTGTACTTTCAGACAGGGGCCTAGCATAGCTGTCCTCTGAGAAGTTTCACCCAGCAGAGGATCAAAACAGATGCTGAGACTCACAGCCAAACATTAAGCTGAGCTCTCAGGGAGCCTTGTGGAAAAGTGGGGGAAGGATAGAAGGACCCAGAAGGGACTAGGGCTCCACAAGAAGACCAACAGAGCCAACTAACCAGGGGCTCATGGAGCCTTGTGGAGACTGAAGTATCAATGAAGAACGAGGCATAGACTGAACCTAGCCATCCTATACATATGTAGCTGATGGGAAGCTTAGTATTCATGTGGGTTTCCAAGTAAGGGGAACAGGGGCTGTCTCTGACATGGACTTGGTTGCCTGCTTTTCAATCACTTCCCTCTGGCAGGGCTGCCTTGCCTGGACTCAGTGGAAAAGAATGCACTCTTGTCCTGATGTAACTTGATGTGCTAGGGGGGGATGATAGGGGGTACTCTCCCTTTCTAAGGAGGAGGGAAGGAATCATAGGGGGAAGAGGGAGGGACAGTGGGACCAAGAGGAAAGGAGGGAGGGGACTATGATTATGATGGAAAGTGAATTTTATAGAAAACCTTCCAATTCAGTGTCTGAATCCTTATTAACTTGGCACTCTCAACATATCTACTATTCACAGCATATACTATTCATACCTCTTGGCTTAAGGCCTTGCAGTAACTTTCTGTTTTATGCAGTAAATGCTAGTGTCTTCAACAAATTATGGTAGACCATTATCCTTCGAACTCTCCCTTCTTCCGCCTTCCACCTGTTCTCTCATATCTAGGGACACTAGCCTTCCTGGTGTTCTCAAGTTAAAACAAACACTGAGCTGCTTTGGGGATTTTTGTACTAACTATTTTCTGTGCTTGGAAATCTTCCCTGACAATGCACTTCCCCAGAATTTAATCAGATGGCATTGTCATAGTCAAGCTTGTCTTGATTCTACAAAACTATTGGCCCTCTTCTTTTCTAGTACTTCTGGCCTCTACTTCCTGAAGTATTTACATTTTTAAATTATTCCAAGTAATTTGTTATTTTCCAGTTATTTATTATATTCCCCCTCCTCCTGTCATAAGTATATAAGAGCCAAGACCTTTGTCTACTTCAGCAATATATCCAAGAGTCAGGAATGCTGCATTTCACACAGGACAATATGTATCATTCTTTTAATGACCCATAAATGCATGGCTAATGAGCATTCAGTTTGAATTAAGAAGGGATTAGGGTGGATTCAAGCAATACACATGCAAAAGGGCTTGGCATACTTTTCATTTTAGAGTCTGTGCTACCTTAGTTAACATACCTCCTAGCCAGGCACAAAGCATAGCCCCTGATCCCTGGAAGACAATTTCACGCTAAAAGCCACCAAGGGGGAAAAGTCTTTCTAATAGTTTTTCACACAAAGGATCTCTAAAATACAGTTTGGAAGAGTTTGAGTTAAAAATCAAGTTTCAACAGCATAAACATCATTTATGATTCCCAGTATTTAACATATACAAGACAAATGAACTAATTTGACACAAAATAAAATTATCCACTCTTCTGGCTCATCCTCACCAAAGAATGTTTCCACACCGTTCCCATTGCTGCTTTCTTTTTCATACATTTCAATTTTCTAAAGTTTTTTTTTCTGTTTCCTGCTCTCCCACCTCTCTTGACAGATTAGAAAATGATGACATGGAGACTTCTACAATTGAAGGAATGAATCAAAATATCATGTCCCTCTAAAGTCATCTTGGCAGCCTACCTGCATCCTTGGAAACAGGATAGCTAAAACCAGCCACACAGGGACCCCTCCTGTTACTGAGGCCATCAGGTTGCCATGAATAATATATTAGGCACATGTGTCTGATTGGCTCTTTTATTCACATTTGTGGGTGAATAACACATCTATTTAATGCCATTGATTAGCCTGTTCACTCTAATTTTGAAAACAGGACATAGACTCATTGTGTACCCATGCCTATCACCTATGTGAGCAAATACTACATGTCCATTAATGCTTCTGGTATAGTCTGACTGCATTGCTCTCTGTATGTTCATGTTTTGTATGCTCAGTTGTGATGGTTTGAAGGCCTTATAAGGTAAGGCTTCGCTAGCAGAAGTAGACCACTAAGTGTGAGCCTTTGAAGGTTCTATCTACCACTCACTCCTGGCCCAATCTCTCTGCTTTCTACTTCATACTATATGAATAGGTCATCCACTCACCCCCTGGAAACACAGATAGACACTCATCCTTCTATACGGTCCTCACTATGAAAGACTAAAATCACTTAGAATAAACATGAATAAACTAATGATTATGATGATTGATGATGATGATGGTGGGGTGGTGGGGTGGTTAGTGGTGGTGGTCACAGTAACATAAGCATAGATAGCACAGTTTCTCCTTTTGTATATAGCACAAGGTTCAAGGACCATCCTCTCTCTGATATGAGCAACAGGAATGCTTAAGTCAAAGCAAAATGACATTGTACTGAAGAAGATGAAAATACAAAAAGAATGTTATCTCTGGGCTGGAAAGATGGCTTGGTCAGCAACGTTCTTGCCTTGAAAACACATAATGACCTGACATAAATCTTCAGAACCACATTTAAAAAAAAATTCCTTGTAATTCTCGTACTGTGGGTAGGGAGGTAGAGATGGGCAGATCCCTGGGGCTCACTGGCCAGGCAGCCTAGGCTACTTAGTGGGTTGCAGGCCAGTGAGAGATCTTGTCTCAGCAAAAAAAAAATGCAGACAACATCTGAATGATGACCCCATTGGCTTCTTCCTAGCCTCCGCATGTAAACACACACACATACATGCTCGATAGAGTGAGGTGACTGTATATCAATGTTACTAAAGATTTTCACAACTTATTTCTTTTAAAAATGAAGTAGAAAATTCAGTGCTCATGTTAAGTAGCACATCACCCACATTTCAAGGATGCTCTAGAAGAATACTTTTTAAAAGACGGTAGAGAAGATGGGAGGAGCCTAAAACTTGTAGGGGAAAAGAAACTATAAAAAGTTTCTGAGAGAGGGATCATTTGACAAAACAGGAATGACCCATGACCCATTTCCACAGCTTAGATGATCTTTGATGACTTCCTTTTTTAAAATGCATGGTGCAGGAAATAACCAATATAAAATGAAGCCAGGCTTCCTGGAATGCTTATCTTGTAATAAAACATTGTTATATTATCAGGAACTGAGTCAGGGACTGGGATTCACTGAATTGTAGTCATTGATTCAGAATTACCTAGCTATTAATAAGAATACTAGAATGCAGATATTCCTTCTAGTTATCATAGGACTGTAGACATTAGCATAGAAAATTGGGAGGGAGACATATAAGCTCATGCTAATCCCTCATTCAGTATCATTACTGCTGCCTCCCACTGCATATTCTGGCCAGTGGCCATGGAGTATTTTGTGTTCAAAGTGTGGTCTTCCTTTGTTCTAGGAACCACAAACAAGGAACCTCCTTGACAGTGTGCTAGTACCCATCTAACTGAGTTCCTTTTCCAAGGGGCACAAACATTAATTATTTTGCATAACCATTATCATATCAGGCTGGTTTCCACATGAAGTGCTTGAGTGCCTCACTCCTGAGCATTAGACACTATTATATTTTCAGTCGTTCGAGAAGTGCTGATCCTAAGGCTCAGCCTTGCTCCTCGGTTTTGGGATATTGTGTATCTTCTTTTTTCCTTACCCAGGCCTTCTATTTTGCGTTTTCTTCAGATTAGTCTTACTTTGTTCTAGATGTGAGTACCTCTTTGCATGCACATACCGTGGCCATGAAGCTCAGGGGACACAGATGGCTTGGATTTCATTTGAGCTAGAACAGTTTCCTGTAAGCATCCTGGAAATAGCTGGAATTTCAAAGAGATACCATATAGCACAGTGTTATCTTGATATGTTTAATAAATGGGCAACACAGTCTAATGCAAGTAGCATGTAGAGAGTAGTCATTCCTACGTGAGCTGAGCTGTTCCTTCTTATCTGATGCATAGCCTTGGGTTAACATGCTAAAGCTTGGGCTGAGTGTGTTGTTGACATCTGCAACATCACCTTGGAATATTTTCATGTTTGCTCAGAAGAATATGACTTCTATTCCTCTCAGACCTGGTGGAGGTATTCAGTGGGATGAGCATATTAGTCATGATTTGTCACGTTACACCAGGGTAGAAGGTAACACTGATTTCTCAAAGATATGAACAACAAGGAATTGTTTTATTCTCCTGTATAACCAATCTATAACAAATATTTTAGGAATTCTTTTTTTTCCTTATCATCCCACTCTTCAATACAGAGAATAAAGCAGCCACTGTTGGAAATGTGGCCCACCAATGTAGTGCAAATGACAGACTGTCTAAGTATGACACATGCCCTTCACTCACATCCCATGGCCCAAAACAAGTCTCTTGGCCACAACCATCTTGAAATGGGGAAGAAAATAAGTCTTATACCTAACCCTAAAGAAAATAAAATGGGTGAAAACAGACTTTATCATTAATGCCTATTAAGTGAAGTTAGCTTTTGCACTGGTCTCTTTACATCTCTTGACTATTTTTTTCTCCTGTCTACTTGACATCTATGTCCATGCATTTGGTAGATTGCAGTTAAGAAATGACTCAATCTGACCCGCCCTGAATTGTAGCCCCTAGACCTTCATGGATCAGAGAGCAGCAGTTCCCCAGCCCGTGCCATTTCCTGGAGCCCACCACAATCTGTGACCCCAGCATGGATCAGAGAGCAGCAGGTAAGAGACACCCTTCAGACCCCACCTGCTTGATGGCCAGAGCCTGCCAGCAACAGTGGCCAGGTCTGCCCATGACCCTCTATGCTCAATTTCTCCTGGGTGGCACACACCCCAGTTCCTAGGTCTGCCCTACTTCCTGGGACCCACCATGATCTGAGGGCCTGGAGACCAGCACAGATCAGGGAGTCCCAGGAAAACCAGGGACTTCAGCCATCTGTGACATTGAACTCTACTTACAACTCTAAAGACCTATTACCTTCAGAGACCACCAGGCCTGCCAATAACAGAGTCAACCAAATGGCTAGAGGTTACCTCAAGAACACCAGCAACGAAAACCAGGGGCATATGACACCACCAAAACCCAGCTATCCTACCACAGCAAGTCCTGAGGATAGCACCGGAAGCACAAGAAAAAATCTTAAATCTGAGGTTCTGAAAATGAAACAGGCCTCAAAAGAAGAAAATAAATCCCTTAATGAAGTGCAGGAAAGTACAACCAAACAGGTGAAGGAATTAAATAAATCCCTAAATAAAATACAGGAGAATACAATCAAACAGGGGAAGGAACTGAGTAATCCCTTAACAAATTACAGGAAAATACAATCAAACAGGTAAAGGAACTGAGTAAATCCCTTAAAGAAATGCAAGAAATTACAATCAAATGGCAGAAGGAAATGAATAAAACTGCCCAAGACCTAAAAACAGAAATAGAAACAAACAAACAAATAAAAAAAAGCACCATCTGAGGCAATCCTTGACATGAAAAACCTAGGGAAGAGAACAGGAACCACAGACACATGCAGCAATAACAGAATACAAGAGATGGAAGAGAAAATCTCAGATGTAGAAGATACTATTGAAGAAATCAATGTATTAGTCAAATGTTAGTCAATCGATATATTAGTCAATGTTAAATCTAAAAAGTTACTGACACAAAACATTCAAGAAATCTGGGACAATATGAAAAGACCAATCCTAAGAATAATAAGACTAGAAGAAGAAGAAGAGGAAGAAGAAGAAGACGACGACGACCAAGGCCCAGAAAATATTTTCAACAAAATCATAGAAGAAAACTTCCTCAACCTAAAGAAAGAGATACTTAGAAATGTACAAGAAGCCTATAGAACACCAAATAAATTGAACCAGAAAAGAAAATCCCCTTATCATATAATAATCGAAACACTAAATATACAGAACAAAGAAAGAATATTAAAGGCTCAATGAGAAAAAGGCCAAATCACATATAAAGGCAAACCTATCAGAATTATACCTGACTTCTCAACAGAGACTATGAAAGCCAGAAAGGCCTGGAAAGATGTCATGCAGATATTAAGAGAGCACAGATGTCAACCCAGACTACTATACCCAGCAAAACTTTCAATCACTGTGGATGGAGAAAACAAGATATTCCACAACAAAACCAAGTTTAAACAGTACCTAGCCACAAACCCAAACCTACAGGAGATACTAGAAGGAAAAATCCAACCCAAAGAGACTAACTACACCCAGGAAACAACCCCATAGCTGCAAAACCAAAAAAAGGAGGAATACCTACTCTACCACTACCAACATCAAAATAGCAGGAATTAACAAACATTGGTTAACAACCACTGGTCATTAATATCTCTCAACATCAATGGCCTCAGTTCTACAATAAAAAGATACAGGCTAACAGAACTGATGCATAAATGGGACACCTCAGCAATAATGATAGACGTTACCTCAGAATAAAGGACTGGAAAAAGGTTTTCCAAGCAAATGGACACAAGAAACAAGCTGGAGTAGCAATTCTAATGTCTAATAAAATAGACTTTCAACCAAAATTAATCAGAAGAGATGGCATAGGGCACTTCATACGCATCACCAAGATGATGTCTCAGTTCTGAACATATATGCCCCAAATAAAAGAGCACCCACATTTGTAAACATTAATAAAGTGGGGAGGAAAATTTGGAACTCATTAACATAGGATACAACTTCCTGAACAGAACACCAACAGCATAGGCTCTGAGATCAACAATTAATCAACGGGATCTCATTAAGCTGAGAAGCTTCTGTAAATCAAAAGACACGGTCAATAGAACAAAGCGGCAACCTATAGACTGGGAAAAGATATTCACCAAACATCAGACAAAGGGCTACATCAGACAGGGGGCTAATATCCAAACTACACAAAAAAGTTAAGAAACAAAACATCAACAAATCAAATATTCTAATTAAAAAATGGAGTACAGGCCTCATCAGGCTAGGGTCAGATGGAAGGGGAGGAAAAGCTTCTCTACCAGTGGACTGGGGGAGGGGCATGGAAAGAGAAGAGGGAGGAAGGGCAGGAATGGGAGAAGATAGGGGAAGGGGCTACAGATGGGATACAAAGTGACTAAATTGTAAAAAATAAAATGAATAAATTTTTAAAATTTAAAAAATGAAGTATAAACCTAAACTGAGAATTCACAAAGGGATCTAAAATAGCTGAGAAGCATTTAAAGAAATCCTCAATGTTTTTAGCCATCAGAGAAATGCAAATCAAACCACTCTAAGATTCCATCTCACACCAGCCAGAATGGCTAAGATTAAAAAACTCAAGTGACTAAAGAAATGCTCAAAGTACTTAGTCTTCACGGAAATGCAAATCAAAATGACCCTGACATTTCAGCTTACACCCATCAGAATGGCTAAGATCAAAAACTCAAGTGACAACACATGCTGGAGAGGATGTGGAGAAAGGGAAACGCTCCTCCACTGCTTGTGGGAATGTAAACTTGTACAACCACTCTGGAAATCAATCTGGTGCTTTCTCAGACAGTCAGGAATAGCACTTCCTCAAGATCCAGCTATAGCACTCCTAGGCATATATCCAAAAGATGTTCAAGTATACAACAAGGACATTTGCTCAAGCATGTTTGTAGCAGCTTTATTTGTAATAGCCAGAAGCTAGAAACAGCCCAGATGCCCCTCAGTTGAGGAATGAATACAGAAATTGTGTTACATCTACACAATGGAATATTACTCAGCAATAAAAAAAAAACAAGGAAATCATGAAATTTGCAGGCAAATGGTGAGAACTAGAAAAGATCATCCTGAGTGAGGTATCTCAGAAGCAGAAAGACACACAGGGTATATACTCACTCATAAGTGGATATTAGATATATAATACAGGATAAACATACTAAAACCTGTACACATAAAGAAGTTAAGTAAGAAGGAGGACCCTGGATAATATGACCAATCCTCACTCAGAAAAACTAACCGGATGGACATTGGAAGGAGAAAACAGGCAACAGGACAGGAGCCTACCAAAGAGAACTTCTGAAAGACTCTAACCAGCAGTGTATCAAAGCAGATGCTGAGACTCTTAACCAAACTTTGAGCAGACTTCAGGGAATCTAAGGAAAGAACGGAATGATAGTAAGGCCTGGAGAGGACAGGACCCCACAAGGAGAGCAACAGAACCAAAAATAAAATCTGGGCCTAGGGGTCTTTTCTGAGACTAGTACTCCAACCAAGGACCATGCATGGAGATAACTTTTAGCTTCTTTGTCAAAAATCAAGTATTCATAGGTGTGTGGGTTCATTTCTGGGTCTTGTATTATGACCATATTGCCAAAAGCAATCTACAGATTCAATGCAATCCCCATCAAAATACCTTCACAATTCTTCACAGAACAGGAGCATGCCAAAGAAGACCTCTGGGGGAGGGGGGTAATCAATGTAGCAATGTATCAGAGCAGATATTAAGACTCGAGATCAAGCCTCTGACAGAGGGCGAGAAGTAACGATAGATCTGGGGGAGGTTGTTGAGACTTGGGAAGAACAAGAGCTCCACAAAGACCAAACTGAGCAGGGCACAGGGGTCTTGTATGAGACGGTTTCTACAATCAAGGACCAAGTGTGGATGTGGCCTGGAACCCCCGCACAGATGGGGCCCATAATAGCTCGGTGTAGGACTGAAGACCCTATTCAGGGAAACAGGGACTGTTTCAGTCATGATCTTGATGGCTGACTCTTTGACCCTCCCCCATACAAGCAGGGGAGTGACAGACTGGCTAGATCCCAGGGGAGGACATTGCAGCCAGCCCTGAGGAGTCAGGATAAGCTGGGGTTGGATGGAAGGGAAGGAGGTACTCCCCTGTTGGTGGACTTGGAGGGGGTGGGGAGGAGGGAGATGAGGGAGGGAGTGGGAGGATAGGAGGAACTGAGGGAGGGGTCTACGCCTGGGATTCAAAGTACCTAACCTGTGATTGAGATAAAAATAAATAAATTAAAAAAAAATAGTGCCAGTCTTAACTACAGAATCCAGGAACAAACAAGGAAGATTACAGATAAGCCAATGGAAACGGGTCAGTGAAAGAACACACCCGACATAAATCAGGACATCATGAATTTACCAGAACCCCCCAAAATTGATGGATATGATAATTCATCGGAAGCACAGGAAAATGACTTTAAAGCTATGCCTCAATTATTTGAGGCCCTTAAAGAGGAAACAAACAAATCTCTCAGAGCAATAGCCATACAAATACAGACAGTTAAAGAGGAAATGAACAAGTCCATTAAAGATTTGACCAATCAAGTGGAGGCAAAGAAGGAGGATATGAACAAAATTCTCAAAGAAACACAGACAAATATAGCCAATCAAATAGAGGCACAAGTAGAGATACAGTTAGTGGCATATGGAGAGGAAATGAACAACAACAACAAAAAAAATAGAGACCATCATAGAAAGACAGGAATCCACATTCAAACAGATGAAGGAAATGGCGCAGGGCATGAAAACAGAAATAGAATCAATAAAGAAAACACAAACTGAGAAAACCCTGGAGCTGGAGAACCTAGAGAAAAGATCAGGAACCATAAAGGTAAGCATCACCAACAGAATACAAGAGATGGAAGAGAGAATCTCTGGTGCTGAAGATACACTCACAGAAATTGATACTTCTTTCAAAGAAAAAGTAAAATCAGAAAAGTCCCAAACACAAAATATCCAAGAAATCAAGGACACAATGAAAAGACAAAATCTAGGAATAATAGGAATTGATGAAAAAGAAGACTCCAGGCTCCGAGGTCCAGAAAATATTTTCAAGAAAATCATAGAAGAAAATTTTCCCAACTTAAAGAAAGAGATGTCCATAAATAGACAAGAGGCCTACAGAACACCAAATAAACTAGACCAGAAAAGAAACACATCACGCCACATCATAGTCAAAACGCTAAATCTACAGAACAAAGAAAAGAAGTTAAAAGCAGCAAGGGAAAAAGTCCAAGTAACATATAAAGCTAGATCTACCAGAATCACACTGGAATTTTCCTCAGAAACTATGAAAGCCAGAAGGCCCTGGCAAGTGTCTTGCAGACTTTAAGAGACCACAGATGCCAACCCAGACTACTATACCCAGAAAAGCTTTCAATCAACATACATGGAGAAAACAAAATATTTCATGACAAAACTAAATTTATGCAATATCTACACAGCAAACCAGCCCTACAGAAGATACTAGAAGGAAAACTCCAATCCAATGAAAACAACTTCACCCAAGAAAACATAGCATACAGATAATATCCCAACATAAATTAAAAGAAAACAAGCAATGAAACCAACCCCACAATAAAAGGAAGTAATGTTCACTGGTCACTATTATCTATCAACATCAGTGGACTCAACTCCCCAATAAAAAGACACAGACTAACAGAATGGGTGTGGAAATAGAATCCAACATTCAGCTGCATCCAAGAAACACACGTCTGCAACAAAGATAAACACTACCTCAGAGTAACAGGCTGGAGAAATGTTTTTCAAACAAATAAACTCAGAAAACAAGCTAAGGTAGCTATCCTAATATTAGATAAAATAGACTTTCAAGCAAAATTAGTGAAAAAAAAGATGAGGAGGGACACTACATTGTCGTCAAAGGAAAAATCTACAAAGAGGACATCATGATTCTGAACATCTATGCCCCAAATATAAGAGTACCTACATTCATAAATGAAAAATCATGAAAACTGAAATCATACATCGATCCCAGCATCTTTATAGTGGGAGACTTTAACACCCCACTTTCACCAAGGGAGAGATCATCTAGACAGAAGCCAAATAGGAAAATAAAGGCATTTACAGAGGTCCTAAATCAAATGGACTTAATAGATGTCTACAGAACTTTTCACCCAAATTCAAAAGAGTATTCCTTCTTTTCAGCACCTCATGGAACCTTCTCCAAAATAGACCATATAGTTGGTCACAAAGCAAGCCTCAACAGATATAATAAGATTGAAATAATCCCCTGTATTCTATCTATCTGACCACCATGGACTAAAGCTGGACCTCAACAACAATGGAATTAGCAAAAAGCCTACATGCACATGGAAACTGAACAACTTGCTGCTCAATGACAGTTGGGTTAAGGAAGAAATAAAGAAAGAAACTAAAGACTTCCTAGAATTCAATGAAAATAAAGGCACAAAATACCTTAATTTATGGGCACAAAATACAATGAAAGCAGTGCTCAGAGGAAAATTCATAGCACTAAGTGCCTTCAAGAAGAAATTTGTAACATCTCATACAAGCAACTTAATGGCCCAACTGAAAGCCCTAGGAAAAAAAGAAGCAAATACACCCAAGAGGAGCAGACTGCTGGAAATAATCAAACTCAGGGCTGAAATCAATCAATCAATTAGAAACAAATAAAACTACTCAAAGAATCAATGAAACCAAGAGCTGGTTCTTTGAGAAAATCAACAAGATAGACAAACCTTTAGCCAAACTAGCTAAAAGGCAGAGAGAAACTATCCAAATCAGCAAAATCAGAAATGAAAAGGGGGACATAACTACAGACACTGAGAAAATCCAAACAATCATTAGATAATACGACAGAAACCTATGTGCCACAAAATTTGAAAATCTAAAAGAAATGGACAATTTTCTTGAAAGAGTCCATCTACCTAAATTGAGTCAAGATCAGGTAGAATGATTGAATAGACCTATATCCCCCAAGGAAATAGAAGCACTCATCAACAGTCTCCCTTCCAAAAAAGCCCTGGGCCAGATGGATTCAGTGCAGAATTCTACCAGACCTTCAAAGAAGTGAAAACTCCAATTCTCTCTAAACTCTTCCACAAAATAGAAACAGAAGGAACATTACCAAACTCATTCTATGAAGCCACAGTCACCTTGATACCTAAACCACACAAAGACCCAACAAAAAAAAAGAACTTCAGACCTATCTCTCTTATGAACATTGATGTAAAAATAATCAATTTTGCAAACCAATCCAAGAACACATCAAAGATATCATCTATCATGACCAAGTAGGCTTCATGCAAGGATGGTTCAACATACGGAAATCTGTCAATGTAGTCCACCAAATAAGCAAACTGAAGGAGAAAAACCTCCTTAGATGCCGAAAAAACATTTGATAAAGTCCAATACCATTCATGTTTAAAGTCTTAGAGAAATCAGGGACACAAAGCACATACCTAAATATAGTAAAGGCAATATACAGCAAACATATAGTCAACGTCAAACACAATGGAAAGAAACTTAAATCAATCCCACTAAAATCAGGGACAAGGCAAGGCTGCCCACTCTCTCCATATCTCTTTAACATAGTACTTGAAGTCCTAGCTAACACAATAAGACAACTAAAGGAGATCAAGGAGATACAAATCAGGAAGGAAGAAGTCAAACTTTCAGTATTTGCAGATGATATGATAGTATACATGAGCGACCCCCAAAATTCAACCAGAGAACTCCTCCAGCTGATAAACACCTTCAGCAAAGTGGCTGGATACAAAATCAACTCAAAAAAAATCAGAAGCACTTCTGTATATCAAAGACAAAAGGGCTGAGAAAGAAATCAGGGAAACAACACCCTTCACAATAGCCACTAATAACATAAAATACCTGGGGGTGACTCTTACCAAGCAAGTAAAAGACCTGTTTGAAAAAAACTACAAGTCTCTGAAGAAAGAAATTGAAGGCTGTATCAGAAGATGGAAAGATCTCCTGTGCTCATGGATTGGTAGGATTAACATAGTGAAAATGGACATTATGCCAAAAGCAATCTACAGATTCAATGCAATTCCCATCAAAATACCAACAGAATTCTTTACAGACCTTGGAAGAAAGATTCTCAGCTTCATATGGAGAAACAAGAAACCCAGAATCTCCAAAACAATTCTGTAAAACAACAGATCATCTGGAGGTATCTCCATCCCTGAACTCAAGCTCTACTACAGAGCAATACTAATAAAAACTGCATGGTTTTGGTATAGAAACAGAAAGGAGGATCAATGGAACTGAACAGAAGACCCAAAAATAAACCCACACACCTATGAATACTTGATTTTTGACAAAGAAGCTAAAACCATTCAATGGAAAAAAAACAGCATCTTCAACAAATGGTGCTGGTGCAACTGGATGTCTATATGAAGAAAAATGAAAATAGATCCACACTTATCACCCTGCACAAAACTAAAGTCCAAGTGGATCAAAGACCTCAAAATAAAACCAGATACTCTAAATTGGTTAGAAGAAAAAGTGGAGAAGACCCTAGAACTCATTGGCACAGAAGACAACTTCCTGAACAGAACACAGGCTCTAAGAGAAACAATCAATAAATGGGACCTCATGAAACTGAAAAGCTTCTGTAAAGCAAAAGAACTGTTGTCAGAACAAAACAACAGCCTTCAGACTGGGAAAGGATCTTCACCAACCCTATATCTGACAGAGGGCTGATATCCAGAATATATAAAGAACTAAAGAAGTTAAAAAAAAGCAATAAATCAAGCAATCCAATTAAAAAATGGGGTATGGAGCTAAACATCGAATTCTCTGTAGAGGAGTATAGAATGGCAGAGAAACACTTAAAGAGACGCTCAATGTCCTTAGCCATCAGGGAGATGCAAATCACAACGACCCTGAGATTTCACCTTACACCCATAAAAATGGCTAAGATCAAAAACTCAAATGACAACACATGCTGGAGAGGATGTGGAGAAAGGGGAACCCTCCTCCATTACTGGTGGGAATGTAAACTGGTACAACCACTTTGGAAATCAATCTGGTGCTTTCTCAGACAATTAGGAATAGCACTTCCTCAAGACCACTCCTAGGTATATATCCAAAAGTTGCTCAAGTTCACAACAAGGACATTTGCTCAACCATGTGTGTAGCAGCTTTATTTGTAATAGCCAGAACCTGGGGAAACAACCCAGATGTCCATCAATGGAGGAATGGATACAGAAATTGTGGTATGTTTAGACAATGGAATACTATTCAGCAATTTAAAAAGAGGAAATCATGAAATTTGCAGGCAAATGGTGGGATATAGGAAAGATCATTCTGAGTGAGGTATACCAGAAGGAGAAAGAAACACATGGTATATACTTATTTATTTAGACTTATAAGATATAATAAACATACTGAAATCTATACACCTAAAGAAGATAAACAAAAAAGAAGACCTGGGGTAAGATGATCAATCCTCACGTAGAAAGACAAATGGGATGGGCATTGGATGTAGGAGAAAACAAGTAACAGGACAGGAGCCTACCACAAAGGGCATCTGAAAGACTCTACCTAGCAGTGTATCAAAGCAGATACTCAGACTCATAACCAAACCTTCGGCAGAGTGCAGGAAATCATATGAAAGAAGGGGGAGTTAATATGACATGGAGAGGATAGGAGCTCCACAAGGACCAAATATATCTGGGCACAGGGGTCTTTTATGAGACTGTTTCTCCAACCAAGGACCATGTACGGATATAACCTAGAACCTCTGCTTGGATGTAGCCCATGGTAGCTCAGTAACCAAGTGGCTACCCTATTAAGGGGAACAGGGACTATTTCTGACATGAACTCATTGGTGAGCTCTTTGACCTCCCCATCCTCCAAGGGAGGAGCAGCCCTGCTAAGCCACAGAGGAGAACTTTGCAGCCAGTCCTGAAGAGACCTGATAAAACAGGGCCATTTGAAAGGGGAGGAGGTCCTCCCCTATCAGTGGACTTGGAAAGGGGCAGGGAGGAGATGAGGGAGGGAGGATGGGATTGGGAAGGAATGAGGGAGTGGGATACAGCTGGGATACAGAGTTAATAAAATGTAACTAATAATAAAAATAAAAAATTAAATAAAATAAAAATTAAAAAATTAAAAAATTTTTAAAACCTCAAGTGACAGCACATGCTGGAGAGAATGTGAAGAAAGGGGAATACTCCTGTATTGCTGGTAAGAGTGCAAACTTATACAGCCTCTCTGGAAATCAATCTGCCACTTTCTTAAAACACTGGGAATAGCCATACCTCAAGACCCAGCTATTCTACTCCTGGTCATACAGCCAAAAGATGCGCCTCCATACAACAGGGACATTTGCTCAACCATGTTTGCAGCATATTTTTTTTGTCATATCCTGGAACTAGACACAACCTAGATGTCCCTCAACTGAAGAACAAATACAGAAATTGTAGTACATTTACACAATGGAATACTACTCAGCTATTAAAAACAACAACAAAAAAAATCATGACATTTTCAGGCAAATGGATGGACTAGAAAATATCATCCTGAGTGAGGTAACCCAGACCCAGAAAGATGTACATGGTATGTACTCACTTGTAAGTGGATATTTGACCTATAGTACTGCATAACATACTACATTCCAAAGACCCAAGAGGGCAAAGTAACAAGGAGGGCCCAAGGGAGGCTACTGGAATGTCATTCAAAAGAGGAAATAGAATAGATAGCAGAAGTGGATGAAGAGGGGGAACTGGGCAAGAGATGGAAAAAGGAGGGAAACTGAGGGGGGGGGGCATCTCTTTGTCAAGCTAGAGGCCTGAAACAGGGTAGGCTCCAGGGAGGATATGGGTGTGATTCTGTTGTGCCCAGATCTTAAGGTCCCCCAAAACAGCTAGGAGCAAGACCACATATGCAAAAGCAAAGAACTTTATTAGGGCTTCAGCTTGGTCCACCGTAGCTCCAATGCAGTGGATCAGAGAGGAGAGCCCTGAGTAGCAACATGGCAGAGTTATTTGGGGCTTGAACAAGAACCCAGAATTCCCAGCTTAGCAGTTACATATTCAGAAGATATTCAGCAAGGGCAAGCTTATTACAAAATGATTGGCTAACCAACATGTGGATTGTTAGGCTGGTGGGCTCCCCAGCACAGATGCCCACTGTGAGATAAGATACTTTCCCATTCCAGCATATTCCTTGGATAATTTTATGGCTTTATTATTCCTAGGATTGGTGACCTATGGCCTAGTTCCAGGGACTGATGACTTTTGGGGATAAGGGGTCAGGCCTGGTCCTTTCAACTCTTAGATTCCTAATCGGGGAACACAAAGACTGAAGTAACTACCTCCTAGCCAGGCAGAACTAGTAGAAGGAGGGGAACATCAACCCACCAACAAAACCTTTGATCCAAAAATTACCCTACAAGAAGAGCAGGGATAAAGAGGGAACAAAGATTGAGGGAATGTCCAACCAATAACTGGCCCAAGCTGAGACCCACCTGATGGTAGAGAGCCAGCCCCTGACACTATTAATGATGCTCTGCTATGCTTGCAGACAAGATCCTAGATTGACTGTCATCTGGGAGGCTCCAGCCAGCACTGGATGAGAAAGCTTGCAGCCAAGCATGGGGAAGAACTCAGGGGGTAGGGGTTCAGGGAAAATGTTACAGGAAAGATGGAAGGACCTGAAGGGAACAGGAACCTCACAAGAAAACCAACAGAGACAACTAATTCAGACCCTTGGAGGCTTACAGAGACTGAGACATCAACTACGGAGCATGGGTGGTCTAGACCGAGGCCCCCTGCACACATGTGGCTAATGAGCAGCTTGTCTTCATTGTGGGTCACCTGGCAAGTGGAGGGGAGAGGCTGTTTCTAACACGAAGTCAATTGTCCAGTTCCGGATCACTTCCCCCTGGCAGGGCTGCCTTGCCTTGCCTAAGGGGATGAGGATATGCTCTGTCCTGATGCAACTTGATGTTCTGGGGAGGGTTGATATGGGGGTAGGGATCCTCCACTTTTCTGAGGGGAAAGGGAGAGGAAAAGGAGGAGGAAGGGAAATGGGGTGGACTGGGAGAAGAGGAGGGAAGGGGCACCCTTGGGATGTAAAGGAAATAAACTGAAATAAAATTTTAAAACAGAAATGACTCAATCAGGTGGCTTAAACAATTGGTACTCATTTTCTCAGTTCTGCAGAATGAAACTCTGCAACAAAGCTATTAATAGATTAGGTTCCTGGAGTCCTAACATGTGTCTTGTAAATAGTCATCTTCTCTTGTCTCAGTGATCTCCATCGTTATATGTCCTTGTCATGATCTCTTTCTTTGAGGATACCAGTGATATTTGACCAGGGTTTACCCTAAGTGCTTCAATTCAACATCAACTTCTTAAAGTCATTATCTTCAAGTAGTTACATTCTTGGATACTAGGCTTAAGGACTTCAGAGAGAGAGAGAGAGAGAGAGAGAGAGAGAGAGATCTGAGAGGGATATAGCTCAATCCATTAGTCTTTCCTTTATGATCATAGCTGTTCTCTCAAATCAGGGGAACTTCTCTAGTGCATATTCTGCATGGTGGTTGAAGGGTTTCTTGTGTGTGAGGTTTGATAGAATATCTAAAGGCATCACTTAGCATGATGAACGTCACTTCCAGAAGGGCCAGTGTGGTGGTTTGAATAAGAATGGTTCCCATAGGCTCATACATTTGAAGATTTGATCACCAGGGAGTAGCATTATTTGAAAAGAAGGAAACATGTCACAGGGGAGTGGTCTTTGAAGTTTCAAAGGGCCCATTCCAAACCCGGAGTTCCTTTCTTCTTGCTACCTGTAGATCTGGAAGTAGAGCTCTCAACTACTTCTCCAGCATCATGTCTGTCTGCACGGTGCCATCCTTCCCACTATGATGGAATTGGACTAAATTTCGGAAACTCTAAGCCAGCCCTAATAAAATGCTTTCCTTTATAAGAGTTGCCAAGGTCATTGTGTCTCATCACAACAAGAGAACACTGATCAAGACAGTCACCAAAGTTGGACAGTTCTCCCATTCTCCTGCCATAATAAAAAGCATGCTGGAACCATGCAAAGGTGAATGCATAGACTTACCTTTATATAAAGGAAGCGCAAGAAAAAAACTTGAACCGAAAGAGTAAATATTGTGTTTTATAAGTGCAACAATTTGGACTTACTGCCAAATATTTAGAAGAGCAAGAGGAGATGCCCAGAAATGAAATAATTAGAATGCTTTCTGGCCCTAAATCCTGATAGAAGGTACAGATAATTCCACTTTAGCTCCAAGGACATTCTCTAGCTGATCTCTGGCTTGGCCCACAGTGATTTGTAAGAAATGCAAATCAAACACCGTTCTTTTTCAGGTTTTATCCTGCATCTAATGTGATGACCAAACTGGCCCTTGTTGACATCAATTTTCTCCTTACTATCTTCTTGTTTATCAAGGTCCATGTTCATTAGTCTTTTTCAGAAAACACTGCCCTGCTTTGACACCTTCAAAAATGGTAGATGCATCCTCTAATGTGACTATTCCACCATATTTTTCCTGTCTTGGCTTGGCACCTCCTTGGAGTCATCCATGAGTCCACAATGTAAGTGATGGAGAAGACACAGTAGCATGTATGATCTTTAATATCATATTTGTTAATCTATGGTATACTGGTTTTTACATGTACACATACTTATGTATTATATGATTTTCCCCTCAAATATTTGTCACTCTACAATTCTCTGGCAGAGTACCTGGATCATGAGATAAGCCAAAATATGATAGGTTTTGTGCTACTTGATGTTCACAAAATCCTTTAAAATTCTTATGAACTGTCATACAGTTATTAGCTATTATTATTCCTGCTAATCATTTACATTTGGATTTATTGAGGAATGTTTATAAATTATGAGGATTCACATATGAAGACAAAAATGTAAGTCTGGGTGCAGAATTCTGTTGATGTAACCACTTGTTTACTCTATCCCAATGTTCCCTGGGATATGTGGAGCAATTAGCTGTGGCACTGTCATCTACACAGCTTCTCCATAGCCCAGAGGCCACTTAGTGCCGTCACTCACCAGGTGACAATGGCTGGAGGGAATCTGCACTTCTGCAAGCCTATCAGAGAAGAGTGGGCAACCAGGAATAAAGAATACCTGGTAGGAGCCACTATTTCCTGCAGTTCTCAGCCACAAAAACTAAATCATACTTTCCCTGTTCCACTAATGAGCTAAGAAATGATAAACACTCTTGCCTTAGAACACTTGCCCGTGACATGGAAATTTTATTTTTGTTGTTTTGTTGACACACTGAACCCATATGTGCCTGAGTGTGGGATCATCAGCTGCGGAAAAGGCAGTTCACCAGGAGCCATCCCCATACAACAAAATAGACTCTCTCCACACCCAGAATATCTTCCTTTTATAGACAATGAAACTAAAACTACCACCACAAATACCCTCATAGAAATGTATGAGAGGTGACATGAAACGAATCAAACAAAAAGATAACATCTTCTGGCTCCAGATCCAAGGTTCTCAAAACACTGTTTTTTAGTTGGTTAAGGAAATAATCACAAAATGTATTTGGCCATTAAGAGTTCCAGTAAATGGTTTGACATTTAGTTCCAAAATCAGTATGTATTTTAATTTTCCTAAGTCAATGGCAAGGTCAACTTGCTGAGAGTCTCACTTCATATCTGATAAGTTTAGTGACTGTCCCCAGCAAATGCTCAAGAAATATTTAAATTCCACATGCCACTTAATTCGACATGACATGGGAAAGACAGATTTATGACAGAGTGTAGTTGTCTCTGCCTTGGACAGCTTATTTGGATGTTAAAGAAAAGAGCCAACTAAACATCCTAATGTAAATAGGAAAATGAGGGTCCCAAGGTGGAAAGGTCCGGACCCATCTGAGGGAAAAGAGACTGTTGGGATCAAGATAATTAAACAGGGGGTGGCATGCTGATTTATCACATTATCTAACCTCATGTCTTTCTTTTTATGTTTTGTATGGGGTTCATAGATATAAGTTCTACCCTATTTGAATGAAAAGCTTCCCTATGACTAAGATAGTATTATTACTTCTGACTTCCAGGAAATATGTTTTTGAGGGATTGCACTTTCAAATGTAAGAACTGAGGTTTAAAAAACACATGTTCCCCTAATAACCATCATTGCCAAGTAAAAACAGATTTGGAATAAAATGGAACATAAAAAACTCACCAGGGAAGTCAAGAGACCTGGACAAGATTGGTGGAATAGAGTTGTAGGCATTGGGAAAAGCTGGTGGAATGGAAAAGGAGCCAGCAAAATGGAATGGTTCTACACACTGGACTGGTTCTACACACAGGAATTCTCCATAGACTGGTGAAGATGTTGGCAGCTATATTAGCTAACTGTGTACAAAAATCCCCAAGCAGGATGTATCTCTGTGATAAAGAGATGCTCAGCAGCAATACAGACAAGTGCGTGAACAACATTTCCTCCTCTTCCTCCTTCTTCTCCTTCTGACATTATCTCCAAAACTGAGCCACAGACATTCACTATAGGCCTAAAATTCATTTCTTGCCTTTTTCTATATGCATTCTTGGTCCTCCAACCTGTGACAAGGTCTCTGTTGTGCCATATGTGCACATTCCAGTTTGTAGGTTGGCTGCAAAAACCATGCTAAAATCAATCAATTCCCCAGAGTCTCCCAACCTCAATTTTCTTTAGTGGATATTTAGTTCTAACACAAAGATGGTCTCTTTTTACCCCCTCCCCCAAAACTTAAGCCACCATTCATTTTCACATCTAGGCTAAAGTAAGAAAGGGGCTGAGCAAGGAGGGAAGGAGATAGGGCTAGAGAGAGAGAGAGAGAGAGAGGCAGAAGGTCAGAGAGGCAGAGAAAAAGAGGCGGACATGCAGGGAGTAGGAAAGGAAATATAAAAGAGAGAGAGAAGAAATAGAGAAAAGAAATACAGAGGTAAGACCAGACTTAGGAAGGAAGGAAAGAAGGGAGGGAGGAAAGAAGAAAAGAAGAAAGGGATGGAAGGAGAGAGGAAGGTAACTCAAACTAAAAATAAAAAGCTTACTGGAAACTGAGGGATGTTTCACTGGATAAACATCATCAAGAAACTTGAAACCAGTCCATTTTACAAGTAAGATTAATGCTACAGCACCTGGCATTGGGAAGTGTTTCCCTTCAGAGCAAGAGACCAGCATAGGACCCAGGCCCCTGCTCTAGGTTATTTGTGCACACAGTTCTTTTTCTTAATTTTTTATTTAATTACAATTTATTCACTTTGTGCCCCAGCTGTAGACCCCTCCCTCATCTCTCCCAATCCTGCCCAACCTCCCTCTTCTCCTCCCATTCCCCTTCACCAGTCCACTGATAAGGGAGGTCCCCCTCCCCTTCCATCTGACCCTAGCCTATCAGGTCTCATCAGGACTGGCTGCATTATCTTCCTCTGGGGACTGTTAAGGCTGCCCCCCCTCAGGAGGAAGTGATCAAAGAGCCAGCCACTGAGTTCATGTCAGAGACAGCTCCTTTTTTCCCTATACTAGGGGGTTCATTTGGACACTGAGATGTCATGGGCTACATCTATGCAGGAATTCTAAGTTAGCTCCATGAATAGTCCTTGCTTGGAGTATCAGTCTCAGAAAAGACCCCTGTGCCCAGATTTTTGGTTCTGTTGATCTCCTTGTAGAGCTCCTGTCCTCTCCAGGTCTTTCTGTCTCCCCCTTCTTCCAGAAGATTCCCTGCACTCTGCCCAAATTTTGGCTGTGTCCTCTCAGCATCTGCTTTAATAGCCTGCTGGGTAGAGTCTTTCAGAGGCCCTCTGTGGTAGGCTCCTGGCTTGTTCTTTGTTTTTGCCCTCTTCCAATGTCTATTCCATTTGCCTTTCTGAACAAAAATGGAGCATCTTTCCCAGGGTCCTCCTTCTTGACTAGCTTCTTTAGGTGTATAGATTTTAGTATGTTTATCCTATATTATATATCTAATATCCACTTACAAGTGAGTAAATACCATGTGTGTCTTTCTGCTACTCTTTGTGAGTAGTTTCTCACAATCCACACAGACCTGACAGCCTTGGGTACTGGCCTCTTAGTGGTCAGAGTCAATAGGAATGGAATACATCCACAGGTTACTGACTAGGCCAAGCCAAATCTTCTCCTGGAAAGGTTTGGAACTGAAATTGGGATCAGCCTGCATCTGTGACTAACTGAACTGAGAGATCCTGCAGTAAGCCCCAGGGCATCTATACTGAAGCACATTACAAATTAAATGAGCTGGGATGCCAAGAAGATTTAATATTCAGTGTCTAAAGAGTAATGGATAAGAAATTCTGTGAACAACAGAGATAGGTCCAGAAAATGCTGTATTGTCCCAGAAAGATGCAGGAAATGAGGCAGTTGACCAAATGTTCTACCAGAAGAGAACTCTATACTTTGCAATATATCACTTGACATGTTTCTCTTTTTAACTAAAACAACTTTTCTATTTTTTATTTTTCTCCATAAAACTGTTCCCTAGTAAGTTTAAAATGGTAATTGTTAGGGTTTGGATCTGAAATATCCCTGAAGGTTCATTGTGCTGGTCAAATAAAAATAGCCTCCAGAGGCCCATTGAGAATGACACTATTAGTAGGTGTGGCTTTGTTGAAAGAAGTGTGTCACTGGGGTGGGGGTGGGGGGATTGAGGTTTCAGATGTTCAAGCAAGACCCAGTGTGGTACTATCTCGAGCTGGATGTAGAACTCTCAGTTACCTCTACAGAACCAGGTTCTGCCTGTGTGCCACCATGCTTCCTACCATGATGACAGTGGACTAAACCTCTGAACTGTTATCCAGCCCCAATTAAATGCCTTCCTTTATAAGAGTTGCCCTTGGTCATGGTGTCTCTTCGCTGCAATAGAAACCATAACATCGATGGATCGAATGCTTAGCCTCCAACTATTAACTGTACTGTAAGCCGACAAAAACTTTAAGAGATGCCACAAAGTTGGAAGAGATGAGTCACTGGGACTGAACCTTCAATGGGTAAATCTTGTCCTGGCCTTGCTATTCTCCCCTTTCTTTCTCTCTCCACACCCCTTTCTTATTCTGCCATCCTTTCCCTTCCCTTCTTTCTCTTCCTCTTTCCCTCTCTTCTTCCTCCTCTCCATCTAGCCCTCTCCACTGGCTTTCATAAGGTAATAAATTTCCCAAGTTTTTAAACTGTGAATAATAACTCTATATGCAGTCACATTACTGAATGTGGAGACCACAAAAAAACGCTGGCAAGAATAAAACTAAAAGGAAGACAATTCTAAGCATTTCCACTAAAATCAGGAGGAAGACAAAGATGTACACTCTCCTCACTTTTATTTAACACAGTATTGAAGTCTTAGGTAAGGCCATAGCTGATAAAGAAGGTACACATAAAAAAAGTAAAGTCAAAGTACCCTTATTTGAAAATATTTGTTTATGTATAAGATTTGCTTTTTCACTTTTTATTATTAATTACATTTTATTAACTCTGTATCCTAGGTGAATCCCACTCCCTCATTCCCTCCCAATCTCACCCTCCCTCCCTCATCTACTCCCCGCCCCTTTCCAAGTCCACTGTTAGGGGAGTACCTCCTCCCCCTTCATCTGGCCCTGGTTTATCAGGTCTCTTCAGGACTGGCTGCAAAGCATTCTGTGGCCTAGGAGGGCTGCTCCTCCCTTGCTGGGTGAGGAGGTCAAAGAGTTTGCCACTGAGTTCATGTCAGGAATAGTCCCTATTTCCCTTACTAGGGTACCCACTTGAATACTGAGCTACCATGGGCTACAGGCAAACAGAGGTTCTAGGTTATATCCACCCATGGTCCTTGGTTGGAGATACAGTCTCATATAGGACTCCTGTGCCCAGATATATTTGGTCCTTTTGGAGCTCCTATCCTCTCCATGTCATATTAACATCCCCTTTTTTCCATATGATTCCCTGCCATCTGCCAAAGGTTTGGTTATGAGTCTCCATTTCTGCTTTGATACACTGCTAGATAGAGTCTTTCAGGGGCCCTCTGTGGTAGGACCCTGTCCTGTTACTTGTTTTCTTCTACATTCCATTTGTCTTTCTAAGTGAGGATTGATCACCTTACCCAGGGTCCTCTTTTTTGTTTATGTTCTTTAGGTGTATAGATTTCAGTATGCTTATCATATCTTATAGGTCTAAATAAGTGAGTATATACCATATGTGTCTTTCTCCTTCTGGGATACCTCACTCAGAATGATATTTTCCAGATCCCACCATTTGCCTGCAAATTTCATGATTTCCTCATTTTTAAATGCTGAGTAGTATTCCATTGTGTAAAAATACCACAATTTCTGTATCCATTCCTCAGTTGATGGACATCTGGGTTGTTTCCAGATTCTGGTTATCACAAGTGGTGCTGGTCCAACTGTATGTCTTCATGCAGAAAAATGAAAATAGATCCATATTTATCACCCTGCACAAAACTAAAGTCCAAGTAGATCAAAGACCTCAACATAAGACCAGATACTCTAAATTGATTAGAAGAAAAAGTGGGGAAGAACCTAGAACTCATTGGCACAGAAGACAACTTCCTGAACAGAACACCAACAGCACAGGCTCTAAAAGAAACAATCAATAAATGGGACCTCATGAAGCTGAAAAGCTTCTGTAAAGCAAAAGAACTGTTGTCAGAACAAAACAACAGCCTTCAGACTGGGAAAGGATCTTCACCAACTCTATATCTGACAGATATCCAGGATATATAAAGAACTAAAGAAGTTAAAAAGCAATAAATCAAGCAATCCAATTAAAAAATGGGGTACAGAGGAAAACAGAGAATTCTCTGTAGAGGAATATAAATAGCAGAGAAGCACTTAAAGATATGCTCAATGTCCTTAGCCATCAGGGAGATGCAAATCAAAACGACCGTGAGATTTCACCTTATACCCATCAAAATGGCTAAGATCAAAAACTCTAGTGACAACGCATGCTGGAAATCAATTTGGCGCCTTCTTAGACAATTAGGAATAGTGATTCCTCAAGACCCAGCTATACCACTCTTAGGCATATATCCAAAAGATGCTCAAGTACACAACAAGGACATTTGCTCAACTATGTTCGTAGCTGCCTTATTTGTAACAGCCAGAACCTGGAAACAACCCAGATGTCCCTCAGTTGAGGAATGGATACAGAAATTATGGTACTTTTACACAATGGAATACTACTCAGCAATTAAAAATGAGGAAATCATGAAATTCTCAGGCAAATGGTGGGACCTGGAAACGATCATCCTAAGTGAGGTATCCCAAAAGCAGAAAGAAACATATGGTATATACTCACTTATATAGACCTATAGGATAGGAAGGTCATGCTGAAATCTATACACCTAGGGAAGATATACAAGGAAGACCCAGGTTGGTATGATCTATGCTCATTTAGATGAACAATGGGATGGACATTGATTGGAGGAGAAAACAAGCAACAAGACAGGAGCATACCAAAGAGGGCCTCTGAAAGAATCAATATAGCAATGTATCAAAGCAGATATTAAGACTCACAACCAAGCCTTCGGCAGAGGGCAGGGAATAATAATAAAAATAGGGGAAGTTAGTAAGACTTGTGGAGAACAAGAGCTCCACAAAGACCAAACTGAGCAGGGCACAGGGGTCTTTTACGAGACAGTTTCTCCAACCAAGGATCATGTGTCGATATGGCCTAGAACCCCCGCTCAGATGTGGCCCATGGTAGCTTGGTGTCCAACTGAAGACCCTAGTAAGGGGAACAGGGAATGTTTCTGTCATAAACTAGATGGCTGGCTCTTTGACCCTCCCCCATACATGCCAGGGAGTAACAGCCTGGCTAGAACCCAGGGGAGGACATTGCAGCCAGCCCTGAGGAGACAAGATGAACTGGAGTTGGATGGAAGGGGAGGAGGTTCTCCCCCCATCGGTGGACTTGGAGGGTACAGGGAGGAGATGAGGGAGGGATGGGGAGAGTGGGAGGGAGGGAATAAGGGAGGGGGCTACGCCTGGGATGCAAAGTACCTAACCTGTGATTGATATAAAAATAAATAAATTACATAAAAAAAACAAAAAAATCTATGTTTTAGAAGAAACTGGGGTCACAAGACTTGTCTCATTTTCTCATAAGTGTTCAGAATTCCACTTGCGAGACTCCATTCTTGGACATGTTCTGACACTACCAAAAGCAGTCTGCAGCATTCTAGGGCAATTTCTCATGAAATCTGGAAATAAAAATCTTAAATTTTATACAGAAACACAAAAGACCCAGAACCATAAAAATCCAACCTCATCACTATGCCTGATTTCCATTTATATTACAGAGCTAGAATAATAAAAACGGCATGGTACTGCATTATAAAAAAAGACTCATTGACCAATGGAATAGCAGAGACCCATTCTTAAAGCCATCTGACATTTTATAAAGAAGCCAACATTGAACATTATGTCCTAAACAATGGTGCTGATCGAAATGGATAGCTACAGGTGGAAAAATAAAACTCAATCCTCATCTTTCAGCATGTGTAAAAATTCAGCTCCAAATACAATATCATAAGACCTGATGTGCTAAATCTGAAAGAGAAGAAAGTAGGAAATAGAATCTTTCTTTAACATATAACTATGAAATTAATATAATTCTATTTGGATTATGCTAGAATTGGGTTTCGCTCTAAAAGTAATTGGATGAATATTTTTATACCTTCTTATGCTTATTTGTTTGTGTGTCTAAATAATTTATGTGCACCATCTGTGTGGAAGGTAGAAGCAGGTACCCTAGAACTGTAGTTGCAAGCTGGTAGGAGCATCCTTATGTGGGTTTTATGCAAGAGCAGTAAGTGCTACAATCTTTGAGGCATCTTTCCATCCCATCATTCAATGAATTTTGGCTTCTGATTGGAACATGAGTTTTTTTCAACATAATTTTACCATCTTATAGTGTACTTATGCAAAGTGAAAAGTACTGATTCATAAATATTATATATTCATAGGCTGAAGGGATGGTCCAGAAATTAAGAGCAAGTACTTGCTACTCTTCCAGAGGACCTGAGTTTAATTCCTAGAAACCACTTTGTGCAGCATAGAAGTTACCTATAACTCCAGCTCCAGGGAAGATGACATTTGACTCTCTCTTTTGGCTTCTATGGACATGGTACCTGTACACACACACACACACACACACACACACACACACACACAAATTTGACCAAATCAGAAAACATTTTAAGAAGATGCCTTGCATTCTGTAGTATCAAATATTCATCCAAGATTTAAACTGTTCGGATAAAAATAAACAAGCACATCCATTTCTTTAGCATGCAAGATTGCTTCCATTTTCGGTAAAAGGTTAAAGTATATTTGTACCAAAGAAATTCTTTCAAATGAATTTGATTCATATACCTACTTTTTAGATGTGTATTTGGGGGCTTGTGCAAATTTTCTTAGATAAAAAGAAATCATGGGTAGAAAATCCTGTGAAGTCCCACATTACTACATACTCCCTACTGTGATGTTGGCTTTGCCTGGGGCCAAAGCTATGGATACAGACAATATTGGAATGAAATTTCTGGAATCATAAGCCAAACTAAATCCTCCTTAAAGTTGGCTTTCTCAGGCGGTTTTTCACAAGAGAAAGCTGACTCCCTTTGCTTCCATTCTTTTGGCTGTGTCCATGCCTTCTGCCACAAATACAAATGCCTTTCTGCATGGTTTTCAATCAGATCTGGGCAGTCTAAAAGCAGCTTTTGAGCCTATTTTATGCCCAGAGCCAGTGTAGTTAGTGTTCAGCTATACTTACTTTAGTTGCAATAGCCAGGTTATGTCTTTGTAGGGCCAGAAAAAGCAACTGCAGGTCTCAAAACACCTCAGAGTCATCTGCCTTATAATTAAAATAAGTATTAAGATTGATTTCTTTGTGCTTTAAAAGAGCAAGGGATAGCTATCATTTATACTTCCATATAATTAAGAAGAGCAAATGATTCTTTAAAAATGAAATAATGAAATCAAGTGAACACCAAGGTTCATGTAGCAATCATATAATGCTAACACCTTTCTCATAAATAATTTAGCCACACTGTTAGCAACAAAAGTGCAGCATTAGAAATAGATAAAAACTCTAAAAGAAGAGTGTAGTGTGAGTACAAGACAGTATTGTTACAGGTAAACTGACACCGGTCCCGCAGTGGCAAAACTCTGAAATAGTCTCTAATATATGAACATGAAGTTCCAGCATGGCCTCTTTTCAAATATTGTAGCATTGGTCTCTCACATAAAAGTCATTTTGCGTTTGGTGATATATCTGGCAAAAGAGAAGACTTTTCTGTCTCTCTCTTGAAAAGTTGTCCCTAGGATAGAGGACCACGTGATCAAAATCTACTATGTAATTGCTTTTCACCACCAGACCCGACCCTTGCTTCCCTGTTTCCTGGCACATTTATTACCAGTATTCTTACAGGTACTACATGGATACATCATGTGCAAAATCCTGTGGCTATGGATGTTTATGGTTGGGTGGGCTTCGGGTCCATAGCTCTCATCAGACTCTTAAGTAGCAGTCATTGCTAATGACTACTGTAAAGTTATCCCACTTGACACTTTTCTAAGAACTTCACAAGCATTGATTCACTTAATCCTCAAATAATCCTCTAGGTAAGTTAAACCATTATCTGCATTTCACAAAAGAAAGAAACTGAAGCACCAAGAGGTTGATAATCTACCAAAAGCACAAATGTGGCTTATTACTGTGGAATCCAGAATAGGAGTCCCACAGTCTGACACCTCACCTCAGGCTATGTTCTGAATTATATGGCTTTCCTGGATTCCTAAAAGACTTCTTGGCTGTGATTAAGATGTCCAAGCAGAGCTGGAACATGAGGCTGCCAGGCTCTAAATCTCTTGGCAATGATAGGACACTTAGGCCATAGCATTTCCTCTTCTTCCTGTCTTTACACGCACACACACATGCATGCACACACAAACACAGAGTGAGACAGACAGATAGACAGATCTAGACAGACAAACAGAGGAGCAAACAGAGAGAGAGGGAGGGAGGAAAAAGGATAAATGAGAGGGGGAAGAACAGATTTAGCTGCCCAGATTTATTCTTATTCTTTCATTTGAGTACAGTGGCAATTGCTTAATAAACAGGGTCTGACATTTGCTTAGTGGGTTTTCAGTGACCATTGATTTATTTCTAAGACCTGGAACAGTCTTTGCTTTCTCCACTAAAGACCACTATTATCAGAGTTTATGAAATGTTAAAAGCTGAGGAGCTGTGAACCCAAAAGGGGGCTGGCATGATTCTTCCATTTTGGTAAAAATCTTAGTAAAGCTTATGGACAGCTAGGAAATTGAAGATTTATTAAAAAAAAAAAAAACGGCTTTGGATTCTGCCATATTAATTAGCATGTAAGCCTCAAGGTATCAATAGACTGGAATCATTAGACTGAGTAATTCTACAAAACTAAAAACATAGATTTGAGTGTGAAAAGAAAGAGCTCAAAGTGGGCATATTTGTGTATCATCGATCCAGTCAAAACAAAGTTTGAACAAAATAGAATGAAGGGATAAAGGTCTAGTACTGGTGCCCTACAGAACAGAAATCATCTGATTTTTCTTGGTCTGCATGTTCCGACTTTATTGTTTCAGCTCCATAGATTTGGATTCTTCTGTTGCTTCCTGTGGTAGCAGCTTGGTTCTTGACAAAAATAAAAATAAACCTTTGCTGTATCTTATCTGCTGTTAGGTTTCAAACTCAAGACAAACTAAGGTGCCAATTTGACCTTGGCTGCCAGTTTCCCTCAGCACTGTCTATATCCGTTAAAGAGATCTGGCTCCTCTCAGCACTTCCCACCCCCATCCACCGGCAACCTCCCTAGCCCCTGAGTTTCACTCTCCATCCCACGGCTGCTTTTCCTTATATAACCCAACCATTTTGGCTATGCCATCTCTTGGCTTCCTGGTCTCCTGGCTTGTTCTTGGCCTCTGGGATCCTGATTCCTTTTTTGATCTCTGCCACCCCCACCGCTATGGTGGTTTGAATTGGTATGGCCCCCATAGACTCATGTGTTTGAATGCTTAGGCCATAGGGAGTGGCACTGTTGAGAGGTGTAGCCTTGTTGGAGCAGGTGTGGCCTTGTTGGAGGAAGAATGTCACTTCACTGTCAGGGCAGACTGTGAAGTATCCTATATTCAAACCTCTGCCTAGTGTGGAACCCAGTCTCCTGCCCGCAGATCAAGACGTAAAACTCTCTGGTCTTCCATTACCATGTCTGCCTGCATGCTGCCATGCTTCCCACCGTGGTAATTAATAATGAAACTGTAAACCAGCCCCATTGAAATGTTTCTCTTTATAAGAGTTATCACGGTCATGGTTTCTCTTCACAGCGATAAAACCCAAACTAAGACAACCAACGCTCTCATGGTCATGTTCACTCTGGACTCTTCCAGAGGCCTCTGACTGTGCTCTCCCTCATTTCTACAATAAACATCCCCTCAACCCATACCTAAGAGCAGTCATGTTCTCATTTCTTTTTCCATTGAACTGTGGGTATTACAAGCCACCTGAGCTCTCTTCTCTAGTCACCTCTGATAATTCCTCTACATGATACATGATCCAGCTCTTTCCATCCCAAGAATCCTGAGGAGTTCCCTTCCAGTTCAGTGAGGCCTGCCGGATCAAGCTACTATTGAAACCACATTCTAGGTCCAACTCTGTGACTTCTCCATGATGGGAGATGAACAGCGGTGCTAAGAAGGTGCCAGGGTTATACAAATGCTTCTAGGATGCTACGTGATTACAGCACTATCCAAAATCTACATTCTCTTTTTCAGTAATGCTTTTGATTGGTTGGTTTGTTTTGTGCTGAGGATTGAAACTGGGGCCTTCCATATGCTAGGAAAATCCTCTACCACTGAGCTACATGCCCGGCACTTCTCACTCAAAAGGTACTTCATATGATTTCCTCTGAGGGATTACTGTGATTTCAGGACATGAAGTAAGCCTCAAATGCTGCTCAAATCCACAGAACACTTCACCATTTAAGCAACGATAGCTCTCTCATCACCTCTTCCCTTAAATTCCCCAGGTCCCCTTATATAGAGTACATCTTGACAGCATGGTATTGAGTGTCCACGACACCTCTGTTTCAAATCTAGCTTGAGATGCTTTGCCAAACTAAGATTGGAAGAGATACTCTGCCATCAGGGGTCATTTTTGCATGCTCAGCTCTGAGAAGAAAAATTTGAAACTGCAAGAGTCACTTAGAAAAGCAGATCTAATTGGGAGACCTGAAATACAGCCAGGTCAACTGGCTTCTCACACCATTCCCAAGGCTCGGGGAACGTTAGATTCATTCTCACCCAACTGGCACCTCCTCACAGAAGGCAGCCTACTTACCAGCAAATAAAGGACCAGGTTTATTTTCTTCCTGCCCCCCAAGAAAAACAGCTGCACCTGAACAAATTCATAAGGTCAGACTGGTCCACAGTTGATGAAAATTTACCCTGATTCCAGTCCTAACAAAGGCTGAGGACAAATCTAACCCACATCCCCTGGTTTTGACCCCCTGCTGGACAGGGTGTCCCCTCCTTCACTAACAGCATCATTGGCTGCTCCAACTAGGCCTGCTTTGGAACAGGAAAGAGACTTTCTCACAATCTCTCCTAGCATCTCCCTTAGCATCTGCACCTGGGATCTCCCCGGAGGCTTCTTAATCGAAGTCTGACTAAGCCTGACCTTGCCTTGGTTTATGAGGGTAATGAAATCACAGCCCCAGGTGGGGTGGCTGCAGGTGCACTCCGGCGGCCATTCGGAGCCTTGTTATTTCTATAATCTGTCACAAGCTGTCTCCTGCTTAGGGTTGTGCATTACAACTTAATGAATGTGTTTTCTTATAAAGACGAATCTTGTCCTTGCCAATCCAATTAAGTTTATAAAATTCACCTGGAAAATTTTAGCAAAGTGGGCTGCAAAGTAGTTGTTTTTCTTTCTTTTTGGTTTTCTCTATTTGAAATTGTTGGCACAGGACTGACTGACTGTGACTTGCTGAAGCAAAGAGATTGGTGGGAATGGCTGACAGCTCCAGTGCTGTCATGTGATTCTAAGCAACTTTTCTCTAGTCTAGTTTTTATTTGTTGACTCAATGCTATGTAGCATATGTCTGCAAGATCATACTAAAACGTGGATAATACGCCAATTGTACAATGCCATCAGGTATCTCAGAAAACATTCAGTTAAGGACAGGCAGTCGAGATACTGCCAGGCCTCTAAAATATTACCAAATTCATAACCTACTTTCTTTTGAGACAGGGTTT
Organism: Pachyuromys duprasi; assembly: GCA_028658305.1. NCBI lineage: Eukaryota > Metazoa > Chordata > Mammalia > Rodentia > Muridae > Pachyuromys > Pachyuromys duprasi. Next base: position 50,974,096 of record CM053758.1, read on the forward strand.
TGGATATCTGAGGATAACCCCACCACCCCTGCTATCTTAGTTTGGGTTTCCATCGCTGTGGAGAGACACCATGACTAAGGCAACTTTTATAAATGAATACATTTAACTGGTGTTGGCTTACAATTTCAGAGGTTTAGTCCAAAATCATCATGTAGGAAGCATGGTAGCGTGCATGCAGACATGGTGCTGGAGAAAAAGCTGAAAGTTTACATCTTCATCCTAAGGTAACGGAAAGAGATTGTCTTCCACACTGGGTGGATCTTGCATGTAGGAGACCTCAAAGCCCGCCAACAGTGACTCATTTTCTCCAATAAGGCCACACCTTGTAATAGTGCCAACTCCTTATGTGCCAATCATTCAAACATATGAGCCTGTAGAAGCCATACCTATTCAAACCACCACACCTACATAGTTGACCTTTGACCCTACCCTCATGCTTCTACCCCTGTGATTCTGCGATTCTGTTACACTGATTCATACAGTGTAAATGATCAATCCCAGGCCTTCAGGTATGCTAAGCAAGCAATCTACCATCCTCAGCCCATAACCTAAACTCCATACAGACTATGACTCTTATAGCAAAATCCAGCAGCAGCTGAAGTTAGTGTCCAGGAAGTAGAATGAAGTCTGTATACTTCTCAGTTCCCAGCTCAGAGATTCCAGTCAATCCATCTTCTGATATGGTTTGAATATAAGATGGCCCTCTTCCACCATTTCTGATGTCATTGATGCTTTGTTACCAGTTGCTGATACTGTTTGGTGTTTGGGAAGAGAGGTGCTCCTCTAGACTGTAATGTTCAAAACCTAAACTCAAGCTAGAAGTCATCACTCCACGGAGAATAGAATAGAATATTCTAGTAGTAGCAGCAGCAGCAGCAGTAGTAGCAATATAGAGTATTTATTTGCTTCAGTGACACACTCATTCATTTGTATGTTACAGCTTTCTCATGCGGAGAACAACACATACAACTGAAGGCTCATACACAAGAGGTGTATAGATCAGCAGTTTGTAAAAGCTAACTCTCAGTTCAGGATATTAACAGAACACTGTCACCCTCAAGAAACCATGCGATATACCAAATCCCAATGAGTGTCCTTCTGGGCCTGTCAAAAATTACAATATATTTGCATTCACAAAGTAACACTCATTTCTGCTTCTTTCTGATTTGTGACCTGAAGTAATTGCCTGCTTTATAAGTTTTATATAAATGGTCTCACACACTACACATCATTTTAATTAAGGCAGGTTTAAAATGTCTATACATGTTGTGTGATATTGTATCTTCTCTGTTTTCATTACTGTGTAGCATTCCATTGTATATGTATACATTATTATAAAATATAGCAAATCATTTTACCATTCACTAACATTGGAATTATTAAAAATTAGATTTTTTTAAAGTAACTAAAATGAGTGTCCTCTATTTCTGCTGTGCCCCTGATATGTGATTATGTCCTTAGTTTATACCTGACAGTAGAACTTCTGGGCCATAGGCTTTGCCTAGGTTAAGTTTGAAAAACACTGCCAAGACATGTTCAGAAACAGCCATGACTTCGAACAACGGTGCTTTAGAATTTTACTCAATCAACAGTCTTGCTGGACTTGGTATTATCTGTGTTTTCAATATTTTCTAATTTGGCAACCTTATAGCCATAGCCTATTCTTTTAACATGCTCTTTCTTCATGATTAATAAAGATGACATCATTTTCACACATTTGCTGGCATTTGGACAACTACATCTCTTCTGAATCAGTTGTGGTACGTGTCCTTTGGTAGAGACCATAGTGTATGTCTTCCCATATGGACATCTAGTTGTCTCTCCCACATTTGTTGACACAAAGACTCATGCTCATGATTCCTAAGTGCTACCCTCACTGTGAGTCATTTGTCATTATATTCATGAAGCTATTCCTAGGATTTCTTTTTTATAGCAGTGGCTTAGTTGTCCACATGTCTGTACTAGTCAGCTTTCTGTCATTGTAACCAACACCCAAGGTAACTGCGATGGCTAACCTTGGCTGTCAGTGTGACTTCAGCTGGAATCCACTAAAACCCACACTACAGGGTACTCTTATGAGAGACATTCTTTATTAGATTATCAGAAGCAGAAAGGTTCACCCTATATCTGGACCAAACCTTCCAGCGGCAGACTACACAAAAGGTCATGGAAGAAGGAAACGTTACCTTCTGAAAATTAGCAGTTTTCCAGGAATCTTCCAGTATTCCAGTGTCAGATTGGGACTACTGAGACATCCAGCCTCAACCCTGCTATCAGGGTTGAAACATTTCCATTGTGAGGCAGCCGTTATTGAGCTACTCAGACTACATCCAGTAAGCCAGTCTAAGGAATTCTCTTTTAATATATATGTTCATTCCACCTGTCCTGTTCCTTTAAAACCCTGACTAATACAGCAACAACTTTAAGAAAGGAAAGTTTTGTCTGGCCTCCCAACTTCAGAGGTTTTGGTCCTTGACAGATGCTGTTATGTTGGGCCTGTGATGCCCCTTGGATACAGGGCCATCTACTATATGTTTTGGGGAGTCAAGTCCCCAAAGAAAACTAATTGTCCTTCCCCCAGAACCAATTATACTTTTTTAGCCCACAAATCCTGAACATTATATATTAGACTTACTTCAAGGCATTTCATTCTTTGATTGATGCATAATACATATGCAAATAGATCTATGTATTAATTTTCATGCTCTGTTTTTATGGTGCAGAATACTTTCTATATTGATCTTTTATGGTGAGCTCAATTAATAACCATATTAAATCCTCCTAAACCACATACTTTCTCCAGGAGAGTTGGAAAAAAAAGCCACGACTTACAAGTATGTCTCTGAGTGGGATCCTACAAGCAGAATTCAGTCCCTTGGACCTCAATCTCCCTTCAGGTCCTGGCTCTGTCACGTCAACTACTTTCATCTAGCTTTATTTTTAAATACTACTATGTAATTTTTCAATCTGCCTTCAAACGGATATTTGAATTGAGTCATCTAATCTTTTTATGAATATTAAAATTAATCTCAAGTTTTTGTCACAAGATAATTTAAAATAAAAGCAAAATTTTCCTATTAAAATACTAAAATTAAATTCTTCTGTAAGTTAAAAGATTTACTGAAATACAATATGGGGGTTGGTGAATAAGGCAATCAAAGCATTCTTTTTAAGTAAGTTTCTATAATTGTAATAGAGTCAAAGGAAAATCATTACTACTTAAAAGCAACTTTTCCTTTTTTATATACAGCTATTACTTTACCTAAAAAACCCATAACTGTTATTTTTTTTAACAGCAAAACCTATAAATAAGTGATTATTTTTTTTCCAAACTAAAATTGCTAAGGGCTAGGAACTTGACTCAGGCAGTAGAGTGACCACTGCAAAAGCCAAAGGACCTGAGTTCAGATCCCCTAGCACCCACAACTTTAAAAACCAGACGTGGTGGTGTACGCTGGAATCCTAGTACTAGAGAAGCAGAGACAGGACAATTCCTGGGCTCCACTGACTAACTAGGCCTGTTGACCTATGAGCGTTAAGATCATTGAGAGAGGCTGTCTCAAAAAATTTGGATAGAGGATGCCTGAACAAGGTATTCAGCCTAGACCTTCATCCTTCACAGATATGTGCACTTGTGTGTGTGTTTGCACGCACACACATACATTCACACATGCACACTCATATACATGCAAAAAAAATATTGTTTTCCATACAAGAAATGTCGGTGCCAATGTCGATAATTTAAACAGATCTCGCCCCACTGTTCCATCTCCACATATTCATAATTTTTTTACTTGGTTTGTTTGACATCTTAGGCTTCAGAATTTTATTTTATTTCCCAAAAATATTCGCGTAAGTACCTTGTGATTATGCCAAATGGCAGGCACACTGCTGTTATATGAACAAAAAAAAAAATAGGACCATGATACACAAAAACAGATTTCCATTATATTTATTTTCCAATTCTGCCTCCGACATTTAATTTGGATGCTCCAAAATAAAAGGTAAATTAAATTTAAGTGCCTGTTTCTGGGGAATAACATCAGCTATACAAGCCAGATTCTACATCAGAAGATATGTAGAGAATTCAATATTGCTTACTAGTGTTATCTAGATAGATCTTTACAATGTCTAAGTTGTAGCTGATACTCTTGGGTAAAGTGAAGAAAGTAAATAAGTTTTACAAAACATGTTTTCTGTTCAATTGAAAAATCTTCAAAACTTGTTTCTTTGGGCTGGAGTGTGATTCAGTGGTGGAATTCTTGCCTAGCACTCATGAGACCCTGGACTTGACTACTCAACATCAATAAAACAATTTCTCTGCCGTGTCCTATTTCCTGTGGTATCTCAAGCCAAGAATCCAAAAGTTGCTCATTGAAGAATTATGGTTTGAACAAGGTGGACAAACAGAAGTTTCATAGCCCTTAAGAGCATAGAAATTTCAGTAAATTGCCTTATGTTGAGAAACTTGAACAAATAAATGAACTGAACGAGGAGTAAAGGAAGGAATTGAAAGAGCAGTACAGAAAGCAGAGAGATAAACACACACACAAGAGTCCTAACGTGGCTGAAGAATGCCTCTGATGGAGATTTCCCAAGAGGCTTTGAGCCAGAAGAACCTATGAGGGGAACATGAGACCTTTGCTGGCTATGAATGCCAGCTGGAGCAAGGGTACACCTAACAGGTGGAAGAAATGGAATCACTTTGTGAACCTGTCCATGCAGAAATTGAAATAACCAAAGATGATGATGATAATGATTAACCTGGGATTGAGAGAGAGAAAGAAAGAAAGAGCAAGATTTTCACCCAACTGCCAAATCATCTAAGATTACCAAAAGAGCTAGGAAATGCCTAGGCTGGGAAAACAGGAAGGGAGCACAAGAAATGAGCTTGGAAAGCTTAGCTACGTTGTACTTCCTTATATTTTGAACGGTTTCTCAATTTTAGAAAGTTCAAACGTTAGGCAAGATGGGATCAAAACCTGATCACATACCAAGCCAATTGTGCCAGGACACCTAATACACTAGCAGCAGTATAAACAAAATAAACACAATGCCCTGCAATAAATGTGCCCATTTCAAATATTTACTAAATGGATATTTCAAGTGTTATTAGGGTCAGAGATACATAAGTAGAAGTGTTGCTGAGGAAAACAGTTGTTTGTCCAGGTGTCCTGAAAGAATGATATCACAAGACAGCTTGGACTGTTGACATTATTCTTTAGTAACATGTTAAGCACACACCTGTGCCTGGCCCTGGGATATACAGGTTATACTCTACTGTGGGTGTTGGAGAAAAACCATATTATCTTTGCTTTGCTGAAGTCAATGTTTCCAGTTCCTCCTAAGTTTCCCAGTAGCTTAGAACAAATTAGCATTTGGCAACTAGAAGGAGGGCTACAGAACACAGAAGCCAAACAACAGAAGTAGAAGCCTAAGATGATTTTCATCTGATCTAGACACTAGTAAGCTATGTTCCGCAAGTCAAACGCAGCCTGCTGCCTGTTTTTCATGGCCAGCAAGAAAAGCGTAAAATGTGAAGACGATTAGTCTTCAGAGAACAGTAGCCTGATTTTGCCTCTTGGTGCACAAACACAAAACAATAATTACTAACTGGACTTAATCATTTTTAATTTTTTATGGAATTTCACACCATGCACTCCAATCCCACTCAGGTCTCCCTCCCTTCATACCTCTCCTTCACCCCTGCAACATCCTCCCCAACAGAGAAGGAAAAAAAATCTCATTGTGGAATCTGTGGTGCATCACAGTGTAGCCTGCAGTGTACCCTTTTTTCCACACCTCTTTGCTCAAAAGTGTTCATGGATTGCAGTGACTCCTCGGTCTTTTAGGAAACCTCTGGCTTCTACTGCTCATCAATACTGGAACCTCACTGGGACTCCTCTTAGATATCCTGTTGTTGCCCCATATCATGGAACTCCTGTAGCTTTGGATCCGTATGACTGGCCCTTTCATGCACTCCAGCGGTTCATCAAAGGGGTAAACGTTGGGGTGGGCCAATTCAAAGCCCTGGATCTGGACCTTAGAGATATCTGAGAGGGTCATCCTGCTGCCTATCCTGATCTCAGGCCCCTGTCGAGGGCTTACCTGCAACCCTCCCCCAACCAGGGCCAGCTCTATCCTGCTGCCCAGGTAAGGTTCTGGGACCACTTTCCTGAGTGTTGTAGCTGGTGAGGGACATGACCAGTTCTCCCACTATCATGAACCCAGGGCCAACTCTCCATCCTGCCATAAGTGGCAAGGGATAAGGGAGGGGAGGAGGGTGCCTCTCCCTCATCTGAGCCACAACACAGCACACAAGAGGAATGGCCCACTCTCCCGAGCATCCCAGCTCTACTGTGCTGCTGCACACAGTGAGGTGTAGGGCCCAGTCTCCAGAGTGCTGCTGCTAGTGAAGGGACAGCTCTCCTGCTCTAATGACCCCAAGGCCAGGTGTCCCACCTGCTGCGGGTGGTAAAAGTAAGTGGGGAGGAGGCTATCTTTCTTTTGTCCATTCCACAGCTTGGGAAACAGTGGCTCATAATCCAGCTCTCCTAGTCTCGTATCCTCAGGACTGGATCACCAGCAACTCCCCACAAGGAGTAGGGACTCTCTTCCTAGCACTACAGCAGGCTAGGAGTGAGGTCAGCTGTCTCTTGATACCCAAATGAGGGGTTGGCAGCCCAGACTAGGGACATCTGCCTGGCTTTGGTGGTGACAGATCCCCTCTGCTGCAGGGCCATGGATCCAGATTCAACCCCTGGTGGCAGCACAGGCCAGGACCCCACCTCGGTCCCAGGCGGCATCACCGACTACCCACATCAGGCTGTTCCTCATGACCCTTGAGTCTCCGGTTCTGCCTCTCTTCATTGGGCCCACAGCCTTCCGTTTCTCTTTCTCTTTCATTTCTTCACCACTTACTTGTTCCTCCTTGTGGTGCCCAGGGGTCTCTGGGTGCCTGGGGTTGTCTCAGGAGTGTTCCACCTTACTTAGGAGTGCTGCACCATACTTGTGTATTACGGCACTGGGCAGGGGTCATCTTGGGCCCACCTTCCTAGGCCTGCATGGTGCCTGACTGGGCTTACTCCTTGCTCTCCCAGGTCAGCCCAAGTGACCCCATGCAAGAGTGATCTGACTCAGGCTCACTCCTGCGCCGGGCCTGTGGTCCAGGCAGGGTTCTTCTTGTCTCCCGTTTTGGGCCTGCGCAGCAGCCCTGACCTGGTGGTCATGTCAGGCTCTCTGCTTTCAGGGAAAGTTAGGCTACTAATAATTCCGATGTTCACAGGTCAGAACACCGAACACAGGCTAGCCTCTCTCCTTTCTGCCACTTACTGATGCAAATGTGACACAGCAGCCACCCCTACATTGCCTCCAGGGACAAGGGTTTCAAGTTTGTAACAGCTTAAACATTAGACTAAGCCATAGCAAGACTATGTGTCTCCTTGAAGCATTGCTGTCCTCTCTCCACGGCTTCCATCTCCTGAACTTGGATGAACCCCACTGCTATGCTATGAAAAGCGGTGACAGGAAACTGAAAACGAGGACCTGGATAGATGTCTTACCAGTTAAGGGCACACACTGCTCTTGCAGAGGACCACACTCCATTTCCCAGAATCCGTGTTAGATGGCTCACAACCACTTGTAACTACAGCTTGAAGAGAACGAGTACCCTTTCCTGGACTCTGTAGGCACTGCACTCACGCACAAACCCACACACAGCTACACACAAATACACATAAATAAATCTAAATATAAATTCTTTGAAGAATATCTGAAAAGGACCCTGTCAGGGTTAGTGCGGACAAAAACTAGCAGGCAGGCTGGCTCTGGCCTACGATTGTCAAACCCTGACCTAACTTGTTCTTGGGTGTTCCAACTCATGTCTTTTAGCAAATGCAGAAATTTCATTCTCTACTGTGACAGTTTTAAAACTGGGGGTATAAAGAATGGTACAATCTTACTTTAAATTATGCGCAGGTAATCAAATCAAGTAATAGTTTAGGTGAGAAATGTAACCCCTCACATAGCAAAGATTAAGCTGAATCTCCAAAACTAAATTTGACGTTTGAATCTCCCCAATGGCCACAGTAGTTTTGACTTTTATATCAGTGAGGTTTGTGAAATAAATGGATGTCAAATGTCACGTTTTTAGCAAGCAAGAAAGACATTCTTCAAGACTTCAAGAAGACACATGGTCTCTCAATGGCTTAATATAATGTTTAGGCTTTTAAAAAATAATTTATTTATTTAATCGCTTTACAGCCTGATCCCAGCCCCCTCTCTCTTCTCCTTCTTGTACCGACCTCATGACCCCTTCCCTCCACCCTTCCCTCTCCTTCTCCTCAGAGAAGGGGAGTACCCTAAAAGGTACCAACTCACCCTGGCACCTCAAGTCACAGCAGACTAAGTGCATCTTCTCCGACAGACGCCAGACAAAACAGCCCAGCTAGGGGAAAGGGATCCAAAGGCAGGCAACAGAATCAGAGACAGCCCCTCCTCCCATTGTTAGGGGACCCACAGGATGACCATGTTGCACATCTGCTACAGAAAAACACACACTTCAGATTTCCATCTAGAAAGAATGTCTTTGTTTAAAACAGTTCATGTGTCCTCTGAGGCGTTTTAGCTTCTGGCTTTTGATGAGCACGACTCTGCCATGCACAGCGAGGGTGTCACTTTCTACCATGGCTGGTCAGACTCTTCTCTAGAGCTGCTCTTCCTGGATTTAAGTTTTAAATGATTAACCCAATGGGTCACAAGACCCAAATGAGGCCAGAAAGATCTTTGGGGCCACACTCCTTTCTAATAGATGAGCTGTGATGAAAACCATTTCAGAGGTGACATTCTGGAGTAATGAATCCTCGCGTTTCTAATCATTAAAGTCAAAATTATAATAGATAGCATTCAGCTCTACTGTTAGTGAGATTTAACTCTTCAGAGGTCATTGTAGATAGAGCCTATTAAATAATGCAAGCCAGACAATGCTGGCTGAATAAAACTGAAATGTCACTTTGGGTTTAAATTGATTTTCTTATTTGAGGACCTCTTTGCTTGCAAATTAGGATTGCCTTATATTTTCACATCTGAAGGAGGTTGACTTTCCCGGGATTAGTTTTAACAATGCGGATTGATGGGAAGGGTTTGTGTTGGGTCATGGAATGGCCTTCTCTCCAGGACCTGAATTATTCATAAGCATTTGTGCATTTTGTGTTTCTTGCCTGACACCATAGATGGTGAAAATAGGGGAGAAGGTAACTAGCCACACACAGCTTACCTACCAGGACAGGGTGGATTAGATTGGGATGGGGGAGTAGATCGACTATTACAGGAATTTGGATCAATAACCCTTGAAATGAGACAACAAACTAACAGATGAGGGCGGTCCAGTCTTAATGTTATCTACCGTTCATTTTTGACAGGCTGTGTTCCCCCAGCTACACATGCCTTGTTTTGTTTCTCCCCTTACCTGTCTCTAGAAGGCTATTCATCAACAGCTCACTCATACTCATCAGCAGTTCTACCACTAAGCTGCAAAACCCAGAAAGCTGTGTACGCTTTATGCAAAGGTAAGAAGTTACAAACCTGCCAGGTGACAGCCCTCAGTCCTTCTGACCATGAATATGACGGGTTTTTTGGCTGCCTCTTGAAATGAACTAAGATTTAATGACTACCTGGAGATGAGCAGGTGTGCAATAGGAAGCTACAACCCAGGAGAGCCTGGACACTCCAGCCTCCTCCTCTCAGCTCTAGCACTGGAGCATACCCTCCCTCACCCCCCCTCACACACACCGTTTCTGAACCCTAGAGTGTTCTAGAAATTTTTTTCAGGTGAAAATTTTTGATGCAGAGCACTTTCTTTGAGTGAAGCCTTCCCTGCAACAGGGGAAAGTCAGGCTGCTGGACTGAAGTGGGTACAGATTTTCCTGGGAACTGAGAATTCTTGGGTATGTTCCCTGACCTCTGGGCTGTACACAACCCACCTTCAGAGTAGCCAAAGAGAAAAAGAATCACGATTATTGGGAAGTACATAGGAGAATGGATTCTTGGGTTATTGCATGCCAAACGTAATTGCGAAGACTGATCTTGTAATTTAGAAGAAATATCAGCTTACACCAACATCTGGAGAGGAGAAATTCTCTATCTTCATTTTCCCTGCTATATAAATACCTATGAGAAACCAGCTGCTTTCCCTATGGCTTATGGCAACATTATTACAATCACGGAACATAGGATCAAGGAGAAGCTGTCCCTGGTCCTCTATGTCTTTCTTACGCTCTCAGCTCTGTAAAACAGCACAATTTTATAATTTTTATTTTTGACAAAAAGAAAATGCATTACCTTTTAGCAGAATGCAAATTTTATCTGAGGAATTTGGCCAAAAAAAAAAAATCCAGGAAAACCTTTCCTAAACTTCAATTACAGTAGAACAAAATAAAAGAAATAGGAAAAGAATGAAAGGCACCATAACCTGTGACCTTAACACAAAGTGCAAAAGGGTGGCAGATCTTAACCCCTCCCAAAAAATGTCTAAAGTTCAGTTCATTTGTTCATGTTGTTAATTAAAGCTGTGTGAACAGCAGCCTGAAAAGTATGGCATTCCTTGAAACAAGGGAAGAGAAATAATAACTGACCCTCACGAGAGCCAATGAATGAACTAAACATGCTCTGATTATGTGTGCAGTTACCCAAAAGTTTATTACAAAATTGAATTCTTTCCTGCTGAAGTCCAATGCTAAGTAATTAAGTGCAGAACTGTACTTAATTTTATCATGACACAAAATAGCAGAGGTTATGGAAAGTGTTATGCTCCCAAGCCATTAATATTCTGCTGGTGTTGGAATACATTAGCAGAAGACGAACACAGCAGGTTAGGATTGTACGAATCTATTCAGCCCCACATAATGACCATGGAGAAGAGTGACTTGAATGTCTAATATCAGTCACTGAGAAGAGGGAGAAATCCTCATGCCTACTCCCAGGGCTTTGAAAGAACTGTTTATCTCATGAATTTTTACTCACTTATAATCATACCTACTGCTGTAAATGGCTAATAATTGTCAAGCTAAATGAACTCACTTTTTCTCCCTTAAAAACTTCTCCTTTCATTTTCTTTCACAGAAAGGCTGCATTGTAGCTTTTTAGACTGTGGAAATTCGGCTCAGTCTGCCTGCCAGTCTGCCTGCCACTACTTTAATTCTTCTCAATACTCACCTCTCCTGAGGCTCACATTTTTCCTTCTCGAACACAATAGTTACGTGTGGTGATGTTTACTTCATTTATTACTTACTAATATGTTTTAGTCATCCATACTAGTAGTAATACAACATACGTCCACACATGTATATAGTGCTGTCTGCATCAAGCCCCACCACCCTTTCCCACCATCCCCATCTTCCCCAAATTCTAGTAAAGACTACTATACTTGTACTTTCACGTTGACATTTTTAGCTTCTACATATGAAAGAGAACAAGAGGTGCACCTCTTGCTCTGGCTGCTTATTTCATTTAATGTCGTCCAGTTCCTTCCATTTTGTTTTAAATGACAAAATCATGTTCTTTTTTGAGTCTGAACAACACAGCAGTGTGTGTGTATGTGTCAGAGAGAGATAGAGCACGCATGCACACATGCACACACACATACAGAGACACTGCTTTCTTTCTCTGTTCATCTATTATTAAGCACCGAGGCTGATTCTGTGCCTTAGCTTTTGCAAATGGAGCGTCAGCTTCACCTTTTTAAAGAGATGATAAAGTCCATAGCCATTTGCATCACGCTGCTATGCACTGTTATACCTAAAGAGACTCAAAAAGAAAGAAAGAAAAAGGAGAAAAAGAAAGAAACAAAGAAAGAAAGAATTATTTATTTAATTAGGGGATGAAAAAGAAAGTTACCAGCTCCAAGATGAAAGAATGTAGTCTATCTAGAATGTTTAATGAGTAGTGAGGGTATTCAAACAATGTTTAAGGAAGGGATGGATCATCAGAAAATCATGGGATCAATGAACCCTAATGAAGAGGAAGAGAGGAGAACAAGGCATTTCAGGACTGAACAGACACAGAGAGGCAGGCACAGCGATGTCAAGGTTCTATGGCATCTTTTTTCTTCCCTGAGTCAGAGAAAGCTTTTGTCCCTGAAGACATGAGGACACCACATGCACAGGGAGACCCCCCCCAAAGGCCTGTCAGTCATTTCACCCAAGACCTTCACAAGATTTAATAATTTCCTCCAAAGTCAAAGCTGTAATAATCCTTGCACTGTGAGTGCAAACAGCAATCCCAATCCTGTATCCCAGGATACAGATGGAAAAGCTTCCTTCCAAATGAGTGTCACTCATTCACTTATTCTGAATGCTTCCAAAGCCACCATCTTGACATTATATATGAATAAAGGCAGAAAGAATGAAATTCTCACATCTCACATCTCTTCAGCCCTAGAGTGAAGAGCAACTGCTGAGAAACCATGGATGCGGGAATCTCACAGTCATTTTAACAGGAGAGACTGACAGGGAAAAAAGGAACCATGCTTTCACCTTCCAGTAAATCTTGTCAGCGCAGGAGCATATACAGAGACACGCTTTATTAGCTTTTGCTTCCTCCAGCACATAAAAGGAACTCTCCTCTCCCAACAAGCCTCCTTTTATCAACAAAGACGTCGGGGAGTCATCAGGTTTCTCTCACAGCCTCATAGACTGGTTATCAGTTGCGTACAATCTCAAGCCAGATGCACACAGAACTCAGGTGTCTCTGCTGGTCATTGTTATCATCATCTGTCCAACCCTTCCAGTCACGTTCCCAGTGGCTGCCATACCACCTTCTCTTTCCACCAGCAATCTAAGAAAGTCCAGCCTTATTCCTGAACATTTTACAGACTTCCATTAGATGAGGTGATTGCTTCCATCACTTCCTACCCAATCCCATGGAGGCCACGGAGGGCATGTTACTCAAGCTAGACAGCAGTTTACAGGAAATAAGAAATGTTTTCTCCGCTGTTTACACACTGATGACAATATGGATTTAGAGAAGTTACTTGGTTTTTTTGGTAGACTGGTGCTGTATTTTATTTTGAACTCTTCGTTCTTGTTTTTATTATTATGACCCAGACAGGAGTCCTCCGCTGGTTATGAGCTGAGTCCAACTGATACTGATATATCAGCCATCATTCAGGTCTCACATCAACCTGATCTGCTCTCTGGATGTAGTCTTTGACACTCTCTTGCAGACACATTCCTGAGACCACACTACCAGCTCCCTGCCCATCAAATCTGCCCAGCCTGACATTGAAGTATAGAGAAAATGGACACTTAACTAGAGTTCCCAAAACAACCACTAGGGAACAATCACCTCCTACACCTGTCTAGAATTTCTGTTGATGTTGTTGTTTTAAGTATGCTCACATTAGTCTCCTATATTCAACTTCTATAAAAGCATGGTAAGGGAGAAGTTAAAATTGCTAGAATTCTACCTGTTTCTCTAGTCTTGGAGAGTTTAAAATGATTCTGATGATCCCTACAAATAAAATCCACCAACAGTGGAAGCCATCATCTGTCATCTTGGTCTTATGCTGAAGTTCTCAGCAGCAAACTGAGCCATTATCACCGTCACACTAGAGGATATTTCTCTTTAAGTGATAAGGTGAATACACTAAAATCCCTATCCAGTCTTAGCTTGCCAGAGCTAAGAGCAAAGAGCACAGCTCTGAGCTCCCCTATGTTGAAACTTTCCTGATCACAGTGGACAAAACTCTGTTGTAATCTCCTCTTTACTTACCTCTCTTCCTCATCAGCTCATTTTCCAAGTTTATCTTGTTTATCTCTTCCCCAGCATGTAGGACGGTCCCAATAAATACTTTTGAAATGATGCCTTTATTAACATCTTCTGAAGTTTGAGAGCTGTGGTATCTTGAATAGGAATGGTCCTCATAGGCTCATAGATTTGAATACTTGGTGACCAGAAAATGACTCTCTTAGGAGGTTTGGCCTTGTTGGAACGGCCTTGTGGGAGAAAGTGTGTCACTGGGGAGGAGGAGGTTGAGGTTTCAAATTCTCAAGCCAGGCTCAGTGGGGCTCTCTATTCTTGCTGTCTACGGATAAAGATGTATAGAACTCTCAGCTACCTTTCCAGCACCATGTCTGCCTTCATGCCTCCATGCTTCTGACCATGATGATAATGGACTAAATCCCTGAAATGTAAGCCAGCCACCATCAAGTGCTTTGTAAGAGTTGTTGGTTTGTGGTGTCTCTTCACAGCAATCGTATACTAAGACAAGAATCTTAGCTTATTTGCTTGTATTGTACGTCCATCATCTTCGCCCATCACAAATGGCAAATAGAACATGCTAAACAAACAGGTCACACAGAATTCAGCTCCTGTCTCTGGTTCTGATACATATAAAAAGAAAAAGTAGTTTACTGTTATATTAGGTTAACAATATGAAGATAATGATACACGTTTAAGGTACAGTTATAATTTCCAAACAAGTTGTATCTTTAAAACTTAGACTAAGGAAATTAATGTTATATGCTCAGTAAATAAGTGTGACCATAGTGAAGAGTAACCGCCACCATATTTTACAGTTTCCATATGTTTTGCCAAAGCTAGGTTCTGCCAAGCCTCTATCTAATGTGGAGGTGTCATACCCATCTAATCATGAACTAACTAGAATGATTCTGTAAACTTCACCAAGTGTATTGACTAGTCTTATGCCAACCTGACATGCAAACTAGAGTTATCCAAAAGGAGGACCCCTCAGTTGGGAAAAATGCCCGTATAAGATCTGGCTATAAGACACTTTCCTAGTTAAGGATTGATGGTAGAGGGTCCAGTCCATTGTGGATGTTACCACCCTGGGCTGGTGGTCCTGGATTCTATAAGAAAGCAGACTGAGCAAGCCATGTGGAACAAGTCAATAAGCAGCACCTCTCCCTGGCCTCTTTCTTTATCAGCTCCTGCCTCCAGGTTCCAGCCCTGTTTCAGTTCCTGTTCCTGACTTCCTTCAATGATGAACAGCAATATGGAAATGTAAGCCAACTTGCTCTTTGGTCATCGTGTTCCATGGCAACAATAGAAACATTAACTAACACACACACACACGCACACACAAGCCCTACTTTAGGGTTCCCTAAATGAGTGATCCCACATCTAGAATCAAAACTTCTAGGCCAGCAGAACTTAAGGTTGTGGGAACGGGAATCAAAATTTTTCTTATTCAGTCATTAGAGATAATAGTGAGTGGAACCATTCTCATTTCCACACCAAGATTCCTGGATGCTTGGATCCTGGCTATGGGAGAAACCATACTATATTTTGAACACTGATTCAAACCATATACCTCCTTCTGGTGAACCCTTTCCCCACACTCCAGGATACTACTTCCACCTGTTAGCACTAAAACTGTGTTTTCAACAGACCGTTCTACTATTTTATCAAGATAGTGGGGCAGATAAGGCATTCTATTCTACTATTCTATCAAGATATCATGATGTCAGATAAGGCATTCAGGGTCATCTTCTCTGCCTGTTTATTGAACTCCTCTGCTGAAGTCACCTTTTGATAAGCACTTACATGAGACATAAGTATCATCATACCATTTACCAATTCAAAGAGATCTATCCACTTAATTTTTTTCCCAAAATGTCATTCTCACCAGTTTTCCATTTAAGCTCTTTCCAAGCCTCTGACCATTCATCCAATTCATTGACTACAGCTCATGAATCAGTGAAAAAATAATCTCTTCCAAACAAAGTGTATGGCCATTTGTACTGCTCAAGTTCTACCCACTGTGATGATTTCCTCATGATATCTTTTGGGGCTTTTTCAGAAAGGGGTTGTAATACTGCAGCTGTCCACAGTACATTTCTACATTGCACAGTGTGCAGAACTATCAGTAAACCAGGCCTTAGTCTTCTCTTCCTTTGCTCAATTGACCATATGGTACACCTCATGAGGCTATAGGTTCATGCTTGGGAGCAGAAGTTACTGTAACAAGAGGAGAAACCATAACCATTGGGACTACTTCTTCATGTAACCTTCTTGTGTCCTCAGGACCACATATATATTGCTTCCACTTGATAATTGATTTCTGTCATGCATGACCTATTTTACAACTTCTTGGGTTGGATTTTAGCCAGCTCATGATGGACAGCTCCGGTCACATGGTAACTTGGTGGCCAATTGTTAAATGTTCAATTTCCGTAAAGGCTAAACAGCAGGCCAAGAATCTGGTAGTCATTCAGTTCATAAGACTAGATGTCTCAGCACTCATAGTGTGCAGCTTGAATCCCAGGGAATTTCTAGACATGTGCTAGCCTTCAGTCTACATAGGAGTCCTAAAGAAGTAGGTTCTAATATAAACAATGGAAATCCTCAGCAATGGGAAAAAATGCATGAGCAGAATAGATTTACAGTGACTCTCTGCTCATCTCAAATAATCCAATGAAGAAAAACCTTCACCAGCATATTCAGCTGATTGGTTTTAGTTGATTCAAGATATAGTCACAGGCAATGTATCTCTCAAAGATTTGAATTTTTACACTCAAATCCCTCACTTGAAATCTAAATGTATGACATCACATTAAACCTCTCGTATTAGACTTGCTTCCTTGACTAGAATAGTCAGTGTGGCACTGAAACTCTATGACTTTAGCCAGTGTTGAACTGAAATGTGTATCAAAGTAACCCATCAATGTTTCACCACCTCCGTCAGATCACTGTTTCTTCTGTCTGGATGAGTTTTAATGGACAACATACATTGCTCTATATCTATGTGCTGTTATCCAGGAAAACAGGAACTGACACCCGGTAGGAGTAGCCCACAAGCGAGCCTTAGCTTTCAGGAGTTGGTAAACAAACTCCCTATCTCTCTGCTTCAGCTGCAGTAATTCCCAGCCTTGTGTTCAACACTATTTCCCTACTCTCTGAAAGAAACTTCAGTGGTCCACAATGGTGATTGGCTTCACAGAGCAAGGTCTATTTTCTGCCTTGCCTTCGCTGTATCACTCTCCCTCTGTGCAGCCCAAATAAACTATTTATATTAAATGAAGTCTCAGGGTAGGCTTCTGAGGAAGTCTGAACCAAGACACACATATTAAACTAAATTGAAAGTAATGTTTCAAGCATTTCTATCTCTTCACTTCTTTTCATTTCCTTTAAACTCTAGAGAATAGATGGGTAAAGACTCAATATCCAGGGGGGGTGCCTGTGTAAATTGTATGTTATTATCTTGCTGTCTTTCCACAGAGAAAATAGCCTAACACATCGATGGATAAAAATACTGTGTGGCTGCCTCATGCACCCAGGAAGTGTTTCATATACACTCATATTACAGCATGCTGTGCAACTCAGGAAGTCCTCAGAAGAGCCGTGGCTTGTGATTTATGCAGCAATGGCAATGTTACGGCTCTAAGTCTCATGGGAAAGAAAAGATCAAGAAGTTGCAGCTAACAAAGGAAGGTGTCCTTCATGCTCATAAAAAGTAACGATCCTGGGACTCTGAAACATAATGTATTTATAATTTTCTTCTTATTTAATTTATATACATATTGAGACTAGAAAACTGTGTTGCCCCAATCAGCAACACTCAAGCAGACAGTTGTTGAGTCTGAACAGTTGAAATCTGGCTGGTTTGAAGAGATATGTTACAAGAATAAAACACAATGTGATTCAGAAATCTATTACAATGAAAAGTATGTAAGATGTTTTATTAACAACTCTTATATTGATTCCATGTTTAACTTAGAAGACTTTGGCTATGTAAGTTTAAATATTTTATTTTCATTTCTTTTATGAGGCTTTGTGTTTTGTCTGTGTGTAAATATGTACACCATATGCATGCCTGGTGCCCATGAAGGCCAGAAGAGAGCATAGAATCCCCTGGCGTTGGAGTTATAGATAGATGTGACTTTCTATGTCAATCTGCAAATTGAAACTGTTTTTTTTTTTTTTTTTGGAAAAGTAGCATATTCTCCTAACCACTGATCTCTCTTTCCAGGCCTAGGTATATTAGTTTAAATACTGTCAGTTATTAAAGTTCATTTGATGTTCCTTTTCCTTTAGTAATGTTGCAACACATGATTTATAATTACCTACATGGTTCATATTATATGTTATAATATATTATATATATTTATTAGACTTAATGTGTTTTTTATTATGCAATGGTAAGATGTAACTGACTCCTCAATAAAGAAGGAGAGACTATTGTGAGATCCTGATCTGGTCTAAAATGCTTTGACATAAAATGAACATGAGTTATTTCTGCTTATGTCCCACTGTCAGAACTTATTAAACACCAACTGCAAAAGGGCAGGGTGAGGGCAAAGAAAATGCCACTGTCCAGTGAATCAGCTGGTGTGCTCTACTGGAGAGGTGTCCTCTCTGAATGTCCGCCACAATATACACAGCCTGATGACCTTTAAAGCACCAATATCATTCATTCTAGACAAGAGCATAAGAACATAAATATGTCCAGGCAGTACTGAAGATGTTAACAATCACTGATACCTTTACAAGCACCACTTAAGCATCCTTTGCAAAAGATTTTGAAAACTGACAGATGTGGACTGTCGGGTGAGAAAGTGAACCTGCTACAAATGGGTTAAGTTAGAAGCACATCGGACAAATTTTCCTAGCCACTCAATTTTTGTTTGCCAGGATCCTCTGCTTTGATATAAATTTCAGTTGAATAAAATGAGATCAAACCCTACGTGGGTAAAGGGCAGACAACGGCTCTGACAGAACATAAAAGGTGAATTTTAAAATCTAATTATCAGGTATGCTTCTGGTGGGACACTGAGGATGGTTCCCTCTTTCAGGACCAAAGCTATATTTAAACAGAATTCCAACAGAGTAGTTGAAGATGGTTTATCAATAGTCAGCTTTGTATTCCCACAAAATAATTGCTAAAACTAACTTATAAACAAGCCAAGAGTATTTATCTGACTATTTGGCAGGCTGAGAATCCCAAATAATGCAGCCTTATCAGTTTGACCTCTGAGGAGGGCAAAGAGTGGAAACACATCATGGGAGAGGTATGTGTAAGAAGCTACGGCCATGGCTTAAGCCTGAGTTCTTCTTTATTACTGTGATAGAATTATATGGCCGAAAGTAACTTAGACAAGAAAGGGGTTATTTTGGAGTTTGGTCTCAGAAGAATGGAGTTCATCACAGCAGGGAGACATAACATGGCAGCAGGAAACTGCCCAATCACATTTCATCTACATGAAGGAAGCAGAAAGAACAGGAAGTGGAATTAGACTTACATTCTCTCAAAGCCCACTCCCAGTGACACACTTCCTCCAGCAAGGCTCTACTTCCTAAAGGTTCCTTAACACACTTCCTCCAGCAAGGCTCTACTTCCTAAAGGTTCCTTAAACAGCACTATCAACTGGGAACCAAGTCTTCAAGGTCATAAACATATGGAAGATGTGTCTTATTCAAACCACCATACCAAGGAAAGAGAAGGTTCACACAATCATCTTTGAAGAGACCTACCTCTTGGCCCATGATGTAAGAACAAGACATTTAAGCCCTATCTCTTAAATTTTCAACCACTTCATAATAACATTTTGGGGCACAATGTCCGCCATTCCAGGACACAATATCCAACCTGTGTTAGGGGGGATAGAAGCATTGTCATTCTCGGACTCAAAACCCCCTTCCTTTAAGAATAAGATGTTAAATGGAAAATTGTAGCTGCTTGGTAAATCTGAAACTTAAACAAATAATGTCAGGGAAATCTCAGAATTACTTCTCAACCACAAAGGCTTGAGGAAACTCCAATACTGACATAATTTGGCCAAGAAGAATGATGTTTAAATCTGCTTGGCTGTGACATTGCTAGTTGCAGACATTTCATGCCAACAATGACCTGGAGAGCTCATTTTTTTCTGTATTTTTCTGTGACTGAGACACCTGCTTTCATGGAATTTTTTAATATTAAACACAAGTGAGTTGGAATGGGATTTCAAATAATAAAGTGCATGTACATCCCTTTGGCTGCCTCTCTGAGATGACTTTGAGTACATTTCAGGATGTCCCCGCATACTTGAGTACAGACTCATTCATTGTGTTATGTATTTTCGCACTTGCAGTATGTGAGTTTTCACTATTGCAGCTCTCAGAGGGTGCTCATATTTCTACTCTTTCAATAGCATTCCTCAGTGCCTCAGAGCATAATGTGCCTTCTGACTGGGTTAATGCGGTATCTTTATTTCCTATTTAAAATTATGCCACATTTTGGCTTTAAGCATTGGTACACTGATGGAGAGAAAATTTAAATTAGTCCTAATAATTCTAGACTCTATGAAAGATCTAATCAAGCCAATGATCTGCCTTTCATTTAAAAAAGTTAATGAAGATAATTTCCCTTTCAAGTTTTTCTTCAAATGCTAATTCATTTTTACTGAAAGGTATTAAGATTTTTATCTAAATAGAACAAATTAATCAACTGTCTGGCCAAAAACGTCTGCCATGCATATATCTACACTCATTTTTAAAAATAATTCTGAATTTACAAAGAAATCCTCTATTGCTTGTGACTTTTCAGTGTTATAACAAGCATAAGTGGGCATATTCTGCACTGCAATGACTCCAGGTAGATGTTAAACTTCTAGAACAAAGAAGATGGGCTATAGTCAGTGTTTGTCACATTGACAAGTCACAGTTTATAACAGTGCACAGTTCTAAAACTGGTAGATAACCTCCTTAAAAAATAAATAAGACCCAAGTAGAAGAGTCTTACTAGTCCAACTCTATTGTCAAAATTTTGGGTTAGGCACTGTCATTCATAGGTCTCTTTATTTAAAACTGCAGACTGTGCCATGACTCTACCAAGAGTGCAGTGTTTTGAGGTAAATTCATACCTAACACCAGAAAACCTAAGCTGCCTGAAGTTGTAAGGTGATAAATTAGCTAGTCTTATGTCAATTTGACACAAGCAAGGGTCATTTTGGAAGAGAATGATTTAGAAGACATCCCCCGTAGATTGGCCCATGGGAAAGCCTGTGGTGCATTTTCTTAATTAGTGATTGATGTGGGAGGAACCAGGCTGGTGATGCCCCCTCTGGGACAGTGGTCTTATCTTCTATAGGAAGGCAAGCTGAACAAAACATGAGGAACACTCTTTCATGGCCTCTGCATCAGCTCCTGCCTCCTGGTTCCTGCCCAGTTTGAGTTTCTGCCTTAATTTTTCTAAGTGATGGACTGTGATGTGGAACTGTAAGCTGAAATAAATTCTTTTCTTTCCAAGTTGCCTTTGATCATGGTATTTTATCACACCAAGAAAGAGGCCTTGGAGAGGCATAGCCAAAAGAGTCTAGGACAGGAAGCATGGCATTAGGCACTTGTGTCAGAAGAAAAGAGAATACATTTTGTCATTTGTTTTAAGTATTCATCCTAAGCAAAATATAACTGTAAGCAAGTTTTATTACCATAAATGAATGAAGTGTACATTTATTCTCCTTTGCATTCCTAATACACACTTGAGTGTGCTAGCAAAGAGGAAAAATCCAATAAACATGTGTTTACCAGTTTTCTATTCTTAACTGTACCTTTGTCTCTGTATGCCTAATGCAAAATGGGACACAGTCCTGCTTTCTCCAAGGGGTTACTGTCTCCATGTGGTTCCCAAACAATAAAATATATACTTAGATTCCACCATGGTTATAAAAATAAATTGGAAAAGGCTATATTTCTATATACAAGCAACAAAAAAATGTTAAAATAAAATGCAGGGAAACATTTCATTAACAACATGATCAAGAACAACAACAACAAAATCCTTAAGAGTAAATTCAATCCTGAAAAACCATTTTTAAAAGAAATTTTAAAGGACTTAAACAAATGAAGTGATATTCCATGATCAAATATCAAAGAACTTAATGATTTTTTGTTTTTATGGCAGCTGCTGCTGTTTCTAGTTGGTGTTGAGGCTAGGGATTGAACATAGCCTATGCTAGGAATCATTCTACTGGAGTAAGCTCAGTCCACAGCAACCTTAAATTAATAAGATAGCAATAATTTTCAAATAATTTATTTTTATATTAATTACAGTTTCAAATTGATCTTCCAATCCACAGTACACAAAATGTTTTTCAAATGTTTGTAAGGTATTCCTAAAAATCTTCTGGAAATTCACAGATACAAAGTAAGTACCAAAATCTTGAGAAAGAAAAGAAGGAACAAAGATGGAGAATTCACACATTCCTGCTTAAAAACCTACTGTGAAGCTATAGTAGCCAATCCAACATGGGGCTAGAAAAAGGCACACAAATACATCAGTATTAAATTTGCAATGCAGAAACAAATATTTATCTTTTATTATTAATAAAAAAGGAATTGGAAATTCAGTAAAAATTATTTTTGAAAACTGTGCTAGGATGCGTTAATGAGGGAAACACTCTTCAAGAAATGGTGCTGGACAACTAGATATCAAAAAATATATGATGTTCAACATAGTGACTGTAGCTGTGTTATATGTTATAAACTTTGCATGCTGAAAAAGCATAATTTAAGTGTTTTCACCACAAAATAATAAATATTTGAAATAATTCATGTGTTTACTCACTTCATCCATTCTACAATGTATACATATTTCATAATGTATTATACAAATATGTGCAGTTTTTATTTACCAATTAAAATTTGCTAGTTAAAATTTAAACTAGAATGACCTATAACTTCTGCTCATACCATATAGGAAAACTACCTCAAAATGGGTCTTATGTCTTACCTGAAACTATGAAAACTTAGAGAAATATAAGAAATATTTTACGACTAGGCCCCAGGCAATGTGTTCTTAGCTCTGACACTGAAACACAAGTCGTAACTGTCATGTACTATATAACAATATTTGCTCATCAGTGGAATGTGTAAACAACATTTTGAAATTCTATCATCAAGCATTTCACAGTCAGCTCATATTCTCCACATACATCATATGATTTCCCCACAATAATGAAATCAACTCACAATGTATTTTTCAGACTCTGTTCTCACTATTAAATGATGCGTGTGTGTGTGTGTGTGTTGTGTGTATGACTTAATGAATTGTTTCCATGAATATTATCAAGAAAGTGAAAACATAACCCACATAACATGAAAACATATTTACAAATCCTATATCTCATAATCGCTCAGCTCCAGCTGATGGGTTGAAAGTTCTTATAATTCAACAATGGAAAAAAAAGTAACCAAATGAAATATAGGCAAGAAAAAAATCCATTGGCATTTCTTCAAAAATATATACATATGATCAGAACGCTTGAAGAACTGTTTAGAATTATTAGTCACCAGGGAAATCCAAACCCAAACCACAAAGATGCCATTCAGTCCTTCTACAGGTGCTAACAATGTCAAGGCAGACAATGACAAGTGCTGGTGGATTCTTAAGCAGTTGTATTCCTCATCTGTTGATATAATTCCAGTACTTGAGAGGCATATGCAGGCAGACCTCTGTGTATTAGAGGCCAGCCTGGTCTACAGAGTTCCAGGCTAGCCAGAGCTGTATTATGAGAACCTGTCTCCCCACCCCACCCCCCAAAAAAAGAAAAGAAAAGAAAGAAAGAAAGAAAGAAAGAAAGAGAAAAAGAAAGAAAAAAGAAATACAGAGACACATTTGTATCCTTCCATGTTTTCAGAAAGTATGGGAATCTTCCCCTTAATAAAAGTAAACAGGTGTGGTCCAAGGGACTCAAGATAAATAACAAAGATTACTTTATTACTCAAAAAATTTCAATAAAAATGCCTCTTAGGACCCAGGATAAAATATAGACTTCCCTTTCTGTGAGGATATTTGCCACAGTGTACAAAATTATATCTCAATAAAGCTATTATATCTTTAAAGTTACAGTGTGACAACACCAATTCCTAATGCTGTCTACACATGGTATAAGATGAAAAGAGAACTTTAAGTCACTTTAAAGGAGTTTAGTCAGAGATTTCAGAAGGATAATATACACCAACTATCTGTCATTGTTTTTATTGAAATGATGCCAATAAGAGGGAACTCTAATTCACTGGGAATGAAAAAAAGAAACAAGAATGACTACAGAATTGCTATGATGGAAATAAAGACAGACAGCTATGGAACAAGAGACTTGTGCATCGTAAGAGAGGCTCCCTGCAGAGCTTTCACGTGGTGTCAAATGATAAGTTGTCAACAGTAAACACAGCTAAGTAATGAACTCGTTGAAGGTACCATTACCAGACATGACCATGTTAAAAGAATCCATATGGAAAGTCTGACATTGCTTGGTAAAGGGAGTCTTTAAATCTCTGGATTTTATAGACAGGAATTGTCCCAGAGTCAAGGCAGAATCATGTCTCCAACTGAAGAGCAAGTAACTCCACCCATTACGAAAAAAAGCCATTGCTCAGTGTGTTATGAAAACAACCTTCACAAAGAATCCATTTGGTACAATTGCATGGTCCTAAAGGAAGATATTTCAATCATTGATTCCTCTCACAGATATGTGAGGACAAATTCTAGGAACAATGACTTGGAGTCGATTCTTCTCAAGGACATTAACTTGTGTGTGTGTGTGTGCGTGTGTGTGTTTGTGTGTGTGTGTGTGTGTGTGGCTGGAGTTATAGGCAATAACTCTATGACCTCTTTAATGTAGGTGCTAGCAAACAAACTCAGGTTGTCTGAAGGACTACAAGTACACTAAACCACAAAGCCACTTCTCTGGCTCTAAGAACAGAACTTTTAGTGACAGATTTCACTTAGGAACTCAAGAGCCAAATGAGCCCCCTGCCTTATCAGGAACGAAGGGACCAAGGAACACTTAGACCCAGTGCCTCTTGCCTATTTCTGAATGGAGTTTATTTTTTCAAGGAGTGATCATTGCTCTTAAAATTCAACAAAAAATGTAAATATGTTTATGCAATCCCATACTGTGGTAACAAATGAAACACACCGACATGAACAATTCTTTTAAAATAAAATGTGCATGATTAATTGTTGAATTAATTTAAATATAAGTTTGAGCATCAACTGATTATATAATATTCATATAACAGGTATTGGCATCATGGCTATAAAACAAAGAATTATTTAGTTCTTGAAGACTGTATTTAGAGATTTTAGATCTTGGAGAGAACACAGGTAACAAGTAACAAATGCATACACTCGTTGGATGTTGGCATGCATTAGGAAAGATGATTCACACAGTGACATGTACACTAAGAAAAATAGAAGGTGGAAATACAATTCAGGGCACCCAGGGAATGGGAGTCTCATTCTAATATGTTCAATCAGAGAAAGCTTTGCTGAAGTGGTGACATTTGGATGACATTTCTTGTGGAAGATGGCCAGGCAAAACTGGGAGGAAGTGCTTCAGGCAGAGAAAACATCAGGCAGAGCCAGCCAGGGGCAGAAAAAAGCCGGGGATTTAGAAGCAAAGGAAGAGAGTGGTAAGGAAAGCCAATTAATATGATGTGCATAAACCACAGGGAAAAGAAGTGAGGATTCAACTCAAAGGAGCCACATGCTGAGACAGGTGAATGACAGTCACTTTCTGCCTTCTTGAATCTTGGAGTTTTAGGATGTTCTTCAGACACTCAAGAAACCATCACAAATTCAGTATTAAACTACAGACAGAGCTATGCTACAGAGAAAAGTGCAGCTCAGCTCAGGTTTATGTAACCCAGGTACCTGTTTCAATGTGAGGATAGTTACAGCTGCTTGGAGGAAGTAAGATTCATGGAGGAATTCAAAGGGGAGTTGTAACTAGCTAGATGAAATCTATTTTTATTTTAAAAAATAGATTCACAAGATTCATTCACTTTAATTAAAATTTTAAAAATGGTCACCCACATGAAGCTTCTGATGAAAAGGAATGACAAATTTTCCCTCAAACCTACCATGTCCCATCAGACATGAACATTTTATTATCTTTGCAATGACAGATTGATTCACTATACAGGACTTCATAATATTTGAAATTAGGAACATGACATGAAAGTTCATGAACTGATTACCATAATTACAGTTCATTTGATCTTGATTGCCTTTGTAGGGACTCCTGATTAAATCTGTCTGCCCTTGTAATTCCTGAAGCTCATTTCTCACAAATTAAGAATTTCTTGAGATAATAATTCATGTTTCTCTTTTGGCCCTTTCCCTCTTTCTACACCACTTTATGACATTTGTTTTTAACCACACAAACACACACACAGATATACATATATATTTTTATCCATATATATATTTAACCATATACATTTCATATATGCATATATATGAAATCTAAGGCTGTGGTAGCTCTCATTGGCTTGCAAAGATTTCCTGAATCTCAAAACAACACAAGGATGATAAGCGTTGCTCACTCTCTTTTACAAGTAAGGGCAATGAAGAACATCAATGGCAGCAAGGCAAAGGGAACTAACTAGCCAAGACCATGGACACATAGGAAACAAAGCTGTACTGGATGTGGGTCGTAGCCCCGAGGACTGTGAAAAGACAGACCTGTTCCTTTGTGGTGGTTCTCTGTTACAGCTGTTCTGTCAAGCTGACAGTTAGATGCTGTATAAAGACACATCAGTCAGTGACAGATTACATTTAGACAGGTTGTCTCATGAGACTGTAATGGGGCTGGCAAAATTCCTTCTGCCTAGTAACCTTGTAGCTATCATCATGCTTGTTGTATGCCATATCATATGCTATAAACATCTTTCACGTGTCTGTAGGGATGCTGATATTAGCAGACAACTGCACTGCAGGTTGTATGGGAGTATAGCATACACTGTTCTGTACAGTAAACAGTAGTTAATTAAGACAATGATGGAACATATTGATGGTTTATGTAGTTACTATATCTTAGTTACTTTTTTAATGGTGTGATTAAGATACCTTAACAAAAGCAACTTAGGAAGGAAGAAGGGAGAGAAGGAAAGAAGGAAGGAAAGGAGGGAGGGAGAAAAGGAAGGAGGGAGGGATGTTGAAGGGAGAGAGGGAAGGAGGGGTATAGGGAGGGAAGGAATAAGGAAGGAAGGGACGAGGGAGGGAGGAAGGAGGGCTTATTTTGCATCAGAGTTGGAGAACACAGTGCAGGCAGAGAAGTGAAGGATGCAGAGGGCGCTTGAAGCAGCTAGTCACATTGTATCTGTAGTCAGGAAGAATGAAGTGCTGACTACTGGCACTCAGCTAGCTTCCTTTTTATATGAAGTTTAGGATTCAAACCCTAGTGTAGTGCCCTCCTTTTGTGTGACTCTTCCCAACTCAATTACTCTAGTATAGATAATCCCTTACAGGTATGCCTGGAACCGAGGCTCTCCTGGGTGATTCTATTGCCAGTCAATTTGGTAATCAACCCTAACTCTCACACTATGCTATCATTTTTTTCATATGTATGTGTGTGGCATATGTGTATGAATGCTTTCATATTTGGGTGAATATGTGGATACAGATATGGGGGGGTGCACGTGCGCCTTCATGCATATGTGTGCCTGAAGTTAATGTAGGGAATCTTCCACTTTAATTTTTGAGGCAAAGCCTCTTAATTAAAGCCAGATCTTGTCAACGCTGCTATTCTCCATAGCCATCTTGCTCCAGGAATCCTGTCTTAACCTTATGGATTTGCAATAACGAGTGAGTTTTGATGCATCCGAGCTCATCCTATACTTTGTGAAAGGAAAGGTTTAAGGAAATGCCTGTCTAGATAGCAACTACAGAGGGAGGCTTATGCAAATATAATTCAGGAAGAGGGGCTTGTTCAGTCCAAAGCAAGCTGGAAGGAACTTGGCAGCATCAATCATGTAGGTCTGGGTTTAGAATCACCAAAGATACAAGAGTAAAAGTTTCTAGAATCCCTCTCTTTGGGTAAGGAAAGCCACTGTGTCCAAGTATGTGGCAGAGGAACCCCTGCATGGATGCCTGAGAAGCTGTTATGCGAAGCCAGGACAGTGTTAGAAACCTGGAGATGTTGTAGATGCTAGAACTGTGGGATGTCCGCTAAGAAGAGCTGCATAGAGGGAACAGAACCAGTCCAAGAGAGAGAAGTGTGTTACAACCAACAAAGGCAGAAGTCTTTTGACATCAGCCGTGGCGTTATAGAATTTGAAGTTTACACTGCTGGGGTTTGGTCTTGGTTTGGTCCAGCATTTCCTCACTGTGCCCCATTTCTCCCTTTCAGAATGGTATTGTACATTCTGTGTCACTGTACATTGGAAGTATTTTTTGATTTTACAATTAAAAGATAGCCTTGAACCTCAGAAGAGACCATGGACTTTTAAGCAATGTTGGGACTGTGAAAGACTATGGGGACTTTTGAAGTTGGCCTCAATTAATTTTCCATTATGTTATCACCACAATCTTATGAGGGACAGGGAGCGGAAGGCGGGGGTTGGACTGAGAATGCCCCTCATAGGCTCATATATCTGAATGTTTGGATCCCAATTGATGGAACTGGTTTGGAAGGATTAGATGTGGCATTGTTGTCACTGTGATCAGGCTTCCAGGTTTAAAAAAGTCCACACCATTCCCAGATAGTTCTCTCTCTCTCTTTTCATAATGTTGGTGTCTCAAGATGTAAACTCTCAAATGTTGCTTCAGTGTCATGCCTACCTGCCTTCTCACATGCTCCCTGCCATGATGGTCATACACTCATCCTCTGAAACTATAAGCCCTCAACAAACTGCCTCTTCTGTAAGTTGCCTTGGCCATGGCATCTGCTCAGCAATAGAACAATAACTAAGACACCTACCCACCATTGACTTGGGTTCTGGGGATCTGCGCTTTTCTGGACCCTTTATCTGGTGTCAAGTGAGTAATACCAGATGATCAAGAGCAAATTAAAGGTTCCCAGCTCCTCAGAGAGGAAGCTCTCCTCTGCCCCTCCTGGCCATCTGTTCAACAGAAGATGTCTTTAAGGAGACTTGGAAGAGATGCTGCATTTTACTGTGCACTTTTAATTATAGAACAGAAAGAAAAAACTTTTCACTTATTTTTGTTTTTCGTTTTTGTTTGTTTGCTTGCTTTTAAAGTAAGCCCATCCTCAGCAGTCTCCCATATCTAACTAAGCACTTTTCTTGGTTACATCATTTTCTGTTGTGCCAAACAATATTATATTAGTATATTCATTGTGGCCCCAGGAGCAATAGGAGCAAACTACTACATACTGTATACACATATGTATGTATGTATGTATATATGTATGTATGTATATGCACATGTGTGTGTGTTTCATATACCCTAGTTGTATCACAGACTGTATCATGTAGGTTTCTGTAGGTACATTCAATGATTTTATGCAGCAAATATCATACTGATTTTTCTCTGGATGCTTTCTCATCATTAAGTGGCATGCAGTTTTATTCAGCTTCAAGTGTGACCATTTCCTTCTAAGTCTCACAATTCTATAGAACAGGAAAGATGTTGTCATGACATACACTGCACACTACGTGTATTGAAAAGTGAGAGGGGTCAATTCTACCAAGAGGCTTATGAGACCCTCTTATTTGTATATCTGGTAAATATGAAATGTACGTTCTCTCTTCTGTTCCTACAAATTGTCCAAAGAGTGAGACTTGCCTCTCAGTAAAGCGTATCTTTCCTTCCTCCTCCTTCATAACTTGCCCACAAAAGGCCATAACATATTCAAGTGGACTGTCTCATAGGGATTTATGGGATAATTGAGAGGTAGGCTATTCATGTCTTTACAACAGTCCTTGGCACAGGTGGTGAGTAATCTTGGAGAAACTAAAGATTAAACGGATGAGTCTTTTGTATTGATTTTACCATTCACCTTTATTTTCTCTGCTTTTATTTTTGTATTTGGAATCAGAGCCACTGCAGCTATGCAGTTCTCACATTGTATGTTCCACTTAAGATTTTCAAGAGCATAGGAAGTCACTCAAAGGTGATATATTGAATGAGAAGTTAAAAAGAGAGAGAGAAAATGGGAAAAAAAGCATACCAATCAGCGGGGCTTAGGGTTCCATTATTCTTCCCATGTCTCCTGAAGGACAATCTCCAATGAACAGGTGAGCAGGTGGGGCCAAGCGGAGCATCCTCTCTGGGGAGCCAGGAGGCCTCTCTCTGCCCTTGACCAGCTGGTATTAATCATACATTTCTACAGGAATCAGCAAGCCATCACTTGGAGATTTAATTATCATTTCTTTACTCAATTTCCATAATGAATGATTCCAAGAGGTTAATTTTTCATTCTTGAGGGAGCATCTGAAGGCTACCTAGTAGGAAGTTCTGCTGCATTTAAAAATTCCATTCATGCCTGGGGCGTGTGCAGTGAATGAACTGTGCCTTCTCAGATTAATGTGTTGAAAAGCACTGGGCCATATAATCAAGGTCTCCTTTGCATGTCCCCACAAATCTGCTAGTATTAATGAATCGTATTGGCTTCCCGGAATACTAGAGTGTGGTGCACTCTAGGGCCCAGATTCTTAAAGTATGAATTGCAACTGTATGTAGATTCTTATAACTGAATGGAGAGGGGAGGCCACAGAAAAATGAGCAACAATAAAAGGTTTCTGGATTGAATAAAAACATTCAATGACCAAAAATTAACATTAAAGGAAATGTGTGATGAATCTGAGGTGTTTCTAGAAGTGCTTCTCCAGGATGCAGCCCTAAACTGCCTCTCAGCCTTGGTTCTGAACACACAACATGCACAGTTTGCAATGCATATACTACATGGTTACTGGGATGCAAAGTAAATAAAGTATTTAATTAATGAGAAAGAAATGTTGCTTGAAAAGTAGACTTGACTAAATTAATTTTGGCTGTGTGTTGCTTAGCTTTTTGTCAACTTGGCACAAGGTAACATCATCTGGGAAGAGGAAACCTCAACTGAGAAACTAGATCTATCAGGTTGGCCTGTAGGCAAGTCTGTGGGGCATTTTCTTGATTAATGATTGACGTGGGGCTTCAGCCCACGGCTGACGGTGCCACCTATGGGTTGGTAGTCCTGGGTTCAATAAAAATGTCAGCTGAGTACTCCAGTAAGCAGCATTTCCCCAGTGTCTCTGCTTCAGTTCCTGCCTTTAAGCTCCTGCCATACTTGAGATCCTTTGGCTTCCCTTAATAATGGACTGCGACTTTGGATGCATGAGCCAAAATGTCCTCCAGTTGATTTTGGTTATGGTGTTTATCACAAAAATAGAAAGCAAACTAGGGGATCCTGGGATCAGAACAGAATTTCCAAGAAATTCTGAAATGGCCCTAAACATACTTCTGCCTTTTTGTACTGCATGGCTATGCAAAGCAGAGGTCTCAGCATTGGTGATTATAAAAGCAAGATGTCAATAAACTCTGAAAAATGGGGAAGATGCTTTGTGATGTAACAACCACTTGGTTGAGATTTAATTCTTCTTGTAAACCTGAAGAAGCACTCCCATCTTTCCGGTATGCAAATTTGTGTTCTTCTTGAATAAAATGTAAAAATCACATTAATTGTTTTAAAACAATTTTCCTTATGATTTATTATCATTACGTATTTGATTTGTACACCTATTTTGTATGTTTGTGCTCATACACAAACACACACATTTGGGGCAAAAAGGCGTCACAAATTGGAAAAGTTAAGAGGCTTTTGCCTCAAGTAACAGCCTGAGAAGAAGCACTCCTTGATCCTCCACATACCTTTGTGGGGTCTTTCCTGCCTGAACCTCTAAAGCTAAGGCCAAAACCCCAATTATTGTGGATGCACTTTCCTTATGCCCCATTCAGGAAATCACTGTGAAATTTCTTGGTTAGGCTAAAGTGAAAATAGTAAAAGTAAATTCACACACACATACACACACACACACACACACAGAGAGACAGAGAGACAGAGAAAGAGAAAGGAATATTCAATGAGTGCCAAGTACCCTGAATTTCTCAATTTACTTAGTAACTAAAGCACCAGGTTATCTCTGGCATGATATCCAATCAAGTAGTACCTCCTCAAAAAACACACAGTGTGTCTTGGCTCCATGGCCTGTTCTCTAGAAGGATCCCTACCTACAAATATACTCCAAAGCACATTTACTAGTGAGTGTAGTGACCTTTCTACCCACAGAGAACTGGACAATGTTTGCAGAGAAAAAATTATAATCTTAAAAGATCTACTCAACCCTAATTTACATAATTAAAACTATATAATAACGCCCTCCCACGTCTTCAGTTCAATGCCCTTGAGAGAGAGGACTGCCTACGAGGCCAGTGGAACGGCTCAGTGGGTAAAAGTCATTGTCTAGAATGCTTGATGGCCTGGGTTCAATCCCTGGAACTTACATAAAAGTGGAAGGAGAGAACCAACATTGCGAAGCTGCCCTTTGACCTCCACATGTACCCCATGTAAAGCATGTACGTGTACATCATGCGTATGTACACAAACAACAATAATAATGGTAATGATGTAAAGGGAAAGGACTGCCTGGGAGTGGTGCCAGTGTCTTTGGGTTCCTTATAACACTCATGGACTGCTTTATGCTATGAGAAGAGTTGACAAGCAGGAATGCTTGGGAAAGAGGCAGGATAAAACAATTAACTTGTCTCATCTGTCTTAGGATGTATTAGGAGTTACTATTTCCCGATGATGCTGAGTGTCCAGATTCTTACCCCTCTTTGGCTTCAAGCCTTTATGCCAGCAGGAAACTTTTTTTGCTGTGGTTTTTATGAATTAATTCAATAGTTACATCAGCTGCATATGTTGACTGAGAAATAATTTGCAAATTGAAATAATTGTTTATGAGACATCACTGGCCCTGAAATATATATATATATATATATATATATATATATATTTGTGTGTATACATACATATATATATACACAAACCTAATATGTCATTGTGTTTAAAGCATCTCAATAACAGAATTGTGCACATGTTGCTAAATAATTAAAACATGATTTTCCAATTTGTTAACATACTATGATACATTTTTTGATAATTAAACATAGGGATTATGTGACTTCCCAAGTGAATAGAGCAACCCTGCACTTCGAAACCCTTACACAATATCACACCTACTTCTACTTCTTGAAAACAATCAAGACCTTCAAGTGTGAGACATTCCTTTGCTGCCATGAGAAAACCCATGAGCACGTTATGTTGACTGTGATAATGGCTTGCTCTGCTGTTCAGTGAAAGACTTGCATGTTAATGTTAAAACATTGCATGTGAGCAGGTTGCACTGAGAACTGATAATACCTCAATAACTGTGGCTTCTTCCTTAGAGATTGACCAAGGCAACACATTCACACCTCATCTAGTTCCACAGCTGGAGTGTTGGTGCTCAATTCATTTCAGATCTCCTGTGTATAGCTCTTGCTCTATTTGGCAGTGATAAATGCATGTTTCCAAAGGCATCTTCACTAGCTGTAAAAATGATCTTATTCTCCCAGGAATACTCTACCCACATATGCATTTATTGCAACCCCTTATGACTTTCAGTCCTGGAAGACAAAAGAATAAAGGTACTTGTTAGAGGAGTTTTTTATCTTTAAAAAAGAGACTTATCAGTTAATCAAAGGCCCTTTAGCAATATAAACCTTTGCCCTGATTATTTCATCTAGTGGATTATGTTCCATAAATGTGCATAATATGAACAAAAGAAATCTTACAGGCAATTCCCTGCTCTGCAGAAATAATCTCACTGACCATGGCTTCCATTCCCCACTTCACCTCTGTTTTGTCTTCATCACATTGTCTAACTTTATAACATTTTATCACCTTATTCTTTTGGTTAATATTGATTTGGCCTTTACTAAATCATCTTGGATGTTTGTCTGTATATAATCAGCTTTGCACTGTTCTTCTAAGTGGGCTGTAAATTCCGGGCAAGAAGGGGAAAATTGAAAGTCCTCTTTCTCTCTCCAGGGACTCTAGACTCCTGGAGAAAGGATGAGTGAGTGGTTTGCCTTCTTGTGAGATCTCTAGCACCTGGAAGACAATAGTTGTTAAGTACACTTAGGTGTTAAGCACAGCCTAAACAGATGAACATGTGCACACCAATCTACGATCACAGGTTTTTTTTTATATGTGTGTATGTAAAGGTGTGAATGTGGATGTCAGAGAGCAACCTCATGTGTCAGTCCTCACCTTATACCTTGTTTGAGACAAGGTCCCTTTTCACCACTATATACAACAGGCTAGCTGGATATTCTCTGGACTCCACTGTCTATCTCTCTATAAGAATGATGGAACTACACATCTGTCCTATCTATGTTCCAAGTAGCTACACTCAGGTCCTCACACCTGCACAGTAGCACCTGGTCCACTGAGTCTTCCCCCAGACCTCACTTCTCTGCCTTTCCCCTACCTCTTAAGCCATTCTCTTTTCTGACCTAGACTATACATGGCTGATGTAGTTTTACAGTGAATGATGTAACACCTCCCTGAATGACTCTAAACCTCTTCCCCTTCCCCCAGGAAAATTTGCATCCAGGCTCAACACATCCATCCTTTGTAGCAAAGATTAGAATTATTTTCAACCCAATCTCACTTGTTTGGGATCAGTCTTGCAGGGCTATTAAGTCTGACTGATATCAGCTAACAGTGCATTCAAAGGGCCATCAAAGAGATGCTAACAGTGTCATATGCATTACAGCCCTTGATAGCAGACACTAATGCTTTCTATGATGAGGAATGTGTTCTAAAGATAAAAACAGGCAGGCAAGCAGGCCTCAGCCAAATCAACTTCATTTCACACATGTGTGGCATGGTGCTGTTTCCATGATGAGATGAGGCAATGCTCTTTTTGGCGAACTCATTATAACTTTTTCAAATCACAAATTCCTAATTAGTTTATACCATGGCCTTAGTGCACACCCAAGTAGAACAAAAATAAAATAAAATAAAATAAAATAAAAGCACAACTATTATCGGGTTCCCAACAAGCTTCCTTTGAAAGCTCACCCTTTAAGAAGGCAAAAATGAGAAGTGTGCACAGAACATATATGGACAGATATGAGAAGTGTGCTCAAAATAGAAATGGACAGATCTTCGGTTCTAAGATAGTTGAGGAGAGAGTTAAGCAGAGAGGTCTGTCCTGCATTATTTCTTCTCCTCTCAGCTAAGAAGAAATCGAAGGTTGTTACAGGCTGGCTATGAAACTATAGGAGCAGATGCTTGCTGCACCCTGGTAAGCCTCCTGCTCACTAGCTGCTGCATTTCAGACAGAGGCAAACCTTACTTAGGACAGTATAAGGGTAGGATGGTAGAGGCCGCCTGTGCCAAAGATAGCGCAGAGCGGAGATACAGGCAGGCCAAGGTCAGAGACACCTTGGCATGAGGCAGCAGAGATTCCTGCTTTGGGCAAACAAAAGGAAGAAAATGTGATTTGTAATGCCGTCAGATTTCTGGAAACTGGCCTCTATCACAAATCTGGGTATAGAGGAAGCATATTGCAGAGACAAGAGCAGTCAAGTGCTCTTAGAAGGTGTCTTTAATACAGATCTCCAAGAGAATTCAGAGAAAGAATAACGGAATAAGATGGGATGGGAAAGGCCTGGGAGGGACGAAAAAATTGCTTTTGAGTGAACTTTCGTACTGACAAAAGAGAGCAGGTGCACACTGAGGCAGTATTGCAGGGCCAGGCCAGATTCCCGTACTAATTCAAAAAGTATTTCACAAGGGAATCTTTTTCTTTGATAAACCAGCAGAAGAAACGACAGATTTGCCCAGGGTGGGGTGGAGGGGGTTTGATTTTAGTTGATTTTACTCTAGAATGTGTGCCTGAGGTGTGTTCATTTGATTCTAAATATCTGTTGCACATTTCCTCATTTTGGGGGAAACAATTGTATAGAGAAACCAGTGGGGACAGCTCCTTTCCATTTTTGAGATGCCTGCTTTTATTAGCACCCGGGTTCAGTGCTGGCTGCTGTTCCTCATGTGTCCTAGCAAGAGAGGTGCTGTGAAATCTGAATGGAGCATTATCTTGCTTAATGGCTGTGCGTCCTAATAACAGAAGGAGGTCTCTGGGCCATAATTAATAGCTGTCCTTAAAGATCTCTTAACTCCCCACAATCTCTAAGGAGTTTGCTTTCCATTAACTATTCTAGAAATAACATACTTTACATTACTAAAGTGCTGCAAGGGAGAGTTTCCAAATTATTCCTAAACTAATTATTTAAAAAAATGATTGCTCAAAAAGCTTTCCCCATTTTAAATTGTACCTCTAAGTGCCTTGCAGCAAATATGAAGACGGGACCATAGCCCATAGGAAGAATCTCTGCTTGTGATGTAGCCAATTCCATTAAGTCAATCTCCAGTGTATTCTAAAATGTGCTTTCATTACAAGTTATGGGGCTAGAGACCATGGGAAATGATATGCAAATCAGCAATACCAACCAAACCAGTTAGGATAAGCCAACCTAACCTAATGAAGGGGATATAGCCACTATAAAGCTATGTTTTGATTTTTTTAAGGTTAATTGGACTGCCTAATTATCCACGGCTGGAAGCACATTATTCTCTTAAGTATAATTAACTTAGAGAGGCTTCCCTGACAAGCAAAAACAAGTAAATAGAAATACTCAAATTCAAAGTGCTTAACTTCCACTTAAATCCAAAGAATGGCTTACTGTAAATAATAACAATAATAAACCTGAATCGCACACAAGTGTGCACACAATAAAACAGTAATCCTCTCCTTTGTGCCTTTTGTTTTGGGATTTCAGCTACTGAGATTCAACCCTGCTCTAACTAGAAAATTCAAAAAACAGGTTAGGGGAACGGCTTGTGGTTAAAGTGTTTGTCGTGAAAGAATAGGGACCAGAGTTGATATCTGCAGAGCCCAATCAAAGCCAGATGCAGGAGCTCACATCTGTAATTCCAGGGCTCCTTAGGTGAGATGGAAGGCAAAAGCAGGAAAATCCACAGAAGCTTGAGGGCAAAGCTCATCTGACATGAGCGCTAAGAAGGCAAGAGCTTGTCTCAGAGCAGAAGCTGAGGATCAACACCTGATCTCCTAACCTCCATATGCATGACATGGCATCTGTGCACCCAGAGGCACACACATACACACACACACACACACACACACAAATGCACAAACGCACACATGCATGGCACACACAAAAACTTGTACACGCACATACACGAACACGCACACACACATGCATGCACACATGCACTTGCTCTCGCTGCAAGCATTTTCAAACAAAATCAAATTCCAGAAATAAATAATGCATGAGTTGAAAAGTCATTTTATTGTGCTATATTTTTATAATGATGTCATTTAATGATTTTGATAAGGCTGTTGTTGTTAATCTCCTGTTGTGCCTGATTTATAAATTAAACAATGTATGTAAATTTAGGAAAAAGACATCATGTAGATAGGGGTCTGGCACCACATGAGGTTCTGGTGGTGGACAAGGCAGCTTGGCACATGTCCCCACGAAGCCAACAGGGCCACTTTAGTTGTTAAATGGTGGTCAACCAATAATTCCCAATTTATATGAGGATTCTCCTCAAGAAGCGAAACTGTTTTCTAGAGAAGACACTGTTACTGGACAGTTACTGCTTTTATAAATAACCCAGCGACCCTCCTCTTCTCCATGGGATGGTCGTCCCTCCGGGGAGCTGCAGTTCTTCCGCTCTTCTTGCTCAGTCTTGTCTCTCTCACTGTCTTACAGACAACACTGAGACAATAGCCCAGTAAAATGTTCTCAGAGTAACACAGAGGGCCTCTCTCCTGGGAAGGCCAACATATGGCACTGCTACCAAGAGCAGTCCTAGGGGAAAGAATTTTAATGGGATTTTGAAGTTCTGCCTCTTGCTGGCGGGCAGACAATGAAGATCACATCAGTGATAGCAGGGAGCAAGTGGGCCCTATACGCTAAAGCAGGCGATGTGAACACTTTCCCTGGTATAAAATGGACTAGGCAAGGGTAAAAGGGAGTGGGTGGGTGAGTACAATACCTCAGTTGCATGAAGACACCTAAAGAAACAGTGACTGGATGAACAACGATTTTATGCATTTTCTATTTCTGCTTCTGAGAAGAACAAGGACAAGCTGATAATGGTTAGTTATTAATTTATAAACAGTCACAGAAGCCAAAGGGCCCCTTGGCAGCATGCAAAGAAATTCTCATCTGCTGTAGCCAGAGGCCAGGAAAACCTGAGGATCTTACCCAGAATTAATTATAATTGTAGTGGAGTTCCAAAAGTTGCAAAAAAAAAAAAAAACCCTCTGGAAAATTGATTAAAACTAACTTCTAGATGCTGACTAGGAAAGACTAAGGAAAGATGACAGCAGCAAGTGGCTCACCTGTTTGGTTAGTAGTCTCCAGGGACAAGGAGATGTATGGAAAATGCATGCAAATAAATCTGTCAGTTAAACCCAAACACTGAAGATCTCTGTATTGTTAGTTCATGCTCAGCAGGGGAATGTGCCGTGGAAGACATGAAACAATCAAGTAGACAGAATGACGCTGTGTAAAGACTGCTAGTTGGTCACTTGTTCGTCCTCTCGTTGCTGTGATCCAAAGCCCACCAACGAACAACTTGAGGGAAAAAATATTGGCTCACAATTCAGCATGATATAATCTGTTATGAAGGGCCCACATGGTTGTTATGACCTTGAGGCAGCTGGCCATGTTGCCTCCACAGTTAAACAGGAAGGGAAGCAAAGCTATCAAACCTCAAGGCCCATTTCCTGTGATTCACTTCTTCTAGCAAAGTTCCACCTCCAAAAGCTTGCATAGGTTCATTTCTGGGTCTTCTATTCGGTTCCATTGATCCACTATTCTGTTTCTACGCCGATACCATACAGTTTTTATTACTATTGCTCTGTAGTACAGCTTGAGATCAGGGATGGAGATACCTCCAGACGATCTGTTGTTGTAGAGGATTGTTTTGGAGATTCTGGGTTTTTTGTTTCTCCATATGAAGTTGAGTATTTTTCTTTCAAGGTCTGTGAAGAATTGTGAAGGTATTTTGATGGGGATTGCATTGAATCTATAGATTGCTTTTGGCAATATAGTCATAATACAAGACCCAGAAATGAACCCACACACCTACAGAAACTTGATTTTTGACAAAGAAGCCAAAACCATTCAATGGAAAAAAGACAGCATCTTCAACAAATGGTGCTGGTCCAACTGGATATCTGTATGCAGAAAAATGAAAATAGATCCATATTTATCACCTTGCACAAAGCTAAAGTCCAAGTGGATCAAAGACCTCAACATAAAACCAGACACACTAAACCGGTTAGAAGA
>CM053758.1:51013755-51038816 GCA_028658305.1 Pachyuromys duprasi
CAATTAAGCCCTTGGCAGAGGGCGGGAAGTAATAATAAAAATAGGGGAAGTTAGTAAGACTTGGGGAGAACAAGAGCTCCACAAAGATCAAACTGAGCAGGACACAGGGGTCTTATATGAGACAGTTTCTCCAACCAAGGACCATATATGGATATGGCCTAGAACCCCTGCTCAGATGTGGCCCATGATAACTCATTGTTGAACTGAAGACCCTAGTAAGGGAAACAGGGACTGTTTCAGTCTTGAACTTGATGGCTGGCTCTTTGATCCTCCCCCATACATGCCAGGGAGTAACAGCCTGGCTAGATCCCAGGGGAGGACATTGCAGCTATCCCTGAGGAGTCAAGATCATCAGATGGAAGGGAAGGAGATCCTCCCCCGTTGATGGACTTGGAGGGGGCGAGGAGGAGATGAGGGAGGGTTGGGGAGGGTGAGAGGGAATGAGGGAGGGGGCTACGCATGGGATGCAAAAAACCTAACCTGTGATTGATATAAAAGTAAATAAATTTATATAAAAAAAGCTTGCATAACCTTCCAAAGCAACACCATAAGTTAGGGACCAAATATTCAAGCATACAAGCCTATAGAGAACATACAGTAAAGCATCAATGTAGATCCCCCAGGGTAGACATAATAGTTGCAAAATGGAAATCAATTTAGCAGGAGGAGAAGCAATGCACAAGCCCAAATCATGGATTTTAACTCATTGCTGTCCTGCTAACTACTATTGCTGATGAATTCGCGCTTACAGAAACTAAAGCTGAACTTTCTAAATGGCACCATCATCCAAGGACTCCAATCTGTTTTAAGTGGTAAGTTGATGACCCTTTCATCCTACAAGTTGCATCAATTCATGCTAACTGGAACTGACTTGAATTCTGAGTGTGGGAAGACACCCAGTACCAACATCTGCCCTCCCCATTCAGGCACACACACATTGTGGATACACATTTGTATACACATATATGTATGAAGATACACACACACACAGAGATCTTACTGCAGGCCTGTCACTTCAAGTGTATTGTGCCAAGACAGTACAAAAAGAAGAAGAAGAAAAGGAGGAGGAGGAAGATGCTCATCCATTGGATAAGATTCTTGGCCCTGATCTTTTTCTCATTTGGGGTGGAAGTTTAGGTGCCCTCAATTGGATCATACTCAAGAGTGGATGTTATGTTCTTGATATATTTAGTCCAAATAGACCATGAATGCAAAGCATAATGAGATGAAATAAATGAATAGTTAGAGGAGTGAGAACCTATTAACTTCCTGATAACAATCTTGATCCATGAAAGAGATTGCTACAGTGTGTGGGTAAGAAGAAATTTTGTGGGTGTCTGAGTGGCACTGTGGAACATGGTAATACCTTCCTTCCCAACTTGGAAAGTAAATGGACGAGAAAAACATCCATGGGCTAGGAAGGTCATAATGGCAATGGTTTCAGTCACTCATAGGTGAGTCAGAGTCACTCATCGGGTAAGCTAAGCCAGAAAGTGCTTTCAGAGGTGAAGGAGGTCACAATGGGTATTACAGACTCCTTGTAGCCCCATAGCAACCACAGGCAACCATTGTAATTAGTCCCATTAACCTTCTCTTTCCCACAAAGAGAGCACCCAGAATTCTATATGGATAGCTTTAGATGTATTGAACTTAGATGTAGTGACTGGTCCCCAAGAGCACTGCGAGAAGGTTGTATTTGATGCCAGAGGGAAGCAGCTCAAATACACCAGTTAAAACTGAATCGCACAGTCTCCCAGCTGCTAACATACACTTCAGAGTGAGAGCTTGAGTGTAAATTCACCTGGAATTGCTCTTAGTGAAGCAGAGTTTGCTCAAGCAGGAGTCTTTTCTGTCTCAAGGATGGACTTGACCCAATGACTGACTGATAGGGGAAGACAAAAACTAACCACCAAAGGATCACCCCAGCTTCACAGCCACTGCCCCCTACCATAGGGCAACACACACAGAGCACATAGTACACATATTCATGCATCAGTTCATGTCGTAGGGCTTTGCAAAGTAACGGCTGCCCCTAGTATAGCAGGATTATCATAAAATAAATTTCCTTTTCTTTTTCACTTAATGATAGCATCTATCATTTGATTTATGCATTTGAGTTGGGTGTTCATGTTCTGTGAAGAAATATTTATAAGATATGCAAATATAAAGCAAGAACAATGCATGTTCCTGGAAGGAGTTCATGTAGAGACCTCATCAATATCAATTTGTATCCATGCAAGGCTTTTGCAATTATAGAAAGAAGAATAAGAAGGACTAAGGAGGAAGATGGAATAAAGTAATGGAGCAGTTGTGCAATGGCTTAGGTTTGATAAAAAGGAAAGAAAGAAAGAAGGGGAGAGGGAGGGAGGGAGGGAGAGAAAGAAGGAGAAAGAAAAAGAGAGGGAAGGAGAGATGAATCAAGGAGGAAGACACGAAGAGATCTGATATAAAATGGAAGTTGAGGAGGAGATCGAGCTAGAGTAAATTTAGCAGCTGTGTTAGTTATTTTGTTGTGGTTTTGTCAAATTGACACAAGCCAGGATCACCTGGTAAAAGGGAACCTTGCCTAAGAAAGTGCTTCTATCATGTTGTCCTGTGAGCAAGTTAGTGGAGCATTTTTGATTAATGGTTAATGTGGGAGGGACAAGCTCTCCGTGGGCCACTGCAGGCCCTGGCAGGCAGTCTAGGGTTGTATACAAAAGCAGGCCAAACAAGCCATGGAGAGTAAGCCAGGAAGCAGAGTTCCTCCATGGCCTCTGCTTCAGTTCCTGCCCCTGACTTGCCTTCATGATGAACTATAAACTGTAAGGTTAAATCAACCCTGGCCTCCCCAATTTGCTTTTAGTCGGGGTGTTTATAGCAGCAATAGAAAGCAAAGTGGAACAGTAGCATAAAAGGTGTGTCTCCAAACAAGATGGAATCTACAGTTTATCCTATTGAACATTCTGTCACAGGACACCCTGTACTCTACCCTCATCAGTCCTTGGATCCTGGACAAGTTACAGGAGTAAATACTAAAGACAATTGCTGAACCCAAGCTTCTCTATCATCAGGCTTTAATAATGAGAACTATGTGGCTCTTGCCCTTGACTTGTTGGGAGCTGCAATCTAAATATAAAGCCTCACTAGTTAAGGACAGCTGCCCCCTGACTACTTAGTGTGATGCTGGCTGTGGGTCGTGACATGCCTGCAAAGATTTGAATGTTAAGATGCTCAGCAAGCCTTAGGAAGGGTCTAGATATTGGTTTCCTTGTTTTAAGAGTCAGTTTTTAATGGACTTTGTGTCCCCTCTCCCATAGAAGGTCATGGGTGTTCATGTCCCTAGGCCAGTGAACATTAGCTCTGTTCTTTTCTATCTTCTACTGTTGAGCCATGACGACATCATTCAGAGCATCCCTCTGACCTCTCATGTAGGCTTGGAAACATCCCAGTTTTCTAGGATTGATTCTAGCACCCTACCTGCCACCCATCCTCAGTAAAGTACCATTTTTCTTTTTTTAAGTTACAGTTTATTCACTTTGCATCCCCCTGTACCTCCCTTCCTTCCCCCCTCCAAATCCCACCCTCCCTCTTCCCCACCTATGTCCCTCTCCTAGTCCACTGAAAATGGAGGTCCTCCTCCCCTTCCCTCTGATCCTAGTCTATCAGGTCTCATCAGGAGTGGCTGCATTGTCTTCTTCTGTGGCCTGATAAGGCTGACCATTTTTCAATACTGAGAAAATTTCTCTACGTGGAGTAGCTTGTCCAATGTTTCCAATGCTTAATCCTCCTTCCTTAGAGACTAGTGCCAGTGCCAATTATGAATCTCAGTAAACCAGGCACAACAATGTGAACTGAAGAGACTGAAGTGATCATTTCTACAGCCAGATGTGTCAGAAGCTGCTCAACTGGAACATTACAGGGACAGTCAAGAACAACCGGGTTCTATAGTAATGGGAACAGGGACTGTCTCTGACATGAACTGATTGGCCTGCACTTTAATCACCTTCCCCTGAAGGGGGAGCAGCCTTACCAGGCCACAGAGGAAGAAAATGCAGCCACTCCTGATGAGACCTAATAGACTAGGATCAGAAGGAAAAGAAGACCTCCCCTATCAGTGAACTTGGGGAGGGACATGCATGCAGAAGGGGGAGGAAGGGAGGGATTAGGATGGGAGGAGGGAAGGAACTACAGGGGGGATACAAAGTGAATAAAGTGTAATTAATAAAGAATTTAAATAAAAATAAAAACACCAAAAAAAAAAGAACAAGAAAGAGCAAGTTACTTTTCACGTTTGTTGGGGACTCAGAGTCACCACATTGCAGCAAGTCACTTCCTCCATCTTTCTTCAAGAATCGACCCCTGAGTGAGGAAAATCCCTCTACAAACTAGATGCCTTACATGCCACCAGTGGGTTTCAAACACTTGCCTGCATCAGAATGCACTAGCACATTCCTTAAACCCAAGCCCTAGACTTGAGTTCCTGATTCAGAAGTTAGGGACAGGTCCTAATGGTTTGCTTTTATACTGAGCTTTCAGTAAATGCTGTGCTTTCATGTCCCTACTCTATGCAACTCTAGTTTGTATATCACTAAGACCACTGCCATGATTGGAGCCATATAACTCCAACTGAATGGCTCACCATTAATTTCCATTTACATGAGGAATTGGGAGTCCCTGCCTGGATTGTATTTAGGTTCCAAGGTTATCTCTTAGTGATGTGGGTCTATATATAACATAACAACAAAATCAACATGAACAAAAGTAAGTGAGAGAGAAGGGGAGGGCGATCTGAATGAGACCCTTGTGATACTGCCTTTCTGGCCATATTTCTGGTCCACAACAAAACAGTGGGCCAGTTTCAAAGAGAGCACGGTGACAAGAACACTCCAATTAACATGTGCACAAGCAGAGGCGGTTGTCTGAATGTTTGGGGTTCATTAATCTTATCAGCCAGGCACTGGCGGTCCAACCAGCAAAAGGCTTTTGATTGTTTTCACCTACTCTGAAAACAAAATGTTGGGTCAGATGAGAATTCAATTGATTTCTGAACAGTATTTACCTTTTTCCCTTGTCATCTCACAGACAGCCAATTGATTGCATTAAAGATTAATTAATGGGGAAGCTTGAGCACTAGCTACGGAGGAGAAGGATCATCTTCCATAATTAAAAGTTAAGCAGCAACTTTTGTTCTCCGCACCTAGTTCTTCCGAACAAGGATAGAAAGCTTCTTTAAAAGTACCTGGAAATAAACCCACACACCTAGGAACATCTCCCATACAATGGAAAAAAGAAAGCATCTTCAACAAATGGTGCTGCTCTAACTGGGTGTCTAAATATAGAAAAATTTAAATAGATCCACATTTACCACCCTGCATAAAACTCAAGTCCAAGTGGATCAAAGACCTCAACATAAAACTGGATACACTAAATCTAATAAAAGAGAAAGTGGCAAATAGTGAACTCATTGGTACAAGAGACAACCCTGTGAACAGAACACCAACAGCTCAGGCTCTGAGATCAACAATTAATAAATGGGACCTCACGAAACTGGAAAGCTTCTCTAAGGCAAAGGGCATTGGCAATAGAACAAAATGGTTGCCTACATAATAGGAATTATCTTC
The DNA here is from genome assembly GCA_028658305.1 of Pachyuromys duprasi. Lineage (NCBI taxonomy): Eukaryota > Metazoa > Chordata > Mammalia > Rodentia > Muridae > Pachyuromys > Pachyuromys duprasi. The sequence continues at coordinate 51,019,359 of CM053758.1, forward strand.
ACCAATGCTACATCCTGCAGAGAGCTAATATCTAAAATATATTTTAAAAATTCAAGATATTAGACAACAACAAACCAAATAACTCAATTTTAAAAATGGGGTACAAAGCTAAAATGACAATTTTCAGCAGAGCAATCTCTAATGGCTGAGAAGCACTTTAAGAAATGTTCAATGTCCTTAGTCATCAGGGAGATGCAAATATAAATGGCAGAGATTTCATCTTACACCCATCAGAATGTCTAAAATCAAAAACTCAAGTGACAGCACATGCCGGTGAAGATGTACAGCAAAAGGAACACTCCTCCATTGCTGCTGGGGGTGCAAACTTGTCCAACCACTGTGTAAATCGATCCAAGGTTTCTCAGAAAATTGGGAATTGATCTACCTTAAGACTCAGCTATACCACTCCTAGGCATATAGTCAAAAGATGCTCCACCATACCACAAGGACATTTGCTCAACTCTGTTATAGCAGCTTTATTCGTAATAGCCCAAAACTGGAAACAACCTAGATGTCCCTCAACCAAAGAATGGATAAAGAAAACGTGGTACATTTACACAGTGGAATACTACTCAGCTGTTAAAAACAAAGATATCATGCAATGTGCATGCAAATGGAGGAACGAAAAAGATCATCCTAAGTGAGGTAACCCAGACCCAGAAAGACACCTATGGTATGTACTCCCTTATAAATGGGTATTAGCCGTAAAGTACAGGATAACCATATTACAATCTACAGACCCAAAGATGCCAAAGAGGATGCTTGAATCTCACTCAGATGAAGAAATAAAATAGAAATCTGAAGTAGATGGAGGGATGGAACTGTGTGAGAGAAGGTGTGGGGATCAGATGTGCAGAGAGTGGGAGAGAGGGGAAAGACTGAGAGAGAGAACAGAAATCTGTTCGGGGTGCCATTTTAGGGGCAGGTGAACCTCAGGAATCTAAAAAATGGGGGGGGGACTAATAAAGTACCTGGGGAGGTTCAAGTTGCTGTCACTCAGCAGCACTAATCAGAGAGGACTTTGGTCAAGCAGGTAGTTCTACTTGCTAGGGAAGGCACAAAGGATCTGGGAATGTCTTTTATCCAGATAGTGCAGCAGCAGGTATAATCAGCTCCATGCCTCTACCTTCCCTACACTGTCCATTTCATCCCACTCCCTTCGATATCTTCTCTATCTAAAGCCATCCTTCAGGAGCCTTATTATTTAAAAAGACATTTTTTAATGAGCCAATTTAATAAGGGTAAAAATGTATGTGAAACAAGAAGCATTCCTGAGATTAGGAAAAGAGCATAGTAAGAGCAGAACACCCTCCACAGCATCGAGTGGCCCACCTGGACTGCAGTCCACAGCCCACTGTCTTCTGACTGCATTCTACCCTTGAAACACTTCCTGTGACCTTGAGAAGTGGGCAGCTCTTTTCCAACAGAAGAAAAAACTGAGCCTCAGCAAAATGACTTGCCTGGCGTTTCCTTGTGAGCCAAGAGAGGCTGTAAAACTAATGAGCAAACAAACAAGACTACTCTGCATCTAAGATGTTTATTTTCTTAAAAGTATTTCCAAAGACCCACCTAAGAATGGCCATTTAAGCTAAAATATATTTACAGGACTTGGTAAACATTTGGTGGGTGTGGATAAATGAGGCATTTGGAACCAATCTATCAGCCGAAGAACTGTTCAAAATCTTCTATGTTATAGCCACTATTGATCTTTTCACCAGATAATGGGGCTGAATGCAGATAGGAATGAGACAGAATGCCCTACTGGGAAACATAACTCATCTACTAGATCCATTGGGCAAATGTTAACTGATCTATTAGTTTCTGCATGCACCAGGCTCCACACAAGAGATAAGGAGCGAGGCAAAGGCTGATACAGATCATTGCTTACAGGATTTTGTCAGCACGCAAAAAGACCTAGATTGAATCCCACTTCCAGAAAGGAATAAGACAGCAAGAATAAGCAAAAATAACGAGATCTTTTCCCCCAGTGAACTAGACTATTGAGAAAGACATACTCTACAAACAGCTACACAGCTCATGGCAATCATAAAAGTTTAAAAGAGGGACACTTGCAACCATGAGCCCTTACCATGATATTTCTTATATTTTGGTTGAGTCAAGAAAGAATTTTGGAATAATTGGCAAACTGAGAACAAGAAAATGAAAGTAGATTGGTTAAAAACTGAGAAGAGACAATATTCTGACAGGAGAGATATGCAAAGACCCAGCATCAGAAAACCAGAAGACAAGTTGTAGGACAGAAGGTGTGGAGTCTGAGAAACCAAGAAGACTCTATAGTCTCTAGAGAAGGGAGGCTGGGGCCAAGTCACAACAGCGCTATTGTGTTTTCTGAACATGGAGAAGCTAGTGAATATTTTGAGCAAAGGAGTAAAGGGAAGGTGTTAGCCAGTATTTTGTTATATAACAATCTCAAAATCTCAATGATTTAAAATTGAAATATTGCTTTTCATGTTTCCACGTCTACAGGTTAACTGTGGTTCATTTTACTTTTACTGGGTTTGGCATGTCAAACCATACAAATATGTTGAATGACTTGTATCAGGCATACCTAGAGAACTTTAACATCAGCACAGCAGGAAGATGATATGCTCCCTTAACTCTAGTGGGTGTATGACAGAATTCCAAGCAAAGGGAATGATGTGTAATTTCTATAACAGAGAAAACACAAAAAAAAATTAGAACAAAGATTCTAACTTTCATGGATGGCTAAGATGATCAACGCACAAACTAATAAGCTCCACTTTGTCAGTGGAATAAAGAAACTACTATCAGGGCCTAAGGCAGACAGCATTTACCCCAATAGTGATGAGATATGTCCATAACTGATAAAATGGGATTAAAAAAAACTTGCTATGTAGGCAGAGGTCATGAAACATTTGACCATACGGAATGACATAACTTCAAAGCAACTAGCCACCTAAATAGTAAAGTCAGATAACAGATAACTTACAGATCATTAAACTGACCGTAAATGTTGATTCCAGTCTAGGACCATTGTGAGAATAGTAGGAAACAAAAGGAATGTGAGTCACCCATAATCCTCCTGATCACTGCAAGCTACTTACTGTTTGAATATTCTGAGCTTTGTCATGTGGCTTTCTTCCCACAATGCTGTGTCTGAAATGTGTAATATATGAAGATGATACAAATTGCCTAGATATTGTTGCTCAAAACTACTCTTCACTGAAAAGATTTTTTTTAATTAACAAAAGACCTACACAATCATAAAGGACAAATGACAGTAACTCAAGCATAGAAGAAAATTGTGTGAAGGAGATGACATTTGTTTTGAATGATGAAGGACCAGTAGACTGACTTAAAAACAGGTACAGGCTGATGAAGCAAAACAGATCCTAGAAGCAAGTCCACACATCTATAACCAACTAATGTTCAACAGTGATACCTAGAAACATGGACTGGATAAGGAATTGTTTGTTTGTTTGTTTGTTTGTTTGTTTGTTTTTAGAATAAATTCTGCTGAGTAAATTGGAAAAAAAAAGGACCAGTAGACATAGTTGGTAAGACAAAATAAAGAATATTTTTAGGTTCAGGGAAGTGCCTCACCAAATAAAAAAGCCAAAACAACATCACTGATATAAGAAAGGTTGTATTATGTTTGGGGAACAGTGAAAAGTGTTTCCTAATGTTCATAGTACTTTTTCCATCTCAAAGAATAAATTAATGCCAATTTTACAGTAAATTTATTAGCATATCATAGAAATTCTCCGTTAGCATGGACAATTTTTTCAAGAGGGCAAATATTTATGAAGTTTAGTTCTTTGTAAATAAAAGATAAGCACTACTCTAATATTCAATGTAAGAATAAAGTACTGATTATAAAGGCCATTGGTTGCAATGCTTGATAACACTCAATGTAATTATCAAGAAGCCTACTGAGCCAGCAAAAGATAGCGCCCATCAGTAAAATCCTAGAATTGGAAATGGCTTGGAACTGATAAGTCGCAGGCTAGAAAGAGCAGAATAAACACATCTATGCGAATCAACTGATAGCAGCGCCTTTCTTAGGCGGTTGAATGTTACCATTGCCATATTTAATTCTCCAGTAAAATTCCTAATGCAGGTCGGCAGTCAGTTATGAAGAGATAAGCAGCTTGATTCTACGCCTTTACAAATAGGAGTGTTCCAAAGATGCTGACCTCACCAAAGAAGAGAAGAACTTAAGACAATCTTGCAAATTAGCTTCAATATGTAAGAAATAAATGTAAAATTTAGTGAGCCTAATGATCTGATGTTAAAAGATAGAAGAACAGGTACTGGACACTAAGAAGAAGAAAGAGTAGGGGTAACCAGGCTGAAACTAAGAGCTCCTGGGGAGAAGACTCGGAAGAGTGCTGGCTGGGACTGTAGAGAGGACTCAGTGGTTTAGAGTACTTGTTGCTCAAGCAGAGGACTTGGCACCAACGTGGTGGGTCACAATCATTCATAACTAAGTTGCAGGGAATCCAACAGCCTTTTCTGACCTCCATGGATATCAGTCATATACATAGTACACTTTCTACGTGCAAATAAAACATTCACACACATACAATGATGTGAAAAACATTAAAAAGAAAAAAAAAGAGTGCAAGCTTTGCAAGCCTGAGATCCTGAGTTCAAATTCCTAGCACACACATAAAAAATATGTGTAGCTTTGTATGGCTCTAGAACTCCAGTGATGGGGAATATGGAGACAGGAGGCTCTCTGGGACTCACTAGTCACTAGCCTATCTCAACAGGCACTGTTTCAATGAATTGTGGTGGGACATAATAGAGAAGGACACCTGGCCTCCCCACATGCTCGCTAGTCATACACACGTACACACACCACAGAGGGAGAGGGTGGGGGCAAAGTACAGATATAGTCCAGTTTATTCGATAACATCAATGACAAAATAATTAAATACCCCAAACTTACTCATTCTGTGAATTTATGTTGAATACTTCTATGCCAAGAAGGCTTAGTAGATGACTAAGTCCCTGCTTTCCTGGGAAAAATACAGCAGCCATATTGATAAAATCCAAAAACAGAGTGAAGCAGAGCATCAGTGATTCTAACTAGGGAGATTTGAATCATTATTCAGTTCCCAAGATGCTTCCATGGAGTTAGTTTCTTCCTTAATTTCTGACTATAGAATACAAGTTAAGTGTTCCTTGCTGCAGAAAAGAAGACCTAAAGCTATTAATTCAGTCAGCCAACATGGGAGGCATGGACAAAGGTGGACATGCATGGGTGGAGCATTTGTTGTACATCTGTCTGTCAAACAGTGTCTATAAGACAGTGTTTCTCAACCGTGGGTGACAACTCCTTTGAGGGTCAAATGACCCTTTCACAGGGGTCACCTACGACCATCAGAAAACACACACACATAAATATATACTAACAGTAACAAAATTATAGTTACGAAGTAGCAACAAAAATAATTTTTTGCCTGGGGATCACCACAACACACCACAATACACCAGGAATTGTATTAAAGGGTTGCAGCACTACAAAGGGTGAGAATAGCTGCTCTGAGAGAGTTCACAACTGTCGCACCACACAGGAAGCTTCCTGTCACGCCTTGGTCTCTTCTCCTAAAAATTCCTACTTTAGGTTTGAAATTATAGTCAAAGGTTAAAAGCCAGTTAAAGGATCCCAGTGTCAAACCCAATGTGGGGACTGTGTGACCTGCTCTCACTCAGTGGCTCGCGTGGACTTCTTCACCTAGAGTCAGGATCTTCAGAAAACTACAGGCTGCTCCTCATTCCCTAGGGTTACAACAGGAGTGTACAGAAGTGCCTGGGTAGATGAACGGAAAAGGCTCACCGATATCTTAATTAATGCCTTTTTGAAACTAAAAGAAGTCTAGTAAAAGAATGAAGGGATAGGGTTGGAATTAACTCAGTGTTACAAATCCTTACACTTATACCACCCTGTTTGGTACAGTACAGATGAGAGAGAGGCTGGTTGTTATGTTTGTTTGGTTTGGTTTGGTTTTTGCTAACTTCTGTGATACTGATATCTCTTTACTGATCACCAACACAGGTTGCTCAAATCTTCCTTAACTAAATAACTTTTCTTGTCCTGTGTCTCGGTAGGAAGGGTTTTTTTTTTGTTTTTTGTTTTTTGTTTTTAAGGTGGGTCGGTGAGGGAATACAAGCGCAATGACTTGGCAATCCAAATGGCAAATACATGAACTAAACAAGCTAGACTATCTAACAGAAACAACTAATGGAACATGAGCAAACTGAACATGACACTGATGTCATAAAGGGCCCCGCGCCGAAGAGTTTATAATAAATATCTTAATCTGATCAAACAAATGAATAAAGGGATAATAATGTTCAGTCAAAGATAGAAATCATCAAACAAAGATGTCCGGTTTTCAAAAGTTCCACAAAAATAATTAGAAATGTTTAAAATGTAGTAATTTAACTAAAACAGAGAAAATCTTCAGATGAGGTAATCCCTATAATGGAACATAACTGTGTTTAAATAACAACCGGTTCTGTGGTCTCCATACTTCAGTTTTAAACAAAGGTGCTTGTGAAAATGCTAAATAATAAAAAAAAAACTTGTTTATTTTTCAGCACCTTCACAGTGATGACAGCCAACTTGATGAGAGGATAGAAGACGTCTGCGAAGCAGCACCTTGCAAAGAAACCTTAATCGACAGTATACGTAGAAAATTCGCTACATGTCACTCAACAAAGGAAATACAACTTAAAACAATGATAGCGTTTCGTTTCACGAACATCAGGTGAAACAAGATTAATCATAAACACAAACAGGCATTGGTGATGAGGTGACAATGGGCGGTCCCACCCTACACTGATGATCAGAAACTGGACCATGTAAATCGTAAAGCAATTTATAATATGTAATCAAAGCCAGTACTTCAAGCCAGCATGTCTGATCTTCACTGGTTAGAAAGTTCATGTGAAGAGATGCAGGAGAAAATATTTGTGCAGCAGAATTTGCAGTAGTCCAAGAAAAAGCTAAATGCAGCTAATTTCTCATTAAGAGAAAAAAAAAATAAGCAGTAAGTGCTGTATTCATTCATTGTAACACTTGAACTAGAATTGAAACGAGTAAGAGTACATTTTTTATCCATGTGGTTCTAGGTCAAAATTTGTGTTAAAATGAAGTTTCACATTAAAATTATTACTTGCATGATTCTCTTCACTAAAAATTTTAAAACAAAAAAATGGTGTATTTTTCATGGGTATATATACATGTAGAGTAAAAACAGAATGTCCTATGAGATTAAAGATTAGAAGCATGGATATTTCTTTTTTGGTTGTTGGGGTTTTTTGTTGTTGTTGTTGTTTGGTTGGTTGGTTTTTGAGACAGGGTTTCTCCGTGTAACCTTGGCTGCCCTGGATGCACTTCGTAGACCAGACTGGCCTCAAACTCACAGAGATTTGCCTGCCTCTGCCTCCTCAAGTGCTGGGATTCCAGGCATGCACCACTACACCCTGCTAAGCATGGATATTTCTGAAAAGGAAGAAAATAAATTAGTTAATATTAGGACATGAAATTTTGACTGTATCTTTAATATTTTATATCTTAAAATAAAACCCAGTGGAGAATAAAGGAATAGGATCAAGGTCCCCCAAAAAAACATTATACGTTTATACCATCACTTGATTGCCTTTGGACACTACTGCTGTGAGGGGAGGCCTCTTCTGTGTGTGTACTAGATGTTCCTACCCAGACAGGGCAAAGTGAAGCATGCACTGTCTACTTAACATTAGACACACATGCGATGCCTGGTAGATTACAGACACTCAGGCGAAAACAAAAGTTTAAGAGGAAAACTACCATAAGAGAACCCATTCATGACCAAAGAGTAAGAAAACATTTCTGAGCAATAATAAAAAGAAAATTTTAATAGAAAGGAAAAATGAGGATTTACGCTAAGAACAAAAATGTTATTAAGAGAATGAAAAGATAAAGTGAAGAGCAGGAGAGATTTGTTGAAATTGATATATTTGCATAGGGTTCCAGGAATATCTATTCTGTTTCTTTATTATACTTCTCTCTGTGGGTTTTTTTCTTCAGAAATGAAATATGGAAGACATAGTTAAAATCCCATGCCCCTGTATTAATAAATTTTTTACCTTCCTTTTTCAGAAATAACAATGATTAAAAAATGGATATGCAGACATTAAAATGTATATCTTTGAGCTCATATATAGAAAACCCTTAAAATCAACAGAACGGTATTTTTACTAATTAATTAATTAACTTTACATCCTGACCACAGTTTTCCCTTCCTCTTCTCCTCCCAGTCCTTCCCCCTTCTTCCCCTGCCCCCCCATCCACTCCTTCTCCATTTTTCTCCAGAAAGGAGGAGGCCTTCCATGGATATAATTTTTTTTAAAGAAAAACATAGGACTGGAAAGACTCATGTGCTTAAGAGTGCTGGGTGTTCTCCCAGATTGCTTGGATGTTGTTCTCAGCATCTACATGGTGGCCCACAACAATCTCTAACTCTAGGTTCAGAGAATCGAATGCCTTATTCTGGCCTTTGCAGGCACCAGACATGCGCATGATGCACAGATATGCATGCACAGAAAGCCCCTATATACATGATTTTTGTTGTTTTGGGGGTGTTGTTTGTTTTTCAAGACAGGGTTTCTCTGTGTAGCCCTTGTTGTCCTGAAACTCTCTTTGTAGACCAGGCTAGCCTCTAATTCAGAGATCTGCCTGCCTCTGCCTTCCAAGTACTGGAATTAAAGGCATATGCCACCATGCCAGGCTCATATAATTCTTTTAAACATGCACAAAAAATTATTTAAAAAAACAAACAGGAACTACACAAAAGAGGAGTTCCAAGTGACTAACAAATACACTTTTGTATATTTGTCATGTGTGTATATTATATATACTGCATAAATGCTCAAATGCATTACCCATCAGAGAACCATGAGTGAAAGTCATAGGTAATACAGCACTCAAATATCTAATGTAAAAATGGCACTGCACCCAGCTTCACAGTGCTATGAGAAAGAAACTTTCACACTTCTGACAGACTACAAATTAGTCCAACCGCTTTGAAAAACTCCTTAACAAACTCAGTTCAAAATAATTGTGCCTCAGAGTCCAGCAATTCTACCATAGTTATGCCCTGAACTAAATCCACAAGCCTATGCCTAAGGAGATGTGCTGGCCATTCACAGCTTCTTTGATCCAAACGTGCCTCAGTGGCCTACTGTGGTGCTTCCATACTTCATACTGAACTGAATTTAGCAGGATCTAGAATCACCTAGGAGATAAATCTCTGAGCATGCCTACGAGAAACGCCCTACTTTGAGTTGACTGAAGTGAGGAGATGCACTTTGGCTCCGTTTCTCCCTCAGCTGCTGGAGGGCGCATTTCTCCCGGAGGAAGAAATGCTGTCTTCCTGTCTGAAACAGGTAAAACTGGAGTCCCACGTTCTGCTTCTCTCAGGAAAAGCTGAAGAAGCAGAAACGTGGAAAAGAGTTTTCCACCATGTTACAGTTAGCTTTTTTTAATGAGACTGCCGCTACCAGACAGCAGTGGAAACTCTGTTTCCAAGCCAAAGCAGTGATGATACCGCAGGATTGCAACCCTTTGGTTAAACCGCTGTCTTAACAGCAAGAGGGTATGGGTGAGTGCCCATCTGTTGACTGCTAGAATGCTGGTTCTGGGGCTTAATCCAAGCAGCAGGAGCTCGTGGCTCAGAGAAGTCCAAACTGACCCAGATAAATCAGGCAGCTGCCTCGTGGTAGCCAGACCAGCTCCAGCAGTGACCGAGGTGGTTCCACTGTGGCTGCCTTGCCAGCAATCCATCCCAGAAGTCCAGCAGCGAATCCTTTGGGGAGGAGGGGAGTCTTCTTTTCCAGAATAAAGAAGTCTCAGATGATCTTTGATGAAATAGATGGTGCTCTCCCTTTATTTCAAGGGAAACAGGGACTTATAAATCTTGGGGAGTGGGAGGGGCTTTGAGCATGAATGCGTGTCATTGGCTAGGATAGGATCCTGGCGATGCTGTATTTGTGTGGGGAAAGATAACGGGAGACAAGCTCATGTGACTAACCACCTGAAACCTTGAGTGACCACCTGTAACCTTAGGCCTCTATTACAAGCTCCTGAGGCAGGGACAGAAAACAGAGCTTTGTCCCACACCTTCCCTTCTCAGGGTGAGATTTTAAGTATCAAATGTGAGATTTCTGAGGTTTGAACATACTCCAGCTCAGTAGTTCCGTGCCAGTTGTCCTGCAAGCATAGTCCACAAGCCCCATAATCCAGCATGAATGAGGTTTGGAATCCTTGACTGCACAAAGCAGAAAACAGAACACCAGCACACATCTCTGTCTGCTTCCTAACTAAGCATACAATTGTGTCAAGCTACTGTCATAGCTTCCTAGCACCATAGAGAACTCGGCCATCACACTGTGAGCCCAGATAATCCCCCCTTCTTTAATTTGCATTTGTTATATATTTGATGACCAAAATGAGAAGAGTAACTAAGATACACACATTCATATAATAGTATGCACAGAAAGATGAGAAGGAACAGCCTTTCTCTATAGACAATATCACAATCAGAATGAAGGAAAAAGGAAGACAGGCACTAAATAGTACACACAGAACAATGCTGCTTACATACAGTTCAAAGAATGAAAACGAATCTTCTGTATCAGAAGTCAAGCCAAGGCATGGGGATGTGCTTGGGAGAGAAGGGGGCTTGCCAACCAGTACTGTGGTCTGAACAAATGTTCTCTCTCTTGATCATGATCAAGTTCATTTTCTGAAGGTTTTTTCATAATAATTGTGTCCAAAAAAAGTTTTTGACATGTAAGCAAAGAGAAGACAAAACCAAAGATTGTAGTCCCAGCACCTGATAGGATATAGGCAAGAAGACTCCTAAAGTTCCGGGCCAGCTTGGGCTGCATAGTGAGGTCAAGATTTTCATGGGTTGCAGAGTAAGACCTTAGCTTTAAAAAAAATTTTTTTAATGAAGGGGGATACAGGCTAGATGTCCTGAAAACTGGAAAAAGAAAGCCTAGTCAGGGTTTGTTTGCATTTCTCTGCAGGTTACTTTAAATTCAAGCTCACAAGCTGGCTCCATCCCTTGAAGTTCCCAGCAGACTTTATGCTCAACTTGAGAAATAAAACGTCTTTAAGGTTGACGTTTGCTTACAGTAATAGTCAATACCTTTATTTGATGCAGGCAAATTCTGTGAGTTCAAAAGTCCTTTCATGTTCTGGGCTGATGGGGGCCTGCGGCTCTTTCTATTGAAACTGAAATAAGTGTTGGCGTTGTCCCTCTTAGGAGACTTCTTAACTGCTCAGAGGCAAAATGAGAAACCCTTCAGATTGCATGGATAAAGCCATCCTTGGGATGCACTTATAAAAAGTTGAGTCTCTAACCAGAATTCCTCACTAAAGCAGTCTGCCTGTGCAGGCTCTTACCTGTGTGCTGAATTATGCTGAACACTAAAGCTAAAGTTCTTGTTGAAATGGCTTTCACAGAGCAATTTGTCACTCCTCCGGGTTTACACAAGCACAATTTGGAAACTACCGCCAGAAACCAAGCAGTGCTTGTTCGACTGCTGCATGTATTCACTTTGGCAAACATCTCCTGAGTGCCTTGTGTATGGGGATATCCACCAGAGCCAAAGCCTCTGGGGAGACTTCAGTAGATAACTCAGTGTCATACAGGGAATACATGGGATACAGCACGAGCATTTGAACCCAAGTCCTGTGCTTCTATTGCCAAGACCACAGCCTGAGGTCTCTCTCATGCCTATAAAATTCAGGACATTTGTTGTTGTTATTGTTGTTTGGCTTTTATCAGACGAAGGAAGATTTATTAAGGAAAGTTTAAAAAGGATCCTGAGAGGGGGAGGGGCTCCAAGCGAAGAGTGGCTGGGGTCATGTCCTTATGCAGCCTGAAGCTGCTAGACGCAAAGATGCTCAGGAGTGGAGTCCCTATCTAGTTGCCAAACGAATCAAGATTTAGACAAAATAGGAACCAGAAGATGAGGTAAGCAATAATTTGATTGTTTTTCTCTCTAATGGTGAGAAGGAAAAAAATAAAATGTTCCAGTAACTTCCATCACTCCCACAATGAAGATCAGAGGCCAAGTAGGAGAGAAGAGGTTTTTAGGACCATTCAAAACAAGGATGGGTAGCAAAGGAGCCATACTAACTGCTCACTCTCAGTCCTTAACTTTCATGACCTTGACATATTTTCCAACCTACAGTCAGAACTCAGTATGACATTCTACTTATACTAGATAATTAGAAAGCCAAGAACACACTTGGAAAAACAGATACAATGTCACCTTGAAGCACTTTTTGTCACACTCAGCTATTTAGTACGCTTGACAAATGGTAATGTATTGATGAACAAATTTCCTTCACATAAATTCTCTATTAAATTAAGCCAAAGTTCCCTCCCTGTAATTTGTGTCCTCATTCTCAATTATGCCTTTGAATGAAATGTATCACAAGTTTAATTTTCTTCATTTAGGTAGTTCTTCAAGGACTTAAAATAGATCACCCTCCCTCAAACTAATTCTTGTCAAAACTAAACCCCTTTCCCCTGTGATCACTTTTAAATTCTCTTGTCATTATAATACTTTAAAAGCCAGTTAAGTAGCAAGACAACCTCTAGATATTATGTTTGTTAAATGGAGAGATAAAGTTCTGAATAGAAGCGCAGTTTCTACACCTAAATGGGAAAAACTGCAATGCTAGTCAGTGCTACTATATCACTATGTTTACACACATGTACATGTGTGCACATAAGTATGATTCCTAAGCCAGTTGCTGATGCAGCTATGCAAAGTGATGCACTTAAAGGTATAAGAAAATCAAACTAGATCTTTAAAGTTTTTTTTAAGTATTCCACAGGAAGACAACAAGAAGAATGAGATTCTTTTTATTTTATTTTATTTTTGGTTTGGTTTTACTTTCTTTCATTCTTTTTAAACTATTTTTTAAAGATTTAGTTATTATTTATACGACATTCTGCCTGCACACCAGATCTCACTACAGATGGTTATGAGCCACCATATGGTTGCTGGAAATTGAACTCAAGACCTTTGGGAAAACAGCAAGTGTTCTTAACCTCTGAGCCATCTCTCCAGCCTACCACAGAGGGTAGGTAGAGAAAGACTCTACCTAGCAGTATATCAAAGCAGATGCTAAGACTCATAACCAAACTTTGGGCAGAGTATAGGGAATCATACGAAAAAAGGGGGAGTTAGTCAGACCTGGAGAGGACAGGAGCTCCACAGGAGAGCAACAGAACCAAAAAAATCTGGGTACAGGGGTCTTTTCTGAAACTGATACTCCAACCAAGGACCATTCATGGATATAACCTAGAATTCCGGCTCAGATGTAGCCCATGGCAGCTCAGTATCTAAGTGAGTTTCCTAGTAAGTGGAACAGGGACTGTCTCTGACATGAACTCAGTGGCTGGCTCTTTGACACCCGCCACCCCAAGGGAGGAGCAGTCTTACTAGGCCACAGAGGAGGACATTGCAGCCAATCCTGATGAGACCTAATAAGCTAGGATCAGATGGAAAGGGAAGAGGACCTCCCCTATCAGTGGACTTGGAGAAGGGCATGGGAAGAGATTAGGGAGAGAGGGTGGGATTGGGAGGGAATGAGGGAGGAGGCTACAGCTGGGATACAAATGTAATTAATGTAAAAAAATAAAAATTTAATTAAAAAGAAAGAAAAATAAATTAAAAATAAAGAATTAGAAAAAGAGAAACAGAAATAAAATAAAATGGCAGACTTAAGCACTAACATCTATAAATGCTTTATTTTTTTAATTTAGTACATTTATTTATTGGTGGTGGTGGTGTCTGTGTCCTTGTAGGTGTGTATGTGTGTGTGAGAGAGTATATATGTGCATGTGTGTGTACATGTGCATGTCATAGACTGCCTGTGGAAGTCAGAATATAACTTGCAGAAGTCGACACAGTCCTTCTAGCATGCAAGTCGTGGGGACTGAACTCAGACTGTTAGGCTCAGCAGCCAGTGCTTTGACCCGCCAAGCCCTCTCGCCAGCCCTCTGCAATCACTTCAAACAGGAATGCTGTTCCACTTTCCAAAAGGAACTTGAGTTCTAAAAATAATAGTGTGATTACATTCCCTCATGATCCTGCACAAAAAGTCTGCCTAATGTAATGATTGCATGTCCAGTCACCTCCGTGGGGCCAGGGTATTAAGAAATACTATGGGCAAAAATAAAGTTATTGTTAATAACTATGGTTGATGCTGTAAGTACATATCATGGTAATTAATGAATTATGCAATTTATTTACTCAAAGTGCTTCATCTATTTACCTAATTTTCATGTAGATGAATTAGTATGTTTACACAATTTTTAAAATCACTGTGACAAAATAACAAGGGAGGAAAGGTTTATTGTGAGTCCTGGTTTTAGGCGTGTCAATCCAAGGGGTCAGGGAAGGTGTGTGAGAACAGAGCAGCTCGCCTCATGGAGGCCAGGAAGCAGAGAAAGAGAGTATCTGCATTAGCTGCCTTCCTTCCTGTCATCCTGAGGGTGCATGGTCTCACTTCATTTCACCCTCTCTGTAAATCAGCTCATAATCTTCAAGAATCTTCTGGGTACTTCTCACCCCACATGTCAATCAACATTAACCATCACAGTTAGTGACAACTGTATTCAAACATTAATATAATATAAACATTAATAATTCATGAGTCTCTTAGCAAATGTGTAAATTACTATTATTATTATTACTATTATTTACAAGTAAAGTTTGAAGAAACCAAAGTTAAGATTGAATTTTTTTCAGGTTACACTGCCAAAAATTAAAAGGCTGAACCAGGTCCTCTGACCCGAAATGCCATAATTTTTCTACTTTATCATGGATTTCCACAAGACTTCTCAGGAACGTGGTTACTCCCTTATTTCTCAGAAGGCTTGCAAGCATGAGAAATCTAAGGATATAAGGCTTGTGTCAAAAGGTAAATCTCACAAAGGCAACACAGGGGAGAATGGACTAATACGATTTGGGAGAGAATTTTCTTAACATCCTAACTTCAACTCAGACTGTTCACTGGCCTTTAAGATAGGATATATGATCATTTAGTACACTCTTGCTGAGTGTAAATTACACATGAAGAGTTGTGCATGGCACTGTATAGAATGCAGAGTTCCTTCTCCAGTAAGAAACTGGACAATATGAATAAATGCATTGGTCTTAGGCATAGCAAGCCAAGGAAGAAGAATCATTGAAGGATTACTCGCTGTGAGGCTGAGGTTTTTGCTTTGTTTTGGTTTGGTTTTTACATATATTCTTAGCCTTCACAACTATAAGGATTGCTTAAAAAAATCTGAAGTCTGGAACTAGACACTTCAGGATCTTAGAAAATATCACTAGCCTCTTTGCCTAAAGCCTTGGTGAGTAGATGAGTTGAAACAGGAATAGTGTATATGAACTAACAGTGGGGGAGATTATGGAGCTGACATTAAAAAGCTGGTGCCTCTCTGCAGCCTGGTCTCTAGAGATGCCATTGAGAATGTAGTTTCTTTTTTTCCAACATAATATTTTTGATTATTGATTATTTGAGAATTTCACATCATGAACCCCAATCACACTTACTTCCTAGTCCTCTCAAGTCCACCCCCAACCCTTGTGATTCCAAACACACACACACACACACACACACACACAGAGAGAGAGAGAGAGAGAGAGAGAGGGAAAGAGAGAGAGAGAGAGAGAGAGAGAGAGAGAGAGAGAGAAGCAGTCAGTTGTAGAGAGCTACAGTTCAGCATCCCGATAGCTTTCTGCCTAGGCTGCTGCTATTTTGGGATGAGGGGTTGGGGAAGATATGGTTGTCACGGAAGCCTTCTGTGTCCTTCCATGTTGATGTCCACAGCCTGTGCCACCACCAAAGGCCAAGCAGATGTTTGTGTTCTGTGCTGTCACCTGAAGCCATATTGATGACCTTTGGCTAGTCACCTAACTTCCGTGAGACTCGGTTTTCTGAGTTGTAAATGACCCGGAGAGGAGTGAAAGTAACATGACAAGTGATCATGCCCAAATTCCTAGTGTGTTACACACCAACAGATTCTGCTCACCATTTTTCACACTCTGTGCTCTCCCTGGCTCTTCCTCTTTTGGCCACATATCAACTCAGATCCAACACCACAGTGACACAGTGAATACATAAAATTTTGTTGAATGCCTTAGAAAATAATAATTAATATGACCTGTGTGGGAGTTTGAATGTCCAGAGGTTCACATTTTTGAATGCTTCATCTCCAGTTAATGGACTGTTTGGGAAGGACTAGGAAGTGTGGCCTAGTTGGAAAATATGTGTCACTGGAGGCGGGTTTCAAGGTTTCAAAAAGCCCATGCCATCCTCAGTTACCTGTCTCTGCTTCATATTTGTAGGTCAAGATTTAACCTCTCAGGTGCTGCTTCAACACCATGTCCGCCTGCCTGGTACCATGTTCCCTATATAATGGCAAAGACTCTTCCTCTAAAACTGTAAATCCCCACTAAACTCTTCTGTAAGTTGCCTTGGTCATTGTGTCTTGTGCATAGCAATTGAAAAAATAAGTAAGACATCATGCATCCTGAAGTCTTTTTTTTTAAAGCATCTATCATATCTTTCTTTTGAATGTAATTTATTTATTTTTATATTAATCACAGGTTAGGTACTTTGTATCCCAGTCATAGCCCCCTCCCTCATTCCCTCCCACTCTCCCCATCCCTCCCTCATCTCTTAAAAACATCTCAGCATTCCTTTTCTAATGTAGCAGTGAGAATAAACCGTCTGTAGGTACCAGGTCTATAAAATATAAATATGAGTATAAAAGAAAGGACTAGACTTGAGAAGATAAATCTGTCAGTAAAATGCTCATCTTGAAATAAGGCAATAAGGACCTGAGTTCAATTCTAGAACCCATGTGAAAATGCAGGGCATGGTTGTCACACACTTGTAACCCTAGATGGGGAGGATTACTGACCTAACTCCTGAGTTTTAGGCTAATGAGAGACCCTATCATGAAACACATGGACAGCATTCTTAAAGAAAACACACAAGGTTGTCGCTCTGCCCTGCACACACATACATGAAAACACACACAGACACACACACATGCACAAAGAAAATATAAGAAGTCAAATATTTCCTTCCAGATGCCTCTGTTGATCTCCCTCATTTCTTTTTCCGTGACCCCTTTGTTCACCACTGAGGTTTGCATTTGTACTTTCAGTCTCTGGGAACTTGCCTCAACCTAGACTTGAACTATTCAAGATGTCTGGGAAAAGAGATTTCCAAGTGTAGGTGCACATAATCAGGATCAGGTGGGTTATCCCTTTATTCGCCCCTTTTCCATCTGCTTAGCTCCTTGCTTGTCATCTATCATGCTGGATAATTGATTCCAGACTGGAGTCATTTTCTCTTGCAGCTCCCCACTGTAGGCTGAAATAGAGAGGCCAGCTCATACTTTACGTTTTCCCCCTTTCTTTCTTTACTCCATTTTATATTATAACCACTCTGCCCCCCTGGGATAAGCAGACTGTAGTTTTTTTAGTTGGGAATCGGAGACTTTAGACTGAGCAGGGCACCTGGTGGGGAATATTAGCACATGTGCAACAAAGCCTTTGGAGAACATTCCCTAGCCTCACTTAGCCAAGTAGACAGAACTGATGAAGGGATTGCAACTAGCCAGGTTTCTCCGGCAATCTATATCAATTCAGAATGGCATATTATGGACGAGCTGAATGCACCAAAAGCTAGAGCAACAAAAGGATTTGCAAGTATGGTTTTATGGCTACAGAGCTGATGCTCACAGAGTACTTGGGCACCGCAGGTTTGGTGGGAAGCATTGGGGTAAAGAGTTGAATGTGGAGAGTGTACCAAAGCTAACAACTTACATTTCTTCACATTATACGCTGAAATTATATATTCTCTGTGCATGCACTGAAATTTTGAAGAAACCATAGAGCAATAAATAAAAAAATATTTTTCTAATTATAATTTCTATGTACACATAAAACATTGTATTATGTGTGACTTTAATTTATTTACTCATTATCGAAATTAATATTGAATCACTAATACTTACTAGATTCAGGGGTGTATCTATTAATAGATTTGTTAATAAGTCATGTTAAAATACCTTCTTGCACCTATCAGTTATTAGACTAAAGTCACACCGATTAGTGTCAGTTCATTCCCAATACACTAGTACAACTGAATAATCTGAATGTAGTATTCAGGGCAAAAGCTGTAGAAATAGTTGTGGCTGTTTAAATAATGAAATAGTCACAGATTTCTGCTTTAACACTGCATTTTTGTCTAAAAAAAATTGCTAAGTATCTACAAGAGTGGCACCACATGCCTACCCAACTTTCTGCTCAAATTTTAGACCAAGAAGTGTCATGTGGATGGGTTTATGTTGGGTACTTGGCTGTTTGATATATAATGTTGACATTATTCTTTTATTACTTTTTTTAAAAGATCTATTTATTTACGTATTTTAAGTACATGGGTACTTTCCTACATGTATGTCTGCACATGAAAAGAAGGAACGTTATAAATCAGATGGCTATGAGTCACCATGTGAGTGATGGGCATTGAACTCAGGACATCTGAAAGAGCAGCCAGTGCTCTTAACTGCAGAGCCATCTCTCCAGCCCCTAATGCTGACCTTTTCAAAGCACTTGTTATTAATACATTTAAAAACAGAGTGAAGGTTAGTAAAGTATAACCCAATTTAAGTTTCCATTGAAACTGTAATGTCCGAATAGGTGATTCTTCATGATTGTTTCTGCTACTATTCCCCTCTTCCTATGTTTCTTTTGCAAGTTAATCCAATTGGATGAGCAAGCACCAAATTCCCATTTTCTGCCTTCTGCTTTCCACCAGGTTGGGTACAGCTGACCTCCCAATTGCAGAGTAGTGAGTTTTAGAAATATTTTGAAAGGCCTCTTCAAAAGAAGAAGTGCACGTGTAGATTCTAAAAGTTGAGTTGGAAAGCACTATTTTTCCCACGATTTTCAGTGATGTTCCCTCTTTAAAAACCATAGCATAGTACTCTTTGCCTTGGCATTCTCTGCTCATTCTGAAGAAGGATTGGAAGTGTTGCTCACAGCCCTGATTGACTTGTGATCCTGTGCTGCCTCTCTTGCATCATTCTCTCATTCAAAGCCAGAGCTGTCACATTTTAAGTTGTGTTTACTGATATTATACAAATCTTCAGGCCTCTGAGTCTCTCCGAAACACTTTTCTTTTCAGTTCCTCCCTTGGAAAGTGCATGCTCAGCTTTTGAAACAAGATAGCGATCCAAGATGGCTGCCACGAGAGAACACTGTGTCTGAGGAGTAGGAGAGCAGAAACAACGCAGCGACCAGGAGACTGAACTCTGGGACCTAAAACGCCAGCATTGTGAGTGCCAGGTGAGCGGAACTCCTACGGTGAGA
>CM053758.1:51039316-51081595 GCA_028658305.1 Pachyuromys duprasi
GCTGACTCTTTGACCCCCCCCCCATATAAGCCGGGGAGTGACAGACTGGCTAGATCCCAGGGGAGGACTTTGCAGCCAGCCCTGAGGAGACATGATAAGTCGTGGTTGGATGGAAGGGAAGGAGGTCCTCCCCTCTTGGTGGACTTGGAGGGGGCGGGGAAGAAGGAGATGAGGGAGGGAGTGGGAGGGTAGGAGGAAATGGGGGAGGGGGATACGCCTGGGATTCAAAGTACCCAACCTGTGATTGAGATAAAAATAAATAAATTAAAAAAAAAAAGAAACAAGATAGCATGTCTTGTACCTACCTAAATCTAAAATTCATAGCCCATTATTTGAACCCATTATACAGTTCATATTCACTGTTTCATTTTCTCTTTTTCATTTTTTTCTGAGACAAGAAGAAGCAAAACCAAAGACTTTTGCATTTATTTTGAGGATTTTTTAATTAATTTTTTATTTTTTTCATATTAGTTACAGTTTATTTATTTTGTACCCCAGCTATAGCCCCCGCCCTCATTCCTACCCACTCCCACTCTCCCTCCCTCATCTCCCTGCCCCTCTCTAAGTCCACTGATAGGAGAGGTCCTCCTCCCTTTCCATCTGATCCTAGCTTATCAGGTCTCTTCAGGACTGGCTGCAGTGTCTTCCTCTGTGCCCTAGCAAGGCTGCTCCTCCCTTCAGGGAGGGAGGAGGTCAAAGAGCCAGCTATTGAGTTCAAGGCAGAAACAGTCCCTGTTCCTCTTACTAGGGAACCCTTTTGCTTTTATTTTGTGGATTTTTTTCTTTCCATTTTTTATTTTAATTTTTATTAATTACACTTTATTCACTTTGTATCCCCCCATGATCCTCCCCCTTCTCCCCTCCCAATTCCACCTTCCCTCCCCCTTCTCCACACATTCCCCTCCCCAAGTCCACTGATAGGGGAGGTCTTCCTCTCCTTCCTTCTGATCTCAGTCTATCAGGTCTCATCAGGAGTGGCTGTATTGTCTTCCTCTGTGGCCTGGTAAGGTTGTTCCACCCTCAGGGGGAGGTGATCAAAGAGCAGGCCAATCAGTTCATGTCAGACAGTCCATGTTCGCATTACTGTAGAACCCACTTGGACGCTGAAGTGCCGTGGGCAACATCTGTGCAGGAGTTCTGGTTTATCTCAATCAATGGTCCTTGGTTGGAGTATCAATCTCAGAAAAGACCCCTGTGCTCAGAGTTTTTGGTTCTGTTGCTCTCCTTGTGGAGCTCCTATCCTCTCCAGGTCTTATTATTACCTACTTCTTTCATGAAATTCCCTGCACTCTGCCCAAAGGTTGGCCATAAGTCTCAGCATCTGCTTTGATACCCTACAGGGTAGAGCCTTTCAGAGGCCCTCTGTGTTATACATGTGTGTATATGTGTGTGCACCCATGCATGCATGTGACGAGGCCAGAGGAGGAAGACTTCAGATGCTGCAACACTCGCTGTCTTGTTTCCTTGAGACAGTCTCTAACTGTTGTGTGGCACTATTCTTGGGAAGACATGAACAAATGTCTGTTCACCCTAAATAAGGAAACAGTGGCAGACCAAAGTATACAGAGCACCAAAATCCAATTTGGTGAACCTATTTAGCTTGTTGTGTCTAGCAGAAACAACTCGAAGACAGCTGCATTATCTAAACCCACCAAAGCATGGGTAAAAACTCAAGAAAGCTGGAAACCTAAACCACACTACACAGCCTATAGGAAGCTCAACCTATTAAAGAGCGTCCTTCCTGGGTATTTCAGTTGGTCTAAGCCCCTTCCAGCAACTCAGCTTCTCTCCACTTCTTCCAGGCATCTCAACTTGTCTAAAAGCACCCATTACTGCTTTTATGTCTTAGGGAGGGGCCTAGTAAATCTGATCAGTTTCAGGGACTTCCTGAAGTCATTGAGTTATTTTCTGAGCTTAAGGAGCTTCTCTTCAAGATAGAATGTCTCATCTCCCCTTACAACACTGTGTTTCATCTCCCTTTTACCATCCTGTGTCTTCCTTTCAAGATGGAAGGTCTTAATCTCAAAAGAAACTGCAGTAGAAAACCTGCATAACAACAAGCATGAAACATATTTTCATTAAAGAACAGAATAAGTGGATGAATGAGTACATGAACAATGGCAAAATACATCTAATTCCCAGCAAGTCTTTACCTACCTGTCATAGGAAATGATC
The DNA here is from genome assembly GCA_028658305.1 of Pachyuromys duprasi. Taxonomy (NCBI): domain Eukaryota; kingdom Metazoa; phylum Chordata; class Mammalia; order Rodentia; family Muridae; genus Pachyuromys; species Pachyuromys duprasi. The sequence goes on from CM053758.1 coordinate 51,041,492, forward strand.
ATATTCCTACAACGTGCTACTTAAAAACAAAACAAAAAAACAAACACTAAGGCTCTTCAATCACCCTGCCTTCTCTCTATCTTAAGGATTCTTCCTATCAGACAACTCAATTAAGAAGTACAAAATTAAACTCTAAATAAAATCAAAGCAGCAATTTCTCAATAGTATAAACATTGTTTCTGCAATTGGATAAAAAGAAATAACTAGCATTAATACATTAATATTAAAAATATTACATGTGTGTACATGTGTATGAACTTGCATGCATGTTTAATGTTTTCATTGATACCCTGATACCCCTATTCCTTTGTGCTTGTGTAACAAATATATATGACATGTCTTATTTTTGTTGAGCATTTTCTTTGAACAAGAAAGATAAGCAGCTTAGGACATCTCTACTCACCTTTTTTGACAGAAAAAGTTAATCTGCAGGAAAACGCAGTCAACATCTCTCATCAATGTACATGTCACACTATTTATTTCCTGAGAAAATTCAAATATCCCCCTATTACCAAAGGATGGTTTTGATTTTATTTAATATTTTAGCATGGCTAAATCAAAGTGAGCATATTTAAATTTTAATCCAAACAGCATTACAACTGGAAGGTACTTTATCAGAGCACCTGCATTCCTTTCTCATTCTCTCCAAGTTATTTAATACCTCTGGGCCTTGGTTTCTCGTCCAAAGAACTGAAAAAGTGCACATGACTGGTTCATAGGAGGACTTCAATGTTACATGAGACCGTGCGTATATGAATGCAGAGGAGTGGGGCCATTCCTGACCTGTAGCCAATCCTTACTGAATCCTAATAGAAGAGAAAGAAGAGAGATCCCTCTCCATTACAGGCACAGGGTCTGAGGTCACGAGAAATAATATCAATACTCACGTTCATGGTGGAATTCATCTTAAATTTCCCACAGACATTTCTAGCTTAGAGTGTGATTACTGGTAAGCTTATAAACTCCCCCAGAAAAACAAAAATGAGAGCCTGCTGGTAATATCAAAACTGAGGACTGGGGAAATAGGGAGTAAATATGAGGCTCAAAACAGAAACGATTTGGCTATGAGTCCCAAGTAATGAAAATATCAGGCAAAAAAGGCGACACCTGGTTTGCCTGCAATTTGTCTCTCCAATTAGAGAAGGAAGAAAAAGAATAAAGACGCAAATCTGAAACTTCAGGGGAAGGGTTTGTAGATATAGGCTAGTAAAAAATTTCAATGGGCTTGTTGTTGGGTTCTGACCTCACTTGGGCCAGCAACAAGCCCTCTGGCTTCTTCCAAAGTAAGCATTACAAGAATCTTTACTTTGTCACTCCAGAGTCCCTGCAGGTCAGCAACTGTGGAGCCTAAATGGTTTTCTTATAAGCTTTCCCACACTCTTTGCCTTGGCTCAAATCTCAATGTAGTATCATTTATCATAAGTTAACTATTTGACCTTCAAAGTTGAAGCTGAGCCTGGCAGAGCAGCCAGGCTGTAATGGCACAGCGGGCTGTGAAGCTCATGTCTCTCCTACAAAGGCTCATTTCCAATCATGCTTAAGTTTCTTTCTAAGCACAGCCAGAATTTGGCTTCAATTACATTGGCAGTAAATATATTCTCTAGAACAGTGAATAGATTAGTGAAATTACTCACCTTACACTGTGCCTATTTTAATATGTCTTCATTTACAATAGAAAACGCTTTCCCTAGTTTTTATATGCCTGATCGGGAAAATTATAGCTCAAGGGTCCTGATACTTAACATAACCATTAATATGGGCTCTTCTCAGAAGAACATTGAGAAATGGATAATAGGGTTCCAGAGCCCTGAAGCATGGCCTGCATTGCACTATAACATCACAGTGAGGAAATGGCTAGAGAGAGCCAGGCTACCATAACAGAGGGTGGAATGAGTCGGTAAACCTGGGTATCAGAGGGAGAAAAGGCAATGAACTTCTCAGCAGGCATTTTTCTGATGGAGCAACTGTGGCTCAGGTCTGTAAATTCAACTGGGTAGCAATGTCCCAAGTAGCAAGGATGAGTCTGAACTCCCAGAAACTCAGCTGTTCCAGGAGCTCAAAGACGAGAGGAACTGTGTTGCCCAACAGTACCCCAGACCACTTCATTGCCCCCCCACCCCGTTAACATCCTGATTGTCTGAGAAGAGCTTTAGGAGGGCAGGACCTGGCAGAGCAGTGATTTCCTCGTGGGTTGCTATGGAAATCCAATCAGATAACGTAGTTGCCCATCAGAGTGTCTGACCCTCAGTGACTAATTACCTGCTAGTTTTCTCCCTTGTAAAGATATTACTGTACACCTGATGTTATCAGAGTAGTCATGGCCTAAAATAGTAACTTGTTGGGTGGTCCCCAAGAATAAGACCTATAGATGGTAAACTCAAAAACTCATGCTGCATTTCAGATGTTTTCTTTTAGTCCTAACTATAACTACTCTCAGAGAAATTGCTTTTCTGTATTCACTTTCAACATTGTAGAACAGTCTAATGGTGATAGCAGTATCTGTACTTTTTATATTACATCATGTTGATGGATTTACCACGACATATATACACCTAGAGTAACTTAAAACAAAGAAGTCACAATTAAACTGAAAAGATGAGCAGAAACAACATATGAATACCAAACTAATTTACATACTGTTCTACAGGGCGTGCAGGCAGGCAGATAGGCAGAAATGGAGATATTAGAAAGATCATATATACCAAGGATTGAATTTCTCACGGATCATTTGATATTCTGCCTGTGCCATGAGCAAGTCATGTTTCGTTACATCAAATCCTGGTTCCATTTCATTGCTGAGTATCCCATTGTTGCCTCCTTGCGTTTTGCCTCTTCATTACAGGGATGTAATTGCAGGATCAACGCTCCCCCAAGAGCTTGTTGCTTAACTGCCCATGTGAGCATATTTCACAGTCTGCCACTGACACAAGGCACTCTGGTTAATAAGCAGATAATGGGATATGCAAATCATGCGTACTGGATTCAGAAGAAAAGGAATGCCTTCTCACCTTAACATAAAGACCAACTTCCTCGTAACTGTGGAAACATCTCGGCCTGGAAGATTTATGGAATACCTTGACCATGCAGGAAAAAAATGCCCACTTTGCTTTTTGAAATAAACATAACAGCATAAACAATTTACATGATTATACAGCTAGGTAATTTAGAAAGATCTTTAAGGGGGAGGAGAATCATCTGCAATGGGAATATCAAATCATAAAACAAAACAAGGCCTATATTATGACATATTTTCCATTAACCACATCAGACAATATGATGCAAAAACTGGACCCTGGAGATGCTCACAAGAAGCCAAACTGATACTGAAGCTGCCCAGAGACAGAAACGATGATGAGTCAGCCCTGGTACCAAAGGAATGAGAGAAAGAGGGGTGTTTCTCTATGGTAAAGTATGTGCTTTGCATGCAGGGGACTCTGAGTTTGAGCCCGTCACAGAGGAGCATGTGGTAGGGTGGAGGAGGAAAAAGAAGAGGAGGAGGAGAAGGTGGAAAGGTAGAGGGGGAGAGAGAAGAGGAAGAGGAGTGAGGAGGGTAGAGTTCCTTTTAAACATCCTGAGTCACGTGAATTTCTGAGTCCTTTTCTGGACAATGCTCCATCAGCCATGGCACAAAGAATCAATCTATCAGCTCACTCTCCTGGACCACTTGACTGGCAGGAAAAGAATACACACTAGATACCTATAATGTGATGTCAAGAGAGGGCCCATCTCAGCCTCAGTTTCTTCATCCTCAGGCAAAGAAGTAATTCTGTAGACTTTTCATGAGAGTGTTGTGCCGGTGGAAAGTTGAGTGGGACGGAAGCTGTGCACTGAGCCGCTTCACTCTGCCCTGTGTCATCTCCTCTCTACACTCCTCAGCTAGCACACCTGCCCTGAGAGACATGCCTGGGTTGATTTCTGCTGTGTTGGGTTCCCTTTGGCATTAGGTTGAAAGAAAGCATGTGTTCCTCCAACTTCTTCCTGATGAGGTCACTCAAAGGTAGCCATACCCTTTGCCTCTAGGTGATGGCACCTACCTGTGTACCAAATGCTCTGACCCTTAGTTTGAGCAAGTTTTCTTTACAAAGGTTCCCTTATGCCTAGGCATCTAAGGACACCCTCCACTGTATTATCAGCCCAGAATATAATTTTTTCCTTGCAATTTTGCTGTTCTCTTCATAATATCTTAAGAGGCTTTGTGTTGGGCAGTACTCAAATTATCATAAGTTGAATGTACCATCTGTTTCTTGTAAATCAGCCAAATAATGTATGGTCTAAAGACATCTTATTAGCTAGTACATTTAAGTAACAATTCTGATTTAAAAGAATTAAAAAGAACTCCAAAGCTGATTGTCAAATTTCCGTTTAAAATTCTTCACTTATAATTTTTTTTGTTACAGTTACATAGGGGAGTCATAAAATTATTTTATTATATGTGTAATTTTGTATGTCTGTGTACATGCCTGTGTGTGTTTATACACGCATGTATGTGCTTGCATGTATGCATGCACGAGTGCTTTTAAGTCCCTCTGTGGGTGTGTATGTGTTTGTGTTTGTCTGTGTGGGGGGTGGGTCAGAGGATACCTTATAAACATCATTTTTATGTGCAATCAGGGATCTAACTCAGGTTTTCAATCACCCTTACCAGTTAAAACATCTTACAAGCTCAAAAAAATTTGTTTTAATTCATGAATCTTACAGGCCAGTGACAATTTAGATATAGGGAGAAACATCAGCTGAATCATTCTTACTTTCATCTGGATACTCTTTCACTTCCTAAATGCAAAAGCTTATGTTCACAGCAAACATACAGATCCCTTTACAGTTCACCTGTTATCAAACATTCTCGTGATACATCCCTCCACATGCCAGGAAGGGACATTCATGTGCAGAACTTGTGCATGAAGAACCCCGCTTTCTAGCCTGAGTGAATATTATTTCCACCAAAGAGAAAACAGATCCTGGTGGTCACATTTGGCACTGACTTGGCTCTTCCTCTCAGTCCGCACAGCTGTAGGGTAGCAATGTGACACAGTCCACCCTCCCAGGCTCTACAGTGGCTGGATGTGGAGTCGGCTGGATGCTTAGATGACTTCTTTCTCCAACTCGTTTTGACCTCTCCGCTAACTCTCTTTAATTTTCCACAGGAAATTCTCCCAATTGGTCTAAAAGCCCCGAAGCATCTAAAGATGGAAATAAAAGTAATGAAACTAATTTATTTTAACTCCACCATAAATAAGATATGTTGTTGTAGTAACTTTTAAGTTAATTCAGAACGCGAATTTCACATATAGGAAGCCTAAGGATGGAAACATCACCATTGTGTGAATTCAAAGCAGAACATTTAAACTAATGGTGCAGCTTGACCAGTTCAGAGTCAGGATTTCTGAATTCTGAGACTCTGACGTACTTGCTCTCTATCCCTCTCTTTACTGTGGAGTCGGCTGTTTTTCAAGTGCAACTTCAAGTTCCCAACAACTTCCCCAACAGATTCTTCCTGTGGGGCATTATAATTATGAGAAAGTATGATAACATCAAATAACATTCTGGGAAACAAAATTGCATGTGAGTATACAACAGTGTTATTAATAAAAATAACCATGTGGAAGTGCAGCGATGGGGCTGGGATTGAAGCTCTCTGTTGTAGCATGTCTAGCACATTCGAGGCCCTGGGTTTGAGCCCCAGCACTTCCAAGAGGGAGAAAGTGAAGAAAGAAAGAGAGACTGGAAGGAAGAAGAAGAGATCAAAATGGAATGATGCCCAGAAGCTCTAAAAAGATTCTTAGACACAAACTTTAAGTGTTCCCAGCCTCCAACACTTAGGCTGGGTTAGAGGGGAAGGTACTAGAGTTCTTCTCCCTGTGGTATGGTGGGAAGACATACATATCTCGGTAGTGAGGGACGCAATAAGTCATAAGAGAAAGATCCAGCTCTTAGATGTAGCTCAGTGGGAGAAGGTTTGCCTCACATTCATAAATCCCTAAGTTCCATTTTCAGTACAGAGGAGGAGGAAGAGGAGGATGAGGAGGAAAATCCAAATGAACTACTTCAAACTTTCAAACTGGTGTCCCTCCCTGTGCAGGATACGCCTAAGCTTCCTGGTTTGCCTGGACCCAGGACCTGAAAGTGCTAATGCACACCAGAGACAAGTTGGTCAGATCCTGTGTGTCTGTCTGAGTCTTAGAGACGGTGTGCTGGTGTTTCTACTGAAGTGCCTCTTGCCTTCTCACTCCAAGCTCTGATCCATCCTCTTTGTTCATCCAGTGGTCCTATTGAGCATCCAGAAGAAGGGAACCTCTGTCTCTTGAAAGGGCGATTTGCTGGGACCTGTAAACATATTTATTTTATTACTTTAACTTTTTTCCCTTCCTCTCACCAGTTACATCTATTGAAAAACAGAGCAAGGTAGACCACCTTAAGACAAGCATTTATTATTTCAATACACATGTTCTCAGTAAAATCAGTTTTCAGGAGAAAATACATTTCTTGACTTTAAAAACATTACTAAGATGTCTGCTCTTCATAAATGCACTGGCCTAAATCCCCCAGATGATGTTATCTACTTAAATAGTTGCTTTTGCCTGGAGGAGAGCTTGGTTTCATGAATAAAAAATACTTGAAATGAGTTCTGGATTGTCAAGTAACAGTGGTTATGGGGGCCTAGTTAGCAGAGGGCACCAGGCTGCCCTCTGCACAGTCAATAGTGCCAACAGAAGGGAGGCAGCAAAGCCAAATTGCAGCAATTATCCTTCAGTTTATTCCAAAGGTAATGTAACTCCATTCACTTTCATCAGCTTTTTGGCACATACAGTGAGCTTAGAGTGCTTGGCAAGGAACAAGCCATAGCTCTGGATCTCTGGCAAAGCAGATTAGGTGGGGTGAGGTACCTTCATACACCTGAGTAACCAGCTAAAGCAGATAGATGGAGAGCTGAAGAACTCATCTCTAAGTGTGGCCCCCAAAGAGACACAAGATCCTTTAGAAACCAGTCAGACATGAAGAACCTCCAGCTCATACCAGATCAAACTGAATCTATACAGTAAGCGATCCTTGAGTGGTTCCTACGCTTTGGGAAGTGTAAGAATCACGGGTCATGGAAAGCATGCACACCACTGGAAAAGAGGAGCAAATGTCAACAAGCAGGAGTCGCTTTGAAGAACAAATGAAAGAAGAATTCCTAGTAGAGCAGTCAGGAAAGTATGTGTAGGTGGAGTGGCATTACTCAGAAGTGTGTAAGTGGGTTCAGAGTAACACCAATCAGGAGAGCAGAGATGAGTGCAGAACTGTATCACTCAGGAGGGTACAGGTGGGTCCAGAGAGTAGCCAAGAGTCTGAGACTCAGAGGGTAGCCTGAGCTCCAGATACCTGCATCGCAAGACTCGACTGTCAAACTGGTAACCTGGATCTAATTTAAAGTAGTGACAAGCATGAGTGGGTTTAGGAAAGAAATTAGGATTGGTTAATAAGCACAGCCCTCTCTTCATGTGGAAATGAAAAGTGATGTGGTCTAATCCCTCTAATTTTGTGTATTGGGAACTGAATCCCCAAGGCGTTGCTATTGAGAGGCGGAGTCACTAAAGCAGACACTAGTTTTACTTACTTTCTTGTTGTTGTGACAGAATACCCTAACAAGTTAAGAGACAGGAGATGCTTACAGTTCCAGAGAGATACAGTTCTTCCTGGCCAAGAAGACCTGACAGCAGTGTGTAGGAACAAGGGACAGGAGAATGTTTTAGGGAAAGTCAATATATTGATGCCTTTGATTGAAAAAAAATGTCTCTCTCTTGAAGCAGTTCTGACTTGGGATATGTTAAGTTGAATGGTGTCCCTCAAGATAAGTCCCCATACTAACACCTATAACCTATATAGGTAACTTTATTTTTTTTTTTAAAAAAAGGCATTGTTGCAGGTATAATTACCCTGGTTTTTAAGACTGAAGCTATATCCTGTAAGAAGTGTCCTTGCAATAGACAGAAACAAAGCCATGGACATCAAAGAAGGAGAAAGGCATGTGAAAGTGGAAACAAAACTTTGAGTAATGCAACCACAAGCCAAGAAATGCTTGGAGCTATAGAAGTTTCCTCCTGAGTCTACGGTGGAGCAAGGCCTTGATGTCACCGTGGCTTTGAGCTTATGCTCGTAAGTGAATATGTTTTTATTGTTATAACAGAGAGGGAGAGGAGGGGGAGAGAGAGCCACCATTAATTTGTGTTATTCTGTTATAACATAAAAATAATCCAAATTTAAGGATACATAGAAATTAGCCTTGAAAAGACATAAAGTCCTAATGTAACAATGATAGTTGGTGGCAAACAACAGCGTAAATTGTAATGGTGTCCACATTGGTCACAACACACTCATTGAATGCCATCAATGGCCATCTGAGTCCTGAGGTCCTTTTTATAAAAAGTTATTTAGTTATTTACTTCCTTATTTATTACAGTTTATTCATTTTGTGTCCCAGCTGTAGCTCCTTCCCTTCTCCTCTCCCAACCCCACTCTCCCTCCCTTTTCTTCTCCTTTGCCCCTCTCCCAGTCCACTGATATGGGAGGTCCTCCTCCCCATTCATCTGACCCTAGTCTATCAGGTCTCATCAGGACTGTCTGCATTTTCTTCTTCTGTGTCCTGGCAAGGCTGCTCCCCACTCAGGGGGAGGTGATCAAAGAGGCAACCACTGAGTTCATGTCAGAGACAGCCTCTGTTCCCATTACTAGGGAACCCTCTTGGGCACTGAGCTGCCATGGGCTACATCTGTGCAGGGGTTCTAGGTTATCTCATGAGTGGTCCTTGTTTGGAGTATGTCTCACAAAACGACCTTTGTGCCCAGACTTTTTGGTTCTGTTGTTCTCTTTGTGGAGCTCCTGTCCCCTCCAGGTCTTTCTATCTCCTTCTTTCATAAGATTCTCTGCACTCTGCCCAAAATTTGGCTATGAGTCTCAGCCTCTGCTTTGATACCCTGCAGGACAGACTCTTTCAGAGGTCCTCGAGGTCCTCTGAGGTCTTTTTTTATCAGTATTGTTCCATGGTATAGAACCTGCATGATCATTTTTCTTGTTCTCTCAATCCCTAAGTTATTATCAATTAACATATGAATCAGTATTTTCAGCTGACTGATGCAGCCCCCACACCATATTTCCCAGAACCTACAAATATGTTTCCTTGAATACAAAAAAAACATATTGACGATAATATTAAGGCTTTTGAAGAGGGGAGAACTATTCTGAATTATTCAATGAGGAAAATCTTCTAAAAAGACAAAGAGAGAAGAGATGTGCCAAAGAGACAGAGATCCAAGCGAGGCAAGCCACGACTCAAGGAAGACAGCACCTTCTAGAGCCTACAGAAGGATCATAACTCCCCACAGACTACTGCCTCCAGATTTAACAGATAATAACTGTGTATTGTTAGAAGCCACTACGTTTGTAATCATTTATTTCATATGCATCAGGAAATGATTATACCTTTATGAAAACAAAAAAATTACCTCTTGGAGGAAACATGCGAGCATATTTTACCTGACAGTGCCCTTGTAAGGCATGAACTATTTATGTAAAAGCATATTTATTTATACAAGTGTATGTGTGTAACCCTTTGCGTGCTGGGTCTCTTGGAAAGTTCACATGATTGCTGTAGCTAAGATCCTTTGAGATGATCTCATCCCTGTTGAGAACACATGATCTGAGCCATATCCACCTTTCCTGGGTCAGTTCAAATTTATTAGTCTCCTTTGTAATTTTTCTAAACTGAACCAAACCATTCTGAATGGTGGGGATGTTTTAATGCTTACCTTTCCTGCTACCCGTTTTCCACCTTCAGCAAACCTTATGGTTTGTGCTCTATCAGTCAACCTATTTGCAAGGGTTTGGATATGAAAGGACCCCACTGGTTCACAATGTTCAAACACTGAGGCTTCAGCTGGTAGTGCTCTTTTGGGAGGTTGTGAAACCTTGTGAGCATTGGGTCTAGATGACAGACATAGAGTTGTAGGGGGAGTGGAATTTCATACGTGAGAGCCAGGTTCCTGCTGAGCTCTAAGCTTCCTGATGCCCTGACTTGTGAGCAAGCTGCTTCATGCTCCTGCCAGGCCAGAGCCGCCCCCACTGTGCTTCCCTAACGTGATGCCCTCAAACCAGTAGTTACAGGCTCCTCTCTCTATTTATCTCTGTCTCTCTGTGTATCTCTCTGTCTCTCTCTTTCTCTCTCTAAGCTGTTAGGCTGAGTCTTTTTAATAATTAATATCAATTTATTTGTCATATGTATAATACTACAACTTCATAATTTAAAGCAATTTCTTTTTCCCCTTTTATTAAACATAGATTCTTTTCTAATACATTATAATCTGGATAGTTTCCCCTCCTTCTACTCATCCCAGTTTCTTCCCTTAGTCCAGATCCATTCCCTTTCTGTCTCTCATTGGTTAAAAAACAGGCTTCTAAGAGATAACAATAAAGCCCAACAAAATAAGATATAGTAAGATAAAACAAACCGAAAAAAAAACCCCATCATATCGAGGATGAGCAACACCACAGAAAAATAAAATAGTTCCAAGAGAAGGCACAAGAATCAGAGACTCACTCCTGCACACTTTCAGGAGCCCCATAAAAGTCCTAAACTAAAAGCTATGGTATACATTCAGAGGACATGGTGCAAACCCGTATAGGCCCTGTGATTGTTGCTTCAGTCTCTGTGAGCTCACAGGAGCCTTGCTCAATTGTTTTAGAGAGGCCATCCTTCTCTTACCTGTTTCTTGTCAGTTCTTCACAAAAATAGTGTCCGTTGAGGAAACTCAGCTAGAAACTGCTTCCATAGGTTAGTCATACAAATGCAACTGATTCCTTTTGTGTCACACAAAATTTAGCCAACAGTCATCTTCCTTTTCTCTTATGGGACGAGCATCACTACTTCTTCAAACAAACCATCTTGGGGTGCAGCTGGACACTCTCGCTCTCTTGGTACTGTTACAAAGACACTGCATCTCACCAGGGTCCCTCTGAAGGCTCAGTTCTCAGAGCTGCACTGAGATGTCTCCATACAGCTTGACCAGAATGGAGACGATGGGGCCCTCACTTCACCTCACCTGCCTACCCCACACCTTTCATGCGGCTTTAGAGCATAACCTTGTCAACCACACCGCAGCGTATGAGCTTACTGATCCCTAAAATGCTCAGTCTTTGCTGATGGTCCTCCTGTTAGCACTTTGGAAAATTCTCATAGGCTTGTGTTCTTTCCTATTACATTGTTCTCTCTATTGGTACTTTCTTTAGAAGCAAACACTGATAACAGTCACCTTCTAGAATTCACTTCTCTGAAGTAGGTCTAGGAATGGGAATAGACAGAGGAGGCAATGGCCTTGAGACTAAAATGTAAGAAGGGGCCTGCCAAAGTCAGCAAGGAAAACAAGTAATATGCCAACAAAATCTCTTTAAAACAAAATTAATAAAAAACATGTTCACACTGCATAAAACATTACAATTTTAGATAAAGACAAGACTCAACAGTACCTTGTTAAAAGTAAAAACTCTATATCCTTATATACAATTGGCTGGCTTGTTATTTTAAAGGTTTTTTAGCATTTAAAAAATTAATGAAACTAGTGTATTACAGCTCATGTTATTTCGTGTTCAAATATGTATTTCATTTATTATAACTTCCCTGGTCTTAATAGAACAAAACACATGGACAATATTTTCCACTGAAAACAAGATAAGCCAAAAAGTTGACATTGAACATCTGTGGCCAGCTGTGAGCGGATACAGCGTTGCCCTAGGGAGGAAGGGCTGCCTGGATGTTTCATTCCAATCTGCACCTGATTATCCAACCTGTTTGAGATGGGAAGTACCGCTCTCCTTTTGGAACATCTTGGAGGCCCCACTGGGTAAACCTGATTACTGTTTGCTCACTAAGTTTAAATGGCCTTGTCAGCTTCAGAACTCCAGAGCAGGTGTGCAGTCCTTTTCATGAACTCCGGAGTCCCTGTCCATCCACTCAGCATTTGCTTGCAAGATCTTCTTCATTATTTGAGTAGGGTATTAAAATTCACTGCTTAATCTGGAACCACAGGAATATCCTAAAAAAAGCCTTTGTGAATCACTTAAGCCACGAAGTGAAAGCACCAGCTTAACTTAGAGTAGGCTGTTCGCTTTGAGCAGGTTGGTTTTAGCCATTTCTCCTACAGCAGACTTTGCAGCTATAACTTTGGCACCCACTAAAGGCTTCCTTCCTGAGCAGAAATCTAGGAATGAGTAAAAAAAAATTATGGAGAATGGTTTTTGGAACTATAGAAGCTGAGGCGATGGGGATGATCGGTTAGTTAAGTGCTTGCCAAACAAGCATGCATACATGTTAAAAACAAAAAAATGAAGACCCAGCAGGGTTTATGAGGAGATGGAAACCAAGGATCCCCATGGTTTGCTGGCAAGCCATCTAGCTGAGTCTGTCCTGCTCAGTAAGACGCCCTCTCAAAAAAAAAAAAAAGAAAAAGAAAAAAAGAAAAGCAGCAAGTGCTGCTTGAGAAGACACCTCAACCTCAGCCTTCCACACTCATTCTCATACACACACAGGCATACACACACACAATTAAGAATAATTACACATGTCATTACTAAACCTATAAAACTTCTATTCATTTTAAAGTAAGAGTGGAATAAGAATGGTGTAATTGGTAAATTACTTAGCATCTGCCTTATCAAATTCCACCAAGTTGTTTTGTGATAACAAGGTTTTTTTTTTCATTTTATTATTTTTGCTGTTGTTCATGGGAGCTGCTACATAAACCGCAGTGTCTCTTGCTTTAGAGACCATCAGAGTTATTTGAAAAGCTGTTGGAACTTAGATCTCTGCTGCTTTAGTTCAAGAGTTTCTGGTTCAGTAGATCACTGGCCTGCCCTGAGAATTTGCATTTCTGAAAATATCCCAAGGTGGAAAACCATCTACTCTACAAACAGCAATCTCTTGCAAAATTTAAACAAGAAGGAATAACATGGCTGTGCCTCTGCCATAACTACATGGCAACTTTTAATTGAGCAAAGCAAAAAATACACACGTACATGAACATAGGCATACACACATACATTAATGCATGCATACACACACATACACACATACATACTGATTTTTTTTTGCAATTAATAGAATAAAAAATAGCATCTCTCTGCCCTCCACTTACACTCAGATCTTTGGGGATCTTGTTAAACTGCAATGCTGACCCAGCAGGTGTGGAGAAAGCATGTATTTTTCTCTCAGGAAGTTGGTGTCACTAGCCCATAGACCACATTCCAAACAGCAAAAGACCAAATTAAACCCCTCGACGCCACTTCTATTATCCCTGCGATCACTGTGAGAAATGGGCTCCAAGTCCAGAGACAGGTTTCCTGTCCTTGATACAGGATTAGTTACAAAATAAAGTTCCACCACAAGTGTCTGTGGTGCATTTTCTTTCCATCAGGAGGACGCAAGGAAACATAGAGGACACAAGCCAGCATGAGATGTGCACAGTGGATGACGATGGTTAGGAATGATGCACCGCATTCTAAAATGTCTCCAAGAGAGAAGTCCCAATGTTTTACCACAAAGAAATGATAAATGTTTCCGGTGCAAGAAATAGAGGCTACCCTGATTTGATCATGACGAAAGGTATCTGTGAATCATGACTTCACGTTGTGCTCCATAAGTTTTCACCAATACAGTGTGCCAATCAACCATGTGTGTAATGTAGGTGTGGTGTATGAATTGAGGGTGAAGGTGTGCCACAGGGGGCCAGAGGAGGACAGCCACTGTCTTCATGTAATCTGTCTCTGCCTGCTTGCCTGCAGATGGTGTCTCTTACTGAATTAGAAGCCCACCATTTTGGCTAGCTAGCAAGCTCCAGAGATCCACGTTGTCTCTCATCCCCAATGCTGGAGTTTCAAGCTTACACAGCCACGTCCAGCTCTCTAAGGGAATGCTAGGGACTCAGGCTCAGCTTCCAGGACTTACATATCAAGTGCCGTACCCTCCCTACCCCAGCCATCTCCCAAGTCCTTACTTTAACGTCACAAAACTATTATACAAATTCCATGGATTAGAAGATAGAAAATCATGAGTGACCGTGCAGTTTCTTTCTCAAAGTCTTAAAAAAACCATAAAACTTTTCTCTTTTATTCATACAATATATTTTGATCACATTCTTTTTCCTTCTCCTACTTCTTCCAGATCTTCTCTTCTTGGTTAAGGGTGGACATTGTGCACACTTGCCCTTCTCAGTGTGAGGATTTTGTCTGGTTTGAACCTGTGCAGGTCTTATCATTTCTATCACAATCTGTATGAGTCCCTATGTGTATCAGTCCTTTTGTGTCTTAAAGATGCTGCTTTCTTGAAGTCATTCACCACCTTTGGCTCTTACAACCTTTCCACTTTCTCTTCTGCATAGATCCCTGAGACTTAAGAGAAAGGGTTTGATCATGATGTCCAATTAAGGGCCAACTGTTCTAAAGTCTTTCAGACTCTATGCATTGTGCAGTTGGGGGTCTGTGTCTTAGTTCCCTTGACTGTGGGAAGCTTCGCTGCTTGGGTTACAGCTACAGCTTCTTAAAGAGACCTCTTATCCCAGGCTCCTCTTCTTTCCTTGCCTTAGATTTCCCCGGTTCTCGGTAACTCCCCATCCATCCAGTTGTCTCCAACACCCTCACTCCACCCTCTTTCTCTTCAGTCTCATGCCAGGTCAGATTGTTCCATTTTGATCCTTGTTAATTGGCATCAAACACCGTGGTCAGGCGCCAAGGATGAGGCCCTCCGGTGTGTGCCGAGAAGCTTGGGAACAGCTTCTATTTGTCAAGTTCACAATCAGACACAGGGTATGCAACTTAATCCATGAGCATTGTCTCGAGGCAGACAGCTTTCTGAAGCCAATTCTTGGTGATTGTGTTAGTCAGGTTCTTCCGTCAGACATCATTAATAACTGTGGATGGGAAACCAGTTGTGCAGATCTCAGCACTAGTTCCAAGAGACAAGAAAAATATATATGTATCAGCTTGGGCTTTTTACATAAATTGAAGCTATGACATAAGACTTTTGTTCGGGGGTACTGGAGGAGCAATTCTTATCCAACATCCCAGCAGGTTTAATGAATATAGATGGACCATCTGGAATCTGACATGCCAAACAGAAATTGTCCTCTGAGACAAATGTTGAGCAGGACTACACCACAACATTTCCCACTAACAGACAATCTGAATTCATTGAAGACACCCAGAGGTCCTGTTGCCTCCTTATTTTCTCAAAGATGAAGCCAACTTTTCAGTTCTTACCACTTTAAGAAGTCTGCAGTACATTCCTATCTCATTATTTGTACCCCTCAGAAAATTGGTAAGATGTTGGCATGGAATGAACCACATTACTCCATCACACCATGTTGTGTGACAGAGCATCTCTGAACTAATTGATGCCTGACTCTCATCGAAGGCCGTGTCAAGTTAATTGATATTAATACTGGGTATTTTGAAAATCAGTCAGATAACCCACACCATCATATATTCTGTACTCATCTATAGATTAAACAAGACTATCACAAAGCAACTTTGACTTGTAGGAAAGTTCCTGGGTTCTTGTAGGACTACACATGCCTACCATGTCCTCAGCAATCCCTGGAACACAATTGAATGAGCGTTATTAAACCAGTGCCCATTTCTCAGTGACCTTTGCTTTACATACTACACACTACCTGGTTGCTTCATCATAGAAAGCCTTAGAAGGGAGTTTCTCAAGCGAATGCCAACAATGTCTATACTTTCCAAAGAAACCAGTATGCATTCTCTTTGTGCCCAAAGAGACCCATTCTCTTTGGATTTCACCACTAGGAAAGGCAAGGTCAAATTTTGAACTTGGTTTTATTAACATATTAGCCCTTAGGTAGTGTAATTTTACACACTCTTCTTCCAACCTGTCCTTTTTTCTTTCTTTCTTGGAAGTTCTGAGAGAGGGATGGGAAGGCAGAAAAAAAGAAAGGAAGGGGGAGTGAGAGAAAATGAGGAACATGATACATCTGTTGAAATGATATTAAACTAAGAAATATTCAAGGAAAAAACATCTCTTTTCTCCTTCCTTGATGTCACCGGAGGCAAAAATATATATATTGCTGATTTTTATGAAAGAGCAATGATTTCTTAAATAAGTAGAAAAGTTTAACACAAGCTTCACAACTTTCCAGTTTCAGGCAAATAGCATCGACAAGCTTCAGTGGCTACGAGAAAACATGGTGGCGAGGACTGTGGTCCTGCTCAGACCCACAAATTTGCTTCCTCCTAAACAGAAGCAAACATAAAACTCTCCACTGTGCGCACTGAGGCAGGAGTCAGTGAACTGCGAAGGCCTTTACTCCCGATCTGAAGCACCAGCAGCCATGGAAGCCATTGGGAGTGACACAGAGGGAGGTGGTACTGGCCTGTGGGGCTGCCACCCTACAGAGCCCACCGCCGAGATGACACCAGAGAAGGTCCAAGCACCTCCACCCCCACCCTGCCCCGCCATGCTGCTTCCCCTCTGGAGCAAGCGTCCTCTTTGACCAATATTAAGGGAAAGCAATAGTATCATTCTGGAACATAATAAAACATAGATTTAGAAACATACTTCAGTAAATGAAACATTAGTAGGCTCTCGAGAGACATAAACAGAAAAAAAAAAGTGTATGCTCTCATGTTTCCTATTTTGCTTTCAGAACCATGATTGGGATGGATATGAAAATCCCCATCTAATTTGAAATATATGTTTTCTGCATGTAGGATTTCATAGGAACATTCCCACAGTTATTAGGGCTGTATCAAGATCATGCACTAGCCCAGTACATTTAAAGAAAAATAAGAAAAGCCCCAGTTCCTGATAGAGTTCATTACTGCCATTTTGCAAAGGTGGTCACAGCTGCAGGGTGCAAAGGCCAAAAGGAGAATTAGACCGATAAGCTCGCTATTCCCACGGGTCTGCATTTGCCCGTTCCTATAGCTGCTGTGTTATCGCCGTCACACAGGAACGCCACATCAAATATGAAAGCCATGTATTTGAAGTTAATTGTGGTTTTTCTATTCAAAACAAAACAAAACAAAAAGTCACGCTTTTAGCTAACTCCCTTCCATGTAAAGCCATGTGAGCAAGAGAGACGACAACTGGGCTGCTGTTAATAAAGGATGTTGGTGATTACTCATTGACATTAGCTGCTGGGTGCAAGCTAGGAGACCATTTTTTTAATAAGGACTGTCAGGACCAACTGGAAGCAAAATACCAAGTGGACAGATAGGGGAGATGAACCAATCAGTACAGTGTTTGCCCTGCAAGCATGAGAACCTGAATTAAGAATCCACAGCACTCACTTTAAAAAGCCAGGCACGGTAGCGTGTGCCTATAATTCCTTCGCTGGGGAGACTGAAATAGGTGGGATTCCTGGAGTTTGATGGCCAGATAATCCGCCTATTTGGCAAACTCCAGGCCAGAAAGGGTTTTTGTCTCAAAAACCAGACACCTTAGGAATAACACGCAAGGTCGTCCTATGGCTCCACACACAAATGTCCACAAAAACACACACACACTCTCTCTCTCACGTGCAAGCAAATGCACAAGAGAATGGAGATAGACAAAGACAGATAGAGAAAGAATTGAAGGCAAGAAACCTGCAAAAGAAAAGCTTCCCTTTCTTCTTCTCTTTCTTCAGCATTCACACTGATTCTTAACAAATCTATCCCTGGGGACAGACCATTTGTTTGCCGTTGGTCTTGGCACATACCTGACGCCCAGGTGTGGTGGTAATTCTGGGCTTATTTTGCCCAGAGGAAACTGTCAATCATCTTTGATTCAACGTTATAGTTTAAGGATAATTTGCATATCAGAAAATATATTCATTTTACTGAGCAGTGCAATCACACTACATTCCAGTGTTGAAGTACATTGACCATATCAAAAGATTTTATGGTTTCTATGTATTCTGATTTCACCCAGGCAAAACTAATGTTCTTTCTGGAAGTATATACTTAAAAGAAATCTGGTCATTTCATACAGATGGAATCAGGCTGAGAAAACAATAAGCTTTATTTTACCTGGTTTGAAAGAAAAAATTATAATTGACTTCTCCCCTGCCTCTCCCTGGAGAAATAATGAAAGTGATTTTTTTTAATGTTTAAATATTTGGTCCCTTGAATTACATCTAACCTGAAGCCACAACAATTTTCTAGATATGGTTCAACTGTTTCCATTTCCTCACTAAATAAGTAGCTACTTGTTGTTACTGGTTTTTGTTAAATTGTTTCTTGTTGTTGATGTTGTTAAAATACAACTTTTATTGACCGTTGAATTCTAATATGATTTTGCCATTATTGTCTGGTATTGTTCTGGCATTTTTTATTCTTTTCTAGAGCATCAATCTCTTTGTGTGATATTGCTATGCTCTCCATGGGGACAACAGAGATGACTTAGTAATTAAATGCATGAACTCCTCTTGCAGAAAATCAGAGATTTATATTTGGCTCACAACCGTCTGTAACTCCTGCATCAGGGGGATCTGAGACTTGTTGCTTAGAAAGTACCTCCACTCTCATTTGCATACACATTCACACACACAAACACACATATATGTA
This sequence comes from Pachyuromys duprasi, assembly GCA_028658305.1. NCBI lineage: Eukaryota > Metazoa > Chordata > Mammalia > Rodentia > Muridae > Pachyuromys > Pachyuromys duprasi. The sequence continues at coordinate 51,060,083 of CM053758.1, forward strand.
AGCATACACAAACAGACAAACACACACATAAACACTCATACACAAACATGCACATACATACATACACAAACACACGCATATACACACATACACGCACAATTAAAAATAATAAAAATAAATCTTAAAATTTATATTAAATGATGTTTGTATTTTCTTAAGTTCTTTTTAAAATATGTTCATTGTTCCTGTTTAGATATTTTTCCCATTAAATTGTGACTTCGGGGAGGAACCGTTTGTAATTTGAGGTTTCACAACACAGAAACCTTTAAAACCAGGACATCTCAGTCGACATGAAAGGGAACTGGGTCCAGGCTTAGTGCTGCATCTGTTTAGGGGAAAGTTCTCGGCCCACCTGGGGGACAGAGTAGTTCAAAGACAGCCTGAATAATTCAGTGCGAGTCTCCCTCAACACAGAATATATGTTTTAAAAGGAGGTCTTGGGCTGTAGTTCAGTGCTAGAGCTCTCTCCTGCCTTTTGTAAGCCCTAGATTTAATCCTCAGTACTCCAGAAAAAGAATGAAAAGAAAGGAAAGCTATACATGATTTTTCTGAACTACAAACTAAAATTAAATAATCAGAGACCATAAGTAGAATCAAAAACCACAGCGGAGAACACATGCAATTTATATCATAAATGATGGGCTAACTGCACTAAGATTTTAGGAATTACTAGAAATCTTAAAAAATAGAAATACATAAAAACACAGATGTGTATAATTTATGAAACAGGACCACTAGCGCGACTGCTAAACAGCCTCACATGCTCTGCTTCTCCCTCCCTGTCTGAACACTCACCCTAGCGATGCCACTGTAGTAAACGCAATATGCTTTGGGAGAACAGTTTCTTTTAGCCCAATTAAAGCTAAAGTTGAAAGGATGACACTGCATAGAGAGGAGGTGGAAGTTCAGTTTCTGTACTCAGAGATGTTTTAGTAGCTATTGAATCATCCCACACACAAAAAGATCACTACAGAAACACCAGTGACATATGTGTGGGTAACGTTTCTAATTAGAAATGGGAAATTTCAGGCTGGAGTTAGGATCCTTCCTGACGGAGATCAAGGCAGGGACTGGTCACCAGCTGGGAATCACGTGATTTCCAGGAGAAGCAGGCTCCTCTTTGGAACACCCAGGCCTGTGTAGGGTTGCTGCTAAAGGAATTTTCCTGCCATCTCATCTCTTTCAAGTCTGGGTGCAAGATTACACGCTATAATACCTATTGGTGCTTCTTATGATTTACATAGCACGTCATATGTCCATAACAATGCGCAATGTTCTTCATTTAATAGATGAGCTAGACAATGCACTGACATCATTTTAAGCATTTTTCTGTTGTCTAAAATCCCACAGTTGTTAAATAGCACATTTACCTGCCTTTATACACTAGGCACAATCCTCATAAGCAAAGAGGGTCCATTTGGTGAACCTAAAAGACCTTCAGGAAGCTTTACAGCCTTCTGTGTATTTGATGCATTTGTTTTTAAAAAGGCAAATAATCGGTGTAGTTATCAAATTTTCAATGGACAAGAGAAACAAAATTTTAAAAATCCTCACTCTGCAGAAAAACTTCCCCTTGAACTGAAAATAATTCATTCCCACGTACAGGATAAGGCAATACAATTAATTTAAATAGCAAAGTATTCAGGGCTCTCATTCAGAGCTGTGGCTTGAACTTATTCTGCGGAGCCACGCTTGTGTTAGAGCCGAAAGACAGCAGACAGTGACTTGGGATGGAGAAGCAAGAGAAAGAATCCATGGGTTCTATTGTAGCCTGTGAACTTGCCTTGGGAAAGTCAGGCAGCCCCCTGAAAGTCACCGAGTGTTGCTGGCTCTGAGTCAAGCTCATTCATCTCACCCAGATCCTAGAGAAACGCAGCTTGAAAAGAATAACTGTATTCTCTATGAGCCTCATGCAAATTTGAAATAAAAAGTTGTTCTCCTTTCTTGTCTCAAAAAGGTTGCCTTGTTAAAATGAGTGCATGTGCACGGATTTCATAGCCTAATCGGTGAGTTTGTTTTGCCTGGAACAGGAAAATTTTCTTTGACTGGTTTGTTCTTGTGACTGGTTTTCATGTACAAATCACAAAGGGATTTGAGAACCAACAAGAGATTACAGCTCATTTTTAAAAGAATACCCAAATCTCCTTACAGCTTGTTTTGTTTTCCAGAACAAAGTGAATAAGATTTCTCAAAAAGAAAGCAGTGAAATTCTTCCTAGAGAAACGGGGATTTAACGTTACATTTCTGAAAGGGACAGAAGACAGAAGAGCCAAGGGACATGGCCAAAGCGAATCTTCTGTGCTTTGTAAAGCCTGAAAATACTCTCGGCTTCCAGAGGCTTCAACTTCCAGCCGTTAGCCCCTTTTTGCTTATAGTCCCTCACAGCCAACCTGCAGCTGTTGCACACATTTGAGAATAAACACTGATTTATAATGATATATTGTTTGTCAGAGTAGAGAAGGGAGAGTTTGAACTCTGACGAACAGCTGGATAAAGTCAAGGATCCAACATACTTCCTTTCCTACGTCGGTCACCACCACCGTATACACCAACCCAGCCACAGCTGCTTCTCTGAAGAGTGTGGTGGTTTCTATCATCTTGCCTCGCCGTTTATTCTTCAGTCATCTGGCGTGGGTCGCCCTGACCCTTGGACGTTTTGCCCATTGTGAAACACACGTCTGAGAATTCATGAGAAGAAACCCCGTGCAGAGCATCGTCTATACTCTCAGACTGAAATTAACCGTAACCAGACGACATGCATGCCTCGAGTCAAATCACTCATGTTACAGAGGAAACACAACAGCAAGTCCGTGGCTGGAAAAGATTGCCTGGATCGCGCCTGTGGCAGAACCATTAACAAGCATAGAAGCAAAATACAAAAAAATACAAATGTGCTTTACGTCTCTTGGGTGGTTCAGTATTCGGTTGGTCACATCCGGATGGCAAGCCTTGGAGAGACACCGAAATGCATCTTCCTTGAAGATCCCTCTGAGGCTGGGAGAGCATAGCTCCATAGTATAGTTTGCTTAGCATGGGCAAGGCCCTAGGATCAAGCCCTAGCACCTCAGAGGATAAAAAAAAAATCAAAGGAATAAACTAAACCAAAGTCTCTCCAGAGCCAAGAGATGAACTGTACAGAAACGCTTCCATCATGGATGGAAGAGGCAAAGAACCTAATAACCCTCCCCCACCAACAATGTATAATTTATTCGTTTATTATGATCTACTGTGACAATACCCTGTACAACCAAGATGAATTATTTAATTTTGATGTGTCAAACACTTCCAATTTAGGTCCACACTATCAAAATGCTCATACTCTCACGATATAAATTGCAAAATTTTAAGATTTCAAAGCTGTTTCTTCCTGGTGGCTATGGCCTTCTTGCAAATTTGCTTTTCTTGTATGTTAAAGTATTTATCGATTTGGGCTTCATGAGCCAGGGATGACGGCACATACCTGTAATCGCTGCATGAATTTGACATGTGAAGCCCAGACTACATGGGGAGAGACCCTGTCTCAAAACAGACCATCTTAGCTTCAGAGACCATGATTAATACAAATATAGTCAGATTTTATATCTCTGGGAGTAGTGATTAAGCTGTCGTTTTAAACCTCTCTTAATCCTCCATCATGTGTACAACAAAGTAAAAATAGAATCTCGGAATATGTACAAAACTAAAGCCAAACCCGAACTAATTTAAGCCCTTCTAGGACTGAAACTGATTATACTTTGCCAATATCCTAAAATTCCAACAGAACACCATTAAGCCCTATGTGATCCAAAGAGTCTGAGTATTTCAAAAGTAATATCTGACACTAAATAAATCATTTTTATAATTAAGCATTGAAAGAACAGAAACAAATGACCAAACTCAGATAACAGAATAACCTTTGTAATGAGCCCAATATTGAAATAATCAACCACAGATATTGAAGAAATCTGTAATTAATATGATTAAAACAACAAGAAATCAATGTAGAATTTTGCCTAATAAACAACATCTGCTAAAAAAAAAATCCAAAGGGAATTAATTACAGGCCTGAGAAAATATTTAATGGAATTAAATCAATTCACAAGATGAGTTTAATAACAGAATGCTGAGTTGATGACTGAAAGGAACAGTTCATGGAGGAGGGACTCAAGGAGGACTCTTCCTCCCTGTGGAACTGTTTGTTACTGATGGAGTCAAGGAAGAAGATAAGAATTGCCTTCAGTTGTGTACTCAGTGTTGATTCCAACATGCATCAGTGCACACTCTCAATTCAGCAGTCACACAACAACTAAACACCTGGTTGAAGAAGTGAGTCACAAAACAAAACCAAAAGTCACGAACCTGGGAGAGAAGAAAGACAGGGGAAGTGGGAGAATAAGGTTAGGAGTGAACAAAAAATAGGATGTGAGGGAAGGAGTTATCAGAACACATTGTATAAATGTATGAAATGCTCAAACAACGAAATTAATCAAAAATAAACAAATAAATCAGATTGAATTTTAAAGTATGTGGGGCACAGGAAATCCTAATGTGCGTCTAATTAGGGAGGCCTAAAGATGAAGTATGATGGTGCAGCATTTGAATACAAAACAACTAAGAATTCCTCAAAGTGTAAGTAAAGCATCAAGCTACACGTTTTAAAAAGTAACTCCAAAATAAAATAAAAAAAACCAATCCAGCAGAATTAATTCAAATACAAAAATTAAAGCCATAGACCCTGTAGTAAACCACTTCAAACCAGAAATAGAGTATCTTTTAAAATGCAAATTATGAAGTGGGTACCCTAGTAAGGGGAACAGGGACTATTTCGGACATGAACTCAATGGCTGGCTCTTTGACCCCCTCCCCCAAGGGAGGAGCAGCCTTGCTAGGCCACAGAAGAGGACATTGCAGCAGGTCCTGAAGAGACCTGATAAACTAGAGTTAGATGGAAGGGGAGGAGGACCTCCCCTATCAGTGGACTTGGAAAGGGGCAGGGAGGAGATGAGGGAGGGATGGGGGGGATAGGGAGGGAATGCGGGAGGGGGCTACGGCTGGGATGCAAAGTACATAACCTATGATTAATATAAAATTAAATTAAATTAAAATGTTAAAAAAGATGCAGATTATGTGTTTCTATCAACATATATAGACACTAGCAAGTTAAATAATAAAGCTTTCTAATCACTGATATGCTAAAGAATGAGAACGGTAGAGTGATAGGTTTGAATATTCAATAATCCCGACTCATTTCTACATGACCTTTATGGCTGTCTAGTCCAAAGACTACTCTAATTCCCCAAACTCCAAAAGGCAGTCCATAGATCCAGAAATGAGCTTAACCTGGACTGTTGGAGGATTTCTGGTCAGCATTCCTTAGGAACTTGTGAAGCCAGTTCCCATCTTCCCATCTTCCTCAAGGAGTCATTTCCCATTCCTCTGGCAGAAGAGACACATGACTACCTGTGCTATTAGCATATCAAAGCTCATGCTGAACTCCAGGCTTCTTCAGTATCACAGGTCCCTGTGACACATTTCAAAGTCCACACTAATATCCTAGCCCATCTCACTTCCTCTACCCTAAACTCCCTCTAGCTCCAATTCATGGGCTTCCCTTCCCCTAGCTACTCCTTCTTATAACCCTGCTATTCTCACTGTTCTATCTATCTGTTTGTCTATCTGTCTATCTCGCACTTACTCTTATTCTGTTATTCTCTCTTGTTATGCTCTATTCTCTGTCTCTTGCTATCTCTGCTATTCTCTCCCACTCTCCTCCTTCCCTTGGCCATGTTCAGTGTGCTGGACATCTTTAGTCTGTTCTGTTTCTCTCTGCTCTCTCTCTCTTATAATTACAATAAAAACCTTAAGCATATCATGAAGTGCTCATGTCAGCAGTTTCTTTATTTGCACCCCTTATATCCAATGGCCTTCCGTTTTCTCTCTTATTGTTTTCTGACACTGGCCCATATTTAGAAATCATCCGAATAGAAAACTATTAGAGTTAGCTAAGTATCTATTCAAATGAGCTATGATGACTGTGAATACAAATGCATTCTTATCAACCAATGCAATAGACATGACTCACAAATAAACTTCACAATTGTTAGGACTAAGGTTTACTTTATTTAAGGGATAGTAATTCTGTGTTTAGAGAGAAGGGTGGGGGAGGAAGAAAGAAAGGACACTTGAAACATGAAGCATTGATATAGAATAACCAAAGCCCTAAATAAATAAGATAAATTTTGCAAAACATAGGAACTTGATATTAGTAACTGATACAAAATATATTAAGACATATGTGCAAACAGAAAAGCAAGAAACAATAGCATGATCTGAGCTGAGTAGATGGCTCAGAAGCTAAGAATACATAGTGCTACAGGACCCAAGTCCAGTTTCCATTATCCACAGTGAGCACTTTAAAACTACTATAATTCCAGCTTCAAAAAATCCAATGTGCTCTTCTGACTTCCATGTGTATTCAAGTCTCAGTCTCTCTCTCTCTCTCTCTCTCTCTCTCTCTCTCTCTCTCTCTCTCTCTCTCTCTCTCTCTTTCACACACACACACACAAAAGCACAGAATTTTTTAATATATGATTTATGATTTCTCTGCAGTATAAAATTGAAATATTCAGATGATTTTTTATTATTTTGTTCAGAATTTTTTTACTATCCTGGATCTTTTGTGTTTCCATATAAAATTCACATATAAATGTACAGAGCTAGAAACAGTCATATTGAGTGAAGTAACCCAAACCCAGAAATACAAATATCATGCTTTCTCTCATGTTAACTTTGCCTCTTTAGATATGTGTGCCTTATAAGGAATATCCACAGAGGTCAAAATGGCAAGGGACTATTGAGAGGGGGCTTTCATAAGAAAGAAGATAGAATGCTGTGATATATAGGGAGACTAGAAAGAAACCATTAGTGAGAGCCGACAGGTGAAATGCTGGGGCAGGAAGATCTAAGGAGAGAGAGGTAAAGGAAGATAGGGGATTAAGGGATAGAAGAGAGGGTTAACCGAAAGAAGAGTATGTAAACTATGGAAACCTATTATCTTGAAACCCAATTAAAAATATAATTGGAAGAGATGGTAGAACACATGTAATACAAAAGGAGGATACTTGAAGTTAAAGGTTTAAGGAGGGTCAGGGGATGGGATGAGAAGAGGGGTTAAAAGGTGTAGTAGCCGAAACTTAGGATGTATAAAGACCAATGGAAGTCCTGGTTAGCAAGCTAGTCCTGGACTCCCTTACATAAGCTATTATCATTGCTCTTGTGTTATCTGAGGGGGTCCCTGCAGGAGTCAGACAGGGAAGCAAACCTCATGAGGAGAAAAGAATGAAAACCCAGTGGAGATGAGAGAAAAATTTAAATCACAAACCTGAACAAAGGCCAGACAGGTAGAGACAGGTCCAGCCACCTACGGGGAAGAACCAGCCATAATGCATTCTTTCCTGCCCACTAGAGATACAGTTCGCTAGGAAACCAACTCCTCTCCCCTCAGACAGACAAACAAGGGAAGCCAGACCATTAATGGTTTGGGTGCCTTCCTATAGCAAATCAGTTCAAAATGCAGCATCCCCTTTTGTGTTTTGACCAATGGACACTTGCCAGGCAGGAGTCCCCCTGCTTCAGGCTTGCCTGGGGAGGGCCTAGACTCTTTAAATCAAACATGATTTAAACCTGAGCACAAGGCTCTCTGCTCTTAACCACTATGGCGGTGAGGTTGTGTGAGCCCAAGCTATACCTTGCCGTAAAAAGATCCTCACGTGTTTTGCAATGGGCTTGACTCCTGGTCTCATGAATCTGGCACAACACAGATTGACTTCATTAACCTTGATTAAACTTCTGGGAGTCTAATGCCAGGCAGTTTATTGTCAACATATTCAAAACATAGTAAAATTTGGGGAAAGGTTCCCAGGAAACAATTAATCTAATAAGTCTAATTTCTGGTGTACAATGAAGCTTGAGGTGTGGTTACATAGAAGCTTTGTTACAAAGTACATGTGTCCATGAGGGTGGGTTTTATAGCTAAAAGTTCTAGAATCTAGTGTGATCTCTACCAATATGTCTGATTAGCAGGCCATAAAGTACTAATGACATCTACCCTAAGGATGGGTAATGGTCTAGGGAGGGAAGAGTTTAGAATAACCATCCTTGGGTATTTGGATGAGGTCTGTCCCTTCAAATAGCAAAAAAATGTCACCAGGTCCTTAACAACTTCCATTTTCAGGTTTCTGGATGGAATGCGGATATTTGATTTTTATCTCCTCCATTGAAGAGACATCCCTTTGTGATTAACATTCCTGGTTCTCTTAGCGCTTCTCTGCGAGTGCAAGAATTTATGTGTCCCCAACAGTTACCCAACATAACTAAATGTTAAGGCTCTATTGCTGAAGGACACAACACATTGGTATCAGGTCATAAAGAAATCAACCTGCAACCACCTGGGAACCTTTACCTATGCTGGATAGCTTTCATAGCGCTGAAAAGTGCTATGTAGGCTGATGGCAGGTAATGATATCAATATCTTTAATGCTAGTATCTGCACAGTATAATTCCAGTCTGCCAGGTAAGATATACCCATTGTGCATCAGTGGCATTGCTACTATGAAGGAACTCATTACTGTTAGGTTGGAACTGAAACTTACTCCCTAGGAGAAATTCACACTTGGTACAGTAAATCCAGCCAAAAGCCCATGGCTAGGAAGTCAGAAGCCATTTTGGAGAATTCTGCTATTGTTATTTTGTTAATTGATCATGTTGTTAAGCTGCCTTCTAAATACTTCTTTATGTTCATAGTCATCGACTGCCCTCACACTCGTCAGAGACTCTTCTTTTCCCAGTGGGAAGTAGTTAGTACAGAGATCCACAAATGGTCAACATGCTGAGAATAAGGGATGTGAATGCTCGCCCCTAAACAAGACATATTTATCAATCTCCTGCCTCAGGGAACATTCTGAAAGGAGAGGCAGAAAGAATTAAGAACCAGAGGGGTTGAGTGAAGTCTGTGAGATGCTATCTTCTAGACAGAACATAGCTCAGGGACTCACACCTCTTGAGATTACCTGTAGAATATCAAATTTGTCACAATTCCATCTTGAGTGGGGAAGGAATTCATAAAGTCCCTCCCCTGGCTGGGTAGCAACTGGCAGTTGATGGTGGCCAGGGGAGAGATAGTCATCTTCTTTAGGACTCTGGTCCATGCTCTACTACATGCTCACACACCCAAGTACACACAGGCAGCACTAATTGAATGCAGAGAGATATATAAACAAAATAAATAGAATGTTGTCTTAGTTACTAATCTATTACTGTGAAGAGACACCAAGATCAAGGCACCTCTTATAAAAGAAAGCATTTAATTCAGGGCTTGCTTACATTTTCAGAGGTTATTTCATTATCATCATGGTGGACAGCTTGGCAAGCAGGCAGGCAGGTTTGGCTCTGGAGAGGTAGCTGAGAGTTACATCCTGATCTATAAACAGAAAGAGGGAGGGAGACCCTAGGCCTGTGTGTGCTTTTAAAACCGCAAAGCCTACCCACAGTGACACATCCTCCAACAAGGTCTTACCTCCTAATATTTCAAATATATGAGCCTCTGGGGCCCATTTTTATTCAAACCACCATAGATGTTATGTTGGGAGGGGACCTGGAAGAATTTAAAAGGTTAAGTGTGGTGATTTGAATGAAAATGGCCCCCAAAGGTGCATAAGGAGTGACATTATTTAAAAGGATTAGGACCTGGGGCTTGTTGGAATAGATACCCTCTTATTGGAGGAAATATGTCTTGGGGATGGGCTTTGAGGTATCAGAAGCTCAAACCAAGCCCAGTGCTGCTCTCTCTCTCCTCTCTCTCTTCTCTCTCTTCTCTCTTCTCTCTTCTCTTTTCTCTCTTCTCTCCTCTCTCCTCTCTCTTCTCTCCTCTCTCCTCTCTTCTCTGTCTCTGTCTCTCTCTGTGTCTCTCTCTCTGTGTCTCTCTCTCTCTCTCTCTCTCTCTCTCTCTCTCTCTCTCTCTCTCTCTCTCTCTCTCTCTCTCTCTCTCTCTCTCTGCTGCAACCTGTGGATCAGGATGTAGAACTCCTGGCTCCTTCTCCAGCACCATAGCTGTTTACTTGCTGCCATGATTCAGGCTATGACTATAATGGACTAAAACTCTAAGCCAGCGCCAATTAAATGTTTTTTTCTTTATAAAAGTTGCAGTGGTCATGGTATGAAGTAGAAGTTTCTGGTTTCTTTGCAGACTCAGTTGTGTCATGTGATATTTTGCTGTCTTGTGAGAGGGCACATGATGTTTTGCTGTGAGCTGTCTCATTCGAGGGGCATGATTTTGGCTAGCTGAAAACATCCACGGGTGGACTCTGAGAAGAGGAGATATATAGAAGCCCAAGGACACTGAGACAACACTCTTTGGATTCACTTTACTTTGCTGGTCTTCGTTCTTTGACACTTTGCTTCACAGAGAGAAAGGTTCCAGATAACTCGGAGCAATCCAACTAAGTCTTATGGCTTTCACTGACTTGTTCCAAGTCAGTGGAGTCTTGCAGTTTCTGCTGAATTGTGCTGATTTGTGTTGCTGTTTGGTGTTGGCATTTGGACTGGACTCTTGGTATCCAGACAACAAAGAGTGGACTCATCCCAAGGAACTATGTCTAAAAGGGTCCACAACCCCCTTTTTCTAATAATCTTCTTTCTCCCCTATCTTTCATCAGTGGGTTGAAAGGGAGGTAGAAGCATTTAAGAATCCTAAGTAAAGTAAATTTGTTGAAAAAATTCTAAGCCTACAGTGGTGTCTATTCACAGCCATAGGACTCTAAGAAAGTAAGTCTAATTAGAATCATGAAACATCATACCCATGTATGAAATTCTCAAAGAATTAGGTTTTTATATGTTGGGGAAAAAAACTGAAGCATGAAGGATAAAGATTTAGATAAGGTAATTCTCATAGTTACTGGGATTCCATAACTTCATGTCAGGGGCTGATCAGGTTGTTCACATTCCTGTTCCATCACTCAGTGTGTACCCTCAGAAAACCCACGTTTGCTGTCTTAGCCTTTTCATCTAAAATCTAGACATATAGCACCCCCCTCTTTCTCTGTGTGTATGTGTGTGTATCTGTCTGTCTGTGCGTGTCTGTGTCTATGCCTGTGTGTGTGTCTATGTCTGTAAGTTTCTCTGTGTGTGTGTCTGTGTGATATACCAACTTCAGTTGTCTTGCCTCAATTTCATTCATCTTGATTTTCTCAGACAGGGTCTCTCACTGACCTGGAACTAGCCAAGTAGGCCAGGCTGCATGGACAGTGAGCCCCAGGGATCCTTTTTCTCTGCTTCCCCAGTGATAGGATTCTAGAGGATGGAACCCAAGTCCTCGTGTCTACAAGACAGGCTCTCTCCCGACTTATCTAACTCTCCAGCTCCAGAGCCTAACCTGAAAAGGAAACAAATGCTGGATTTCCCTAGAGCCAAGTACAGTCAGTGCTAGCAGTGATGTTTCTATACCTTAGGAATGAATGAGAGGAACATGAAACAATTTGTTTCATACCTATCACACAGATCAGGCAATGGTGAGATTTGGCAGATGTCCCTGTATGTGAACCCAGATTTAAAAAAAAAAAAACACTGAATGCACAGCACCATTTTTTGTATGCTCTACAAGTCGGAAAGGTAAATCAGTCAATAGCCAATTTTAAGTAGTTATTCCCAAGTCTATCTCCAAACACAAAATAGTACCTAGTTGTAAGGAAAACATCAGTAGAAAAATCAAAAACACCCTTTAAAAGTAAGCACACAAGCAGTTTGCCCTGGGAAAGTAATTTGTTTCCTCTGTCACTATTAGAAAAAGAAGTCATATATCAGATCCACTGAAAAAAAAAAAAAAGAAAAAGAGGCTGGGAGAGATGAACATGTCCCAGACAGCACAGCACATATTGTTAACACAGAACAAACTAAGATGTGCAAATAAACAGAGGGAGAAAGGGTGGCAGAGATGGAGCGCCTGGAATGTACACAAGTGTGCATCTCAAGTACCCCTGCCACTAAGTAAGATTGTCTCTTAAAATGTTCCACTTACCTCAGTCAATCCCTCCGAGTCTTCCATCCACCCACTAACACATAATGTAGTGCCCTGAGTAACCACCCCGACCTAGTCCATAAACCACAACAAATCACCCTTAAGTTTCCAATTCCGTGAGAATTTAACTTTTGCAAGGAATGGCCTACAAAATTCCAGCAAAAGCATCATCTTAGATCCTTCTGGCTGTGGCATAAAGGGCTGGCATAATCCCAGAAATGCCATGAATGAAATACCTATGAAATCGAATTCCACTAAGAAGGGAAGGAGATCATCGAGGGGACCTGAGAGGAGGAACAAAGCGGAGTCAGCAGCTTCTGGATGCAGCGCAGGGACTCTTAAACACCCCCGCCCCAGAGCCTGTCAACTGCCTATCGTTAGACAGAATCATTCCTGTTGTAATTATAATACTTTTCCCTTCTCAGATACATAATCAGTTCTATCAGTGAGGCGAAAGAGAATCAAAATCTCATTTAAATTTAACTCAGCCACAACATGCCAGAATGAGGGCAGGAGTGGGGATAGTGAGTTTATGTTTAAAATATATATATATATATATATATATATATATATATATATATATATATACTGTAGTATGACTTTATTCTTGGATTCTGTGGCTTCACTTTGAACATTCCAAGACATATCTGTTGAAGGAAGTGCACTAGGCCATGATAACCATACTGACCTGTTAATAAGTGGAAACGTGCCTGCGATGACAGCTCTGGAGGCTGAAGATGGTTGGTAACTTTATTCTGAGAAGGCAGATGCAATACTCTTGCTGTGAATTAGAAGTGTTTTTGCTGTTTGACTGTAGTTGGTCCCAGCCTTGGAGTAACGTGTCTAATTTATGTCCTTGCTTTAACTTTGACTGATGCTGTGTTCATCCAAAAGCCAGTTAACCTCCCTGCACCTAGAGTAATTAAACCTGGAAGAGCAATTCAGACTGCACAAAGTTGTGAATATTCAATGAGGATTTACTCGGAAATGCCTGGATAATCATAAATCAGCATAGAAAATTAAAATGATACTATTGTTTTGCATAAATTAATTTCATTACTTTGCACAAATAATAGTATGCAAAGAAGGCCAATGCACTGCCTTCGTTTTAGACGTCAAGGTCAGTGGCTTGCTTTATTGTTGATGTGGAACCCACCTTTCAGTGTCCTGGCAACTAGTTCTACAATTTCAACTCCAGCTCCCAATATATGATGTTAGGAAGGCCACTGAAATTTCTTCCTTGTTCAAATAAAAATATGGGAGTTGGACCAGGTAATCTCTAGGATCCTATTCTGTATGGCTTTATAGGATTCTCTAGTCCCATAAATCATATGGATAACAAAAAAATCATTTCTCTCTTTGCTTGGTATATTTTGTTTTGCTTTTATTTCTGCCCTGAGAGTACCTTGAGCTTGGAGATTTTTCCAAGCCCAAAGAAAGAGAAAGGGAGAGTTCTGGAAGGCAAAACTGCCCTGACTCATTTCCACTGCCACCGTGAAGCACCTCAACTGACTCTCGCCATTTGTTCTCAGTACAAAGGAGTCCAGCGTTCTAGGAGACAAACATGTGACAAGGAGTTGGTAGATTTGTTCAGAAGGGAATCTGTTGAAAGGGAAAAAAAGAATGTGTGTCAGTGGGTACACAGGTCATATGAGACAGGTGAAGCCTCAAGAGGTATAGGGTGGATTGGGTAATTTCAACTGGGCAAGAGTGGGCAAGAGTGAGCAAGAGTGGGCAAGAGCACCAGGGCTATGTGTGTGTGTGTGTGTGTCTGTGTGCCTGTGTATATGTGTGTGCTTCTGGGCATGTGCCTATATGTCTGTGTGTTTGTGTATGTGTGTGAACATGTATATTTGTGTGTGTGTGTCTGTGTGTGTATGTTTGTATCCGTGTGCGCACACGTATATATGTATGTATGTGTTCTGTATGTATTCACGATGGGGGTCAGCACAGGTGTGTGCAGATGTTTGTGTCGATGTTGGATATCTTCCTCAATAACTCTTCACCTCATAATTATTATTTTTTTGGAAGACGGAGTCTCTCATTGAATCCAGAGGTTATGAACTGAGCTAAACTTGTCAGCCCCAAGGATTTTCCTGTATCTACTTCCCCAAACGCTGACTCATTAAACCTTGGCTTGGCTTTCATTAATCATATATCGGTCTTTGTTGGTGGTGATGATGGCCCAGCTATTTGTTTATGTTGTGATCATGATACTTTTAATCATATAAACATACTTTTAATCATATAAACATACTTTTACTCATATAAGCATAGTCAACAATGTTTGTGTGTGGAGTGGGGGCATGGACACACATTCTTATGGGGGAAATTTATGGGGGGGGGATTGTGAAGGTGTGTGCACATACATGAGTAATCCAGAGTTCAATCTCAGGTACCATTCCTGAAAAACAATACCCCTTTGAAAAGCAAGGAACAACCTCTAGTCAAGGCCTGTGCTCAGTCAGCCTGGGTCACAGAAGGTAATTTCCTTTCTTTACTTACCACCTACTGAGCCAGGTTAAAGAAAGTCCTGGATTAGCAAGGCCACACAGCCAACAGAGGGCTTTTGTGCCCTAAAATAAACATGTGCTCTTTCGGGTTATAGCATATTCAGGATATCCTCCCAGTTGGGGAAACTCACTCTGAGGATTTGCCACTTCCTGGTGACTCAGGAGACCACACCAATGTACTTGGACTGTTGCTGGCCTCCTTGCACCTGGAAGGTGGGAGGACCATGGGCCAGAGTGAAATGGTGGCTGAGCAGAGCTGTACCCTGCTCTACTGCCTGTTACTGAGTGGGAACAGGGACCTCAAATGCAGTTTGCAAGGTTACAGACTCCCCCATCCCCCAGTGGAGCATAGTGTGTAGGTTTAGGTGGATATGTGTGCAATATGAAGAGTGAAAAAAATTACTGCCAGCGATGGCCTTGAATGTCTTTGTTCCCTCATTCAGCCGCTCAGCTCCTTAGTGTTTTGCCCATCTGTTCCGAGTCTGTACTATCCAATATGGAATACACCAGTCATCCATGACTTCTTAAATTTAAATGACCTAAAAATTAAACATAATATTCCTCAGTCGCACTAGTTATATTATGAATACTTGGTAGGTTTGTGTAGCCTTGGCTAGCACAGTGGGCAGCAGAGATATACAACATAGAGAATATGCTTTGATCTCTGTAGCACAGTCTGTCTTTGAAGAGCAGGTAGCCAAGTATGGGAGGGCACATTAAGCAGGGACTATGTCAGAGAATACAGCACTGACAGAGCTCAGTACAGCTGCCAGCTAAGGTGCTGGGTGCTCACAACAGGGTGCCGTCCAGATGTCTGAGTCATCCAAAAGAGTACCAGACAGCTCCTGTGAGCCCTGTAGAACTTTTGTTAAGAACAGGGTTTCCCAATAGAAAAGAGGGCTTCCCTTCCCTTCAGAAAGGGTGAAGGGTAGGCAAGGGAGAAAGAGGCTACACAGAGAGCGAAGGGACAAGTGCAATGGAGGGAGATGGTCCAGTGTCTCTAAGCTCGTCAGGCTTGCATTTGCTTTCCAGAACAAATTCCACTCTCATTAATTCTGTTCTCTGCTACACCTCCTGCTCCCCAATCAAGATCTGGCTTTACTCAAGAAAGCACAGAGTAGAAAACAAGAAGTTTTCATTCTGAACATTTAAATAAAATCAAAATTGTTGTTCTCTCCGTATCAAGTGGAAAATGTCAGACAGCATTTGCTAACTGTCATAGCTTCTGAGAAAGAAGGATTTTCTCAGAGGCAGATCTCAGAGAAGACACTGAGAAAACCAGCAAGTCAGTGGTGATGATGTCACCTGAAGGGGTCAGAGGAATGCTAGGAAAAAAATATCCTTGCCCCTGGAAAGAGGAGAGTAAGGACAATTGAAAGGGAGCTAGATGAACATGACATTGTTTAAAAGGGATGTTTGTAACATGGCTCTAAAATTAGCTGAGCTGGGGGAGTTTTCATCTGAATATTATTTATGGAGTTATTTCATGATTTAGATGTCCCCTCCCCGAACAGATGCTTCATGAACAAAAGCATAGAGGAAAGCCAGCACTTACAACAAAATTTCCAAATAATAGTTTAGTCTGCCTAATAAAAAGAATAAATCAAGGATGGAATTGAAAATTTAATAAGCAAAGAGCTCAAATTAGGAAACAGTGTACCTCCCTAAAATGGATGAATGAAGGAAAAGTTTGTCGTACCTATTCTAGCAGTAGAAATAAATATAAAATAATTACAATGAAACTCTTAAAAATCCTAAACTTTGTTTTAGTCATTGATTTAGGGGAAACTTATACACAGAATTGCAGAGAAAGAAAAGGAAGAGTAAAATAAGTATACACAGTCATTTTAAAATAGAAACTAATGATGAAAGTCTCTAAACAAATTTTAAATAAACTCACAAAATGCTGGTAGTTGAGTATCCATAATCCAAAAGCTAAACATATTTGAGAATCACATGGCACAGAACATATTTGAATATGCTTTTTAAACTGTGCTGTGCCAACCAAGTTTTCATCTGAGCATGGGTTTTAGAAAAGGTTCTTAAGAAAATTCACTGTAGATTGTAGCTCATCATTAGTAGTGGATATGTGAAAACCTAGATTTGAAAGCAAAGTACATGAACGTGAAATATTAGAACAGCTCCAACAATCTAGCCAAGAACACCAGGGTGGGAGAGATGTAGAAGGTCTGGGAGAAAGTTAAGAATGAAGGAACTACTCTCCTGACTGCATTCTGAGTCCTGGGGGAAGGAAGGTAAAGGTGTAGGTAAGATAGTATGAACCATGGGATGGTCTCTTCCTGTGGCAACTGGGTTGCTGCAGCTTGGATATTAAATATCTCTCAAAAGTTCATGTGTTAATGGAGTCTTGACCCACACGGAGCTTGGGGCTTGCTCTACAATTAGTGAGAAGTGGTAAAGTCTTTAACAGGAATGACTTATAGGAGGTCCTTGGGCTATAGCAATGAGTCCTCCAAGATGAGGGTGAGGCCATGGTCCCTTCCTCTTCTTCACCTTTTGTCCCTGTCCATGAAGTGAGTCCTGGTTTAGCCCTGCTGCTTCCCTGCATGCCCAGGATCACTTGGTAGTGGAGACATTTGACCATGGAATGGAAGCTCCAACCTCGAAGCCCAAGATGCAGCTTAATCAGAATCCTAAGACAGAAGGAAGATATCTTAGGGGAAGTAGAAAACAGAGAGTGTAGCAGAATATATATGATAAGGAAACCGAAGTGGGATTAAACAGAAGAAAGACAACTATCTGGAAGCAGGGGTGCAGGGGGCTCCAGAGAGAATGGGGGGATGAATGTAAACAAAGTATAATGAACCACATTTGTGAAGATGCCTTGATGAAACCTGCAAGTTTGTATACTGCCCTTAAAAGTTAATAAAACTGGGGGTCTGGCTCAGTATAGTCAGTAGCCGGCATGTATGATGTCCCGGGTTTGTTAACCAACACCACGCCAACCATATATGGTGGCTGATGCTTGCAATCCCAGCACTTCTTGGAGGTGGAGAAATGAGGATGAACAAATCCATGGTCAGTCTGGGCTCTGTAAGCAACTTTCTCAAAATTAAATAGAAAAAACAAAAGTCAAGAAAATAAAATAATAGTAAATGCACCTTTACCTTTATAGCTAAAATCATTTCTGGCATTTTGATCAGAAATGATGACTAGTGTTAAGGGGAATCAGTGTGATCTTTTATTAGTTACTTTTTATGGGGGGTGGTCTTTTTATTGACAACGCTGGCAACTGAACCCAGCTAACCAATAATCTTGAGGATGATAGTAAAATGTGGGAAGTGATGATGTAGACATGGCAATGAAAGCACAAATATAGGATGGTGACATGTACAGAGGAAGCAGACATCCTATCCTCAAAAGAACCCAGAAAACCTAGGAAAGGAATGGAACTCTTACAAACGGAAGAGCCGGCACTTAGGCTGTTAAAATACTGTAGGTTTTAAAAGAGTGGCGCAGGGGAGTATCTAGGATCATAGGTCAGCACAGAGTGAAGAAGAGGCTATGGGGAAAAGAACAGGGATCTGGTGTTTTGGACCACATCTGTGTCAGCATGGTAAGACACTTAATAAGAGACAAAAGTAAAGCATGAAGAAAATGATGACTTTTCCAAGAGCACATAGAGAACTGCAAAATAAGATCACAAGACATGTGATCCCTCACATTCCACACTTTAGGCCCTCACCGAGGTCTCTGTCGTTCAGACTGTGCTAATAACAAGTTGAGTGGGCAAATGCCAGCATTAAGGACTCTAAGCTTCTGGGTGGCAAGGAGTCATGAGCTGGAAATAGCTCAGGCTCCAGGCTTAATGTATTCAAGGAAACAACATCCTCCTGACATTTTTGATCCAGGCGCATCATGAGCTAAGTTCATCACATAAGTGCTCATGAATCCATGGAAAGATTCTCTTTCAAGTTCTGCCTGAATGCTCAGTGCTGTCATGAGAAAGGGCCTGTTGGAACATTTGCCTCCTTCCTATTGATGAGCTGCTCCAGCTGACAAAAACCTAGAACTCAGAAGCCTCGGTCCCGCGGCCCCTCGGGTCCGTTCTGATTTAAGCTGATTATTACACAGCTCTCTTCTACAACAAGAGCCAGGGGAAGAAACAAATGGTTTTATTTTTCCAACTAGTTTCATTGAGGATTACTCAGAGCGCCATCTCATCCATCTTTACGGGATTTTGTATTCATTATAGATTGGAAATGGGAAGTCATTTTTCATAAGGCTGATCTTTAACTAGCTAATGACGGCAGTGTTAACACCGGCGCATCCTGTAAAATTGGACATCCATTACCTGACCCTTCCAGTCCTGCTGCTGTGTGCTTTTCCATTCATCATAGCAACCCCTCAGATAGCCTGGCTCTTGATGGCCCAAAGGGCCTCTCATTGGGATCCCAGACACCAAACAGGAAGTGGTCAAGGCAGCTCCTTCCCAGTCTTTCAAAAGTAGCCTGAAGACCACTGTTGCTGGAGAGGAGATGCCTTTTACTAGGGTAACCTTGTGATATATCATCTAAACACTTTTCTAATCAGAACCGCTTCTGAGGGCAAAGGAAGGTTTTATTGATAATCACATGAATTCAGTAGATATAAATCAAAACTATATAAGAACAGCCAAGAAGTAGTTCACACTACCTCTTACCACTGCAGCTTCAAGAGTATGCCAGTAAATATGTGTGTGTGTGTGTAAAACATATTTAATTATATTTCTGGAGACTCTAGGTTTAAAGTAGCAGGCATTGAATTCGAGACTGAATTTGGAAGGGAACAAGGGAGACATGGAAGGGTTTAGAGGAATTATAATTATATGATAATTAAAAATAAACCTTTTCTACCAGGATAAGCACTTTGCATGGCCTTTGCAACATGTGTTATAAATATACATATTTCACACCCTATCTGTGAGTGTGCACAATACTATTCATTCATATATATATATATATATATATATATATATATTTACAAGTAACACATATCCGTCAACTGGCAACAGAATCCTGTGTTAACCTTTTTGTTTCTCCCTTCAGGAATTTGAATCAGTTGACCTGCAAATAGTCCTGGGCATTCAGAAAAAGCTGAAATCATTTCTGGAAAGCAGAAAGTCACTTAAAGTCTCAAAACTGTGAAAGTTACCACTGTAAGCAGGTAACTTTTTAACTCACTCCATTTATTACATCTGAAATTATGCAATTATTGACTGAACAAATGAGACGGTATATTGAATCTTGTTAAAAACTCATCTGATGGCCTCAAAATGTGTTAGAGAACAAAGTGTCAATAATAGATTTTTCAGAGCCGTGCAGATGTGGAAAGAGGGCAGGGAAATGACCATTTTGATGCTACATGTGTCACACAGCCTTCAAGGGCTTTTATATAAGCCAAGCTCGCAGACTTTTTTGCAATTGTGTACTGTTTATTACTTATGTATTGAGAATTTTCTATGGAAACACTATATGCACACCATTCCCATCCCTTCCCCCTCAAACTGCTACGATTCCACCACAATCCATCTCGAATTCATGAACTCTCTTTTAATTATTATTATTTTTCACATGTATACACGCACAACCTGCCGAGTTTATTTAATGCTGTTCATACGTGTAAGGGTTTAAGGCTAACCACATGAGATTGGGTAGCCTTATCAAGAGATGTATTCCTGAAGAAGGCTGATTCTCCTTCTCTCAGCAGCAATTAACTGCTTGTAGCTCTTCATCTCGGGGCAGGGCCTTGTTAGATTTCCCCCATCCGCATTAGCACACCAACTGATGTTGCCATTGTGCAGGTCTTGTTTAGACAATCATTTTATTGGGATTTCCTGGGCACAGCTTCCTTCTCATGCACAAAAGACTCTATGTTCCAGCAGATGTCCGCATCCTCTGGCTCTTCCAAACTTTCCACCTCCTCTTCTGCAGTGTTCTCTGTGCCTCAGGAGTAGGGAGTGCATTGGAAATTTATCGCCTGAGGTTGAGTGCATCATAATCAGTTGTTCTCTACATTTGGACCAGTTGTAGATTCTGCAATGGTCTACATCTGCTGAATAGAGGAAAGCTACACTTATCTGTGGGTATAAGAATTAAGAATTGGGGAGGATCCAAGATGGCTGCCCCAGGAGGACACTGTGTCTGAAGAGCAGGACAGTAGTGTAGGCACAGCAACCAGGAGACTGAGATCTGGGACCTAAAACACCAGCGTTTGCGACTGCCAGGTGAGCAGAATTCCTACAGTGGGGAAATCAAGTGGAAAAGTCCAAGGGACACCCAGCTATTCCTAGGAAAAACTCCAGAGGGAGACAGGCTGCGCACAGCCCGGCTGGGCGCCTAAGCCACCATTTTGGGCTGGGGCACACGGTACCCCAGATGGACTGAGTTTCACCCAGATACCGTGGGCTGCACTGCGTGGGCGCACAACCCTTTGTGCCAGCGGCCGCCGCTTTGGGCTGGGGCACAGGGTACCCTGGACGGACTGAGTTTCACTCAGATACCGCGGGCTGCACTGCGTGGGCCCACAACCCTCTGTGCCAGCGGCCGCCACTTTGGGCTGGGACACAGGGTACCCCGGATGGACTGAGTTTCACGCAGATACTGCAGGCTACACCGGTCAGACCCACACCCCTAGGCACACCGAGCCACCACCCCGGATTGGGACCCATAGTATCAGGTCCAGACCAAGGTGCCCCAAATACCATCTCAGACCGTGGTAAACAGCCCCTGACCCAGAAGGAGGTGCCAAGGCTCCAGTCCAGAAGAGAGCCTTTAGCAGCAAGCTCAGGGCAGAGCTCAGAGCCTCCTGACCAGAGCAGCACCCCCAGCGGTCACATCAAAGGGGGACACAAAGCCTCTGGCAAAGAGTGAAGAGCCAAACCTCCAGACCAGAGGGGAGACCAGCCTGTGGTGCTCACAGCCTCTAGCACATAGCACGAAGCCAGGAACA
>CM053758.1:51082095-51118077 GCA_028658305.1 Pachyuromys duprasi
GCTTTCTTAGACAATTAGGAATAGTGATTCCTCAAGACCCAGCTATACCACTCTTAGGCATATATCCAAAAAATGCTCAAGTACACAACAAGGACATTTGCTCAACCATGTTTGTGGCTGCTTTATTTGTAATAGCCAGAACCTGGAAACAACCCAGATGTCCCTCAGTTGAGGAATGGATACAGAAATTGTGGTACTTTTACACAATGGAATACTATTCAGCAATTAAAAAGAGGAAATCATGAAATTCGCAGGCAAATGGTGGGACCTGGAAACGATCATATTGAGTGAGGTATCCCAAAAGCAGAAAGAAACATATGGTATATACTCATTAATATAAACCTATAGGATAGGAAGTTCAAGCTGAAATCTACGCACCTAGAGAGGATATACAAGAAGGAGGACCCAGGTTGGTATGATCAATGCTTGTTTGAATGAACAAATGGGATGGACATTGAATGGAGGAGAAAAACAGCAACAGGACAGGAGCATGCCATAGAGGACCTCTGGGGGGGGGTGGTCAATGTAGCGATGTATCAGAGATTCCATTCTTTATTTGCCCCTTTTCATTTGAAACTCTCTCTTGTAATGAGAAGCCTGCCACACTTGTTAGTGGTGCTGTGGGTATTATAGGGAGGTGCAGAGTGACTCCCATGGGTTGGAGCTGGGTTGACAAAAGATGGCAGCCCAGGTAGGCTTAAAAGAGAAGAGATCAAAACAGAATGAGAAAGAGACAGGGAAGGAGAGGCAGAGGAAGAAAGAGGGAAGAAAATGAATATTAAAAAAAGGTAACATTAGAGCTAGACTTAAGACATAACTGCACCGTGACCACCATTTAAAAGCACAATCCAAATCTACAGGGACATGGAGGAGAGCCCTGGAATTTCCACAGAGATGAGCTGCTGAGACACTTCTTTGAAAGCATCTGATTAAGACGTATCACAGGATGGCAGTGAGAATTAAGCGTCTTAAAGTGTATGAAGAATGAACTTAAACCCTCTCCCATTGCAGAGCTTTCCCAATCTCCATCTTCACCTGTGTTTCTTCTTTTATTCATTCTAATTGTTCTTTGTTCCTTTTTCTGGGCTCAAATATCTGGGGAGTAAAATGACTCAACTGAACAATTACTGATTTCTTAATCATCTGCAGGAGTCTCTTCCTTGAGATATTTTAAAGCAAAAAAATCATTTTCAAAGATATGAAATAATTAAAAATCCAAGAAATAATACTATGCGACTTACATAATTTCAGACTATTACATTATGTATTTTAAGGAGACTTATCAACTTGTTGAGAGTAATTAACAATTTTTACAGCTTCTCACAGATTACAATCAGCGCATCCTTTTAACCTATTTATAATTAATTGATTATTACTTACCCAGTGATATCCAAATATCGTGTGTCCCAGGGCTTAACCTGGGGCTTTCATGCACCACAATCAAGGTGGCATCTTTTCCTAGATCTGTCTACTCTCAGATTATACTCACTAGTCTCAAGAGTTAAATGAAAAACTACACTGAGAAGAATATACACACATATAGATACTCACTATACACAGACACATGCATATATGCACACACATACATAGAAACAAATCAAGAGGTGAGAGACAGACAGATGAGACATATATACATACAGACACAGAGGTGTTTGAAAAGTCTGCAATGGTCTGAGCTCCTCTAAAATTATCTCCTTTTGCTTGTCCAAGCCTTTGCTGCTCTTACATATGTGAATATTGAGCCCTCTCACAGAGGGATCTATTTGTGGGTATGAAATCATAGAACAGCAATTTACTTGGGGAAACACGTTGAAATGTTTTTTTTCAAGGGGCTTTGTTTCTAGGACTTTTGTTCCATCGTCTAGAGGTGAAAGCTCAGTCACGGATGAAGTCCATCATGGTTTCACAGATATCCACTACAATCAAGGCGTGCTTCGGCTCTCCCATGGAAGTCATCAGAAAATCATTTTCTGTTTGCACTGTTAGAGAGCTTCAGCCCAGAAACACGAAAGCAAGCCACCCAGCTTTCCATAGCTATGCAGAAATCAAAAAGTTTCTCTATATGACAGAAGGAGTTCCAGGGGGTTCGTGAGTGTCATCCTCTCTTGCTGAGCTGCTAAAGAGAAACTGCAAAGCAAACGTGACCTCTGCTGCTTTGCTGTCAGTGTATCTGAACCAATCGTTTTCCCAGCTAAGAGAAGATGAAGAGCTTGGCTCCCTGTGCAACTGTGGATTCCTCCCTGACCGTGGCCTATGAGTCTCAGCATGCCCGAGCCTTTCCATCTAACAGAAGAGAATTTTGAGAGGAGGCTACAAGGTACCACTTACCATAGTAAGTCCCTCATCTGTTTGAACATCCAAACAAATTAGCCTCATCTCAATGCACATGACTCTATGATGGTTGGATGATCTTGTCATGAAACAGCTGCATAAACACAGAAACATCCACAAACAGATTTTTGAGGAACTTTTTTCTTCAGCTGACTTCATCAAAATACTGATTTGAGCCATACACTCAAATGTCTGGCAAAGTCAGTGATGTATATGAAAAACGAAAAGAGTTGTTCTATAAATAATCAGGGAATGAGTGGGAGAGGCATATTACATGTCAAAAATATATATGAACCTTTCTCTCCTGCCTCTACCTGGTCACAGTGTGACCACTCGCACATGTGGATAAAAATACAGTGCAACGTATTTAAGTGTATCTTAATGAGTCTGTGTTCAAGGGGCATGTGCATAACATGAGGGAGGTCATGTAGAACTGCATAGCTGCAGGGAATGTGGAATGCAGGGGTGAGGGCAATGGGCATGGAGAGCCATCAGAAAAAGCAGATCTGTGTGAGACCTAAATGTAAACTACAGAGTAGGTAAAGCATAGGAGAGTGTTAGGGGTAAAAGTACACATGTCATGTACGCCTGTCTGCTTCTATACCCAGGGGTGGGGGTGTGTGTGTGTGTGTGTGTGGTGTGTATGTGTGTGTCTAAGGTGTATATGTGCACATGATGCACAGGTTTGATATGAAAAAGAGGTAGGATCTGTGTGGGTGCAGTGCACAAGAGCAGAGCAGTGTGACCCATGCAGCCTTCCATATAAGAGCCTACCCTCCTTTGGCCTTGATCGCCCTAATCCAGACCCTGAGGAAGAGATCCCAGGGGCTGCTTCTCCCTGGGCTCTTGTCCCTTCCTGCCCAGTGGTCAGGCCCCTGGAGCTGTTTCTGAGTGTGAGCCTGACATGGAAAGCCACATTTGTGTCTCTTTTCCTGGCACTTAAAGAAATGATTGGCTGTGAGTTATGTGGCTACTGAACTTCCCACATCACCATCCCAGAACTGAAGAGGGGAAATACCTCTGGGCCAGAGTTTCCCCTGAAAAAAATCATCGCCCATCACCATTGTCGCCTTTATAATTCCCACACATGGCGTGATAATGTCCTCACGCAGCATCTAACTGTGATGCTGCAGCACAACCAAGCAAACGATGCATCATCCCTTTGGAAAGGTTAATTATACAGCATAAAATTCAGTGGGATTTTTCCTAAATTAAAGAAAAGACAATTCAAAAGTCCCAGGCCAAGGAGAGCCCAAGACTGTCACGTCAGCACGCAAACTCTATTCCTTGACCAAAGTCAGCCCATTCAAAGACCTTGTATATTTCTGTTGTTGTATGAAAATCCTTTTCTCTGTGTGAAAGTTCCTTTAATTCAGCTTCAGTTCTTGAACCCTTTCTGCCACGTTCACAAAACACAAAATTTGCATGTCTGAGTCCCCCTAGATTGCTTCAAAGTGCTCTCTATGTGTCTGAATAGCCTCCATTGCAATGCGGCTACTGATGTAATAACCACCCCGTGTACCATTTTTTCTGGATGGAACCCCACTGAGAGCAATTTGTTCCACCATTTGTCTCAGGGACGCAGCTGACATTTTCACAGGCTTCCACATTTCCATTTCACAAATCTCCATTCCCAGGAAAGCAAAACGGGTATTTCTCAAGGACAGCAAAACCCAGCAGCAATGGGGTAATTTACATGCAGAGATACGGCTAGAGTGCCAAGCCCTTAATAGGAGTGGAACCAATAGCATCTCACAGTTTCACATGAAATTTGTTTCAAGGAAAGAAGAAAGGAAAATGTCTGCAAGGGCACAGGCTGCCCATGTCTGTGCAAGAGAATTTTTCTCAGATTCTTATGGAGTAAAAAGTTGAGAAGTTATTCAAATGGATAATTCATTTCTTGAGTTTGTGGTCCAATGGAGTATAAATACATCCTTCTGCTTTGAGATATATTGATGTTGA
This sequence comes from Pachyuromys duprasi, assembly GCA_028658305.1. NCBI lineage: Eukaryota > Metazoa > Chordata > Mammalia > Rodentia > Muridae > Pachyuromys > Pachyuromys duprasi. Next base: position 51,086,389 of record CM053758.1, read on the forward strand.
ATATCCACAACACCTGCATTTTTTCCCTTCCCATTCTCCCCTGGACAAGAGAGAACTTCTTTGATGCTTTGAAGCAAAACATACCAACTGTAGTACCCCACTGGCAAACAGAACATAGGCACTAGATGCATCAGGACACAGGACATCATGCCATCCATCCTTCTATTCATCCATCCATCCATCCATTCATCCATCCATCCACTAGCTCAGTATTGATGGACCAGCAGGCTTGTCCTTAAAGTTAGGAATCCAAACACAAGTATAGCAGACTCTGCATGCTCAAGTCGTTCATATTCCGCAGGCAAATCCACAGGCAATGGCCAGAGAAGCAAGTGTCTTAACGGTAGCTAAGAGAACAGAGTAGCAAGCACTGGCCAGAACCTAATGAGAGCATCTGGAAAGGCTAGAGAATCAGGCTCTTTTGAAGTCATGACACTTGAGCTGTGTCATAACAGAGAAGGAGCTGTCCTCACAATGGGGACATGCTTGTGACTGTAGAATAAGTGCTTCTAGAATTTCTACCTACAAGATAAACCGAAGAGGTCAGAGGCTACAGTACTGAGAATGCTAAGCCAAACATCTTTCACGCTAAGGAGAGCCCGGAAAAAGGCTGGCCTTCCAAGACTTCTCCAGGGACCTCTTGGCAGATACATTCTATCTCCTCACACCAGCCATGTATTTTAATTTTTCATCTGAGAGAACAGAAAGGGAATACTGTAGGGAGAGGGGAAAGAAATTACTGTCTGGTTTGTTGCTAGTTTGGTACAGAAAGCACTCCCCACCCCCACTCCCTGCCTTGAGCCTACCGGAGCCATTCCTCAGGATGCACAGCTGCATGTTTCATGTTGGATTTCCCTGGGAACCAAAATCACTGAAAATCTCTGTGAAATTAAGTATCCAATTTCTTTCCAAGGGATTAAGCCCCATCTTATTTGCAGGGGGAACCCATCACTCTATCTCCACATTTTTTGTATGTCTTAAAACAGCTACCCTATGCCAACTACAGCTTTAAAGGAGCAAATATCTGCTTTGGATTGACTGTTGAAGACAGACAGAAAACACTGAGCTGGAACTCAGAGCACAGACATTCAGGGGTACATTGGGATTCCTTGTCTCTGCTTTATGAGCACCAGAGGGTTCTTGTGAGACATTTACTCATGACCATAATGTCTCACAGGTCCCTGAAAAACAGCAACAGTGCCATCCTTGCCCCACTGGGAATCTGCCTGCTAAATGCCATCGCAAGTCCTCATTAGCCCAAGATTAACAATTAACAATCGCTGCCCCCTTTCCTGAACTTTACAGTACGCGAAGTATTTAACCCTCAATTTAGACCCAAATTATTTTCCATTCATTTTGTTGTTTATGAAATGTTACCTTTAACTCACAAATAGTTTTTAATGACTCCTGGTTCAGAGAAGGTAGGGAACATACCTTACAGGGCCATCTGTGTCTTCTACATTGCTATCCTAGAGTTCTTCATTCTCACACCCTGATTTCTGGAACTCCATTTCCACCTCTTCTTGAGTCTTCCCAGGAGGCTATCCCATGGGCACTAGACCCTCGATGTATCAAGACGTAATCATCTTTCTACAAAAAAATAGAGTCTTTGTTTCTGAAAACTTCAGCTTGCCTTAAATTCTGGTTTTTCTTTCTGTTCAGCTGTCCCTGCAGCTTTATCCAACATTGTTATCTCGCACGCTCTCTCTCCCTCTAACTTTCTCAAGCAGAATTTCCAGAATTAGTGTCACCTTGCTCAGACCCTGAATAAGGATCTCTCACCAAGACAATGCCAATGATGTCTATAATTAATAAAAATGGATTTCATACTCCATAATTATTAACCAAATAGGTTTTAAATGTTTCACTATTAAAATGCTAAGTGTTTTAATATGAGACAAAGCATTTAATTATCTTGATTTTTGTCATTCCACGATGAAAAGATGCATTTAAAAATAACATTGCATCCCATACCCATACAAATTATTATTTGTCAATTAAAAAATGTGATTTAGGGTCAATAAGATGGCTCGGAAGGTAGAGGCATTTGTGTCTAGGCCTGACAATCTGAGTTTAATTTATAAATCAGATTCTACAAGGTGACAAGAGAGAAATAACTCCTCTTGAAAGCTGTCCTCTGACCGCCAGACATGTGCTACGGCACATGCATGCCTGCCTTCGTGTGCCTGTGAATACCACACACCACCACCACCACCACCATTACCATAATCTCTGGCTAGTCCTTACCCTACAAATTAAGTCGCCTCTACTAGAGCAAATTTCCTGTATCATTGTATATCAGTAACTGTCATGTGGCTCTCACAAAGTACATGAATGTCTTTACCCAGTGGAAACTCTAAAGTCAAATGCCTATCCCTCCAGTCATACACCCTACTGCTCTGTTATCCCAGACTCCAAGGTGCCTCTCTAGCCCCACACCTATGCTCAAGTAATTACTTACCTTAACTTTTTTCTCCAGTTAAGATAATCTAGCTTTGTCTTCCAGGTATACCTAATATGCTATATAATCTATCAAGTAATGGAAGCCACCAAGGATTACAGACTAATTCAAGTGATTTTTTAATGTACCTCATGTATTACAAACACTGGACAAAAGGTTGAAAGATTAATGGAGAAAGTTGGTATCTATCTTGTAAGAGGTTTGAAACAACAACAAGAAAATTTCATCAGGGAAACTGTCCTTAAAGGAAATCATGCTTCATCATACTGTATTGGACTCTGAACAATACCTAAACAAATCTACTAATGACTCAAATAAACTTTGGAATTTCATGAGTTACAAAAGATGCATCAAAGTTCCAAAAATATTAATGGGTTTCTCTTCAAAAATAAATCCACATTTGATTTTTTTAATCAGTATAATTACGACAAATCAGAAATAATGTGTTTGAAATTTCAGAAGTAAATTTGGGGATCTTAGGCTTTCGCATACAGTCAAACTGTCTTATCAGTGCAAGAACAAAATCAAAACAAAAAACGGCCAAAATAAAAATTTATTTTGGCTATCAAGAATGTAGGCATCAGACCAAACCACCTCTTACTGTGAGTCACACAAAGATACACTGCAGACATTCTAAATTTGTACATTTACCACACCACCACCTATGCCATACTATAAAACCCAGGAGCACTGCAGGAGATGGAGTAGAAAGAATATAGGAGGCAGAAAATAGGGAGAAGAGCTGCAAGATGACAGACTCAAAGTACCACACAATCATTGCAAACCTGAACTCACAACAGCCATGTTTCCTTGCCCTGGGCCTGTACAAGACTGGCCTTGTCAACAGTCAGTCACACATGGGACACTGGCCGGAGAGATCCCACCCCTTACTGCTGCACTGTTTAATACTGATAGATGTCAGGAGAGGGAGAGTCGTTGTTTTTAGTTGTGTTCTCACTGCTGAGCCTACTAGGCTCCAACGGATAATTCCAAACTCATGGTCACAGATAGTCCTGGTTAAACTCAGTGGATTACAAAATAAAACAAATAGACTGTAATTCGAGAATGAGGTTTGTAAGAGAAAAGGAATATGGACAGTGTTGGGCATTAAATAAAACCTACAACATACTTGTTTTAAAAGAGGTAAGGTTAAAACAAACAAACAAATAATTTATCCTGTATAATCTGTATAATTCTGTATATTTTGTATAATTCTGTATAATCTCCAGAAAGATCAGTGATAAACTGAACTCAAGGAAAGTAAAACAAATAGATCTGTAATTAATTTAATTTAATGAACTAGAAAATAAAACAATTTCTTAATTAATTAAAATTGGAGCTTTGGACCTGAGAAATGGCTCGATGGGTAAAGGCACCTATTGCCAAGTATGATTCCCCAAGTTTGATCCCTAGAACCTCATAGTAGAAGGAGATATACAATGTCTACAATTGACACACATATACACACAGAGAGGCACACAGACACAGATACACACACAAATTAACATTATTTTTTTAGCTGAGAGTTTATTCTTTGAAAAGATACTCTCTCCCTCTCATAAAATAATGACATATATGCTTAGTTAAAACAGAAAGAAAGAAAAAAGAGAGAAAAGCTTCAAACACAACACTAAATATGGAAAACAAACCCGGGACAACTGAAGACATTTTAAAATATGAGAAAGTGTTAAAAATACAATATTTATACAATTAATTTTAATTAAAACAAAGCTGAACAGAAATAGAAAATAAATCAAAAAAAGAAGACACAATAAATTCCAAAGACTAGAGATCACACACATCATTTTCTGATTTCATTCAGTATATTTTAAATAAGTAACAGCTTTAAAATGTCTCCCTGTTTTAAAACAGTTACTTAGTAACCTTAGAAAATAACTCTGCTATAAAGGAAATTTAAATAGGATGCAAACATTAATACTAAATTACAAATACAAGAGATACAGCCGGAGTAAAATTACAGTGAAACAAACAGACGTTAAGTCATTATTATGTCCGAATTTAGTGACTGAGTTCCTAAAGACAAACTCAGAGAGATCAGTCCTCCATAAGTTGATCCATAAATTTAAAATAATTCCAATCATGACTCAAATTTTTTTAACACAACTGAAGAAGTTATTCCATTGTTTTATCAATGTGCAAGCACCTTCCCTATATGACAATGGAAAAGGGCCTTGGTATACCAGATGTCAGAGAGTGCTAAAAAGTCCCAACAACTTCAAAGCTACTAGCTGTTTGACTTCTTAAGAGCCCCTTATCTTATCCTAAAATAAAATAAATGATCATCTTATTTCCTACCCAAACTCTCTAATCTATGGGGATTTGAAAAGATTGCATCTGCACAGAATGGAGGAGAAGAAAAAACCAAACAGAAAGGAACTGCTGCTTCTCTCAAGGTGTCTCAAATAGGTAATGGGAATAATAATGAATAATATTCCATTCTGCTTTGCTAAGCTCTTATGTTTGGAACAGAAAGCCAAAGGTCAAGGGTTGAGACCAGGGTCAATAATCCATGGAACAGTCACAAGAAAAATGATTAGTAAGGGCTCTGACCTCCAACCACTTACTGAAGCTTAACTGGCTAAATTCTGTACATGCAAAACAAAGCAAAGTTGGTCCTTCTCTCATTAATACCATTGCTAAACAATGAAAAATTCATCATTTGTACAGTGGCTCGGTCACCCCAAATGAAAGTTCTTTGTGCTCCTCCTGTGAGATTAGTCTTTTCCTTGTCAGTATTACTATCTCGCAGCTGTTGGTCTCAGTTTGTGTACTGTCTGGCTAGGAACTCACTGAACTCTAAGCGAATCAGCCCGAGAAATTTCACTGATAAAATATTGCTATAACTTGTAGTTCAACTAAAGGCCAATCCCATGAACCTGCTAAAGCTAGCGAAGAAGTCTGAAGCACTACATCAAGCAAGTTATTTAGGTGCCATGACAGGAGCTGGAAGGAAGACAGGGCCAGTATAGGATGAAGTTTCTCCTCAGTTCCTGCTGTCTGGAAAGAAAGACTTCATTCAATGGGATACCCACAGACCATTTAAGCGCAGGTTTATTTATCAAAACAAAGTACATCCCAAAGAAAGGTTTGCATGGGATGAGCCAAGGAGATGGTAGTATCACCTTTGTTCTACACTGTGGGTTTCTCCAGAGATTTCAAGAATATTTTGGGATAAGTGATAGAGTCATGGGGTAAGGTGAACCCTTTCTCCCTTCTGTCACATAGAGGACTGGATCTTTCCTTTAGGGTAGTTCTTTCCATGATTCTCATAACAATCCCATGGCAAGGTTGGGAAGAAACTCAAATCAACGGTGCAAGTGATTTTATAATGAAAGTTGGGCCTTTTAAGTGTGCAGAGCTTTCATTGGTGAACATGTGTGCCAGTTGGGAAAGTCTGTTGGCACCTCATTTTCTGATTACAAGACTCTAGCTGAGGCCGTAGGGATGTTAACCAGAAGGGGCATTCTGAACTTTGTCTGGTACAGCTCCCAAAGCATCGCCAGCATTGGTTTTGGCTACTTTGACTCTAACGCCTCAGCTTCCTGGTTTCCCAATCGGCATTTGCCTCTAGTCTCAGAACTTTCCGATTTGTAAACTGACACACAAAACTAGCAGTTATTGCTGCTGTTGTACCACAGTCATCAGGAATCTCAGCTGTGAGGAGTGGAAAATTAGGCGTGACTCTTCTTTAGTGCAATATGCCATAGCCTCTTCAAGCAAGAATAAGAGACGACGTGTGAGGCCATTCCAGAAAATATCTGTTCCATTCAATTATTGGAGTTGATTCTAAACATCATTTCTCTTTTGACCACTCTCATTTCTCCCGAGTTCTTTAAGATGAGGTACCATAAATGTCTAGAGAGAAACACATGTATCTATGGTGTATGTACTAAATCAGATTAATGAAAAAAATGAACATTTAAAGGGCAGAGAAAATGCCGGTGATTCCCATGTGGGAATATACAGGTTGCTTATGTAGGATAATAGATGGGACAGAGAATGGAGACGTGACTGAAATTACTGAGTGGTCGTCACAAAGAGCCTGCTCTTTGACAATGGATGTGATCTCTCTCTGTGGCATGAGAGACAAAGAGGACTGTGCTGGTCTAGACAGAAGTGGGATTTGTAATGAGAGATCTACACTGGTGGTGCTGAGCAGGACTATTACAGATCCAGCAATATCTGATTCCCGTTTACCTGTTCAACAGCATCCCTGATCTTGAGGCCAGCTACACAGCTCAAACAAGGTAATACTCAAATTCCGTTGTCAATTTCTCAGTGTTCCCTGAATTATCATTTTTCAAAGGCACGTAATTTACCAACAAGGATTCAATGGAATCTATTTTTTGCAAATGTGAATTCTAAAACGAAGCTATGCTCTTTGCTCCAGACAAAGAGGAAGTTTGGCAGCTTTGGTGGTTTAAATGAAAAATGGCCTCCATAGGCTCAGAATATGCAGCACCAAAAGGATGTGTGGCCTTAGTGGAGGAAATTTGTCACTGGAGGTGGGCTTTCAGGCCTCAAATGCTCAAGCCAGACCCAGTGACACTCTCTGCTGCCTGCCAATCCAGATGTAGAACTCTGAGCTACTCTCCAACAACATGTCTGTCTATATAACACCGTGTTTCCGGCGATGATGACAACAGACTAAATGTCTTTAAACAGTAAGAAAGCCGTAAGTAAATATTCTCTCTTATAAGAGTTTTCATGTTCATGGTGTCTCTTCACAGAAATGAGACCGTTACTAAAACAGCAGTCATTGACAAAGAACAGGTAAGTGAGAAGGATGAATTCAGAATCCATCAAAGTAGCTGTCAAGCAGCACTCCATAGGAAGAGCCGCAAAGCCAGGCAAGCTCACATTCTGATTTCCTGGCATCAGAGGTGACTCCAACAGGGAGCTGCCTTCCTTCTGAGAGTGCCAAACTCCAGGCTCTGGCAGTAGGTCTTGTCTCTTCTACTTCCTGTTGCTCCCCCCTAGCTCAAATTCATTTCTTCCATGTCTTCCCATTTCACCTTTCTGCTTATTTTTTTCTTTGAATGATTTGGATAGTAAATTATTCAATAAAGCAACCATAAATTATTCTATCTCATTTATTTCATAACTGCTGAAGTTGACGGTTGAAAGTATTTCTCTAGGTACCTGCTCAGGCTTACCTGGAGCCCCTAAGCACCGAGCCCTACTTCACTGTAGATCAGGCATGAAAGCAGCCTTGGGAATCTGCTCAACTATAGCTAGCCATGAGTGTGATCCACGCATGCAGTAAAAAGGCCGTGTTAGTTACTCAGTGTCTTCTCTAGATGATAAGCACATACTAGCTGTCTGACCCACAAGTTAATTAGTTCTTCTTTCCTCTGATCCCTTGTATGTAGTGTAAGGCTGGAAATACTATCTAGCTCAGGAGAACATCGGGGGACTGGCTGATAAAATCATGGCAATGAATTTAGAATGGTGTTTAGCAAATTGGGAATGACATAAGTACAGATAAGTAAACACATTGCTTGTGTGGGAGATCATATGTTGTCAGAGAATTACAAATAATTTTCAGTTGTGATGCACTCATTAACTTTGTAAAACAATATCCAAGGGTGATTGCCTGTAACCTGGCTGTTTATTCTAAGAGGGCAATACACACTTGCTCCTAGTGTTCTCGCCATTATTAGTGGATTACAATCCACCCCGTTGGAGCTGAAAGTCATCAACAGCTCCCTCTCCTCGTTCACATCTCCGTTGTTACATACGTCATCCTTTCATGTCCAACCAGAAAAGTCTCTACAGTTCTGTCCACCGCTTTGAACGTTTCTAATTGTTGTAGAGGGGAAGGGACAAAATTTGAAAACCTTTGTATTCAACGCTGGAAACAGGAGAGCAGAGAGAGGTTCAGTTAGTAGCTGGAAGGAAGGAAGGGGGGATGTCGGAACACAGACAGTAAAAGCAGTCACAAAACAAAGGCCGTGGGGGTGAGCTCCTGTCTATCCAGCGACCACCAGGCACCATTCTGTTCTAAGTACCTTTAATATAAGCGGTCATTTGTCTCTTGTGTCTGTTACAAGGGGTGGTTTTACTCTCCCTTTGGGAATTAAGAAAGTGAAGCCTAGGACAGTTCTGGCATCTTGCCCAAGGCCAGGGCAACACTAGATTTTGAATCTCAGCCTTTCTGAATCAGAGTTTTAGCTCTCCAACTCAGTGTTTCAAAGATAAAACCACCAGGTATGGTCATGGAAATGAATCTGAAATCTGGTTGAGTAACTCTACACCAGAGGTCAGCACTTTTTTTTTTTTTTTTTCGTAAAAGCACCAGGTAGTAACTGTCTTTTCAGGCCATGTGATCTCAGTCAGTCACAATTACACACCCTGGCTCTTACAGCAGCACAAAGGCAGCCATAGAAAAGATGTCAGGAGTGGATGAAGCTGTATTCTAATAAAAACCTTGTTTATAAACACAGGTGATGAGTCAGACCGAGCAACAGGAGGTAGGCTTGCCAAGCGCTGTTCTAGAGACTGATCTCTTAATCAGGCTTGCATTCCTCAGACCACACATACACCTCTACCTTCAGTCCAAGTCCTAAACAACAACAAAAAAGGAGCTGGGCGGTCCAGGTGGTATGTGTTTGTTTGCTTGATACTTAACTAAGTCAAGGCAGAGGGAAATCTATGCTAACATTTAGTTTCTGCCCTCCTTCCTTCTTTGCTTCTCAAATGAACAAAAGCAACATAATAAATTTATGATAACATAAAAACATTAGAACCTAGAAGATAAATTCTTGCTTTAAAAATACGAGGTAATGGAGAAGAATTAGCTGGAGCAAAAGTTTCGGTGGCCTTGTCACTAGCTGGCTCTGTAACACCACGGGCGACTTCAGACTTAGGCCTCATTGCTCCTGCTACTAGTAGTGAAAGGCCAGGCCAGAATGGTTAACTGACTTCCCTGCCCCAACTGTACCCTCTTCACTTTATGGCAAATCAGTCCCGAGCATACATACACGGAGTCAAGACCTTGGACATGATATCAACTTCTTCAAGATGTGGCTTGAAGCACAAAGTGTGGACAGAGCTTTCCATATGCCTGTTCCACCACTGGGCACCATGGGTGACCCCATGGTGTCTTCGTTGATGTCACCAAAATGTGAGATCTGAGAGCCCCAGCTGTCACACACAGGCCCCTGTTGGATTACTGGGACCTGGCGAGGGCTTTGGGTTTTTACTTTCTTTTAACCCATGAAAGACTGAAGTCTGAGAAGAAGATATTTTACAAGGACCACTGTGCTGGCTAGTTCTATGTCAGTTTGACACAACCTAAAGTCATCTGAAAGGGGAGACCCTCAATTAGAAACGCTTCCATAAGCTTAGGCTGTTTCCCAAGCCTGTAGGGCATGTTCTTAATTAGTGATTGATGAGGGAGAACCCAGCCCACAATGGGTGGTCTCATTCCTGGGCTGGTGGTTCTGGGTCCTATAAGAAAGCAAGCTTAGCCAGCCAGGAGGAACAAGCCAATAAGTGGTATTCCTCCATGGCTTATGCATCAGCTCCTGCCTCCATACTCCTGCCCTTCTTGAGTGCCTTCCCTTGACTTCCTTTGATGATGAACAGCAATATGGAAGTGTAAGTCAAATAGACCCTTCCCTCCCCCAGGTCATGGTGTTTCATCACAGCAAGTATAACTAAAACAGTCACTTGGATAACATGACACTGAATCACTGGAGGAAGAGAGGTCTTCCCTGGGATCCAATTTTAACTGTGAAAGCTTTGAATAGCCAAGTATTGTCTTTCAAATTCTGTGTGCTGGTATGGACTTGGAGAATTTTTTTTCTTGTATTAGTTCCATGAAATCTTCTGAAATTATTTTTCATACTAGAAAAAAACAGTAATTAATACAGTCATTATCATCATGTAGAGTAAATGGGGACCGAGTTTCAGAGACAGAGATTACTACATCAAGTCTCACTTCTGCCACTCTCTGGTTTGCCTATGTTTATATTCTGATAGCAGCAATCTGCTGATGAACACACAGGGCAGACAAATCCAAATCCCAAGCCTGTGGTTTGTGCATAGAGTGAATATTTGGACTCCAGCTGGTAGCAATGATGAGGAAGATGGCTGAAAATTTAGTAAGCAGCTGGAAGAAACTGGTCAATGGAGAATATGCCTTTAGGGGGTAAATGCTCTCTCTGCTTCCTGACTACAAGGAGATAAACAGCCTCTCCTCCTGTTGCTTCCATGCCATGATAGTCAGCTTCACCAGGATCCAGAATCAATGGAGGCAAGGGCTATAAAGTAAAAGCTCTGAAAACAAAAGCCAAAATAAATCCTTCCTCTTTTAAGTCGTCTGTTTGCCAAGTATCACATCAGAGCCACAAGACAAATGAACTTCTGGCCAGTTCGCCCTAGTTTGACAGTATCATCATAAAGAAGCAAAACCTTAAAAAAGAAATCACAGCTAAGAACACTGTAAAACAATATGATTACTAAATACAATATATTCTAGACAGGATATTGGAGCAGACAGAATATATTAAATAACAACAAAGGCTGACCGAATGATCTATAGCCTACTTAGTAATAATAGATTGGGAAGGATTTATTAGTTGTCAGGGATATCATGCAAAACTTAAAAGTTAATAAGACAAAAATATTTTGAACACATGTAAATAAAATATCTCCTGAACACATACATACAAAAGAGAAGAGCCTTCATAACCACATTGGAGTGTTTGTCTAGGCCAGAGGTTCTCAACTTTCCTAATGCTGTGACCCTCTAATACAGTTTCCTCATGTTGTGGCTACCCTCAACTCTAAAATTATTTTCATTGCTACTTCATAAATGTAATTTCCCTACTGTTGTGAATCATAATGTAAATATCTGTGTTTTCTGGTGATCTCAGGCTTTCCCTGTGAAAAGGTGGTTCAACCCCAAAAGGGGTCACAACCCACAGGCTGAGCACTACTGGACTAGGCAATCATAACAGCTATGAGTTACAGAGACAAGGAAGAAAGGAACAGGACCAACTCATCTGCCAGGTAGAGTAGGTAGAGTGTCATAGCCTGAGACACCTTTTAGGACTATAGCTTCTTTTTAAATCAGATGAAAACTAATTTTTTTCTTTCTTTTTTTTTTTTATTCTTCACAGGAGGAAAAGGAAAAGAAATGTTTAGGGACCATAAACCTGCACTGTGGAGGAAGGTGTTCACAGAGGCAGAGTGTGTAAGACCCACAGAATCCCAGTGGGTCCTTCCAGACACATTAAAATGGCAGCAGTCAGCTCAAATGTGCCGTGAACCAAGACAACAACGTGAGGCAGCTGAGAATGGCAAACTCAACCCTCTTCCCTCAAGGAAAGAAATCAAACTCACCAACTGAGAACTAACAGATACACAGCTGAAAAAGAAGCCTGAAAGAAGCTAATGTTCTCCTGAGAGGAGAAAAGAATACAAAGGAGTAGTCTGTGTGGTCAGCCTCCCTGGACAGACAGCTCTTGCGTGGACAGCCTCCCTGGACAGACAGCTCTTGCAAACATTCAGACCCTGGCTCATACTTCACTACACATAGCCAGCTTTGAAGGAATGAGAGACACTATGTGGGTTTAGTTGGTTTGTGTGGGACCATGAAGTTGCCATTTTAAAGAGGATGCCTGAACGGAGCCTAGTGAGACTCACCATTGCAATGTAAATGCTGAGGCAGGGGGCCATGAATTCAAAGCATGCCTGGGCTGTAGAGCGAGATAAAGAGTGAGACTCTGTACAAAAATATTTTAACAGAAAGAAGAAAGGAAGGGAAGGGGAGAGAAAGGAAGTAGGGGGTCTCCTGAAGATTGAAATTTAGCCATGGTTGGAAGTATGCCACAGAAATATTTCAAAAGTGGCAACGAGAACTCATTAAACTCTGTAGGATTCAACACTTGGAGTCTTCTGTGGCATCATAACCACCCTCTTGGCAGAAGAGTCCCAAAACAAGATAAGAGGAGGCAAGGAATAAAAGACAAAAAAAAAAAACCTCCAGAGTCTTCGTGTGACAGTGGTGACCCTTCCAGCAAATGGTTCTGCAAAGCTAATGGTGTCTACCTGTAATAACCATGGAGCAAAATGTACTTACAGCAGAGCTGAGGAGCCCCAAGTTCTCTCCACTGGAGCAAAATACACTTACTGCAAGCTGAGGAACCCCAAGTTATCTCCATTCTCTAAGCTAATTTCCATGATCAAAAGGAGAAAATAGCACTAATTGACTGCCAAAGCTAACCAGCTGAGGAACTGTATCCTAAGGCAAGTTTGATGATAGAACAGTTACTCTTCAAATTCTGCGGATGCCCCAAACGACTCCTAATGAGGAACCCTTTGCTTTGGTTAGAGTTGAAAATCTGAGATTTCCTTTCAGTGCTACAGACCTAATTAGAGGGAAGACCTACAAACACGCATTGGCATTGTGTTACTTTACATTCAAGAGCTCTGAGGAAGGACATCTTTGACCATCACATCTTCCCCATGCTTTTTTCCTTCCCAGAGAAAAGTCATGAATAGAATAGGCATATATACATATGCCTATTATATGATTATCTGGCACAAGTAGATTAAACCTTAAAATGTACTCTAAGGATACATAATTCTTGGCAAAATAGATTACAGAAGAAAAATATTAAAGAATAAATTTCTTCAATAAAATACATCCACAGAGGGAAACCTGTCTGCCAAAATAAAGCCACTGACTTTAATCTAAAGGCTATATTTATGTTACAATAGAAATAAAATTAATATGCTAGGTTTTGCTATTATTCATAGTCCACCGATTCTAATCATTGTGAGAAAAATGAGACAGCTATTTAGAGTCACAAGACTGAAAAATGAATGAGAAGGCATTCCTAGTAGTGTGACCTCACAGTCAGATAACCCAGGAAAATACTCCAGGAAAGCAATTTAATTAATAAAAGTTTCAAGGGAAGACTGATAAGAAATAAATGCACACACTCCCATGTCACAAGCACAAGTCACTTTTATACATTAGCTGAAATTATAAAGGAAAAAAAACATTCATAAAGTGTACAGAGTACAACTATAGTAAATGTTTTTGTTGTGAATATCTGTGACCTATAAGAATAGATCAGCAATATTTTACTGAGAAACATAAAGACTTAAATAAATGAAAAGGAAGAACATGATTTCAGATGACATGAAAAATTGAAAAATGTCAATATTTTCACACCAACTTACAGTTGAAATAAATCAACATGAATCTCCACATATTTACTTTTTTACTTATTTATCTTTATTATTAGTTACATTTTATTAACTCTGTATCCCAGCTGTATCCCACTCCCTCATTCCTTCCCAATCCCACCCTCCCTCCCTCATCTCCTCCCTGCCCTTTTCCAAGTCCACTGATAGGGGAGGACCTCCTCCCTTTTCATCTGACCCTGGATTATCAGGTCTCTTCAGGACTGGCTGCAAAGTTCTCCTCTATGGCCTAGCAGGGCTGCTCCTCCCTTGGGGGGTGGGGAGGTCAAAGAGCCCACCATTGAGGTCATGTCAGAAATAGTTTCTGTTCCCCTTACTAGGGAAACCCACTAGGTTACTGAGCTACCACGGGTTACATCCAAGCAGAGGTTCTAGGTTATATTCACACATGGTCCTTGGTCAGAGAAACAGTCTCATATAAGACCCCCGTGCCCAGATATATTTGGTCCTTGTGGAGCTCCTATCCTCTCCATGTCATATTAACTCCCCCTTCTTTCATATGATTCCCTGCACTCTGCCAAAGGTTTGGTTATGAGTCTTAGTATCTGCTTTGATACACTGCTAGGTAGAGTCTTTCAGAGGCCCTCTGTGGTAGGCTCCTATCCTGTTACTTGTTTTCTCCTACATCCAATGGCCATCCCATTTGTCTTTCTAAGTGAGGATTGATCATCTTACCCCTGGTCTTCTTTCTTGTTTATCTTCTTTAGGTGTTTAGATTTCATTATGTTTATAGTATCTTAGAGGTCTAAATAAGTGAGTATATACCATGTGTTTCTTTCTCCTTCTGGGATACCTCACTCAGAATGTTCTTTTCTATATCTCACCATTTGCCTGCAAATTTCATGATTTCCTCTTTTTTAATTGCTGAATAGTATTCCATTGTCTAAAAATACCACAATTTCTGTATCCATTCCTCCACTGATGGACATCTGGGTTGTTTCCAGGTTCTGGCTATTACAAATAAAGCTGCTACAAACATGGTTGAGCAAATGTCTTTGTTGTGTGCTTGAGCAACTTTTGGATATATGCCTAGGAGTGGTATAGCTGGGTCTTGAGGAAGCACTATTCCTAATTGTCTGAGAAAGCGCCAGATTGATTTCCAAAGTGGTTGTACCAGTTTACATTCCCACCAGTTTCTCCATATCCTCTCCAGCATGTGTTGTCATTTGAGTTTCTGATCTTAGCCATTTTGATGGGTTTAAGGTGAAATCTCAGGGTCGTTTTGATTTGCATCTCTCTGATGGCTAAGGATGTTGAGCATCTCTTTAAGTGTTTCTCTGCCATTCTCTATTCCTCCACAGAGAATTCTATTTAGCTCCATGCCCCATTTTTTAATTGGATTGCTTGATTTATTGCTTTTTAACTTCTTTAGTTCTTTGTATATCCTGGATATCAGTCCTCTGTCAGATATAAGGTTGGTGAAGATTCTTTCCCAGTCTGTAGACTGTTGTTTTGTTCTGACAACAGTGTCTTTTGCTTTACAGAAGCTTTTCAGTTTCATGAGGTCCCATATACTGATTGTTGCTCCTAGAGCCTGTGCTGTTGGTGTTCCGTTCAGGGAGTTGTCTCCTGTGCCAATGAGTTCTAGGTAATTCCCCCACTTTTTCTTCTAACCGATTTAGTGTTTCTGGTTTTATGTTGAGGTCTTTGATTCACTGGACTTTAGCTTTGTGCAGGGTGATAAATATGGATCTATTTTCATTTTTCTGCACGTAGACATCCAGTTGGACCAGCACCATTTGTTGAAGATGCTGTCTTTTTGCCATTGAATGGTTTTGGCTTCTTTGTCAAAAATCAAGTATTCATAGGTGTGTGGGTTTATTTCTGGGTCTTTTATTCGGTTCCATTGATCCACTATTCTGTTTCCATGCCAATACCATGCAGTTTTTATTACTATTGCTCTGTAGTACAGCTTGAGGTTAGGGATGGAGATACCTCCAGATGACCTGTTGTTGTACAGGATCATTTTGGAGATTCACAAATTTACTTTTTGCTTGACAAATTGCTCTGAAAGTCACCTGGACGTAAATTGTATAGAGTAAGCACAATTTTAATAGTACACAATGAAGAGGGAATACTCATATCAGGAACTGTATAAAGTCATAGTTCTGAGAGTATCTGTTACTGGTACAAACCAGACAGGCACTTATCATATTAGTCATGTGGTAACACAGTCCTCAGAGTCACACGGCTAGCAATTTACACATGCTTGCACACAGTAGAGAAGGGCTAGGGGACTGATAAGAATTTGGAAACATTCTTTTACATTATATCTTAATCCAAGATAAACATTAGAGATACATAAAGCACAGAGTTGAAAACTAACATTTGTTAAATGTGAAAGTTAGGGGCTAGAGAGATGACTCAGCCATTAAGAACATTGGCTACTCTTCCAGAGGACCTAAGTTCAGTTCTCAGCACCACATGATAGCTCAAAACTCATAACTCAGTTCCAGGAGACCTGACACCTTACACACATACACATGCAGGCAAAATACCAGTGCAAATGAAATAAAGATAAAATCATTTTTTAAATGCTAACATTAAAAATTTTAACCACCAGAAAAATAAAGGAAGAAACTTGTATGTAATACTCATAAAGTTTTGGGGCAGGGTAGGGTTTTTTAGCCTAGAGTAAATGGAAGAAACCACAAGAGAAAAAACAGATGTCGTTTGAGAGATTTAAAAATGTTTTTTTAATGCTGAAACATGAAAAACAGACTTTGACAACTGTCATAGTCAGGGTTTCTATTGTTGCAGCAAAATACCATGACCAAAAAGCAAGTTGGGAAGGAAAGAATTTATTTGTCTTGTGTTTCCATATCATTGTTCATTATGAAAGGAAGTCAGGACAGGAATTCAAACAAGGCAGGGGCTGATGAAGAGGCCATGGAGGGGTGCTGCTTACTGGCTTGCTCCCCATGGCTTGCTCAGCCTGCTGTATTATAGGACCCAGGACCAACAACCCAGAAACGCCCTCACCTACAATGGACTGGGCTCTCTCCCCTCAATCACTAATCAATAAAAAAATGCCTTATGGAGCATTTTCTCAGTTGAGGTTCCAACCTTTCAGATAACTCTAGCTTATGTCAAGTTGACATAATGCTAGCCAACACATTTATAGTAAATGTACAACAGTGCACCATACCTTCAAGAAGTGGTTGTATAATGTACTAAGAAAAGTCATAAGATTTCTCAGAGAGGATCAGGAAGGGAGGAAGATAAACAGTTAAAAAGTTAAAATTCTGTTTGCTTGAGGAGGTGGTTCAGTGAATACAGGGCTTTTCACATATGGACCTGAGTTCAGATCTCCAGCACCCAGGTAAAAATGCCAGGTGTCTGTAACCATAGCACAGGGAAGCTGGAGACCAACAGGCTCCTCAAACCCGGCTCCAACACTTCTGCCTCCTCATGTACCTGCACCTGAACATGCACACACAAGCATACACAGAGAGAGAGAGAGTTATTTTTTAAGAATTTAAATTTTAATTTATGTGGTATGTATTTGCCTGCATAACCTTACTGTACCACATACATGTAAGTGTCTGTGGAAGCAAGAGAATATCAGATCTCCTGGAGCTGAAGTTACAGATGCTATGAGCTGCCCGTGGTGGGTGCTGGGAACTGAACTCAGTTTCTCTGTGAGAACAACGAATGCTCTTAACTGATGAGCACAAAGTTTTTCATTGAAAAAAAAATTACCTTTGTTACAAATGAAAAAATGTTAATGTTGCTAGTAAATTAACAACAAAAAAAAATAGTACACAATTTGCCAAACAGAGTCATAGTGAATGGATTTAAACTTGAAGCAGTGTTTAAGTTCTAAGCATTGCTTCAGGCTGACTGAATGCTAATGCAGCGTCCGTGAGATGATGAAGCAGCTGTTCCCTCTTCAGTGCTCTGTTCTAGTGTAACAATGCAAAGTAGTGAGCATCCGCCCCCATTCTTTAATAGTAAAAATAAAGAACGATGATGAGGGATTTATTTACTTTAGCTATAGGATGCCTGTACTGACATCAGTTTAACAGCTTTACGGAGTTTCAGTTACATACCATAAAAGCCATTTGTTTAATGTCTACTTTTCATTTTTTTGGTGAGAACTTTTTAAAAGTTATTTTTGTTATGTGTATGTCTACATGCACATCTGTGCACCACATGTGTGGCCGATGCCCAAGGAGGCCAGAAGAGGGCATAAAATCCCTGAAAGCAGAGCTATATATGGTTGTGAAATTCCATGCAGATGCTGAGAATCAAACCTGGGTCCTCTGGAAGAGCAGCCAGTGATCTTAACCACTAAACCATCTCTCTGTCCCCTAGGTACATTTCTCAATGGTTTTAAACTAGATTTGAGCATCATTATCCCATTTAGTATAGTCAACTTCAGGATGCTAGCTGCCACATACCAACCCCATCACTGTAACATGCCTCTAGCTCTGGAGAGCCGTCCAGTCTACTTTCATATAAGAAACATATAATGCTTGGCTCTGATGGCTATTCTTGGTTGTCAATTTGGCTACGTCTAGAACTTACCAAAACCCGAACAACTGGGTACACGTGTGAAGATTTTGTTTTCTTAAATCACTTAAAGTGGGAATAATCCCCTTTAATGCAGAGATATAAACAGAGTTCCCAATAGAATAAATTAAAATGGCTAAACAGTACTTCAAAACGTGTTCATCTCTAGCCTTGCACAGTCTTTAGCTGGGGAACACTGAGCCTGTTTGATATATTCAGCACTAGAGAGTAATAACAAGAAATTTTTGAGGTAAGTAAACTGTCAACAATATAGAGAAAAGGGTACAAAAAAAACCCCATAACACCAAAATCCATTGATCTGATACTTGGAGAATAACTGTCTTTTCAACTTTTCTGTGTGCTACATAAAATATTTCAATATTTTTAAAAAATTATTTTTACTTGTGTACCTTGAAAACCAGCCTCTAATTCTGTTCTTTGTTTTCTGAAGGTCTCCCTCTATACACTTCCATATCAAACTACCATTATTAATTCTCAGGTCCCAGATAAATTTATCCTGTTTTTCTGCCTTTGTCCACAATGTTCCTCAGCCTAAACTTCTCTTCCCTCTCACCTCTTCTGAGAAAAGATTACTTCTCTTTCATCACCTGGCTCTAAACTCTCACACTATTTTCTTGGACCCTCCAGCTAAAAAATAATTCTTCTTCTCTCCAAAGTCATTTGTCTATAACTTGGCTCTTATCACACTTGCCTTTTGCTATCTTGCTATGATAGATAAAGCTGTGTTTGATTTATTGCTCTTCTGATTGTGGAGGCGACATAGTAGCATTTAGGTCATAAATATTTCTGATTTTTCTTCCAATTCTTAACAATGTTTGCTCAGCTGAATCACCCATGAAGTTTCATGATGGTGTGTTAAAGTGGTGTTAAAGCAGCAAGAGCAGACAAGAAGTCAAAGGAGAGGAGAAGGAAGATGGCAACCATATGAACTTCTGTGCTACAATGTCCCTTCTACAAGTAAGCGGCCTGTCCCAACATGGCCATGACTCTTTAGCTGTTAGGGTGGTGAGCTAGTGTGTGTGTGTGTGTGTGTCCTATTGCCTCCTGACAAACTGAACTTTCATCCACTTATGTATTCACTCCTTTAGCAAACATGTATTAAACAGGTGCAACGGGCCAGACTCTTCACAGTATCACAGCTGTGCATACAGCTCTGAGGAGTTCATGGGCCCCACGTTAAGTACTCTTGTTCAGGAGAGGCAAATATCTCATCCTCACTGAAGTGGAAAGTAGAGAGGATTAATAACCACCGACCCTAAATAACAGCCTCATAAATCAGCAAATAGCTTCTCACTGACAGTCTCATCTTCCGGAATCAGTTTATTTACATAAGTGACTCGGAACTGAATTAGTTAATAAGCCACCTTGCAGAGCTGTGATGGAATTGACTTCCTTGCAGTTTTTGTTGAAAAGAGAAATTAGTTCAAAGAAAGAGTGTAGAATGCTTTTCTCTGTCCTCAGCAAAATATCTTCTATTCGCCTTCAAATGATTCCAAATAGTTCTATTTAAAGTCATACCCACTGGAAGCACTATTTTAAAGCTGATCAACCACAAGATGCCAGGAATATAACATCAGTGTTGGCAAATATTTGTCCCCAATCAATAACTGCTGGGAAGCACACATAGTCAGTTTGTGCTAAGTGGAACAGTCTACCCTCGAATTTTACCTCCAGTACTTGTCATTGTCATTGAAAGCAAGCACTTCCTCATAGATTTCCTGCAAAGGCATTCTTCCTCCCTAACGTGTCACATTGAAGAACTCCCAGATGGAAGCTCAACAGGTGGGCATCATGGTTATGTGGAGAGATGGAATGTATGGATCAAAAAGTCAAGATTATACATTGGCTATTGGTTCATTTTTGACAGCCATTTATTATGACTACTGGATTGTTCTACAATGTCAGGGCCACAGAATCTGTTCTAACCTGGACACTGGCTTTGTGAGACCTTTGCTCCTTCCCCCCCCCCCCCACCGCCGTCATCAGTAAGACTAAGGGATGAGATTCCAGGAAATCCTACAGGAAGTTTCTTGCCCTTTCTGAAGACTAAATCTGAAGCTTTTAACTCTTTACCTATTTCTCTTCTTTATTTTTGAAATCATGTATTATTTCAGAGCTGACCACTTGGTATTAGAAAACCAGTTGGAGGACCCTTCCCTGGGGAATACCTTTTCTCCCAGCTTCAGCATTCCTTAGTTGCCTGTAGTTACTTATCTATTGGGGCCCGTGAAATTATCCTCTTCTCTGTTAGCATGTCTAATGCTGTCATCCTTGTTTAGGTCATTGTCTCTTTCTCTTTATAAAAGCTGGAAATGCTAGATGAGGGAGCCACAGGGGTCAGGTTCACGTCAAAGCCATCTCCCTGGCCTATAGATGGACATTACACTTTTCTTCACATGACAGAGGAGGAGCTAGCTCTCTGGTAAGTGTGTGTGTGTTAGTCATATATATGTGTGTGTTATGCATGTGTGTACATGATTATATATATTATATATATACACATATATATACATATATATATATATACATATATACACACACACATACACACATACACACACACACATCCTTAAGGGTGTTGTGTGCATACACGTGTGTATGTGTAAATGGAGACCAGGGTCAGTACTGGATGTCCTCCTCCATTGCTCTCTACTTTAGGATTTGAGACAGGGTTCCTCTCTGAACTTAGGGCCTGCTGACTTGGGTAGATAGGCTGGTCAGTGAACTCCATGGATCTTCCTGACTTTGCCTCTTCAACACTAGAAATGCAGGTACATGCCAATGAACCCTGCTTCTTATGTAATTGCTAAAGGTCCAAACCCAAATCTCCATGCCTGCCAGACAAGCGCTTTACTGACTAAGCCACCTGCCCAGCCCCTCTACTGCCTCTTCTGTGGACAATGAGCCCACTATAAAAGGCTCACTTTCATGGTCTGAGAGTGAAAACTACCTACCTCCTGAGGTCCTTGTCACCAAATAATATTACTTTGGAAAACAGGGCCTCAGCATATGTTTTATAGGCTCACCAACATTAGTCCACATCCTTTACTTCTCATGGCTAATTGTATGTGTTAACTGATCTAGTACCTATTACTTTGTCTAACATTATGCTGGGCATGTCCATGAGTGTGTTTCTAGATGAGCTTAACACTTGAGTTTTTCACTGAGTCATCCAGATTTCCCTTCCATTTAGTGTGTAGAGTACCAAAAGAGAATAAGGAGGCTGGGGAGGAATGTGTCCTGACCAACTACTAGACCTAGGATTTTGGTCCTTACCAACCTTTGGGCATAGAACAAAATCACATGTCTGACACTATAGTGTTTACACCGGAATGTATACCATCAACTGGATCTGTTCTGAGGTTTTTAGTTTTGAACCATCAGCCCTGCTGAGCTAAAGCATGCTGGCTGCAGACCTTCCAGCCACCATGATAATGTGCACGCACACACGCATGCGCACACATTATTTTAATTTCTCAATTATTTTTATCATACTATATGAAACAAAACAATTTTAACATTGCTCAAAATGTCCCTCTTGTTGCACTGACTAACCCCATCCAGCAGGACTGTGGAGCTGGCTAAATAGTGCCCTCCACTTCTTTCAGGTCATCTTTTTACAAAAAGCAAACCCCAAGACTTCCTTTAAAAGAGCAAAAACAGAAGCAAGCCATGCCAAACTTCAAATGTACCTTCAAGGGTTTTTTTTTCCCTTGGGCATTTCTAAGCCATCCTAAGAAAACATCCTTTGAAACAGTGTGGTACCCCTGCACCCTCTGCCATTAGAACAAATGTCCAAGACCATTGCCTCTTAAAGTCAATAGAACATTCCAGAAGTGTTGGGAAAGTTTGGAGGTGGGAGCCAGGGGACAGGGCAGATAAAATAAGTCTCCGATGGCCTAAACCAAGAACTGTAATTGCAGGAGCTTTTAAGTCACAGCAAGATATGAAGGAGGCAGTCTCCAAAGCAGTTTGCCAAGGCTTTTGTGAGGAATTTTCTTTTAGACTGCAAGGAGATGAAACCTACTTCAAGTAGCGGGTGGTTCTGGCATTTTCAGACACACAAGACATTTTCTCACCTGCACAACACTACCTAAAGTAGATCCGCCACAGGTAGAAATGGCCCTAGCACACTGCAGGGATCATTAATGTTAGAGATGGCCAGCCCCTTCCAAACACTGAGTTGTTCAAAGTGGCAACTACAGAGCAGGCAAGAGGAAGTTTCTAGCTTTGCTTTTAAGTTGCTTTTCATTGGTGGGTGTCTTCAGAGCAAAAGGCCCACAACAAATCGCTTTTGTCATTTATGTGGATAAAAATCACTGATCCACTCAAAGTGACTGAGGAAAAAGCCGTGGGGGAACATTGACAGCACAGCATCGTCTTATTAGGACTTGTTCAGAGAGCCATGACAGGGCCTCCTATGTACAATGTTAGCCTCCCTGGGTTTCCCTGGCCACGAAAAATAATAACCATTCTCACTAACCTTTTGACTGAAAGCTGGAGATATAAACTTCCTTTTTGCTAGTAACCCAAGGGCCTTCCTGAGACAACAGAGCCTTCCCCACTCCCTCTTGCAGGACAGGGAAGTCTATATGTCTCATATAAAGAGGTTGGAGAACAGTGACTGAGGAGGATGCCTCAGCCTCTCTTGCCAAGTTTCCGTCTCCTCTCTGATGCTCAGAGTCATGTGTCAAAATCCTGATAAATAATAAGGTAATGGTGACAATGTGCTGAGCATCTGTGTGTGACGAGCAGGATACGGCTAACTTGATTCGTTATCTCAGCCAATTTTCAAAACAACCCTAGATGAGAAATGCAACCGTCATCAGCTCACAAATGTGTAAAGTAAGTAAAGCTCAGAAAGATGTAGCAATTGTGTCTAGGTCACTTAGGTAGGAAGTATGGAAATGGGGTTCAGACCCTGGATGGTCTCCAATTTCAAATTGTCTCTGAAAGTAACACTGTCCTTTTGGAAATATCCTTTGTCTTTTGTTATGGGAGTCACAGGAGAGAGGGTGTAAGGTTTGCCCTGAATTCACAGTGAGTACAGTCTTGCACCCTAACTGCCATTCCTTTTACTGGGTATGGATAGAGGAAAGGAATGGAGAAGCTTCCTGTGAGGAGAAAGAGACAACGAATCAAGGGGGAATTCAGGCCAGAGGCACCCTTGATCACAAGAGGAAGTCAATGATGGCCGCCGTGGGTTCAGTAACAGGCGGTTTATAATTCTAGAATCCAGAATTGTATGACAGAATTAGAAGTTCAAAGAGTAGTGGCCACGGAGTGCTGCAAAGAGAAACGCCTTCTGCACGCTGTCCTTGGGTAACCCCCACAGCTCCCTGGAGCATATGATTTAGGGCAACCCCAGAATATACTTCCATAATTGGAGAGAGCCAGTGCCAGAAAGGAAACCCTTCTTTTATGCAAAATTGGCCCTGACTAACACCCAAAAGGAAAGCTTACCAAC
Source organism: Pachyuromys duprasi (assembly GCA_028658305.1). Lineage (NCBI taxonomy): Eukaryota > Metazoa > Chordata > Mammalia > Rodentia > Muridae > Pachyuromys > Pachyuromys duprasi. Next base: position 51,110,097 of record CM053758.1, read on the forward strand.
CGCAATAATTGACCCTGGGCTTCTACACCAAAGTAAAATGTGGCCTTCAGGAGCCAAATTATAGGGTTATGGGATTTGCCAGCCATAAACATCCAGTCAGCAGCTCATTATCGAGGGTTTTTTTCCTCCCTCCTGGAGGAAAGCTGTTACAAGTCTTCAGTATTTAGCGTGTTGCCCAAGATGATTTGCAAGAGCTCTTACTACTCTATCTACACAGTGTGTCCAAGGAGACAGATCTCCATCTGATCACTTCCCAGGAGGACTGACCTGGAAAAGATTCCTGTGTCATGACCAATGTAATTCTCCTTTTCTTTCTTGGATTTGGACCTTGATTGTCAGTCTGTCTTTTCCACTGGAAACAGAGTCACCTCATTGTCCAAAGAAGGCATTGTTCTTCCATTCCAACCAAGTAAAAGACTCACATATGTGCATGAACACTTGTACATAAGAGGTGAATTTGGATGCTTATAGATAGATAGATAGATAGATAGATAGATAGATAGATAGATAGATAGATAGATAGATATTTATGGGCAGATATCATGAAATATATATACATATGTATATATGTATATATACAAAGAAAGAATGTGTTAAAGATTCCTCAAAATTTTGAGGAAAATTGTATTCTTCATCCTCTTTCAAACAAAGAAATTTGTATTGACTGCTGTTGGTTATTAATATTTAATATTGATTTATCTTTTAGTTAAACAGAAGTTATTCCTAAACCAGCTGTATACCCAAATCACCACACAGACACTAGGACTTATTTAAGTAACCTAGTGCACAATGCTGGACAATCATTACTCCATCCTAAACTTCTAAGCCCACATGGCTTCCTCCCATTCAGATTTCCTACATTATACTTGCTTTTTAGTCATATCTTAGGTCCAATTCATCTCTCCTGATGTTTCCAGGTCCTCTCCTCTAGATCTCTCTTGTCAGACCCCTCCTCCCACTCACTTCTTTCTCTTCCCCTCCAGATGAGGATGTCACACCCTATTCTCTCCATTGCTCAGCACTGGCTGGTTGTTTTATTGACAACACAGAGAACAAATGGTGGCATGTTTACACAAACTTGAGACAGGTGATGCTTAGAATTAGCATCACAATGCAGTGTCTGGATTGAAAATAGACAGTGGGATACAGAAATCAGCATTTGAATAAACAACAGTAAATTGTATACATTCCACAAGAATATTACACCAACAATTGACCTTTATCTGTACATATATACACATAATATGTATACATTATATATATATATATATGTATATACATCATTATACACACACGCACACATGTGTGTGTCTCTGTGTGTATTAGTTTCTCAAGACAGGGCTTCTCTGTATAGTGCTGGCTGTCCTGGAACTGCTTTGTAGACAAGGCTGGCCTCAAACTCAGAGATACCCATCTGGCTCTGCCTCCCAAATTCTGGGATTGAAGGTGTGCGCCGCCACCACCCAGTTTTTACATAACATTTTTACTACATTTTCAGAACAGTTTATGTTCTGACACAGGGGAAAAGAACAGAGCAGAGTGCACAGATGTTTTTTCATATCCCCTTCTCATATCCATATATTAACTTGAAGGGGAGAGATCAATGATTTTTGAAGATTTTTTTTAAATTTTATATATAGGTGTTTGCCTACGTGTATGTATTTCCTGGAGTCCTTGTCGGCCAAAGAAAACATTAGATCCCCCAGAAACTAGAGTTAAGGTCATTGTGACTCACTGTGTGCATGGCAAGAACTGAACCCTGCCCCCTACAGGAGCCGCAAGTTTTCTTAATTGCTGGACCTTCTCTCCAGTTCCAATTGCTTGATCTTTTATTTTTATTTTTTTACTGTTGTCTTATCAAAGAGATAGAAACTTATGTTAAAAACCTGTGTTGCTCATGTTCTTACTATAAACACTAACTCAAAAGAGACAGACAGACAGACAGAGAGAACACTACATTTTTTCCAGGCCTAAAGAGAAACCCTACCCATAAGAGGGATGCAGGAGCCACTAGGCAGTGTGTACATACCCTCACTGAGTTACTTAACAATTAAACACGTTGTTGCTTTTGTTTCTCTTCAAGGTCATCTTTTGACTTCTGACTTGAATGCCATATTCATTTTAGGATTGAAAGTAAAGTATCATGGCATGAGTCTCAAGCTGGACCAGTCATTGATTGGCTACTCCCTTATTTTCTTCGTCATCTTTACCCCTGCATACCTTGTCGGCAGGACAAATTGTAGGTAGATTTTATGGCTGGGTTGGTGTCCCAGTCCCTGCATTGGAAGTCTTGCCTGACTACAGGAGATGGCCAGTTGCAACTACATATCCCCCATTGCTAGGAGTCTTAGATAGGGTCACCCTCATCAATTCCTGGGCATTTCATTGCCCTAGGTTTCTAGCTAGTCTCAGAGATTTCCCTCTCATTCCAGTTGTTTCTTCCACTACTCTCTCCTTCTATCCTTCTTAGCTTCTTTGAGTCAGTGGATTGTAGCATGGTTATTGTGTACTTTATGGCTAAAATCCACTTGTAACTGAGTGCATACCATGTTTGTCTTTTTGGGTCTGGGTTACCTCACACAGGATGATCTTCTCTAGTTCCATCCATTGACACCCATGCCAAGAGAGGGAGCCCACCCCTGCCACTGCTAATGATATTCTGCTATACTTGCAGACAGGAGCCTAGCATAACGGTCATCAGAGAGGCTTCACCCAGCAACTGATGAAAACAGATGCAGAGACCCACAGCCGAACATTAGGCAGAGCTTGGAAAGTCCTGTGGAAGAAAGGAGGAAGGATTGTAGGAGCCAGAGGGATCAAGGACACCACAAGAAAATCTACAGAATCAATTAACCTGGGTCCATAGGGATCCAAAGAGACTGAATGCCAACCAGAGAATCTGCATGGGACTGACCTAGTCCCCTGCACATATATCACAGTTGTGTAGCTTCATCTTCATATAGGACTCCTAACAGTTGGAGTAGGGGCCGTTGTATACCTTTGGAACACTTTCCTCCTACTGAACTGCCTTGTCTAGCCTCAATAGGACAGGATACACCTAATCTCACTGCAACTTGATACACTGGAACTGGTTGATAACCAATGGAGGCTTTTTTTTTCTCTGAAAAGAAACAGAGGAGGACCAGATAGGGGTGGTGTAGTTGGGGGAAAGGAGTGGGAGAAGAGGAGGAAGGGAAAACAGTACTCAAGATGTAAATTATTAAATTAATTAATTAATAAAAAGAAAGTAAACTGTCACTGATTTTATCAGTGATGATATGACAGGTTTTTACGAACCTCTCTTTTCCTATTGGGAAGACTCTTTTTAATATCTTTTAATAGTTTAATTTTGTGAAGCCTGCAATTTTGGGGCTTTTAATTAATTCACTTACTTTTAGAGATTGTAATGTAATTACATCATTTCCCCCTCCCCTTACCTTCCTCCAAACTCACTCTAACACCGCTCTTTGCTCTTTTTGAAATTTGTGGCCTCTTTTTCCATTAATTGTTCTCTCTCTCATATCTAAAAACATAAATACCCCCTGCTCAGGCTGTATAATAATTTCTCAGTATACTTATACACATGCATTTTCAGGTCTGCCTATTTGGTATCAGATAACCAATTGATGTGTTATTCCCTGAAGAAGTCTATTTCTTCTGCTCTCAGCATTCTGTAGTTGCTGCACTGTGTGTGGATGTGGATGTGGGTGTGGATTTGAGGCCAGGTGGTCTTTCCCCCATCCACATTAGCATGTGTATTGTTGCTGTCCTTGTCCATAGTATGTTTAGGCAATCATGTTGGTGAGACTTTAAGGATATAGCTTCTGACATTAGTAGTAGAAGTCTCACACAAATTCCCTGATCTCCTGACTCTTACAATCTTCCTGTGTCCTCTTCTGCAGTGTTCCCTGAGGCTTAGGTATAGGGAATTTCCATATGTATGTGTCACTGTGTTGGTCTGAATAAGAATGCCCCCATAAGCTCATATATTTGAATGCTTAGTCATCAGAGAGTGGGATTACTTAAAGAGATTAGAAAGTGTCGACTTTTTGGAGTAGGTATGGCTTCATTGGAGGAAGTGTGTCACTTGGTGTGGACTTTGGGTTTTCAAAAACCCAAGCCAGATCCAAAGGCTCATTCTGCTGCCTGCATGTCCAGATATAGAACTCCCAGCTCCTTCTCCACCATCAACATGTCTGCCTACACGCCATCATGCTCCCCACCATGATGCTAATGGACTAAACCTCTAAAACTGTAAGGAAGCACCAATTAAATGCTTTGTTTTAGGAGAGTTGCCTGGACCATAATATCTTTTCATAGCAATAGAACACTGACTAAGACCCGTCACAGTGGCTTACTCTTCAATGTCCCTTCTGTTCCCTCTAGTTGTTTTATATTCTTTCCCCCACATAGTCCATTCGGCAGGGATATCCAACCCTTTTATACTGCACCATCATGTAGCTGACCATATAGTTGACTATGTGGTCAACCATGTAGTTGACCATAATTGAGAACTATATTGACCTCATTCATAGTTCCTGAGACACATGCAATCCACAGGCTGTCTGTTAGACATACCTCCAAAGGCAAAGAACAATGTAACTCCATGGATGTATGAACCTGGATACACAAAATCTGGGAGAAGAGAAAGTAGAAGATAAGCTAGGATGCAGTGGCACAGGAGACCACTTCCTGAGCAGAACACCAACAGTGCAGGCTCTAAGAGCAACAATCAATAAACACTGAAAATGTTCTGTAAGGCAATGGACGCTGTCAATAGAACAAAACAGAGGACTACGGAATGGGAAAAGATCTTCATATCTGTACATCTGTTCTTCACAACCCTACATTTGATAGAGGGTTGATACCCAAAATATGTAAAGAATTCAAGAAACTAGACATCAACAAATCGAACAACCCAATTTAAAATGGGGGACAAAACAAAACCGTGAATTCTCAACAGAGGAATCTCTAGTGGCTGAGAAGCACTTAAAGAAATGTTTCTCTATCATTAGTGATCAAGGAAACGCAAATCAAAATGACCCTGAGCTTACATCTTACACCTATCAGAATGGGTAAGATCAAAACCTCAAGAGACAACACATGCTGGCAAGGATGTGGAGCAAAGGCAACACTCCTCCATTGCTGGTGAGAGTTTATACTTATTCATACAACCACTGTGGAAATCGATTTGGCAGTTTTTCAGAAAATTGGGGATAGTTCTTCCTCAAAACTAAGCTATATCACTCCTGGGCATATCCCCCAAAAGATATTCTACCATACCATAAGGACACTTGCTCAACTATGTTCATAGCAGCTTTATTCATAATAACCAGAAACTGCAAAAAGCCTAGATGTCCCAGAAGCAATAATGGATAAAGAAAATGTGGTACATTTACACAATGGAATATTAGTCAGCTATCAAAAACAAGGAAATCATGAACTCTGCAGGTGAATGTACAGAACTAGAAAAGATTATCCTGGGTGAAGTAACCCAAACCCAGAAACACATACATGGTATGTACTCATTTATAAGTGGATTTTAACCATATATTGCAGCATTAACCATTCTACAATCCACAGACCCAAAAAAACTAAGTAACAAGGAAGGCCATAGGGGGGAACACTAGAATCTCACTGAGAAAGGGAAGTAGAATAGGCATGGGGGCAGGTGGATGGAAGGAGGGAACTGAGTTGGGGAAGGGGTGGAAGTGGAGCAGAAGAAATCATGTGGGAGGAGGAGGAAGGAAGAGAGAGCTGGGAGAGACAATGGGAATGAGTGGGAGTGGCAGACATCTCTGGGATGAACTAGAAACCTATGACAATGAAAACTCCCAGGAATCTGTAAGGGTGGCCCTAAGACTCCTAGCAATGGGGGGGAGGAGAGGTTATGGAACTTGAAACAGCCATCTCCTATAATCAAAAATGAATTAAAATGGAGGGACTGAGCCCAGCCACAAGACCTTAGACCCACAATTTCTCCTGCCAATATGGCATGCAGGGGTAGAGACGGAACAGAAATTGAGAGAATGGCCAACCAATGACTGACCCAGCTTAGACCTATATCTTGAGAGAGAGCCCATCCCTGACACTATTAATGATATTCTACTATACTTCCAGACCAGTGCCTAGCATAACTGCTATGTGAGAGGCTTCACCCAGCAACTATTGGAAACAAATGCCGAGAAACACAGACAAACATTAGGTGGAGCTTGAGGAATTAGAGGGAAGAGGAGGAGGAAAGATTGAAGGAGCCGGAGAGGTCAAGAAAACATACAGAACCAACTAACTTGCTGCCATAGAGGCCAAAGAGACTGAACCACCAAACAGATGGAATACACGGGATGGACCTAGGCCCAGTAGTGCAGTTCATTCTTCGTGTTGGACCCCTAACAACAGGAGCAGGGGCTGTCTCTGACTCTGTTGCCTGCCCTTGGATCCCTTTCCCCTATGTGGGCTGCCTTGCCTAGTCTCAATAAGAGAAGATTTGCAAGAGAGATCCAAGATGGCTGCCACGAGAGGACACTGTGTCTGAGGAGTAGGACAGCAGAAACAATGCAGCAACCAGGAGACTGAACTATGGGACCTAAAACGCCAGCATTTGTGATTGCCAGGTGAGCAGAACTCCTATGGTGAGAAAATCAAGTGGGAAAACCCTAGGGACACCCAGTTATTACCCGGAAAAATCTCCGGGTGACCAGCTGCACACAGCTCTGATCTGAACGAGCAGCCACGCTGGGCACCCGCCCCCGCCATAATAGACTGGATCACACAGTCTCGCAGCCAGTCTGAGGAGGAACCTGGTACCGTTTTCACTGAACTGCACACTGCGAGCACACACTGCACCCGGGTTCTGCTTCAACCCGCAGGTGTACGGCAGGCACACATCGCTGGAACCACCCCAGACTGAGAGGGTCGGGGGACCATTTTGACCAATCTGCACACTGCTGGCACACACCGCAAGCTTCTGCCAGCAAAACCTCAGTCCGTGTGTGAGTCCGTGGGCAAGTCTGGGAAGGACCTGAGTTCTGCTTCAACCCACGGGTGTACGGCAAGCACACATCGCTGGAACCACCCCAGACTGAGAGGGTCTGGGGTCCGTCTTGACCAGACTGCACACTGAGGGCGAAAGCTGCACGCATCCGCGAGCAAAAACCTCAGTCTGTGTGTGTGTCCACGGGCCAGACAGAGAAGGCCTCAGGCACCATTTCAGACAGGCCTGCATACAGCTGATGCACACCAACCCAAACCCACTGTGTGTGCCCCAAATATCATCTCAGACTGTGGTACACAGCCCCTAGCCCAGAAGGGGGCGCCAAGTCTCCATTCCAGGGGAGAGCCCTTAGCAGCAAGCCCAGGGTGGAGCACACAGACCCCAGCTAACATCTCAAACCGGGACACTCAGACTCTAGCACAGAGTGAGGAGTAAAGCCTCCAGGCCAGAGGGGTGACCACCCTGCAGTGCTCACAGCTTCTAGCACAGAGCACAAAACCGAGCACACAGAGCCCACAATAGAGTTCAACTGAGACAACAACACACACTAACAAACCACCAGAAATCCCTGATCTTCTTGAAGAGTACTCCTGACACAAGAGATTGACAGTTTCAGACTAAAGTACAGCCTTAAAGCAGAAACAGCTCCCTGATTATATATAAACAAATGCCCAGAAATCGGTGAAAGAACTCACCCAACAAAAATCAGGACACCATGGCCCCACCAAAAACACCCAAAAGCAGTGGAGATTTTAATTCAGCGGAGACACAGGAAAATTATCTTAAAGCTTTGATTATGCAGATATTGGAGAAACAAGAGGAGAGACAAAAAGAGGAAATGAACAAGGCCCTCAAAGAAATGGAGAAGAAATTAACTGCCCACATAGAGGAACAATCAAAAATAAACAGAGAGGAAACAACCAAAATAGGAGACACAGTCAATCAGTTGAAGGAAACGGTACAAAGCATGAAAACAGAATTAGAATC
>CM053758.1:51118577-51167341 GCA_028658305.1 Pachyuromys duprasi
GTTGGTGGACTTGGAGGGGGTGGGGAGGAGGGAGATGAGGGAGGGAGTGGGAGGGTAGGAGGGAATGAGGGAGGGGGCTATGCCTGGGATTCAAAGTACCTAACCTGTGATAGAGATAAAAATAAATAAATAAATAAATAAAAGTATGTGCCACCACTTCTGGCTTAGAAGTAGATATTAAGTGATACAAATGTGTTTTTTTTTTGAAACAATGATATTTGAAGATGAAGATGATCCCTAATATATGGTAAGGAGTTACAATGTGGGCAACTTCATTTCCAGTGGATATACAATGTATAGGTGTATGCTTTTGAGGAGCAGGCAGCAGGTTGGCTCAGCACACACACACACTAAATAACTATGTAAATTTGATATTTTTTAAGTGTTAAAATACCTTCCTAAACCATAGTCTGGCTAGGACCAGACATCCCATCTGAGCATTGGCCCAGGCTTCCCATTGCAGAGCCCACCTGGCTCTACCAAGCCCTTGATTTGCTTCTCCTATTCTCCCACTGAAGTCCCATGTCTAGTCATAGTCAAATCTCAAATCGTTGAAGGTCACATGCTGCCTAGGGCGGAGCAGATGTTCCATAAATCTGTTCACTGAGGGAGCCTTTGTTCCCCTGTTTATTAGCCGAGCCATACTGGATAAGGTATATATCTCCTTCATTATGTGTTTGATCTTCATCTGAATTCATGTGCTGTAAATCTAACTCCCAATGTGATGGTGTCGGCAAGTGAACTATTACAAGAAATGATGTGATTATGATACTGGAAGCTCAGGAATGAGACCATGTACCCCTGGAGTTCCTTCTTACCCATCTCACTATGTGCAAACAGCTGAAGGCTCTGTCTATGGACCAGAAAACGGTTCTCATCAGGCAAAAAAAAAAAAAAAATTGGGCACCTTGACCTGGTACTTCTCAGCATCCAGAACCAATCTATGCCAATCTATGGCATTTTGTTACGGCAGCTGAGCGATCAGAAATACTCTTGAAGTCTCAACTGTCCCATGTTTAAACAGGAAGTATGATAATAACTCCTTCCTGCAAGAGTTAAAGTGAAGAGAAAATGGGGACATGCCTGTCAGCCATTTCCCAGCTTGGGAAAAACGGGACACTCTAGTTCACTGTATCGCTGTGAGAGAAGGACTTGAAAAGCCCCAGTGACTAATGTGGATGGATGGGTGGAATGTTGAGTAGAGTCCTCTTGGGAACATATGCTCAGAACTCCCCTCTGGGCTCCCTGTGCAAGCTGAGAACATTCCAGTCAGCAGGAAAGGCAAGGCTGGCTTCCCCTGGCTGACTCTTAGTTAAATTTCAGTGCTGCTTTAGCCATTTCTGCTTCCCAAAGGCAGCAGGGAACATGCGCGGTACTCAGCAGGGATGGCTCAGGTCTGCACTGCCCTAGTAAGAGCTGTTAAGGTCTCCACTTGGATAAAGGGCCAAGAGCAACAAAGACCACCAGGACAATGTGGAGATGAGGCTATGTTCTACTCTGAACTATATTCTATAAACAGTGGCTTTCAGCTACGCCTTTCCCTGAAATGACAATGCAACAATTGCTTCTTTGAACACAGATGGAGGTAGAGGTAGTGTCTGTGTGTTTGTGTGTGTGTGTGTTAGTGTGTGTGTGTGTGTTACTACCACATGGCCAACACTAGCCATGAGTCACAGAATGATAAATAACATATTTACACAAGTTAAAAGGTACTGATTATAAATTTATCAAAGTAGATTAGGAATACATGGGCATTTAAATTGATATGAGAAACATTAGGCCAGAGAAAATATAGAACATACCAGACTAATGAAAGACCCCATGAAGAGGACATTTAACATTTTGGTGGTCATGGCCCAACCAATTTCTCATCCAATCACACAGCACAATCCCTACTGCTCTACACAACCCATTCAAATTGCTGTCTGTCCATCTAATCCAACCATCTGTCCATCGATCATTTCATCCAAACATGTTTTCCATTGCCTTAATTTGGCTTCTACTCCTATGATAAAGACCATGACCAAAGTGACTCAGGAAGGAAAGGGTTCATTTGGTTTAGATATCCCAAGTCACAGTCCAGAAGTGGAGGGAAGCCACGGAAGGAACTGAAGGCAGGAACTAGAGCAGAGGCCATGGAGGAGTGCTGCTTACTGGCTTGGCCAGCCTGCTTTTTCTATATAACCTAGGGCCATTTGTGCAGGGATATCACTACCCATAGTCATGTGGGTCCTGCCACACTAATCATTAAATAAAAAACAATGCCCCATAGACTTGACCCTGGACAGAATGATGGGGATAATCCCTCAATTTAGACTCCCTCTTCCCAGATATGTCTAGGTTTGTGTCAAGTTGACAGAAACCAGCAAGCACATGCACCTTGCCCATTGCTGCTTCAGCCTTCAGCAGCTCTCCAACTGGGTTCATTAATATCCTGTGTTTTCTTGGTATATGTATCAAGTCTCTGCCTCTGCCTCCAATAAGGTATCTGTAAACCCTATGGCTTCTTTAACACTTTCGTAGTCATTCTGCATACACAACTACACACACAGCCACATACACCCACACATACACACTCACTCACATACACACAATCACATGAAGTGTGATGAGTTCATTTTAACTTGTTTAAGATAGCAACACAATAACCTGTAATTGCAAATAGCCAGCTGTCAAGAGAAGCTGGGACTTCTTGGTAAATTGAGGGCAACCAAACCAACATGGCTTGTGAATTTATTGTATCCAATGAAGCCTAACATTGTGGAAGTACCCATGCTCCACTATGTCCTTGACATAGTGCGCTTACATCAGACAGGAAGAGCAAAGACCCAGGGAACGAGGGAGTGAAGTGAGGAAGGAAGAGGATGTGGCTAGAAGATTCATGTATGTCATGGGAAAAGAAGATGCCCACCTGTTCCAGAAGCATCTTTAATTGTGGCTGAAAAAGAAAAGTACTAGAAAAAAAATTATGGACCTACTGGCCCCTGACCAGAAGTCAGAAAAAGGATTTTGTTTTTTTTTCAAACATGTTTAAGGTTACTCAGTTGTCATTTCCCAACAATACAGGCAGAGTTGATACAAATATGTCTCTCTTTTAGCTCAAAGCATTGCCCTAACAAAGTTTTCTAGTGGGTTAACCTGCTAGCTATAACACCAGATAACGGTGACTCTCTCACATCCATCCATCAAAGTAGAGGCTGGGACTAATTTGGGAGAAATATTATATGTATTTATGAAGAGGGTAGCTGTAGTAAAAAGAGACAAGAGCAGATTCAGAAGACTCCAGGATCCAGAGAAGCTTGGTGGCCGGAAGTCTCCAACCTGTTTTCAAGTTAATAGCCAACCAAGGAAGTACTGGCCAAGTATATGTTTCAGGGAAGCCTAAGGTATTCAAGACTGAGGTTGGCAATAAAACTAGCCAACAAATCTCTGAGTTGGCATGTATTCACATGTACACACATGCACTTTGCACCAGACATGCCTAGCCACCTGCTGCCATCATCCTTGCAAAATTGACACAGTCAGATGTCACACTCCTGGAAGACTTTAATTGAAACCAAGTTAAATTAGTTACATCATTTTGCTGCCGAAGCTTAATTCCCCCTAAAGTTACGTCATAAAAGTAGGCATTACAAAGGATTAGGGACCAAAGGAAGGTAGAGATGAATAAGGTTTCCATATGCCTGTGACTCATGTTTAATACTCATGTACCAAATGTGGCCCCACATGACTCACCACTGATATCAGCAACAGTCCCATGTGGCCACCAGGAGTGCAGACAGGCAGCCTTGCCTCCTGCTGCTGAGAACAGTCAGGCACTCTGCTTCAGTCAGGAGAACAGGAAGCTGCAGAAAGACGATATTGCCCGTGGAGGCTTTCAAGTCCTGTCCTCATATGAAAAAGCTCCGAGATGACCTCAGATCTGTATCCACGTCCCCAAAGTGGAGCTGCCCCTGATGCTAGCAGTGCTGTGAGAACAACGAAGGGTCAATGGTCAAATGTATTCAAGAAAAGGCTTCTGAAACATGCGTCCTCACCAGTGGCATCTTGGGAGTCTTCAACTTGCTAACGTCTTCGTGACTACCCAGTGGCTACTGTGCTACTCTAGAGTGTCAAGGAGTACGGAGCACTTTCCGACTTCGTTTCCCTCTGGAACCCTCACCAATGAAGAATCCCACAGGGTTAGTTCACTGAAGAGCACACTTTGGGAGGCCGTTTTCATTGGAGCATTTTTTCTTATCATTCCTGCCTTGGCAGGAACTGACAGGAAACGGTAATCTCCACTTCTGTGCCTGAAGTAACAGGTCCACAATCATCCCTGCAACAAGGTGCATTTCTCAGGCATGTGTCCCTCCTCCCTACCAGCTCATCAATGTGTTTGGGCCTGCACTTGGCTGTGCCTCAGAACCTGCTACATAGTGGGCTCTACCATATAGGTTTGCATTAACATAATTTATGATATTTTTATAATGACAAAATCACCTAGTGACATGTTTCTCAGAACACAGAACAAATGACTTGGCATGCTGTATTTAGGAATCTTCTCCCTGCTGCAGGCCATGGAATCTACGACAGTTCCTACAGCAAGGAAAAGAGTATTACTTAGCCTGTTGTTATTTTATTATTATTATTAATTGTACAAAAGGTGTATCAGGAAGGGCACAGAGCCTGCGGGAGGAACACAGAGAGGACTGGATGGCACAGCAGGAGTAGCATGGCAACGATGCTGAACCACACTGCGGCCATGCCATAGGGACGGTCAGAGGCTGTCTTTTCCATCAAGGACACATACAGTGTAGAATAGACTGGAGATTCAGTGTCCTAGAAGCACTGCTTCTCCTCCTCACCAAGCATCACCTGCAGGGGCTTGCCTCACCTTGCTCACTTCAGCACCCAGATATGGAGTAGGTGTGTGTACTAGACCACGCCAGATTGCACAACTTATCCTGCCCAATGGATGAAGCTGTGTTCCCCCCAAAACTGATATTTTGAATCCCCAACTACTAATATAACTATACTTTTAGGTAGGACATTTAAGGAAGTAATTAAGATGAAATGGGTCATAAACATGAGGGTAGTATGCTTACAAGAGAAAAAAAAAAAAAACCACCAGAGGAAAGGCCACGTAAGGACACAGTGAGAAGGTGAATGTCTTCAAACTCAAGTCAAGCCTCACCAGAAGCCAGCCCTGCTGATACAATTCCGGATAACCAGCCTCTATGAAAGGGGGAAAAGAAACTGCTGCTGCTTAGGCCATCAACTCTGAGTCGCTTTGTTATGGCCACCTTGGCACACTAATGCATTCTGGATGCCAGGGTGCCCGAGAAATAGGCTAGCGCTCTGCTGGCCTGAGGGGGAACATTGGAAGAGCGTATCTACCAGCCATTGTCTAAACAGGCACCCCTCCAACGTGGGAAAGGCAGAAAGCCTTTTTTTTCCTGTGCCTTTGCAGTGGGAAGAGAGGTTGGTGAAGGCCTTTAGCTAGCAGGATCTATTCTGCTGACTGCCCCGTAACTATGAACCATCACACAAACCATTAGAATGCAGAAAATGCTGGCTCTGCCCACTAAGCAGCACTAGAGTAGAATGTGAGCTTCACAAAGACAGTAATTCTGTCTCTTTTTCTCTCTCCAAGATCAGCAGAGTCCAGAACAGAGGAGATGCACCAAATGGTATTGAATGAAAAGAGAAGGAATGAATGGCTATCCAAAGCAAGGGAAGGATGAGTGCACAGCCAAGGTAAGAATGGAAATATAATCCAGAACAAGAAGCAACCAGACGTCAGAGCTTCACAGGACATAAAACTGGATTTCCCCTACATTTCTTAGCACTGGACACTCAGCCTAAAATGTAAAGGAAGTTCAAATGCTTTAAAGCATGACTGCTTGGCTGGTTGGATAGTTTGTTTGCTGCTTGATTAATGAGCTAGTCAGTGATGGGTACAGTGAAGCAGGAGAGGCAGGCAACTTTGGCCATGAGACACCGCAAGTCACAGAGAGAGAGGGTAAGCAGACCACTTTCCACACAACCAAACACTTTGTATGTCCATCGCCACAGTAGATAAGCTCAAATATTATCAAAACCTCAATACTGACCTCACTTTTCAGAGCAAAGTAGTATCTCCATAAGACCTTCTAAATAGTTTATTACTTAAAGGTGACCAGGATGTACCCATCAAAGCAGTGTTGCTACTAGTTTAGAATATATGTAGGCCTTATTTGGTCAAGTGTATACATACATACATACGTGTATATATAGATAGATACACAGATAGATAAATAGATAAACAAACAAATGCAAATTGTAGAAACGAAGACCTCAGTAACAACTCTGGTCTTCAATCCCATTGAGTAACAAGTCTGGTCTCAAGGTAATGGCTACACCAGGAAATATTAACAAAGTGTGTGTTTCAGGGAAGCGCTGAACTCTAACATTACATGGAGAAAGGATTCCTTAGGAGCGACACATAATGTCACTGAGACACACCAGGGACCAACTCCTCAAAGTTCACAGCAATACAACTGCACATTTTATATGATGCTTTTTACCCTTGAAGCCAAGAGTACAAAATTAAGATGCAATTTAAAGATGTTCCCAGCAGACTGATCTCCAGCCTGTGTACTTGTCACATAATACATGATGTCTCTTTCCTCCAAACAGGTTCCCAATGGCATTCTCTCCCAGTCATTCACTGGCTCACTCTCACACTAAGTCTCACCCAGGCCAGATTGGGTCCCTGCTCACCTCTCACTAGAAGGCCTCCTTTCTTCCTTCTGCCTTACCCCATGCCCATACATTCTGCCAGGTGAGAGAAGGGAAGAGAGGAAGAGAGAAAGCAAAGCAGAGGAGGAAAGAGAGAAAAGAGGACAAAGCAGGAGACTGTGAGAGACTGAAGACCCGTGGGCACCCTGGTCTCAGGCAGACTCCCAGTGTGACTCAGTTGATACCTTCCCACTTTCACCCTGAGGGTCAGGCCCAGCCACCCTTCCCTAGGATGCTGCTGCTGCTTTTCAAACTGGCTCCAAGTTTCTCCTGCCACATGTTCCCTGGCACCTTAGGCTCTGGCAATGCCAAGAACTTGATGTCCTTCCAAGTGTACTATGGCAGTCTGCTGAGCACTGAGGTGGTAGGTGCTCAGTAGGTGCTTGAAATGGATTTCAAGGCTGCAATCTGATCTGCTAGAAGACCTTCTTTTGTATCTTGAGTCTAAGAGGTAAGGACAAGTCTTTGGACTTGTCTTTAGACAAGCCTTTTTTTCAACAGTGCTGACTGAGCTAGAAATAACAACCATCTTTCTCCCTTATATTTTTGTTTTGTTTTGTTTTCTAAAATAGAGGCGGCTTCTATTCTACTCCAACAGCTATTTTGTGAGACTGAGGCTAGAAACATGTGCCAGATATGGCAAAGCCGAAGGAGGAACCAGCCTCCTAAATGCACAGATCACTTGTCTTGAGATTACTTTATAAAAGAGAAATTGGCCTTTGATGCGTGTGAACCATTTGTTTGTTCTCTTTTAAGCAACACAAGGGTTTGGATGAGAAATGTTCCCCCATAGGCTCATATATTTTAACACTTGGCCCCTAGTTGGTAGTACTCTTTGGGGAGGCTATAGAACCATTAGGAGATAAAACCTTGCTGAAGGAAGTACTTCACAGAGGACAAACTTTAAAGGTATATAACCTCACCCTGCTTCCTGTTCAGTCTTTGCTGCTTTTTGTATGCAGATGAAAATATGACCAGCCAGCTTTCTACTCCTAGAGCCATGCTTTCCTGACTGTTGCTATTCCTCCCCACCAGATCCCTCTACCCACCCCCCACCCCACCCCCCACCCCCGCCATGGTGGACTCCATCCCTCTAAACCCATTAGCCAAAATACTATCTCACTGTATAGGCCAGGCTAGCTTGGCACTTGCTATGCAAACTCCAACCCATGTTCCCGCTGCCTTACGCTCTCCAGGGATTCTGGGCATGCTCCATCATTCTGAGCTCTGAAGTCTTTAAGTCTGAATCTTTACAATGGATCCCAAAAGGTGAATTAATTCTTCAAAACGATCCCTCAGATCAGTAATTTTCTGGACATGTGAACACAAATCACTTGGGAATCATGTGAAATGATTCTGTCTTTGAAATCTTGGGCTAAGGCCTAAGAATCTGTCTTTCTAATAAACTCCCGACCAGTGTTGCTCTCACTGCACTTTGAGATCCACAAGACTCCAGCAGCTTCCGAACCTCACTCTGTCCTCACGAGTATCCATATTTGATAGTACTGTAAAATGGGTCT
The DNA here is from genome assembly GCA_028658305.1 of Pachyuromys duprasi. Lineage (NCBI taxonomy): Eukaryota > Metazoa > Chordata > Mammalia > Rodentia > Muridae > Pachyuromys > Pachyuromys duprasi. Next base: position 51,126,860 of record CM053758.1, read on the forward strand.
TAGTGGGGTTTCACTCTCCATCACAGAGAAAGACATAGTTAGGAATAAGAAGCAGTGGTAGTAGGATTTGAACCCGGGTCTGCCTCTTGTCCTCCTGTATTGTTTCCTATGTTGCTGTGTGGCTTCTTAGCCGTACAGCAGTGAGGCCATCAGTGAGTCACACAAACTGGAAGGTTTGTCAAGTCACCAATTCCGAGCACCCAGCTGGGGAGAGGGGCAGCCCTGCAGGGAGGACCTACGGGGTGCTGTGTGCTCCCTTATAGCATCTGGTCTGCATTATTAAAAAGCCAAACACCCCAAGAAAGGAGTTGGTACCCCAGCCTGCTCTACCTTTCCTGGGGGGAAAGGGTGAGAGAGCAGAGGTTTGAGTTGTTCGGTGGGCTGTGTGCAAGGATGGCAGCCCCCAAAGGCCAGCTTTACGGCTTTAGGGAGCCCAGCCCAGCCCACCACAGCCTGGATCCTCACCACCTGGGCCCAGCTGGAGGGGCAGCTGCTTCTCCCACCAGAGATTAGAGCGAAATAGCTTCCCACAGTCTTTCCTCAGATTCCTCACAGAGCTACTCTGGGAACAAAGGGCTTGAAGAAAGGAGCATGGAACTCTTTTTTTTTTTTTTTTTTTTTTTTGAAAGAGGGATCAAAGCTAGGGCCACATCTGTCACAAAAAAAAAAGGAAAAAAAAAAAAACATGGGAACAGCCTTCTGCCAGGAAAGCCTGGGTTTGAAACTCCACGCTTCCAGTGCTTCTCACAGCTGTGGGAATAGTCTCTACTGTTGGCTACTGAAGTCTCTGGGCCCAAGGCCCTGTTGTTCCCTCTTCCTATGCTCATGGTCTGAAAGAGTTCTGGTAGCGATGTACAGGGCATCTGTAACCAGATTTCTGGTTCTTTTCAGGCATCACAACAGAAAGGCAGCAAGGAGGTGGGGGGTGTCTCTGGATATTGACATCTTTTATGAATAACGGAGACGGTTAAGTAACTGTTCTAAGGACACACTATAGATTCACTTTTCTGTGTGTGTCTGTATACATGTGTGTCTGTGTACATGTGTGTGAGCTCCTATGGGTGCCGTCCAACTTGGTTTCACTTTTTAAATATTTTTTATTTATTTTTTGACAGTGTCACGCATACACATGATATACTTTGATCATATTCATTGCATCCCACTTTCCTTGTTGTTGCTGAAGGTTTTTTGTTTGTTTGTTCATTGGTTTTTTTTTGGAGACACGTTTGCCTGAAGCTTGCCAGTTCGGCTAGACTGGCCAGCCATTGAACGCTAGGGATTCTCCCATCTTTGCTTCCTAAGCTCCAGGATTATAAATTTATGTCATCATATCTAGCTTTTAATTCATTCATTTATTCATGAACACGTTTGTTTGTGACCATGTGTGTATGGACACACACAAACATGCCACTGCACATGTGTGAAGGTCAGGGGGCAACTTGTAGGAATCTGGTCTCTCCTTGCACAGTGTGGGTTCTGGGAATTGAACTCAGCTGTCAGAATGGATGGCAAGCACTCTTCCCAGTGAGCCATCTCCCGAGCCTATACCCAGATTTTTTTACATGGGTTCTGGGGATCAAACTTGGGTCTTCATGCTTACGGGGCTGACCTGACTAGATGAGCCATCTATCCAGCCCTTAACAGGCTGCTCTTACTGGTTTGAAGACCATGCTTTGTGTGAAGCGGCAGGACAGACAGTACATCTGTGTTGCTCCAGGAAACCCTCTCAGCTCTCTGCATCATTTTGCTTTTCCTCACCCAACGTAGGGGATGGAAGGGTGAGATTGCAGCTGTGTGGCCTCAGCTGCATGTGGTGATCACCCGCACACCTTTAGGAACTCTGAAGACCTGGGTAGTCCCTCACATAGTCTGGTGTGCTGTCCGGAGGTGACAGGGCATCAGTGATGCCTGTGGCTTCCTGGAGCTTCTGCATGCAGTGCAAAACTGACATCCTGAAGGCAAGAGGGGGGGGGGGATTCGCCATCACTTTTGAGGTGTTCCTCCATGACTGGCCCACCAGTCACCAATCATCAAACCACTCAGGTGTCACGGAGCCACACCTACCGTGTAGTTTGCGTGGTATGCCAACCACTGAAATGAGTTTGGGGAAGGAGAGATTATTCATGAGGCAGGCACGCATGGAAACAAGAGGACCCCAAAGGAACAAAGTTTGGGAATATCTGTGAGCTCGAGCTGGAGAAAGGTGTTTGGATCATACTATTTATCTTCTGTTATCATCGTGACCCACACATCAGAGATGCTCTCTTCAGTCAACAAAAATCAAATCATCAGGAACAGGTAATGTTCTGTTTGTTCAGCAACTTAGAACAGGTGGTTTATTCTGTTACTTTCAAAACGAGGGAACCTTGAGCGAATCTGTTGCTCCATAAAGCCACTTCACCTTCTCAGCCCCACAAGAGAAGTCCCTTGAGAACCAGTGAGAACAAACAGGGATGTCTCCTCAATGGGACTATATCCTAGAAGCTGAGCTAAACTTATGACTGAAATTCTTGAGCAAACTTAGAGCCTGCCCAACTGTTCAGATTTCACATATGTCTCCAGGATTGAAAGCGTTGTCCCTCTAGGGACTTCAGCTTCCGGCCTGGAGAGTCCAGCTGTGTCTAAACATGGACCACCACTTTGTGGGAGCAAAGTCTGCTATTTCTGACCTCCTCCCCCACTCACAAGAGACACATGCTCTGAGTTGGCTAAACTGGACCCATCTTTCAGAATTCCCATCATCAGGATTCTAGCTCAGTTACAGATGCCTTCTCTTCTCCTTACTACAGGAAGAAATTCAACTTTCAGTTTCTTAGAGAAAAAAAAACCTAGAAAAATCTTCTGTTAACTCTTAGTGGGTGGTTATCTATAGGCAACAGAATAAAGGAGAGTTTCCCAGAGGCAGAAGTTACTTTTGAAATAAAAACCGATTTAATTTTTAATTTAATTTTAATAAGCATAATATATTTGTAAGGACACTTATAAATTAAAAATAACTCCTAGTGGTTGTGTGGAAACCATTTCAACATGTTGTTAGCTAACCACTGACTTAGGATTCACCACAAATAGCGAAACTTCTCCAACAACAAAAACAAAAGCAGTGAAAACATAAAAGCCCATTGACATAATGCCAGTAACATTTTACTCTAGTGGCCTCAGAGAAGTGCTCACTTCCCATTTTCAGGGATGCTCCCAGGGACCAGAGGCCCGGACTAACAAGTCTGAATCACAGGGCAGTGGCTTCCCAGTCACTTCAGCCATCTGAGCCTCAGTTTTCCTCCTGTTCTAAAAATACTCCCACTAACTCATCTCTGTAGTTGGTAGAGTGTCCTACCCAGCCAAGGCCATGGAATGAGCTCTGAAAACACCATTTGTACTATATAAGATTATTAATAAAGTTCACTTCTTAAAAAATATGTGGGCACATGTGGCATCCTGCCAAACCTCAAGAAAGTGACCGTGTAAACAAGCAGACAACGGGGCTCCCTCCACTCAGAGTGGTGGCCCTTTCTCATACATGCATTTCAACCTAAACTGCTGAGGCACGAAATCCTCACTCTCACTCTGCAAAACGTAACCACACAAGGTTTCATTCTTACTGTTTATTTATTCTCTTTTAGCTTCGTTCCCCAACTCTCTTCCCTCTGAACAAGCAAAGTTCCATTTTATTCTGTTGGCGCCAATGCTGAATTCATCTGTTTTAGAGTATTGGTAATGTATACAAATGCTATTTGTTTTGCTTCCCAGCGTTTTCACTCTGCCCACAAGACCCTGCTCTTGATGCTCTGGCCTGGTCCCTCACCAGCATCCACCTTGATGACCACGCACCTCTCTGTCCAGATGTCCAGCTATCCACTGTGCTGGTTAGTTTTACTTATCAACTTAATACAACCTAGAACCACCCAGGAGAGCAGGCTTAATAAGAAATCATCTAGCTCAGGTTGGCCTAGGGCAGTGTTCCTCAACCTTCCTAATGCGATCCTTTAATACAGTTCCTCATGTCGTGGGGACTCCCAACCATAAAATTATCTCATTGCTACTTCATAACTGTAATTTCGCTACTTTTGTGAATCATAATTTAAATATCTGATACTCAGGATGCCTGATATGTGACCCCCAAAGGGAATCAAGACCTACAGGTTGAAAACCTCTGGCCTGTGCACGTGTCTATGGGAGGTTGCCTTAACTGTTCATTGATGTAGAAAGACCCATCCCACTATGGGTGTTACCATTCCCCAGGCACAGGCTGCACCCTTGGCTATATAGGAGAAGAGGAAGATAACCAGAGCAAGCAAGCGAAAGGGGATCCATTTGTTCTGTCTCTGCTCTTGATGGAGGGTGTGCTGCTCTAAGCCCCAGCCTTGACTTCCCCATGATAATGGATTGCAACCTAAAACTGTAAGCTAATTAAACCCGTCTTCTCCTAATTTGCTTTTTGACAATGTATTTTATCGCAGCAACAGAAACGGCACTAGAAACCCCCTGCATGTTTATACAAAGTCTGACTTAGACTCTTCCAAGTTTATGAGAAACACAAACAGCCATTCTCATTTTTACTTTCAGTGAAAATTTTATTAAATCAAATGAGACATTGAATATTTTGTATAAAGTGGGCTTTGTGCTAGGTGATTTTGCCCAACGTTACACTAATGGGAGGTTCTGAGCACATTTTTGGTGAGCTAGGCTAAGCCACAGTGATTATGTAGGGCAGGTGGACTAAAGACATTTCCAACACACTATATTTTCATCTTACAGTGAGTTCATGGGGCATAACTGAGCTCACCCTAGGTCAGGAAGTAGCTGCACTCAGAGCACAATGGTCCTGGATCTCCCATCCTGATTTTATTTGATATTGTATGTCTTTCTAATAAATATAAATGTTCAATTCAGTACATAGGAATTGATGTATCATTTTCTAATTTTAACCTAATAATGCTTAGTACCTCCTCATGTGTTTATTATTTGAGGTAAGGAGAGTCTTCTAAATATTGTCTGATCAAGTCTTTTTCCATTGTATTGGAATTACCATCGTTTTTTTTTTTCTGTTGTATTGAGGGTTTTCTTGAATAGCCTAGCTATTAGGACCACAACTAATCAAAACACCTAGGAAACATTTCAGAAAAGGGGAAGGAAGTGATTTTAAGAGCCTGAGGAGCAGGGAGTCTGCCATGGGATTGTATCTCGTAGCTATACCTAAAGTCTCACCAACATGACTATCTAAGATAAGCTGAACAAGGACAATGACCATAGACGTGCTAAAGTAGATGAGGGAAAGCCCATGAGGCCTCAACCTACACAAGGAACCACAGACAACTAAGGAATGCCAAGAGCAGGAGAAATAGTCTTCCTCAGGGAAGTTAGTTATTCAATACTAAATGGTCAGTCCAGAAAACATAGACATACAAATAACATTGTACAAACTGAGGAGGCTGTAGTTCTGTATTTAGGAATATGTATGTATGTATATCTCCTTTCCTCTCTCCCCTGTCACCTACCCCTTCTCTTTCTCCACGAGTTAACCTAGCCTGGCCCTGGACTCTTGATTCTCTTGCCTCTACCTCCCAAGTACTGGGATTAAGAGCATGTGCTTAGTTTCTTTTTCATTCCTCCTCTCCAACTCCTTGGTGAGTAGTCTGTTTTTCTTCCGCCATTTTCTCACTTCATAATCCCCAGTCAACTATCTTAGAGTCAAATGCAGTTCAAAGTAGAGCCTGTCTTCCTCATAAACAGTAGCTGGGACAAAATCTGTCCTGCTTGCTGTGTTTCTGTTTCTGTTCTTTACTTCTTTTATTTTTGAGATTATAATATAATTATGTCATTTCTTCTTCCCTTTCCTCCCTCCAAGGCCTCCCAAATATCCTTGCTCTCTCTTTAAAATGCATAACCTCTTTTATTCACACACAAACACACACGTACATTTTACAACATTGCCCATCCTTGAGCAAAACCTACACCTGGGACCTGTGGTTACCCCAAGGGACAGGTTAACAGGAGGAAGTCAGCTAACCTGTGACAAGGTCTTTCAACACAGTATTGGCAAATCCTTTGGGCCACGTGGATTTGGCCATGGCTAGGTAACTCACACAGAACAACACAATCAACAAGTGGCCAAGCCTAGAGTTAAACACATATTTGTTTCACCACAAAGCCCCAAATTCAACCCATGCCTTCAGTGTTTGTAATTTTGCAGTGTGTCAATTTGAAATGAGCCCTATGGGAGGCTTGTGAGTGGAAAAGCTCCTTCAGCTGTTGAGGCTACCCACTCACCCTCAGCATCAAGCCCTCTAAAAAAATTAAAAAAGAAAAATAAATGAATAAATAAATAAAACACTAGAAGTTTGCCACAATTTAAGCAATTAATTGTTAATTTGAGGCATAAGAATATGCAAAGACTGTTTTCTTCTTAATGGGAATGTAATTTGGCAGGAAGCCTAAATATTTCCTTCTCCAGCATGGAAACTCTCAGAAGTTTCGAGAAGCCCTCTATATCATCACCACCATGCTGAGACACATAGAGTACATCCTCAGGACAAGAAGCTGGCCAGGAGGCTCTGCGCTGCAAGCCACACCTTCAGCAGAAAGAGACATTATTAACACTCTGTTCTGTGGCAGAGCACGGGTTGTAAAATGACTGTTCCCCTCAGAGGCTAATTGAGATAATTATAGTTTGCCTCCCAGGACTCTCCCTGAGGATCTGGCTGGCTTTGGTTGTCGTCATTACTGCTATTCTTCTAAATTACTGGGCAGGGCAGGATTGCATGGCTGAGTCTGCTTCAGGGAGAGCAACAAAAGGACAGTACATTTTCCATCCGCAGACCTGATTACTGTACAGAGCATGCTGCACCTACATTGGGTGGAATTAATCGGAAACAAGAGCAAGTGTCTTAATTGCTTTCTCCTGTGGGTCAGCTTTTCCAAAATCCAGATGTACTACGTTATTCCTAAGATGCCAAATTCTGCTTCAAAACAGATGGAGTTCTAGAACCCCAGCTATCCTGAGTCAGCAGCTTCAAGGGGTCAAGGATATCATCAGTGGATCTAAGTCCTGATCCTATTATTCTGAGATTTGTGGCACTGGCTAACTTCTTTGAGCTTGTTTCTATAATACAGGATAACAGAATTGCCTTTGTCACAGGTAGTCACAGCGGGCAGCTGAATTCACACATGGACCTACACAGAATACAATCTGGCCCTATGGTCTCCTCTGCGGTGTTGGCTCATAGTGTAATCAGAGTCAGGCTACAAACCTTTCTGAGCCAGGCTCTGGCCAATGGCAAACAGTCCCAATAGTCTTCTCTTACCATTTGATTTCCCACAGTTTTAGCCATCCTCAGTCAACTGTGGTCTGAATACATTTCATGGAAAAATTCCAGAAATAAATAATTCACAGGTTTTAAATTGCATGCCATTCTCAGTGCCAGGAAGAGATCTCACGCCATCCAGCTGTGTCTCATCTGGAATGCAAATGATTCCTTTGTCCAGCATAGCCATGCAGTATCTGCTACTTACTCATTAGTCATTTAGTCATCTCATTTATCAGACCAGCCGCTTAAGTACCACAGTGTGTCTATACAGGGTTCAGTATGATCTGCAGTTTGGTGTATCCACTGTGTATCTTGATATATTCCCTTAAAATGGGGAAAGGAGACCCTAACGTATGAGTTGAATATCCCTAATCCAAAACTATGTAATGCAAAATATCTCAAACGCCAAAACGTTTTGGTTGCCAACACAGTATTTTTATATGACAAGTCACAGTTAAAATGCAGCCACACTAAGAAATAATTTATTACATTAAGCTATGTGTACAAGCTATGTTTAAATCAACCAGCTGTTTAGATTTGCATCACAATTTGGAAGCATCTCATAATGCATATGAAGTAGTTAGAATCTGAAAAAGAAATTGAAATCTGAAACATGTCTGGTCCTAAGCATTTGAGAGAAGGGACACGTAGCCTATATTACAAGTGAGGGCAGCCGTTAGTACATGGACAGGTTACAGCCAATAATAAGGTACAAAAGAATTGGGAAGAGAATGGACTAAGGAGGAACTAATGTCAGATCTGTCGTGTATCAGCTGGACGATCTTGGGCCACACATCTACCCTGTCTTTGCTGCCATTTCCCCATCTGAAAATTGTAACAGCAGAATATATCATTTCTTGATTCTCATTCTTTTATCTTAAGACATCAAACCTGTGCCTGGACAGGGCAGAGCTATTCTTGAAAAGTCAGACTTCACAGTCTTTACATGTGTGTCCCTTACACGTATATTGAAAAGAAACTGCCTGAAATAAAGACTAAATGGTGAAGTCTAGAAAAGAGACCCGAAAAGACCCCTAGTCCAATGCCCAAGAATATTTGAATATTTGGGAGGGGAACAGGACTGGATTCCTTGGGCTAATATAACATAAAGACAGAAAAGGCATTTTCCAGGAGACATTGCGTCAATTGAGATTGCAAGCTATTCAGAGACAGCCTGGAGGTCCCAATTCCACCACTGTCAAAGCCTACAAGTGGGCTGCAAAATCCTGTCTTTTGTTATCTGTGAGAAGGACTGGTTTAAAGCCACTCACAAGTGCATCACCTCGGCACTAGGAAATGCAGTGGTTGTTTACAACAACGATGAATGAACTCCATTCGTTGTTAGACTTTGCCTAGCCCTCCCCTGAATAGCGGTTTTAGATTAGCAGCCTAGAGGAAAGAATTAAAGTGGAAAAGATCAAAGTCAAAGCCAAGACTAACCCAGGGAGCCAGCTCCCAAGCCACCTGAGATAGAGGGAGCCTGAGCTCAAGAGCAAGTTCAAGATTGTCCAGACTCCAGGTGAATTTACGCTCTGCCTTCTAGTTTACATATGAGGGGTGAGGGGTGGGGGGAGCAAAAAAGGAGAGGAAAGAGGAGAGGAGAGAAAGAAAGAGAGAGGAGAGAGAGAAAGAGAGAACTCGACTGGCCCTCCTGAGATATGAGTCTTTATAAGAATAAACATGGGAAGCTCTAAGGCCCCTAAATGTTCACTAGGTACAGATCCTCTTGGGGTCTGACCCATCAAAACCCACAACTCTACTGGTAAAAGCTACCAAAAACATGTCCTCAGGCCCTGCGGTAGTCTGCATGAGAGTGGCCCCTGTAGGCTCATATGCTGGAATCCTTGCTCCCCAGTTAGTAAAACTGTTTCGGATGGATTAGGAGGTGTGATCTTGTTGGAGGAGGTATGTCACTGGCTGGGGGGGGGGGGGAGGGGAATGCTTTGAGATTTCAAAAGTCTACCCTAGACCCAATGTCTCTCTCTGTCTACTGCCTGTGGATCAAAATGAAAAGTTCTTAGATCCTGTTCCAGGGCCATGCCTGCCTGCTTCCTCCCGTGATAATCATGGACTAACCCCCTAAAACTATAAGCAAGCCCCCCATTAAATCCTTTCTTTCATAAGACTTGCCTTGGTTATGGTGCCTCTTCATAGACATAGAACAGTAACCAAGGCAATCTCCTATGGCAGTGTTGGAACTGTGCCAGGTTGGCATAACTCAAATGGTTCTACCCTGCTTACCCAGTGTGGAAAAACAAAAACAAAAAATAAAAACCCACAAGGAGAAAGGCATTACAGACATCCTGCCCATGTACCAGATTCAGCTCAGCACCCCATGGTACCTAGAAGGCTCCAACTACCTGGGTGCTCAGCAAGTAAATGGTAACCAAAAGAGGCTATGGTGCCATATATTCAGAGCTTTTGCATAGCCTGGACCAGAGCCTTTACTTCTTTCTCTCAGAGTCTCAGTTCCCCTCTGATGATAATAATGCCTGCCTGCAGGGCAGTAAAAACACAGAGCGGGGGAACTAGAAAAGATCATCCTGAGTGAGGTATCCCAGAAGCAGAAAGACACACATGCTATAGACTCACTTATAAGTGGATAATAGACATATAACATAGGATGATCATACTAAAATCTGCACACTAAAGAAGCTAATCAAGAAGGAGGACCCTGGATAAGATGTTCAATCCTCATTCAGAAAGACAAATGGAAGAGGGAGAAAACAGGGAACAGGACAGGCGCCTACCACAGAGGGCCTCTGAAAGACTCTACCCTGCAGGGTAGCAAAGCAGAGGCTGAGACTCATAGCCAAACTTTGGGCAGAGTGCAGGGAATCTTATGAAATAAGGGGGAAATAGAAAGAACTGGAGGGGAGAGGAGCTCCATAAGGAGAGGAAAAAAATCTGGGCACAGAAATATTTTCTGAGACTGATACTCCAACCAAGCACTGTTCATGGAGATAACCTAGAACCCCTGCACAGACACAGCCCATGGCAGCTCAGTGTCCAAATGGGTTCCCTAGTAATGGGAACAGGGACTGTCTCTGACATGAACTCAGTGGCCTGCTCTTTGATCACCTCCTCCTGAGGGGGGAGCAGCCTTACCAGGCCACAGAGGAAGACAATGCAGCCACTCCTGATGAGACCTGATAGACTAGGATCAGAAGGAAGGAGAGGAGGACCTCCCCTATCAGTGGACTTGGGGAGGGGCATGAGAGGTGATGAGGAAGGGAGGATAGGCTTGGGAGGGAGGGGCATACAGCTATAATACAAAGTGAATAAATTGTAATTAATTTAAAAATAAATAAATTTAAAACACTAAAAAAAAAAAAACCAGAGGGGAAAGAAAACACAGAGAAACTACCATTAGACTGGAAACACACACAAAGACCAGGGATAGCAGACGACAAAGCCATCTCCTCCTTGACAAAGATGACCCTGGACAACTTTATGTTACCTGAGATGAGATAAATTGGGCCAGAAAGGCAGGATCCTTCTTACATATCAAAACTGGGGTGGGGTGGGGCAGAACACCCCATATATGCAGAAAAGTGAAGAGTGGTTGCTGGTGTCTGAGGGAAAATGAGTGGGGAAGTTTTGGTGGATGGACACAAAATTTTAGTTAGACAATGGTAGGTTTAAGATGTCTATTGTCCAATGTAGTGACTGTTGTTAATAGCTAATGTCTGAGTATTCTCACCACAAAATATAAAAATGTCCATGAGGTATCACCTATATCAGCTTGAGTGAGCCATGCTACAATACACACAAATATCAAAGTGACATGTTATACATGATAGACAGCCACATAAATTCTCACCAAAAAAATGTTAAAGAAAACTCTCACTTACCCCTCTGAAATGTGTCTAAATATTAATGTTTCAGGACCACATAAAAATTAACTTTTTCATTTTTACTTAAAGTAATATAATGCATCTCAAACACACAAATGCGTGTGTACACACACACAGAGACATGCACACACAGACATACACACTCCTTGCCACCTCAGCTCTGCTGCTCCCTGGGCTTCCATATCAGTGCCTGCATGAATTGGTGGCCAGGAAGTCATGACTCAGCATTTATCCTGTGACTCAGCACCCAGGAAAGGCTTGACTCTGAGCTCAGGAAGGCATGACTAACTCCATGTCTCATTCCCAGGCCCATTTATTTGCTTCATTTTATTCCTACTGCATCCTCAAACTCCTCCCTGCCCAAGCTTACAGGAGCACCCTTTCACCTGGGCTATTTCAGCTGCCTCCAAGTAGCTTCTATTCAACTTCTGTTCATGCCTCTGTGGTTCCATTCTCCTGGAACCAGCACACAGTCTTTGGGCTGCAGCTCTACCCCTACCATCTCTCTGCTCAAGATTGGGTCACAAATGACCTGTGTAATGGCCCCTCGCTTGATCTTGGGCCTTGTCACTACTCTCATTACTACTACCATTTGGTTCACGATTCAGGTAGAATGGGCCTTTTGCAAGACCTTTTAAAGACTACACATCTCCAGTGTTTGTAGGCTCTGTTCACTCATTCTGCCTAGAGCACCCTGATTACCCTCCTTTACCTGGGAATGCCTTGCCATCTCTCCAATTTCCATGCCCAGGTCTTCCTTGAGAAATTGTTCCCTGACCCCATGCCCTCTTTGCTCAAGTCTTGGAGTAGTACTGTTCTTTTCAGCATATTCCTTCATACATCTTTGGCATTAAGCACAGTTTCGAATTCTACGTTTGGATCATTTTCTAAGTCTCCGCCGGCAGATGTTAAGATACTGGAATGCTAACTCCTTCCCTTCATTGCTTCTGTGTAGTGCGTGCCTGGGCACATGTAAGGTAATGATGAGTGAATGAATGATCCTGTGTGAATAAAAATTGTATTTTGGCTTTAAATTGTTTTTAAGGCCTATGGGTAAACATTTTTATCTTATCTGAATAGCCCTCGGATGCATGCGTGTTTGCCATTGATCTAAAGTTGTGGCTCTCATCTGTGCCAGTATCAACAGGGGATGTTCCAAAAATTCTGAAGCCCAGCTCCCAACAGTTTGGCCTAAGTAGGACCAGGCCTTTGTAAATGTTTTCCCCTCATTAACTCTGCTGTACTCCTAGGATGCTGTAGGGGTGTGGCATAGGTCCATTTGGAACCCTGCAATCAGGAAATAGAAAGACTTTCTGTCTGTAAAACCCATCTACTCTGGAAGAAAACCTAGCTTTCATTCGACAGAGGCAAAGAAAATTGGAATCCTCTACCCAAACAAAGGACAAATAAGATGGAGCCCTCCTTGTTGGGATTCTCATCATTGGAGAAAGTAGAAAACTTGGGTCTGAAGGCAGGCTGACCATGGAGCAGGAGGAGCTGGAGGACCCTGGAAGGCTACTGCATATGACCGGATTCAGGCTTGACAGAACAAGTCTGAAGCAGTAAGTCCCGGTCTCAGAGTTGATTGTTCATGAGGACTGGAGTCCTGAAGATCTATCTACCTGGCAGAAGATTTATCTGTGTGCTTTGACTCATCACAAGATGTGTCTCATATGCCACGCCAAAATTCTTCAGGGTCTCAGACTGCTGAATCTGAGACTGGTGATGACAAATTCCTAAGTTTCAAGGTCCATTGTATTGTATTTTATTTTATTTATGTTTTTTTTTGTTATTATGGTCGTTGTTTTGAGATAGTATATCATGTAGCCCAGGCTGGCTTGGAACTCACTATGTAGCAAGTTCAAGGTATATGCCCTGTCTAGTTTTATGTTGTCCTGGGATACAACCTAGGGCCCTGTGCACACTAAGTACTCCACCACCTGAGGCACATACCTGAGCTCACATTTGTTTTGTAAAAAAAAATCTATACTATACACAAAGTGCTATTGATGAGCCTAGCCTCCTCTACCTGCCATCCTTTGGGCATCATTTGTCATATTGTCTTTCTACTTTGATATTTCATAGTATACCAGATAGAATAGCCAAGATCAATAAGACAAATGACACTTCATGCTGGTGAGCTGAGTAAGGGTGGTGGGAAACCTAGTATAACTGGCTATGAATAGCAGTGTGTCCAGTTTCTCAGGAAGCTGGGAATAAATCTATCTCAAGATCCAGCCATACTGCTCTTGGGCATATACCCAAAGGACCTATACCCAACTACTCATATCATATTCATATTCAAACATACTCCTTGCTGCTCTATTCATAATAGTCAGAAATTGGAAACAGCCTAACTGTCCATCAGCAGATGAAGGTATAATGAAAATGTGGTACATTTATACAATGGAATATTAGTTAGCTGTTAAAAAACAAGAAATCACTAAATTCACAGATAAATGGAGCTAGAGAAAAAAACATCAAAAGTGAGGTAACCTAGACCCAGAAAGGGTAGCATATTTATTCTCTCATCTGTGGATGTTAGCTGGTGAGCAAAAGAAGCAGGCTGTGCTCTGTGTAGCCACAGAGGTGTGCATAGAGTACGGGACTAGGAGGGAGGGAAGGCTCTCCCAAGAAAGGAGAAATAAATCTGTAGTTAAAGAGAAACAGGGGAGAGACAGAAGTGAGAGGATTTAATAGGGAGGAAGACAGAAGAGAGAATAAGAAAAGGGATTCAGGGGAGGAGAGCTAGCACTAGAGGCCATTCGGAGGGCCCTATGGAAATGTAACTCTTTAGAAGCTTCTTAAGATATAAACATGTATGAGAGAAATCCAAATAGAGTCAGCAAATAATAGCGGAGACAATGCTCCAGCAAGACATCTTTCACCACCAAGTGAAACTTCGAGTGCGAGGAATGGGTTACTTTTGAATTTGGCCAAAGGAAAACCTCAAAGACCCCAGACTATTTTCAAAGCTATTGCTCTCCACAAAATAATGGTAAAGCCCCGTCGCTGAAGAAAACTCTTAGCTGTCTCACTGAACACAGAGAAGTCAAGCCAGTACTTAACTAGAGGCTCCTCCCTATTGACGGTACTGAAAATCACTCTGCATGCTACCAGAGGAGAAAGGTACGCATCAACCCAGCTACAAACACTACAGCCTGCAATAGTGACCTCCCTGCGTAATACGCTGGTGCAGTTGTGGTACAAATGTTGAGGAAGTAACCAACCACTGTTTGATTAGGTTTAAGGCCCACTCACAAGAAATGGAACCCATGTCTGACACTGCTCCTCTAGCCAAGAACCTGATAGGCCATGGACCTACGGGAAAACCAAAAACTACTGTTTGGCTAAAAGAATATAGCAATAAAATGACTCCTAATGATATTCTGCTATACTCGCAGATCAGTGTCTAGGTCAGCCATCACCAGAGAAGCTTCCTGCAGTATACAATAACCCATATAGAGACCCACAACTAGACAACGTGCAAAGAGTGAGTGACTTTCGAACACTCAATTCTCTGGGAACTGTGAGGAAGAGGAAGTAGAAACATTGTAAGAGGTGATGGACGACAACCAAAGAAATAGTGTCTTCCCAACACAGCAGGACTGATGTACAGATGAACTCACAGGAAAATATGACAGCATGCACAGAGCCGCACAGGTTCAAACCAAATGGGGTCCCAGTGCTAAGAGAGGCATGTGGACATGATCTCCCATATATTACCAAGAAGTTATCTCCAACTGACAACTGCTTGCATAGGAAACAATTAATTTTCTCTAATGGAGTCTCACTGGGTATACTAACCACACTTAAGGGCCCCATGCCCAGAAGTAGATGGCCAACAAAAAACTAACCCAATAGTGTTTCTGTAGAATTTTTGTCTCAAATGGTTTGTTTGTTTGTTTGTTTGTTTGTTTCTTTTAATATTACTGGTCTTTTGCTTGTATATTATGGTTTCTGATTTTCTGTTTTTATAGTGTATGTGTGTTTCTTGTGCCTTTTCATTGGTTTAATTTTATTCTGATTGTTTGCTTGTTTTCTAATGAAGAAAGAAAGCAAAAAAACAGAGATATAGACAGAATGAAGGCATGGTGTTGAGTGAGCAGGGAGGTTGGGAAGATCTGGGAAGAAATGAGGAAAGGGAAACCATGATCAGAATATATTATTTGAATTTTCAAGTAAAAAAATGAATGTAAGCTGTTGTTTTTAATCTGCTTATGCTTGATTTTAGAGTTCAAGATGATTCTGTGGCCCAAGGAAAGGAAAGATTGACAACTTTAAGAGAGACTGGTACAGCATGGAAGATCCAAGATCTCCTTGGCAATCAGTCTTAGTATCCTTCTTAGTGATGAAGAGGGGTTGGTGATTAAAGTCTCATAGAAGAATCTGTGTCAACCCAAGGGGACTCTGGTAGACACACAACAAGGACTGTCAGTAGTTTGCATCTTAGCTAGCCCCTACCAGTGGAATGGGTTTACAGAAAAACTATACTGCTTATCCAACTCTAAGGTATAGATTCCAGATATATGGAACTCTGATTAGGGAAGCCATTTATAGTAACACCAAGCCTTTACCTAGGCCCTGTTAAAGACCAGGGCCTGTGGGAGACCAGCCAGGCCCAAGCAAAAAGTACTGGGGCAGAGGGTCCAGCTAAAACAGTATTGCTGGGTATTTGAAACTTTCTCTAAGATAACAAATTCCAGGTATGGGCAGCCAGACTACGGAGTCACCCACAAATCTGAGGTTCTTCTTCCTTTAAATGTCTCTTTACTGGGGAAGTGAACACAACATTAAAAATGGCCAAGGGACCAACATGAGTGCATTGAGTGAGCCACTCACACAGGGAAAAATAAAGGGATTTAAAAAATAATCCTTTTCCCACCAGAAAGCTTTTAAGTATCACCTTTGGGAAGTTCAACACAGCAGCATTCCATTGACAATCCTCTCTTCAAGTCACAGTCATGTTTCCAGGCTCTGCCATCATTCTTGACCTTTGGTAAGGTTTATGGATTTTATCAGGTTAGAGGAACAAGCTGTAATTCATTGCCCCTGAATCCTGATAGAGGGATGACAAATCTGTAAGGGAAGAAGAAAGGGGGCTAGTGCAAGTCAGGCAGAAGAAACATCCGGGAAATACATTTGGTGTTGCTTTCTTCTTCTTCTTCTTCTTCTTCTTCTTCTTCTTCTTCTTCTTCTTCTTCTTCTTCTTCTGCTTCTGCTTCTGCTTCTGCTTCTGCTTCTGCTTCTGCTTCTGCTTCTGCTTCTGCTTCTGCTTCTGCTTCTTCTGCTTCTTCTGCTTCTTCTGCTTCTTCTGCTTCTTCTGCTTCTTCTTCTTCCCCTTTTCCTTCTCCCTCCCCTTTCCCTTCTTTTTCCCCATTCCCTCTCCCCTTCCCCTTCTTCTATGGGACAAAGGGAATGTAAAAACATTATTCTGTCTTTGACTTCCAGGTAGCTGGAGAAGAAATTTCTTTGAAGCCTATTGATCCAGCTTTCCTTTCTCTGTTGTAACTCCTGTCCCAACCCCATTATAAGATGACTTCACTATTTGTTTCCTTAATTAAACCTATTATCCCAAGATAAAATGTGAGTGAGTAACAGAACACAATAGAATTTGTCTAACCTGACACTGACCCACAAAAAAGCAGACATTCTCAAATGTCAACCAAGTGACGAAAAGCATGATCATGTCCATAACCAGGTGGTGAAGAACACCGTTAAAAAGCCAGTGAGATGACTCAGTGGGTACAGATGCTTGCCACCAAGCGTGACAACCTGGGTTCAATCCCCAGGACCAAAGTGGTAGAATCAAAGAACCTTGACTCTTGCAAATTATCCTCTGACTTCTACACACAACACAACACACACCACAGTACACAAACCCTCTCACTCACACATACTTTACACATAGATAGATAGATAGATAGATAGATAGATAGATAGATAGATAGATAGATAGATAGATACTCATCAACTCCCTTAGCCCTCATAACCACTCCATAAGAGGTCAGAACTCCAGCTGCCCATTCAACAGATTTGTTAGCTTCTGCTAACAGCTGGGAAGTGTAAGGCAAATTCTGAACCTAAGAAGACATGACTCTGAAACCCTCATTTCTATCTTCTACCCAGCAATGTGTTCCAAAGCAAAGTATCCAACAAATGGGGAATTTTACAAGATTTTCATGTATTGCTTAACATTGTATCAAGCCACCCACAACTTGGGAACTAAACAATTCTAATCACCATGATTATGGGTATGAGCTGGGTAGTTCCTCTGGACTGTGTGGGATCACCCATGGCTAGATACTGATCTAAGATATTCTCACCCCTAAGTTTGGCGTCAACTCAAGTGATGGAGCTGAACTCAGCATCTAGCAGGTGGGCCTGTGTCATTCACGTGGCCATGATCCAAGATTCCCAAGAGCAGCAAGAGGGCAAACCTTGACACATGAGCATTTCATAAGTAAACCTCTTGTTCTCATCACATTTGCTGAAGTCAACAGACAGGAAAAAGCCAAATTCAAAAGGTGGGGGTGCAGACTCCTTTTCATGAGGGAAGGACCTTGCAAGTCCTCTTACAAACAGTGATGTACCACATAGGAGGAATTCATGGTTTTATTCTGAGTCCACCATTTCTACCCATATTCATAATTTTGCATACTCCCCCCCCCAGGCATGCACACACGCATACACGCAGATAAGCACACACTGCCTCAAGACATCTCCTGCTACAGAATCATCCCAAAGATTTGTTAAGCATGGCTGCTGGGCCCCAGCTCCAGGATACCTGAAGTAGTTGGTCTGGAGGAGGGGCTGGAAAATGGAGAATTTGGGTTCAAATTCTCAGAGGATGTCTATGTTGGGGGACCGGGATACCCATTGCCATCCTCCCTCTTTGAGTACCTTCCTTTAAGAAGTACAACCAATAAAGACAAGGCAAATTCAAACGCACCTTTAATCTTCTCCCCCTCTCCCCAACTTCTGTCTCCCCTACTTAAAGCTTCCACGATGGTTATATTTACATCATTAGAATCCGGCTGCTGCCAGCAGCAGTGCGGCCTCCTTCCTCAGCCACTACCCCGCTGACGGAGAGAACCCAGCTGCAGAGGAGCTCAGAATTTCCCCAAGGGGCTGGCCAGATTTCTGTGCATTTGGGCAACTGAGTGGCAAAGGGATCTGGAATACTCAGTCCCAGCCCAGCAAACCTGACTCATGTCCAGCCTAATGACAACCATGAAATTCCAGAAACAAAGGCGCATGCAGGCCACAGTCCTGACCCCAGCTTAGGAGATTTCCTAAAGGGTCTCAGAGCCACACTTTCATACATCCTGCAGTCCACCCCAAATCTCCTTCTCTGCTCTTTAGTCCCACTTTCTGTGTACTTCAATAAGCTGTTGCAAACAAAGCTGTTTGTGGTGGAACGCACACTTGGATGCTAAACACAGCACACACACACCCCATAGTTCCTTTCATCCAGCTAATATGTACAGCCCAGAAGGCCCACATACCCACAGACACAACATTCACAGTGAGTTCTCAAGAACCTGAAAAGCCATAACTCTCTGACTGATGTCTTGTTCAGGACCAAGAGGACCACATTAGAGATATGACAAATGAGGAGAGAGTTTCACAAGACAGATGGACTCATCTGGCACAGAAGATGGGGGAGATACTTGGAGTAAATATTAAGAATTCCCCAGTTCACTCCTAGCCAGATCTTTGATGGGATACCTGAATTTCACATGACAAAGTGCTGAGACTCACTGGGTTGGGCTGACATTCACTCCAGCACAACTTAAGCATGTTCTGAGACTATTGTTCTGTTAATTAACTATGTCAGCAAGATCGCTTAGGACATTTTTTCAAGGTTTTTGAAAAGACAGACTGTTTTAACCACTTCTGAGTACTCGGAGAATAGAGGGGATTTCACTTTTCAAGGATCAACAATCACTAATTATAGTCATTTTTAACTGGGTCTTATGAAGGATCTCTTACCAGGTAACACTCGTTAACTTAGCTTCAATGTCAGTATGCATTTAAGGAAGATTAAATTCAGCTCCACTCAAATCTGCATTCATCCAGTTCCCTGTGTGACGGAATATGCTCAAACTAATTGTCTTAAAATATGCTCAACAAATTGGCCTTTCCTTACTGCTGCACCCAAAACTTACAAACATAAAAATACCACTTTGTGATCCTTTAGATTAAAATTGTGAGAGTGTTCCACGTCAGGGACCTTGGCACATCTTCATACATTCATCCCAAAGGATTCAAACTATGTGTTCAATGGACAAGAATGAACAGTGGGCAGAGTGCAGCGAATCTTATGAAAGAAGGGGGAGATAGAAAGACCTGGAAGGGCCAGGAGCTCTACAAGGAAAGCAACAGAACCAAAGAAATCTGGGACTGATACTCTAACCAAGGGCCATGCATGGAGATAACCTAGAACCCCAGCACAGATGTAGCCCATGGCAGCTCAGTCTCCAAGTAGCTTCCCTAGTAATGGGAACAGGGACCGTCTCTGACATGAACTCAGTGGCCTGCTCTTTGATCACCTTCTCCCTGAGGGGGGAGCAGCCTTACCAGGCCACAGAGGAAGACAATGCAGCCAGTCCTGATGAGACCTGATAGGTTAGGGTCAGATGGAAGGGACCTCCCCTATCAGTGGACTTGGGGAGGGGCATGGGAGGAGAAGAGGGAGGAGGGTGGGATTGGGAGGCAATGAGGTAGGGGGCTACAGCTGGGATCCAAAGGGAATAAACTGTAATAAATAAAAAAATTTTTTAAAGGAAAAAAATGTCTAGATGGAATCCCTTGGGAACATGCGAAGGAGGCATCAGCTTCTCCTCCCTTTGTTGCGCATCTCTTATGGGAACATGGCATTAAGCTCCTTAGCTGCTTTAGCTCACTAAAGTCCTGGATAGACTATTGAAAACACTCTTGGATACTCACATCACAAGTGCTAACCAATGATATGCTGTGAAGGGAAGTGAGAGAAAAGATGAGTCCAGCCCTGTATCAACCCATCAACCACTGGCCTCCACCCTCCCATATGTGTAACACCGCTCTCCCCCATTAGAGCCAGATCCTTGCACCTTGGGACCAAAGATCTTAAAGGCAATTCTGACAATAAAAAAAAAAAGATACCAGAAGGAGAACTGTAAGGAGGGAGACAGGGCAGGGATTAGTATGCAGAGGATGAAAGACAAGAGCTTTTCAGGCAACACACAAAGGTTTGCTTTGTCTTTCTCTCCTTTCTGCAGTCAAGGTGATGTGGCCATAAAGCCTAACTGCTCTGAGAAAGCCTGCATGAGGCCCACTCACACTTGTTTAAAAAAAATGGCTTTCTCATCATTGTGATCTTTCTGCAAAACAGCTGAGGAAGAAATGTGGCATGATATCCAATCTATTGGATTGAGTAAGAGACATTACTGTTGCTGTTTGAGATGTTGATATGTTCTTAGATCAAGTAGATCTTGACATGACAATAGGAAAATGAAGTTGGTTTGTGTGGACATTAATGTATTGAAAGAAATATGGGGTGTGGGGAGGACTAATCGGAGGAAGTGGGTCACAAATCTCAGAGGGATCAGCCACCTCAGAATCACCACCTCAGAAATCAGACTGGTGTGACAGTTGTATATCTCAGCTCCATGGCCCAAGCAACTTAGTTATTCATTGGGAATATGTTCATCAATCACAAGCTTCATCACAGGAGGTTTGAAAGATGCTGAAGAAACAGCAGGATGCAAAGCACTCAAAATTTACTTAAAATGCTGCCAGGCAGCTTTCAGTCTGGGGAAGGAGAACATGCTTTAACTTGATACATATACAGGGACCAGGCCAGGCAGGAACAGAGGGTTTGATGAGAACAGAGCTAAGACACTAAGGGAAGATTCTCTTGTTTTCATTGGAAACCTTCTCCGGAAGGGTAGCAGAGCAGATGTCTACACAGAATTCTAGGGTGAATAAATTCCACATAAAGGAATTCTAAAGGCACACACATTTGAGTGACGTTCTGGCATGACAGACAGACACCAGTCCCTAAGCACTTGCTCTGTGTTAGATCTTCCACAGCACTGACCTTATTTCAATGACACAATGACGTTGCCTGACTATGTCTCCCTTTTTACCCACCTCTAACAGGTGTGACCATGGGTCGTCAAACTGTAGAACCCATAACCGAGCCAACGGAATCTCTCAAAGCACAGAGAATTCATTCTGGGGAACCAGTCCCCCCCCCAAAGGCAGTGAATATGCAGAGGGGCAAAAACAAAAGTCTGACTGCACAGATGCAACTGCCTCAGAGGATGGTTAGAAAAATTCCTTCAATCATTTGGCCACGTGAAACGAGGCATTAAGCAAGAAAAGCACAGGCATGTCTACATTTCTATCTACAGCTGTGCGAGCTTCACTACACACAAGTCCCAAAAACAAGGGATGAACATATGAGCTATATGAGCATGTGACTATGAGATATTTACAAACAAGATGGCCTTCTCCTTCCACTGCCCACTTACGGGGTTTGACCATGATCCTACCTGCAGTGTGTCACTCTATTCTTGTTAAACATCTCTGGTCTTTTCCTTCTGGTGGTCCTGAGCTTGCCAGTGGTCCCCAGGGCCAGCATTTGATGGTGACCAGTTACCTGCTGAGAGAAGGAGAGAATGTGTGTGCTCTTTTCATGAATCGTGTGGGTTGGCCAGTAGTCACATTTCCCAGGAGCCAGGAGGACTCAACATGCAAATCTTTCAGAAGTTCCTTGCTACAAATCATCCTGACCCTTATTAATAAAATACAACGAATATTCCTGGAATAACAGCCTTTTATGCCAAATCATGGATTGATAGAGCAATCAAAACCAGAATGACTTATAGGGCCCAAGGACGTGGTTGAAAAGGGAAGACTAATTTGTGACTTCCAGGAAAACAGCATGAGACCCAGCCAGAAAATAAAAGATATTGTAACACTCAAGTTGATTCTGGAAATTGGCAGAAGAATAACCATGACAGTTTGGGACTCATAAGATGGCTCAAAAAATAAAAGTACCTGCCATGAAAGCCCTGGGACCTGAATCTGAATACCAGAACCCATGTAAAGGTAGGAGGAGAGAACTGACTTCATAATGTTGTCCTCTGACCACCACATGTATGATGTATCATGTATGTACACTCACAGACAATAATAATAACAAACAATAATTTTAAATTACAGTTTATAAGCCAAGTGCTAGAATATTTGAAAAATCTAGTCATGGGTGACTCCAAAGAAGTTAGTTCCAAATTTTATGACTACAAACTGACTCCCATTCAGCCAAATAGGTCGCTTTTACCCAATTGTATTTGTTTCCTTCCCCGATTTGAACCCTACTATGTCGGCGCATGTGGAGTTCTGTGCTGACGGTTTTCACTGTGGTTTCCTCCTCTATCAACTAACAACTCTGCTATATATTTGATCTAGGACAGTATGTCATTTTGAGGGAAAAAGAAAGCCATTATTTGAGTGGCAGAGTCTCGTATAGCCCAGCTGTCTCAAAACCACTGTATAGCCAAGGATGGCCTTGAATTTCTGATCCTTCTGTTTCTATCTCCCAGGTCCTGGGATTAAAGCATGCAACATTATGCCCACTTTTATGCAGAGATAAGGAAGAACTCTGGGCTTCCTGCAGTACACTGAGTAAGCCTTCTACCAACTGAGCTACATTCTCAGCGCAAGGAAGTCTTCGACGTCTAAAAATCAGCTCTCAGGATCACCTCTAAGAAAGAACCAGATATGGAGAGGACACAGTGAGGACTTTGTGACTTACTCTGTCCTTACCCAAGGACTTGATAACCCCAGAAGTCCTTGATTTGAATTAGCAGAGAACCTCCTGAAGCCACAGAGTGACCCAAACAGGTGTCCAAAGAGGCCATGACAAGTTACCCTGGAAACACTGGAAGTCCCTCTGCCAATGTCACACAAAGATGACCCTTCTCACATCCCCTGTTACTGCCATGCAGTGGCATGAAGCTCCATCTGAGAGGCTCCTGGCAAATTCCTGCACCTTCTCAACCTTAAAACGGGGGAGATTCTACACACCATAAACGGCTGAAACCCACCTCCAAGATGCAACAACCATATTGTTCAAGATCTTCCAACTTGTGTGAACCTCTAACATACAGTAGCAACAGCACCAAGGAGCTTCTTAGACTCACAAACTTTCAGGCCTTACCTCATTCCCACTCATCAGAATCTACACTGGGATAAGACTTGCAAATGTCAAGTTTGAGAAGTTTTGCTCTGGGGTCCAGGAATGCTGGGTTTTGTTCTGTTTCGTTCTTGATTCATTCATTCATTCATTGACTGATTGATTGACTTTGCAAAAAAGTATGTATAAAGCTTTGCATGATGGCACACAATTTCAATCCCAGCACTCAGGAAGCAGAAGCAGAGGCAGGTGGATCTCTCTTAGTTAAAGGGCAGCCAGGTCTATATAAGGAGACCCCCTTTTAAGAAAATAAAAAATGTATAAAATGGCCAAATGAAATGAAACCCATTACTTTGCATGTTGATTTAAAAACAAGTATTAACTTGATGGAGGACAGGATTTACCTTCTCTTGCTTCCACAAACCCATCTCCTCTCCTCCACGTGGCTTCTTATATATACACACACGTGTGAGAAGTGAAAATGGTGTGAGACAGAAATGGAGGCGGGCCCAGGAGAGCTATGGGTAAAGAGTTACTTAAGTACTTGTTCATGTGTATGGGGAGTGTGGGTGTGGGCACATCCACATGGAGCCCAGAGATTGAGGTCAGGCACCTCCCTCCATAGCTTAACACGTTATTTTTGAGACAGGGTTCATCATTGAGCCTGGAACTCATAATCGGCTAGACTGGCTGGCCAGAAAGCTTTACTAGTCCTCCTGGCTCCGTGTCCCCCTTGCTGGGTTACGAGCCCAGGCTGCTGTCTCTGGCTTTGTGAGTGTGCTGAGGATCTGAATGAAGGTTCTTAAACTCACACATCAGGCATTTATGACAGCGTTATCCCCCAGCCCTGTCGGCTGCTTTGAAGAATGCAATAAATCCAGCAGGAAACAGAAATAGACCAAACCTGGGTCTGGAATACTATAGGATCCCAGAGTCATTCAAACGGACAAAGGCAAACAAGGGTGAGGCCAGGGTCCTCCTCGTGCAGACTAGGAAGGTGCCCTCCCACAGAAGTGCCTTCTACAGTGAGGTCCCCTCTGTGGCTGTCACTCTGAGTTGGGAGTCCTTACATACATATAATGAGATACATTGGAGATGGGACGAAAGTCAACTTGAGAAATCCATGGATAGTTCATGTATGCTTCATGCACAGTCTGAAGGTGATGTTATATTTTTCTTTAATTTTGTGTATGAAACCAAGTTTTATGGTGTGAAAGTTTTCGCTTGCGGCCTTTAAGGAAATTTCAGATTTGAGGGATTAATAACATCCATCCTGTACATGATGGAACAGCACACAGTGCTTCTTTGTGCCTTATTGTTGCTTTGATTTTTTTTTTTCATTTTGGTTCCCTGTTCCCTGTGTTCTCTCTCCTGTTCCTCTGTCCTGACTTGGTCTCCAAGACATCTGCCAGCCCAAGTGGCTTAGGCTGAGAAGCCCTGCATCCCAGCCCCCACCCTGCAAGCACCTTTCAGCCCTTAGCATCTTTCCCTTCCTCCCTGTTCCTCAACAAAGCAAGCATAAGACAAAGCCCCACTTTCCCTAGGAAACCAAATCTCCAAACCCAGTGTATCATTACAGCCATGGACAGACCGTCTTCCTGCTGGGGCCAAGGGGTCAAAGATGTGGAGTTCCCCCAGTGAGAACTGCACTGAGGATGGATGATTTTGCTTGGACAAGGGGGCCTTCCCAACAGAACACTTGTTCCCGACAACCAGGGTATTTTCTGTTGTTTCCAAGAATCAATAAGTCTGGGCAAAATTCTGACAAGTCTAGTCATCTTGTTGGGGTAGGAGGCAGAAGTGGAAAATCTCTCCAAAAAAAAAAAAAAAAACCTCAGTGAGAACTGACAACTCCCAAAGAGTGGCATTGCTTGTGCCTGAGGGCAAATTCAAGTCAATTCAAGGATGTCTGTTACACCTTCGTCTTATCTCTTTGAGGATCCTAAACTCCCAGCAAAGAGACATCTCAGTAGCCTAACTGTCCTAAAAGTCTCAAATGCTAGTTCAGGCCACTCCTTCAGGCTGGCAGTTACTAAGTCCCCATTATCATGGTTGGGGAAATTACTCTTTAAAAATAACAAGCATGAAATAAACGTGTACTGTAGAGGAATTTTATTTCAGAACATGGCTGCTCTGGCAAGAGAACACATCCAAAGACCGTCTAGGTCTGTGTGATCTGGCTGGAATACAGACATGCTTTTAATCCCAAGAGACAGAGGCAAGCAGATATCTGAGCTCAAGGCCAGCCTGGTATACAGCAAATTTTAAGTAAACAAAAGCTTAAGTCCAGGGGTGGTGGCACATGTCTTTAATCCCGGCCCTCAGGAGACAGAGGCATGCAGATCTCTAAGCTCTGGACAGTTCTGGTGACAGTTTGGTGAGCTGAGAGTCAGTGCGGTGGAGTTGTGTTCATGGCAGTTCAGTTTTTAACAGGATAGTTGTACAAAGAGTTTGAGGAGAGAGCAAGCTATACACAGGTGAACACATAATGAGCCAGAAAATAAGGAGCCAGAAGATTAGAACAGATTGCTAGAGGTAGTTTGAGGTCAAGCAAAGCTATTTAGTGAGAAACTGAGAGAAGCCAGATTGAATCACTCAGCTTGGAGAGGAGCTTGAGCCAGAACAGCTGAGTTGGGCCAGCCAGTCAGCGTTTAGAAAGAGCTAGAAAGGGTGAGCTTATTCAGCGGTAAGTCTCGGAGGCTGAAAACATTCCAGACCTAGATTAGATTGGATGGAGGTGAGAAGCTTCAGGACTAGGTTAGCAGACGAAGGCAGTAAGCCTCGGAGATGACGATTAAATCAGATGAATGAAAATTACTTTTACAGTGTACAACTGCAAGGCTGAAAATGAGGGCGCTCAGTTAAGAAAGGGTTTGCCTTGTGAGCAGGAAGACTGGAGTCCTATCCCCTAGAACCCACATGAAAAAGTAAAGGGAGGGGCAGCAAGGGGGGAGGA
This sequence comes from Pachyuromys duprasi, assembly GCA_028658305.1. Classification (NCBI taxonomy): domain Eukaryota; kingdom Metazoa; phylum Chordata; class Mammalia; order Rodentia; family Muridae; genus Pachyuromys; species Pachyuromys duprasi. The sequence continues at coordinate 51,153,164 of CM053758.1, forward strand.
GAAAGCTGGGCATGGTGGTGCGTGTGTGTAATTCCAACACCTGGAGGCAGAGATGATCAGACCCTTGGAGTTCACAAGCCAGCCATCCTGCCTTACTTCAGCAAGCAAGCTCTAGGCCAGTGAGGTGGAAGGCTCCTCAGGCCTCTGCATACGTGTATACACTCACATCATCAGACACACAAGCATGCACGCACACAGCACACTAAGAATGGAAATGACGCTACGCAAAGCTGCTGATGCCCAGTTCCAAACCCAACCTCCAACCACTGTCTTCCTCCAAAGAAAAACCCAACAGCACAGTACCGACACCTCCAAGCCGGGGAAAGCAGACCTCTTGCTCTACGCTGAACTGGTTTGGGGACAACACTACCGACAGTCCTCCCCGATTTTTCTGCGGTTCCGCTACATAATTTATGTGCCCGTCATACACAATTTTCATTTAATCAAGAGCTATCTTGCCCAACCTTTCAACTGCAGCTAACTTTGTACAAGATGAAAATAGCCCAATCCATCATAATGATAGAAATTTTTCTGTGTCTTCCAGGCCCTTCCTGCCAACAAAATGCCAGGAACCTCGCTGCCTTGGATGGCTTATTTGAATGCTGCAGATCCAAATTTCATTAGGGCTGTGTAATAGCACATCCTGCCCACAGGCTGATGCATGCCACGTTTGCAAAGCTGACCGCATCTGCAAGCACCATGCCACCTGTTCGTGGGAGTGGGCCTCCAGGAGAAAAGGAGAACATGGGAACACAGAAAGCCCTGCGTGTTTTATATATCCTCCACCTGGTAGAACCTAGAGCAAAACTTTAAAAATTGAAGTAAATTAAGATGAGGAGGGGTGTTGTCAAGCTGACAAGGGGATGTTTCAGGGACAATAGTTTAGATGAAGCCACGTCCCTGACAGGTATCCTGGGCTCCTGTACCTATGTATTCAGAGGCTCATGAGTTGCCAGTCTCAGGAGAGTGACCTTGAGTGAATCCTTCACCGGACTGTGCCTCTCCTTGCCTGTAAAGGGAGACCAGATGTGTGAACCTGCAAGGCTGCATCAAGGACGGAATGAGAGGAAACACAAGGACTGCTTTGCCCAGGGAAGGGCCCGTAGGAGCTGCTTGACACCGTCCAGCATGCACACACGTCCAGTCTGTTTGTTCCCGGTTTTGTGTCTGTGGGCAGAACCAAGAAGTTTGAACTCTTTTCATTCTCAAACCATGTCACCTACCTCTCCCCCCCCCCCCCCGCCACACACACACACCAGCCCTCCTTCCCCATCTTCCTGTCTCTCTCCTCTTCTCGACTTCTCTTCCGCTAGAATGCTGCAGGGACTGGCAGACAAGCAGGAGGACCAGAGATATTCAGAAACAGAAAAGTCAGAAACAGACCGAGGGACAGATGCCAGATCTACTCTCCATGTCACCTCCAGTTACCTCCAGCACACAAAGCGGTACCCGCACACACATACCACACACACATACGCCACCCAGACACCTGTAAGCACTGTACAGCTCTGTGTTGTTCACATTTGAACTCTGTAAGACCTAACTCATCCTGATGCGTTCCTACATGACTGTGGTTTTCACCCAATAGTATATTGTAGAGATTAACTCATTAACGCATAGGGTTATTGTTTATACACGTTCAACTGCTGTCTAATATTCCATTGTGTGAGAAGACCGTAATTCACACTCCTGCTGATGAACATGTGTGATGTTTCCAGGGTTTTGCTCCGATAAACGGAGTGGCAGTAAACATCCTCACAGAGGCACGCAGCATCAAAAGACTCCCAAGGTGTGCAACTGCTAGGACTTAGCGGGCCACAGGTTCCACATCCTTCTGACTTCACTTACTGTTTCGACTTGATTATAGCATCAAGTTATTTTTCTGAACATCTTGTTCCAGTTACACCCTGACTTCCCAACTCATGCCAAAAGCACTGCAAACACCTTGGAGGCTGCCATTCCTGTTACACAGGGACTTCTGGGGGTTTGGAACACTGGCTTAATGGGGCCCCACACCAGCCACCTGGAAATTCCAAGTCCCAGACCTTCACCGGGAATGGAGAGGTTCGTCATGTCCATGATTTCCAACAAAGAACTCCCTAAAATAAGTGGTTTTGTGGGCCCCTGGCTTTGGGGATAAAACCTCCCCAGAATTATTGTATACTGCCCTGCCCAGGAGTAGAACAGTCTGTAATAGCTGCTGTTTTCCACTCAGGGACAGTGGCCGAAAGCTTCGGATTTCACTTCCAAACCACCTTTCCACAGGCAGGCTTTCTTTGCTGGACTGCGATGTCTGATGTGTCGAATGAAGCAGGAGTTTCCCCATCTTCTTCGACCCGCAATGCTTATTAGAAAGACCCCTGCACTGTAAATGCTCAATCCAACTTCACATAATAGAATTAAAGTGTGATCCTAGTGGCTGATAGTACTCTACTGACAAAAATCTTTCTCCTTGACTCGACTACATTTCCCAGCATCCTTTGCAATGTGTTACAGCCATGTGACTGAATTAGGGCCAGTTGACTCTGAACAGAAAGGCTATTTTGCCACTTCTAATCCTTTCCCCCTCACCACCACTTCCCAAAGATCCCCCTCTCTTCATCGCTTGCTAGCTAAACACAGTCTCATCTCTTCCCATGTCACCTGGGTTCACAACAGGAAACTGGCGGTGACACTTTATATCCTGTTGTGTTGCTATTGTTGTTGTCATCATGGTGGAGAGAAGATCTCAATATGTGACCTAGGCTGGCCTTGAACTCAGGGTCTTCCAGCCTCTGTCTGGTGGCATCTTTTAAAGAGCAACCACAAAAGAACCTGTTTTATCTTTGAAGAAAACAGAGAAGCTTAATTGTTTCCTTATGTGTTCACATGATCGTTTCAGGCACAGAAAGATGAGCACATTGGTGACTCACAGGACTGATTTGCTGTTGAAGTACTCATACTAGCCAGCAGAGTTCTGAATGGTTTTGCTCGTATTTCTAAATAGTGCATACCCATTGACTGAGGACCAGGTCATAAGAAACGCATACCAACTGAAGTTCCACTAGCAAGTAGTAGGGTATATTAGTTATTCATGGTAACACAAACTTTAGTGGATTAAGACAATGATGGTTATCTTCCATTGTATTAGTGGGTTAAGAGTTTGGACCCAGTTTAACTCACAGGCTACAATCATGATGTGGTCTGGGGTGGGTTATTAAATTCTAGGTTCCGTCGCAGGACTCAGTTCCTCAGTGGCCACTAAGCCTAGGACTAGTTCCTCACCAGCTGTGGGGTCTTCCTTATAACATGGTACCTAAGTTCATGGTCCTAAGTAAGGCAGTATTTTCTGCCTACCAGCAAAGGGCAGGAAGTCTACAAGCAACCTAAAATGATGATTGCCAGCTCACTTGTAAGCTTTCTGAGACTAATCTCTAAATTTTGTTTATCTAGTCAAAATTCTTAGTTGCACTTCAAACTATCTCCACTACTTCCAATGTTAAATGTGGAACACCATGAGGGTTTGTATCCAGATTGCATCTTCCATGGCAGGCAATGGAGAGGCCCCCTGTTCCAGGGGCATTCAGAGAAACAAATAGCCCGTGGCCTAAATCTCCTTTGTCAGCACTTAGCAAGGTGACTCAAAACTCCTACCCAGATGATCCTTGAATGTAAAATGTGGGGATTCTGAATACTTGTTCACATAGGTGGGCTTTGCCAGCTGTTGATAATATGTAATTGTCTGTCTTTGTGTTTCTCAAACAGTAGGATGAACCATATACATTGTAAATATACTTATTATATTTTGTCATACAATTGATGATAAGTAAATATCATATATTGCTCTTAAATAATAAAAATATGCTTACAATTTCTTAAAATCAACTTTTTGTAACATGCAAAATCAAAAATAGGGGATTTGGGGGTGTCTTGCTTTGCTTTCGGGGTTATTTCTTGCATGACAGGAAAAACTGGGCAACACCATGGCCTCCAAAGACAGTTTCACGTTCAAAGTTCTCTGAAGTATCCCTGTGCCTTACACATATATTTTCCTTCTCTTTCGACTTACATAGTCATGGATGAACCAGCCACATAGGGAAAAACCACTCCAGTCTGTTTCCACAGTCCTATCAGCTGCACAGATGTGGGAATACATCTCCAGCAAGCCCAGGCATTTTAATAAGCCATGGCTAACTCAGATGATGGAATCCTTCAGCATGTCAAATCTGAAAAGCTGCCACAGCTGGCCCAGGGTGGGAGAAACCACCTCCTTCCTGGGATAGTACCCTGTTTCCAGACACAACTGCATGTGACCTAAACACAGAGCTCATTGCTGCAGCTGCCCTCAGCACCCAGGAGAAACAAACAGATGCCACGTGGAGAGCAGAGAGTGATAGAGCCAGAGTTGGTTTGGTTGGAAGAACTTCACTGGAGATAGGAAATAGGTAGAGAGGGAAAGAGGCAGGAGCCAAAAACAAACCTAATTGTCCCAGCAATCTTGCAATGACATTTTGAAGTACACTGTCATTTTGAGTTCTAGAACAAGGAATATTTCCAGATGTCCTTGCCAAAGGCCAATATGGTAAATGTTCTTCCTGAGGCTTATTTGGAAAAGAATACAGTTGCTTACGCATTTATTTTTTAAAAATGACTGTACCAAGATTTGCAAACACTGGAGACTGACTGAATCTTTCCCTGTTCGTCAGTTTTATTCTTTCCTGGCCATTCCCTGCCCTCAGACTGGTCTGGTGAGGGAATACACTGATATGCATGCAACTGTGATACAATGTGGGTAAGTTTCCAAAAACGGTGATCACCACAGTACAAAAATTCTGGTTGAGAGCTACTGAGGATGGTATTGATGTGTAGTGGGAACTTCAAGGTGACAAGAGGTAGACAGAATGAGAAGAAAGTCAAGGGACAGAGTTGCTTCACCCAAAATGAGGTGGAAAAAAGTCCAGGATAGTTCATAGCTGCCTCTGCTTATGTATACATTAACTTATCTCATTATAATGGTTTGAGTGAAAATGGCCTCCATAAGATGTGGCACTTTGTAGGAGGTGTGGCCTTGGAGTAGATGTGGCCTTATTGGAGGAAATGTGTCACTGGAGCTGGGCTTTGAGATTTCAAAAGCTCAAGACAGGCCCAATGTCACTCTCTCTTCCTGCTGCCTGCTGATCCAGATGTAGATCACCTCCTCCAACACCACGTCTGCCTGCACGCCACCATGCTTTCTACCATGATGATAACGGGCTAAACATGGCCAGCCCCAATTAATGTTTTCCTTTATAAGAGTTACCATGGTCATAGTGTCTCTTCACAGCAATAAAACCCTGAGACACTTACCCTCCACCATCCAAGAAGGGCTGTCATCACCCACACTTTACAAATAAAGAAAGGGAAATAAATGGCAGCTCTTTTCAGATTCATCCAGCTAGACCTGACTAGTGGTTCCTTGACTTGCGGGGCTGGTGGTTATGAAGGAATGTGGGGGAGAAAATGGAACATGTTGTCAAAAGATACGAAAGCAGGAAGAAGCTGGATTGTAGAAGTCTACACACATCATATTAGGAATTCACAAGCATTTAAACAAACCCTGAAGGAATCGGAGATGATGCCAGTGGCTGGTGTGGGTTCCAGAAAGCTCAGGTCATGTTCCACGTGGAAGATGAATTGAGAACAAGCAAGGCTGGCAGTGGGATCTCAGGAAGCTAGTTAGATGGTGTGGCCTGGAGCCGGGGACAGCAGCCAGGATAATTCCAAGAACCAGTCTAGTCAGCTGGGTTCTACTAGCAGATCCAATGGATTATCAGTGGTGAGGCAGGAAGGGGCAAAGCAGAAGAGATGACTTCCACATTGCTGGCACGGGCTCCATGCCAATGGTTGCACCACCAGGAGAATTCTGTGAGGACAATGGGGACTAGGTCTCATCTCCCACCATTTGTGGACAGAATGCTAAACCCTTCGAAGAGGTCTGCTGCAAGTCTACTCTGAAGAGACAGTGTTTGGAGGGCGCTGCGCCTCATGTCCTCCCAGCCTGCCTTCTGGCCATTTCTTTTCTCTTAAAAAAAAATGTTGTTCATGTATATGGATGCTTTGCCTGCATGTCTGTCTGTGCACCACGTGCATATTTGGTATTCTTGGAGGCCAGAGGGAGACATCCAGTTCCTCTGGAACTGGAGTTACAAATGGTTGGGAGCCACCATGTGGTGCAGGGAATGGAACCTGGGTCCTCTGGAAAACAAGCCATCTCTCTGGCCCCATCAATTTATTTTCAACAATGCCTAGCTTTGGTCATCCCAGGAAGTTTTGACCGGCTCTGTTGAAAGATGACTAAACACATGTCTCTGGACTATTACTCCTTTACTTAACTTGCCTGAATTTTCTTTTAAACCCAAATCAGATATATTTGCCCAACACTCAAAAACTATATGTGAGATTTTAATGAAATTTAATCTATCTATGTCTTATTCTTTCACACTTAACCCACTCACACAGTATGGACAAATAGCCACTTGACATCCAGCAAGCCTTTCTCACACATAAGACAAGTTGCCAAGTATAAACAAACTTTTTCTCTAGGAGATTTAAATCTGACTTTAAAGGTATTTTAAGACAGAAATAAAAAGAGGGGGCAATCAAGAAAAGGAAACCAGGGAGATGGCTCAGTCAGTAAAGTGATTGTATATACCTGACTTTGCATCCCCAGCACTCAGGTAAAAATCCAGACATGGCAGTGCAAACCTATAATCCTAGCACTGCTGAGCAGAGACAGGGGCATTCCAGAAGCTCACATATTGCTGAATATGTGAGCTCCATGTCAGTCAGGAGGCATGTCTCGAAAGATAAAGTGGAGAATGATAGAAGACGCCAACGTCAGCTTCTAGCCTCCATATATGCACACACAAACACACACACACAAGCATGTACATATTCGTACTCTTCACACTTGCATAAGCACGCATATACAAAGAGAGAGGAAACAAAGAGAATAAAGCACAATAGGAAAGGGGACATCGAAACCACGGGTGTGGTGTGAAATACCAAGGTCATGAACACCATATGAACACCATGCCCCATCGTTACCCCACTGGCCTCATGTCTCTCCATGGGAAAACACATTTTCTCAGTAGATAAAATCACTTGAAGATGCCAAGAGAGCAGACACGCTGAGTGACGGGCTGCTGCTTAGTGGATATTTCCAACTATTCCAACACGCTTATCTGTTAGTCACTCCAATGTCCTGAGCTGACCTGTACCTCCAGTGTTCTGTCCCTGCAGGAGAGGGCTCTGCGGATTCAGGAGCCGCTTCAGATTAAATTATTTTTATTTGGGACATTTACCCCTTCTCAACAGAGAAACAGCAGAAGTAACTCAGAAATGGTATTTATTTTACAGCTGCTGACACATCTCAGGGTTATGAAAGACGTCTGCATTCTTTCCCCTCATTTAGCCAACACTTTGGAGAACTCACTTTTGGACTCTGCTCTCCACGGCTCTCTCTCCTCTCTAGAACAGACTGACCTCGGCTCTGTTCTTTTCTGCTGAGTCATACCCCCAGCACCCAGCTCTGAGCACTTAATTTGTGGAGATGGAGGAGCTAAGTCTGAAGCAGTGCTTGTGTGAGGAGGAATGGCCAGCTGGAGGAACTCAGCACAAAATGCGCAGCCCAGACAAGGCTGGTAGCTTCTGTATCCAGACCTAGGAACTGTGTGCCCCCTCTGCCTGTCTCCAGCCTCTCCAACCCAGGCCCAGTTGTTCAGAGGCTGCTGAGGGATCCCCAGTAAGGGTCTCTTGAAGAATTCACTTGGGCAATTTGCTGATAATCAAATTATTGATTTTAGTAGATTACTTGGGGCTTAAGTCAGTATTTTCTAGACAAAAGGTATTCTAAAACTACAATATGAACCAATTAAGTGAAGCCACCGTTCACCAGCCAGCACAGGGCAGGAAGATATCAGGGCAGGAGGTGGCCTGTCTTAGTCAGTGTTCTGTTGCTGCGAAGAGACACCATGATTGCAGCAACTCTCACGAAGGAAAACATTTAGTTAAAGCTGGCTTACAGCTTCGGAGGTTTAGTCCATTGTTGTCATGGTAGAAAGCATAGTAGCACACAGGCAGACAGGATGCTAGAGAAGGATCTGACAGTTCTACATCTGGATCTGTAGACAGCAGGAAAAGAGCTACTAGGTCTGGCTTGAGCCTTTGAAACCTCAAAAGCCCACCTTCAGTGACACACTTCCTCCAACACCTACTCTAGCAAGGCCACACCTCCTATTTTTCTTTCTTTCTTTCTTTTCTTTTCTTTTTTTTTATGGTTTTTTTAAGACAGGGTTTCTCTGTGTAGCCTAGGCTGTCCTGGACTCGCTTTGTAGACCAGGCTGGCCTCAGACTCCTGAGTGCTGTGATTAAATGGCTCTGGGAGCCATTCTTATTCAGCCACCCAACCTATGGTCCAAAAGATGTCATAAGCTGCCTCTCCTCAGCTGCTCCATCTTATGTACACGGAGACATTTAAAGGGACCGTGCCCGGAGATTTTGACCTGCCATTACCAACTTTGGTGACATCCTACACCACACACAAACACACACACATAAACACATACACATAAACACACACACACACTTGCAGGAGAGCAGCTACATGGTGGCTGGCAGGTTTTTGTTTTTTAATTTTTAGACTAAGGAATGACTATATTCATTTTTGAGCTACTTACTTATTAATTATTAATATGCCCCAAGGCTCTCCCACATGAAATATGAAGTGGCTCTGGAGAGGAAAAAAAGGATAAAATAGGAAAACTGTAAGAAAAGACTATCATAACCAAAGAAATGTAATGGGGATTGAAAAGCATAGGCAAGTCCCTTCAAGATGGCAACCAGGAAGCCACCATCGTTCACCTTCTCCTGAGAGGCTATGAAGTTAAAATTCAGGACAGAAATGAGTGTGCACACACAGTTACCGTGTCAGAAGGAGGCTGCAATGAGCTCAGATTGAATCCTCACTGAGTGCATTTCTAAAGTCTTTCAGTCTTCCAGGAGTCTAGGAGCTCCGTGCGTATGGGTGGGGGGCAAACGAGGCAGCCAGGAATAAAAACAAAGCCTATTGCCAAGAAGTGATGGCACACACGTTTAATCTCAGCACTCCGGAGGCAGAGGCAGGCAGATGTCTGAGTTCAAGGCCAGCCTAGGCTGCAGATTGAGTTCTAGGACAAGCAGGGCGACTACAGAGAAACCCTTTTTTTTTTTTTGAGGGGGGTTGGGAGGATTGAGATAAAGCCTATAAACACATCAGCATGGTCTTCAGATAGAACCCAGCCCCAGCAGACGAGCCATCTTCTGCTCAGCCAATCTGTGAGCAATGTGACCAATAGGTGTCTCTTCCTAGGCAGTGGGAGGGGCCCCTATCCCTATGCAGGAGAAGTATGCTGTACTGAGCCTGAGGCACACATTTCCAATTAAAAACTCAGTCACGTCACCACCAAGAAGTTTTCTTGAGAGGCCCAGCAATCAAAACGTTCCCCAGAGAAGTCAAAAGAAAATGGCTTGTTAACATCTGGGAACCAACACCAAGCAAACTACCACCAGAGAGGAGGGCTCGGGATCAAAGGTCACCTGAAGACCATTCCACTGGATTAGCATCTGTCTCAGGCCATCTTTAAAACTCAGTTCCCTCACAAATGGCAAGCGCATAACCCACCCTAGGAGATACTGTCGGGGACCCCAGAACTAGATGCTCACACTAGTAGAGAACAGGTTATAGGGCTAGCGGTGTAACTCAGAAGAGTGACTACCCAGCATACAGGAATCGCTGGGTTCCACCCAAAGCACTGCTTAAATAAGATCCGGCAGTACACACCTATAATCCTGACACTGGGGAGGAAGAAGTAGGAGAATCGGAAGTTCAAGGTTATCCTTAGCTGCTTGCTGAGTTCAAGGCAAGCCTCGACTACATAAGACTCCGCTTCGGAGAGAACAAGTTTCACCATGTTGGAAATGCTGCCTCGGGGTTACTATTATTCATATTACAAAGTATTTTGATTTTTCAATAGTAGCAAATGGCGATGTGAAGCCTGTGCTCTGTGCTCTCATACATCTGATACATGGTGCCTGCACCACTCAGTTCTTCCCCAACTAGGCTCCAGGCCCTCTCTGCCCAGAGCTAGTTGTCAGTCCTGAGTATTTTTAGACCTGGCTGGCTGGCTCCTCTTTCAAAAGGGCAAGATGAGAGCTTGGCACCATGAAGAGCAGTTTTCCAATTTAAAAAACCAGTCCCTGGTTTTGAGGCCACACTGGCACTCTACAGGGGTGAGTTGGCTGTACCCACCTGCAAATTTCTAAGCTGTCCATGTAGATCAGTGATTCTGAACCTGTGGGGGATGACCCCTTTGGGAATCCAACAACCCAGAAAACAGATTGCTATTCACAACAGCAGCAAAAAAAAAATATGAAGTAGAGGTGAAACTTTTTACAGTTGGGGTCACCAGAGCATGAGGACCTGAGTTAAAGGGTCCGGCATCAGGAAGGTTGAGAACATCTGTGATGGATGCCAGCTGGGCCACCCTCTCTTCCTGTTGCCCACACCCTGCTCCTCAGGAGCATCTTAAGCACCCTGAGCAAGGGTGCAGATGCTTTCCAAAGCAATACGACCTTTGCGTCAATCTTCTTTTCAGTCCTTTGATCCCTAACAGCACCCCCCGCCCCCAGGATTCCTAGATTTGCTTTCTCTTCTATATGCCTATGGAACGTTCTATAAACCAGTATCAAAACATATCACATGACTTCCTTTTTTTAAGTTCTGTTTCCCCTGCTGAGATGACTAATAATTATCTTTAAATCACCAGCTCCTAACACAAGAAGCAATTATTTTACCAACAGGACCCCAATCCCTCCTCCCATATCTATGGCAGACATGACTAATCAATCATGAATTTCTTTCCTACTAAGCCTAAGTATGAAATAAAGATGGTTTTCAACACAGTGACTACAACAACTGCAGGTGGATAAGAAGAAAAAAGGGGGAGGGAGAAGAAAGATGAATCCTGATTGCAATGAAATCTAGCATAATGTCTGAAACTCTGTAGATGCACCATTATGCTTTTTTTTTTTTGGATTGAAGTGTTGTCAGATTTCTGAAAATAAAAATAGTAAACTTATAAAGTAATGCAAATGCCTACATGTTGAAAACTAGGACAGGTATATAAACAGCCAGTTGGCAAACTCAGATATAGAACCAAAATATCTTCATGGAATTCACCCAAATTAGCTCAGCCAGAATGATGTAACTGCAGTTAGATCAGACACGCTGCTCGCACCAATTAGGCTGATCAACTGTACTGTCGATATGTATTGGCAGGAAGTTCTGTGCTGAAATTTTGACATGCATGATCTTGCTAGGATCACACAGTTCACAAATAAGTATGGGCAAAAATATTAAGACGGTACTAAAAGCATCACTGAACATCTTGAGAGGAACCGGCTAACAGTGTGTGCATGGAAAGAAAACGCAGTACATTTCACTCAATACCGACCAATGTTAAATACTCTCCATTTATAGAGTTAAGCAGCTGAGGAGATATCATTGCAGGTCTTGTATTTGGTAGGAACCCTAATGCAGGGCTTGAGAGAGGGCTCAGTGCCAGCTATGTAAGCATAAAGACCTGGGTTCAGATGCCCTGGAACCCGTGTAAAAAGTCAGGCATGGTAGTGTAGACCTGTATTTTCAGCCCTGGAGAGGCAAAGGGAGGAGGATTCCAGGGTCTCACTGGTCAGCTGGTAGTACCAACCAGAGCATTCCTGGTACAGTAAGAGACACTGTCTGAAAAAATAAGATGAGGAACGGCTATGGAAGACACCCAACATTGGCCTCCATGCACATGCATACACACGTTTTTCTTTTAGGAATTTGGAATATTTGCATATACATAATGTGATATCTTGAGAATGGGACTCAAGTCTAGACACAGTTTATAATTTCAAATGTAAATTAATGTGTCTTTCATGTACACCTTATACTTGTAGCTTGAAGGTTATTTTTTACATTTTAAATACTTTTGTGCTTAAAACAAAGTTTCATGGTGTGAAATTTTCCACTGATAGCATAAAAATTTTCTAAATCTTGGCATATTTGGATTTCAGATTTTCAAATGAGGGATGCTTAGATTAGATGTAAAATCTAAAGTTTAAAAGTGTATAGCTCTGAGACTGGAGATTTATCCTTTCAAGTCCAGGATTCTTTTACCATAATTAGTCCTTTCCTGTGGTTCCATGGTTTACTTAGTTAATAGGGACTCTTATTTTGCTATGAATTAACTCTAAACTCACTTTCTACAAACTAGAATAGTCTGTAAATCTATTTTATAAAAATACTCATGCTGTGATGATTAATCTTATTTGTCAATTTGATTAGATCTCAGATCAACTGAGAGAAATATCTCTAGGCTTGTCTGTGAGGAGACATTCTAGAAAGGTTAGCTGCAGGGGGAAGACCCTTTCCAGAGTAGGCAGCCCCTTCCAGCAGAAGCCCAGACATAAATAGATCTCAGAGGAAAGTAGGGGTGCCTTTGCCCTCCTGTTTTTACTCCTTGCTGATGTGTGCATCTACTCTACTGGTGCTGCTGCCTCCTTCCTTTGCTATCATCAGAATCCAGCTTCCTTGGCTTTCCCACCATGAATACCAGCAGCTCTTCAAGAGCCTCTGGGCCTCCCTTGCCAATTGGGATTGCTGCAGCATCCAGCATCATGGACAACAGCTACAGGGCACTTAGCCTCTCTGGAACACAGACAGCCATTGTGGTTGGAATACCCAGACTGTACCATATGAGAAGACCCAGAGACTCGCCTCAGTAATACAGTCATTCTGTCACTTCTGTTCCTCTAGAGCAGTGGTTTTCAACCTTCCTAATGCTGTGACCCATTAACACAGTTCCTAATGTGGTGGTGACCCCAACCATAAAATTATTTCATTGCTACTTTATAACTATAACTTTGCTACTGTCATGAATCATAATGTAAATATCTTGTATGCATGATATCTGATACATGACCTCTGTGAAAGGGTCATCAACCCCCAAAGGAGTCTTCTTCACCCACAGGTTGAGAAACGCTGCTCGAAAGAATGCTGACTAACACACATGCTTACAGTGCACATCCTCAAATTCAACTTCAACTTCATAAATCCAATATGGATTTAGAGATATTGATATGGACTTGGATATTGATACTTTTGAATAGATCCCAAGTCAGAGAACTACAGCTCCAACCTACACCTCAACATCTGCCTCGAAATGGCATCTGAGCTGGGATCTCCGCAGCAAATTCACATTGCTCTAAGCTGCACTGTCTTGATGCAGTCCTTCGCCATCTGGGGCATTTGAGCTCATCGTGTGACCACTAGAAAATGGAACCAGCACCTCCGAGGCACTGAATTATCTTTATTTTGTTGTAGTAAGTTTAAATTTAAGGCATAATTTAGTTATTAGAAAATGTTTAGGTATGTTTGAAAAAAAAAAGAAAAACTAACTTTTGAGTGTCTGAGTCCATTTTCAACAGTAAATTTGCCCCTGGCAGAAGGAATTGGGCTCAGAACTTGACATGATAGGCCAGCATCCTGCCACTGAGCGATGGCTCCAGCCACCTTTTTCACTTTTGAAGCTTGAGACAGGTTCTCTCTGAGTTGCCCAGGCCAGCTTTGAACTCACCCTGTAGTTTAGGGCTAGCAATTACAATCTTCCTGCCTCAATCTTCTGAGGAGTTGATATAGGCTTTTGTCACCAGACCCAATTTCAACATTAAATTTCATGACTTCTAAATACAGAACCAGAGTATCTGGCAAAAATCCTATATCTGAATGGAGACATGATTTAGATACAGAACAGTGAGTGGCTTTCACAGAGGTAATGGCAGGAAAGCAAACATATCTCTTTTTTTAAATTTATTTATTTTTATATCAATCACAGGTTAGGTACTTTGAATCCCAGGCGTAGCCCCCTCCCTCATTACCTCCTACCCTCCCACTCCCTCCCTCATCTCCCTCCTCCCCGCCCCCTCCAAGTCCACCAACAGGGGAGGACCTCCTTCCCTTCCATCCAACCCCAGCTTATCCTGTCTCCTCAGGGCTGGCTGCAATGTCCTCCCCTGGGATCTAGCCAGTCTGTCACTCCCCGGCTTGTATGGGGGAGGGTCAAAGAGTCAGCCATC
>CM053758.1:51167441-51248324 GCA_028658305.1 Pachyuromys duprasi
AGGGGGGGTTCCAGGCCACATCCACACATGGTCCTTGATTGTAGAAACGGTCTCATACAAGACCCCTGTGCCCTGCTCAGTTTGGTCTTTGTGGAGCTCTTGTTCTCCCCAAGTCTCACCAACCTCCCCCAGATCTATCATTACTTCTTGCCCTCTGCCAGAGGCTTGATCGCGAGTCTTAACATATCTTTAATAATTCTTACACTGAGTCCATGTTTTAAAGGTAACATATTGGGGTTAAATGAGATTTATGTTACCAAAATTAATTTCACCTGTTCCTGGTTACTCATTTAATGGCTGTTGGGGCCAGGGGAACACACCAGGAATCCTAGTATTCAGAAGACTGAGGCAGGATGAGCATGCATTTCAGGCAGACTGGAGTATTATTCTGAGACGCAGACTTAAAAATAAACAGACAATTAAGATAATTTCAAAAAGCAAATAACCAGCTTGTAATTTCAGTCTTACATGTTCTCGGAATGTCCTTCAGCCTGTAAGTGCTTTCTGAGTTAGACCATGTACAACCATGAAAAGGGTGGGAAGATCGAAGCAGGGTGTGTCACCCTGCAAAAACCAAACCTTTGCGGCCGCTAAAATTCAGTGTGTGCTTAGATGTCCAAGGCTCCTGACACCACTGTAAGTTACAGTTATACATGTGAAATTGGTGTATCACATACTCTTCTCATCTCTATAGAATAACTGACAAGAAGCAAGTGAAGAAAATAGAAACAGAAGGAACATTACCAAACTCATTCTATAAAGCCGCAGTCACCTTCACACCTAAACCACACAAAGACCCAACCAAAAAAGAGAACTTCAGACCTATCTCTCTTATTAACATTGATGCAAAAATACTCAATAAAACACTGGCAAACCAAATCCAAGAACGTATAAAAGATATCATCCACCATGACCAAGAAGGCTTCATCCCAGGCATGCAAGGGTGGTTTAATATACGGAAATCCATCAACATAATCCACCATATAAACAAACTGAAGGAGAAAAAAAAAACACATGATCATCTCCTTAGATGCTGAGAAAGTATTTGACAAAATCCAACACCCATTCATGTTTAAAGTCTTAGAGAGATCAGGGATAAAAGGCACATTCCTAAACATAATAAAGACAATATACAGCAAGCCTGTAGCTAACATCAAACTAAACTGAGAGAAACTTAATCCCATATCTCTTCAAATCTCTGTATCTCTTCAACATAGTACTTGAAGTCCTAGCTAGAGCAATAAGACAACTAAAGGAGATCAAAGAGATACAAATCGGAAAGGAAAAAGTCAAAGTATCACTATTTGCAGATCATATTATAGTATACATGAGCTACCCCCAAAATTCAACCAGAGAACTCCTTCAGCTGATAAACACCTTCAGCAAAGTGGCTGGATACAAAATTAACTCAAAAAAAAAAAATCAGAAGCCCTCCTGTACACCAAAGACAAAAGGGCCAAGAAAGAAATTAGGGAAACAACACCCTTCACAATAGCCACTAATAACATAAAGTACCTTGGGGTGACTCTAACCAAGCAAGTGAAAGACCTATATGAAAAAAACTTCAAGTCTCTGGAGAAAGAAATTGAAGAAGATATCAGAGGATGAAAAGATCTCCTGTGCTCATGGATCAGTAGGATTAATATAGTGAAAATGGCCATCCTACCAAAAGCAATCTACAGGTTCAATGTAATTCCCATCAAAATACCAACACAATTCTTTACAGAACTTGAAAGAAAAATTCTCAACTTCATATGGAAAAACAAAACACAAAAAAAACAGAATTGCCAAAACAATCCTGTACAATAACTAATCGTCTGGAGGTATCTCCATCCCTGATCTCAAGCTGCACTACAAAGCAATAGTAATAAAAACTGCATGATACTGGCATAGAAACAGAATGGTGGATCAATGGAATCCAATAGAGGACCCAGAAATAAACCCACACACCTATGGAAACTTGATTTTTGACAAAGAAGCCAAAACCATACAATGGAAAAAAAGACAGCATCTTTATCAAATGGTACTGATCTAACTGAATATCTACATGTAGAAAAATGCAAATAGATCCATATTTTTACCCTGCACAAAACTAAAGTCCAAGTGGATCAAAGACCTCAACACAAAACCAGACACACTAAATCAGTTACAAGAAAAAGTGTGGAAGAGCCTTGAACTCATTGGCACAGGAGACAACTTCCTGAACACAACACCAACAGCATAGGCTCTAAGATCAACAATTAATAAATAGGACCTCATGAAACTGAAAAGCTTTTGTAAAGCAAAGGACACTGTCATCAGAACAAAATGACAGCCTACAGATTGGGAAAGGATCTTCACCAGCCCTATATCTGACAGAGGGCTAATATTCAGAATTTATATAGAACTAAAGAATTTAAAAAGCAACAAATCAAGTAATCCAATTAAAAATGGGGTACAGAGACAAACAGAGAATTCTCTATAGGAATATAAAATGATAGAGAAACACCTAAAGAAATGCTCAACGTCCTTAGTCATCAGGGAGATGCAAATCAAAACAACCCTGAGATTTCACCTTATACCCATCAGATCAAAAACTCAAGTGACAATACATGCTGGAGAGGATGTGGGGAAAGGGGAACCCTCCTCCACTGCTGTTGGGAATGTAAACTTGTACAACCACTTTGGAAACCAATTTGGTGCATTCTCAGACAATTAGGAATAGAGTTTCCTCAAGATCCAGCTATGCCACTCCTAGGCATATATCCAAAATATGCTCAACTATACAACGACATTTGTTCAACCATGTTCGTAGCAGCTTTATTCATAATAGCCAGAACCTGGATGTCCCTCAGTTGAGGAATGGATACAGAAATTGTGGTACATTTACACAATGGAACACTACTCAGCAATTAAAAACAAGGAAATCATGAAATTTGCAGGCAAATGGTGGGAACTAGAAAAGATCATCCTGAGTGAGGTATCTCAGAAACAGAAAGACACACACAGTATATACTCATAAGTGGACACTAGATATACAATATAGGATAAACCTACAAAAATCTGTACACATAAAGAAGCTGAGCTAGAAGGAGGATCCTGGGTAAGATCCTCACTCAGAAAAGCAAATGGGATGGATATTAGAAGGAGGAGAAAACAGGAAACAGGCCAGGAGCCTACCACAGAGGGCCTCTGAAAGACTCTACCAAGCAGTATATCAAACCAGATACTGAGACTCATAACCAAACTTTGGACAGACTGCAGGGAATCTTAGGAAAGAAGGGGGAGATAGTAAGACCTGGAAAGGACAGGAGCTCCACAAGGAGAGCAACAGAACCAAAATATCTGGGCCCAGGGGTCTTTTCTGAGACTGATACTCCAACCAAGGACCATTCATGGATATAACCTAGAACCCCTGCACAGATGTACCTCATGGCAGCTCAGTATCCAAGTGGGTACCCTAGTAAGGGGAACAGGGACTGTCTCTGACATGAACTCAGTGGCTGGCTCTTTGACTGCCTCCCCCTGATGGGGGAACAGCATTGCCAAGCCACAACGGGGTACAGCCGGTTCTAATGAGACCTGATAAGCTAAGGTCAGATGGAAGAGAAGGAGGGCCTCCCCCATCCGTGGACTTGGAGAGGAGCTTGGGAGGGGATGAGAGAGGGAGGGTGGGATTGGGAGGGAATGAGGGAGGGGGCCACAGCTGGGATACAAAGTGAAGAAACTGTAATTAATATAAAAAAATAAAAATTTAATAAAAAAAAAAAGAAGCAGCAAGTGAAGGAAGGAAGGATTTATTTTGGCTCAAGGTCTGAAGGTAGCCAGTCCACTGTGACTGGAAAGGCATGGCGGGAAGCTCTGTGGCAATAGAAGCACAGACTGCTCAAATCCTCTCTCATCTCAGTGGAACAGGAAGCAGAGAGAACAGGAAGTAGGACATGTACATGTAGGCTATGACTTCAAGGTCAGCCTTCAGTGACCCATTTACTCCAGCTATGCCCCACCTCTCCAAACCACACCCTAAACTAGGGACCACCCTGAACACATGGACCTGTGTTTGAAAACCATAACAGCCTGTCCCTCGGATAATGTGATGGTCAATCTAAACAGTCAATTTGATGAGATCTAGAAGGGTACATCTGTGAGGCATTATCTAGGTGAGGTTAGCCTCTAAGCATGCCTGTGGGGGGGGGGGGCTATCTCATGGGGGATTAACTAGGTTAAGTTAGCCTCTCGGAATGCCTATGGGGAATTAACTAGGTTAAGTAGCCTCTGGGTTTGCGGAGATAGGTAGACCTACGCAATGTAGACAGCACCATTCTCTGGGCTGAGATCCCGAACAGTATTTAAAAAGGTGAAAGTGAGCTGAGAACAGGCACTCCCCCTCCCTGCTTCCTGACTGAATGGCCTCTAGCTCTTGCCATCAAGACTGTACCTTGAACTGTGAGCCAGTTTGTGGTTGCTTTTGTCAGAGTATTTCATCACAGCAATAGAAAGGTAAGTAAGGCAGGTCAGCAAAGGCAGGTGTGTGGCCCACACAGCAGGGACCCAGGTCTTCCAAGCACCTCCCCCACCCCTTCAAATCTTCTCTCTTTGGCACAAGATGTTTTGTGAGTTAAGTTTTATCAGGTGGGACTCGCTTTGCCTCTAACTATAAACTGCTTCTCAGAACACAGCACAGCTCTGCCCAGTTTAACTGCTGAGAGTTAGAAAGCTCAACAGATCTCCTCTCCAGCTCAGAAAATACACATCATGGCTGAGAACTTACAGCCTGGGATCCCAGGAAAGTGTGCATAACTAAGAAGGAGAGAGCCCCTAGGTCCATGTTTGCTAGGACTCATTCCAAGTGTAGTCTGGACAGATGCTTAGGGGAACCACCGTCATTCTAGGCTGCTAGGATCCGACGACATTGCTTGCCTCTTTTAGTCCCACAAAAAATAAATAAATAAATAAACCAAGGGAAGAGAACAGGATTCTGGACATGTCATAAAGCTGTTTTAAACCAGAAAATTGAGTGTGATGGGGTGTCACGGCCTATCCATGGATAGCAGATCTTTATGTACAGAAAACCCAGTTTTAGATTAACAGCCACCATGAAGGCAATGTTTGGTTACCAAATGCTAAGACCCTTCTCAGAACTTCCCAGTGAACAGTGTCCAAAGGCAAGCTGAGACGGAGTAAACTCAGCCTCAAGTCGATTTGGCTGCAGACCATGGGATGACGATCCTAGAGTCTTCTGGTGTACTTTGGGGACACGGTAGGCTTCAGTGTCAGCTCTGGCCTCCAGGCACACAGAGGAGATTTAGAAAACACTCAACATCAGGCTGCAGGGCAGCTGGCAGAAAGAGAAAGTTGCAGATCCATCAACACCTCCCCAGTGGGGGCCTGTGACCTGTATTTGTAAATTTT
The DNA here is from genome assembly GCA_028658305.1 of Pachyuromys duprasi. Classification (NCBI taxonomy): domain Eukaryota; kingdom Metazoa; phylum Chordata; class Mammalia; order Rodentia; family Muridae; genus Pachyuromys; species Pachyuromys duprasi. Next base: position 51,172,833 of record CM053758.1, read on the forward strand.
GTTTTTAGGTCACCAAGAAAGCAGAGCAGTTTGTCAGCCTTCCTAATGCTGCAACCCTTTAATACAGTTTCTCATATTGTGGTAACCCACAACCATAAAGTAGTATTTCATTACTACTTTATAACTGTAATTTTGCTACTGCTATGACTTGTGATGTAAATATCTGATATGCAGGACTTCTGTATGTGACCTTGGTGAGTGGATCATCTGACTCTGAAGGGGTCCAAACACACAGGTTGAAAGCCACTTGATTAGATGCTTCTGGGATTGTTTTCAGAGCTACAATTTACAAAAAGCAAAGGCTGCCTTTTTGGTTTGAATAAAGATGCCTCTTCTAACATATTAATTGTCAGGTGCGCTGTATATAATGTGTGTGTGTGTAACAGAGAATCCATGTAGAATGTGGTATGTATGAGCCTGTACACTTCCAAGTATATATCATGAGAGTCTTAAGAGTTTTATGGAAGGAATAAAAATGCTTTTTTTGAGAGGAAGAGGTATCCTTATTAATTGACCTTCTACTTGCCAAACACCAAATGAACTAGAAAGAGCTAATCAAGTCATTTATATGAGAAACATTCTCTGTAAAAATAAATAAAATAAAATAAATCACCAATATCAGGCATTGAATTGTTTTTCTGTACTCTTATGATCCAGTTAGAAGAGCAGTAACTTGCAGAAAAAGAATAGAAATGTAGGCAAGGAATTCATAGCTCATGCTTAAGAAGGACATTTTAGGCATAAAATTGATTAGTAAATACCAAAAAAAAAGGCCCCTTAGAGCAGTGGAAACAGCTGAGAGTCATTTCTCCAAATCCATTTCTCTGCACCTGTTCATTGAAAGATCATGTTTGCAGGATCACACTTGTGTCCTCAGTGTCAAGGGCAAAAGAAGGTAGTTCCAGCTAAGGTCGGAGAACCAGGGCACAGCTGAAGAGAGGGTAGACAACTGTCTAACCACAGAATACGGGGCCTCGGAGGTGGCTCAGTGGTAAAGCACACACAGATGAGGACTTGAGTTTGGCTCCCCAGAACCCAAATTTAAAAAGCCAAGAGTGGCAGCTCAGTCTATGACCCTAGCACTGGACCAGTGGAAACAGGTGGATCCCTGGGGCTCACTGGCCCACCAAAGTCCAAGACAATAAGAGATGTTTCTTCCTAAGTCAACAGCTGGTGTTCTTGAGAAATGCCACCCAAGATCCTCTGACCTCCACATACACAAATACACACACACACACACACACTTTGAAACAAATAAACAGTAGAACATGCCAACAATACAGATGACAACAGCCTCCAATTTAACAATGTTTTCAACATCAGCCAACAGGAAATAAGACAGTGGTTGTATTGGTTTTCTATTGCTGCAATAGCAAATTAAAAACCCATATTACTCTCATACAATAGAAGTTAGACATAGACAGGCTATATTTCTGGGGGCTCCAAAAGAGGATATTGTCTTCCCCTTTTCCAGCTTTTAGAGGTTGCCTGCTATTAGGTTTGAAAATAGAATGTCCCCCAAAGGCCCAGGTGTTGTGGGCTTGCATACCAGCTGACAGAATTTGGGAAAGCGATTAGAGCCTGGAGACTCCAGCCTGATCAAATGATTAATCCCCTGATGTGATCATAAATGATGGTGTTATTGGGAGGTGGCAAAAGTAAGATTAGTTGAAGCTAATCTTACCAGTTGAAGGAAGTAGGTCACTAGGAGAATCTCTAGGAACATGTCCCTTGTCCCTTCCCTCCTCACCCTCTTCCTGGCCACCATGAGCTAGGCAGTATTTACAGCTGCTGTGATATTCTGTCTCACCATGGGCCTTAAGAATAGATCTAACCAGCTGTGGAGTGAAACCTCTAAACTGTGATCCAAAAGAAATCTTCCCATCTTTTAGACTGTTTCTAAGCATTTGTCATAGTAATAGAAAACAGACCGTGATACTCACACCTCTGGCTTGTGTCTGCTTCTTCCACCTTTAAAGACAGAAGCAGAGTGTCCTCTCACTGGCTGCTCTCACTGGCTTTCTCTCTTCCTCTATTATTTGCATCTTCCTTCCCTTACAGGAATTTTTGTAGTGACTCTGGGAACACTAAAATAATCTAGAATAATAACTCTCTTCTGTGGTCCTTACTATGATGACATATGAAAAGTCTCTGCTACCATGAGTGAAGTGGCAGAGATACAGACCTTTTCAAGGTCTGAGGAGCAGGAGACATTATTCAGTTTACCATTGAATAGTGACTATCATTTGGGGCTCTGCCAATGAAGAAATGATGCTTGTTGAAAAGAAGCAATGAGTTTGCTCCTTTCTGTATGGAGCCTGTTCAGGGACTTCCTATGAAGCTAAACTGAGCCCACTTATGAAACTGCTAACACAGCATTATTCTGCTACAAGATGCAGGGCTGAAAGAGGACCCAGGCCTCTTTATACATAGAAATAACATAAATTATTATAATTTCTGAAGGGTAATCTGGCAATATAGAGCAAAATTTTCTCACATTCTCATTTATATCAATCCACAAATTGTATTCCTATAAACGCATCCTAGGGAAATCAACAGAAACATGTACATAGATTTACCTGTAAGCCAATTTAACAAAGTGCTTTCAAAGGAATAAGAATAAATAACTTGCAGCAAAAAAAAACTAATTTTCAATTGATTCAAATAAAGTGTGGCATGTTTCTTTTAAACAAACATAAAACACATTTGATCATCCAAAAAAATGTTTCAGAGGAATATTCGACAGTATGACAAGAGATTTTTTTCCCAATACCCCAAACTGACATAGCAGGGTAAGTCAATATGTATAGTGTGTTTCATATTTTTGAGATATAATGCTATCAGTCAATGTCCCTAGTGAAAACAAATGACACCTTCAACTAAGCCATGTAGAGGATGTCTCACTCACTGTTGAGGTAGAGGGTAGAATGTCACAGAATAGTAGTTTCTAGGTTTATTAGCAAAAGGTCAGTACTTCTATTGGCAGAAGCCACTGCAAACAGTGGAGGAAGAGACAGGAGGGTTTGTAGGTGAGAGACCCATAGGGACTCACCAACCTGGAGTAACTTTGCAGAGAAGACTCAGGGACATAAATACCCTAGATTTTAGCATCTTGCTCAAAGCTCTTCCCTGAGCATCCATTGTTCAAGCCCAGCAATAAGATCTGTTATGAGGTGGTCCTTTGCAGAAAGAAGATGGAAAGCAAAAATTCCAGGTAACAACAGACAGAGACCATTACAGAAAAACACAACAGGTCAAAATGCAAAGAAGAACTGATCATGAGGTGCTGATCCCCAGTGGATACATCCACAATGCAACTCCTGCACCTAAGTCTCAGAGGACATTGTGGAAGAGGGGGCAGAGAGGCTGTAAGAAGCAGAGGGCCAGAAATCTGCTATGTGATTTTGTGTCCTAGAAATGACAAGGAACTTTCACCCATGCTACCTCAACAATATGGCTTCCTAAACGAAGACAAGGCCAATAGATATGCTAACAGGGAATCTGAAGGGGTCCCACCCATAGATAAAGAATTACAGGCAACTAAAGAATACCGATAGCATGAGAAATAGTCTTTCCAGATGGAGGCACTGGTTATCCAATACCAAATGATTAACCCCCGAAATCATGTAATACAAGATATACTAAACATACCCAGCAGGTTCTTTGTAAATATTTTTGCATACACATATATATAACAATAACAATTAAAGACCACTCTTTTAATCTCAGTGCTTGAGAGGCAGAGGCAGGTGGATCTCTTGAGTTCAAGGGCAGCCTGGTCTACAGAAAGAATTCCAGAACAGCCAGAGAAACCCTATCTAAAAATAAAAATAATAATAAAAAAAAATTTTTTAAAGAAAAAGAGAGCATGAATTGATAGGGAGCAAAAGAAGTGTGAAATAGGAGGGGTTGGTAGGAAAAAAGATGTAATTATATTTTAATTTTAAAATAAGAAAGAACAAAAGGAAACAATTTTTTAAAAATTCCAGGCAATCATGCACAAGGTTTACATGTGTGAACACAACTAAGGAAGAGGTGCTCACTGACAGGTCAACAGCACACTCTGTGATGAATTTGCATTTTCTTCCCCTCATTTAAATATTCTACAGTGAGCACGAGCCCCAGATGAAAGCATCCCTGTTGAAAGAAACAAATACACATCCTGTTCATGGTGGAGAAGAAAGGAAAACCAAACCTGGCTCTGCCACACAAAGACTAATAGCCTTCCCGTGTGTGTAAGCAAGAAGTCTTAGCTTTTGTCAAAAAGCTGGAAGCCCATGCCTTGTAGCAGAGAGGTTAGACTTGGTCTATGATCAGCCCAGGACCCAATGGTGAAATGAGATGCTTGTAGATTCCAAATGCCTCTGATTTGAGCAGTCAGCGAAAGCACAGGTATCCACAGGAAGCATTGAGCAGTTGGAGACTAAGTGCATTTTAACAGAAGGCATCATGGGATGTATTCTGTAGTGGAGTCAAGTCATTTCCCCAGCATCTTCTAGAGAGGAGAAATGAAGACACAGTCATTGAAGCCATTCTTTGGTGGTGATGAGTACCATACTTGATTCGTATTATAGGATTTGTCATGGCTTGATGGGTGCAGAAAGGTAGGAATGGGTGTTGAAGGATATTATCTCTGGGGTAGACGGTGGCAATGGTGCCTCCTGTTATCTTATATGGACACTTGAATACTTTCATCAATATTGCCATAATATGAAAATGCTCCCAGTATATTTTCTCAAATATACTTAAAATTGGACAGAATGGCATGACTAATAAGCAATGCTTTCTGAATTATAGTGAAATGAAGATATTCTTATACTCTTAAGAGGAGGTCTTAGATAAGTTCTTTGTCTTCATCACTGTTAATATTGCTGTGAAGAGACACCATAGCCAAGGCAATTTATAAGAGAAAGCATTTCATTGGGGGCTTGCTTAGGGTTTCAGCGGGTAGTCCATCATGGCAGGGAGCATGATGGCAAGCAGGCATGTCCTGGCACTTGAGTGATAGCTGAGAGCTTACATCCTGATCCACAGAGAGGAATTAGAGAGAGAGAGAGAATATAGAGAATGTCTTGGGCCTGGCGTGGGATTTTGAAAGCTCAAAGCCCACCAGCAGTGACACACCTCCTCCAACAAGGCCACACTTCCTAACCCTTCCTAAACAGTCCACCAACTGGTAACCAAATATCCAAATATAAGAGCTTATGGGGCCATAGGCTCTTTCAGACTGCCGAAGACTATATCAGTAAAAACACTTGGGAATTTTAAGTAATAGAAAACTCCATTTTAATGGGCATCACCAAGCAGCAGAGGCTTCAGGTTTGGTTGGACTGAGACACTCAAATGGCTTACCAAGGACTGGCCTCACTCCATTTCTTGGCTCATTTCTTTATCAGGCTCTTCTCTCATTTGGATCTGAACTGTCTCCCCAAAGACCCAAATGTTAAAGGTTTGGCCATTAGACTGCTCCTATTGGGAGATGGTGGGAACTTTAAGGTGTGAGTTTTACTGAAGGTTTTCAGACATTATGGGTGTGCCCTTGAAAAGTGGGAACTCCAGCCTCTTTCTTTTAGTCTCTTTCATTTTCTGGCCTTGGGGTAAACAGCCTCCCCCCCTCCCCTGTCATATACCAAGACAATGGAGGTGATTGATTATGGTCTAGAGCCTTCAAGACTGTGAGGCTGAAACCAAGTATTTGTTACAGTCATGGAAGGCTACCTGAGGATAGCACAGGCTATCTCACGGTCAGGGATAACACCAGGCTTCCCTCTTCATACCCCCAACCCCAGTGGAAATGACAGCACTTGTTTAGAAGTTTCTCAACTAAAAGTCCCATTAAACACCATTTGTACTTGGTTGATTAGCCATTCTTGGAATGTTTTCTGTGACAAAGACAATGCCACACTCTGGTTACTTCTGACCCTACTGATTTATACACAGAAAACTATGTGAAATTGGACTTTTAAAAATACCTCACTCTAAGAGATGAGCTGTTTTTCACCTATGTGAGAATTGGCTTCATTCTTGTCTTCAGCCCACATGTCTGTTGCTCCAATTGATGCAGCAATGGGAGAATAAGTCACAGGAATGAACTCTTAAGGGAGAATGCTCACGTTATTGATCCTCACCACAGGCAAAGGGAGCAGCTTCAAGCCTCCAAACTCTGTGAATGCACATTGGACCCAAGTAATCCCAAACTGGTGACAACCTTTCTCAAAGTTCCTAAAACAACGATAATAGCAACTCCTCCTCCTCTTCCAGTATGCAGTTTGTGCATGTACGCACATGTGCATTTGGGGGCCAGTGGCCAACACCTGGTGTCTTCTTCATTTTCTCCCCACCTTAGTTTTTGAGATAGGGTTTCTCGATGAACTTGTACTCAATGATTCAGCTAGACTGGCTGCCCAGAAAATGCAGGGATTCTCCTGTCCCTGGGATTACAAGCATACACTGGCATAGGGTTTTATGTAGGTGCTGGGGATCCCAACCTTGGTCTTCATGCTTCCACAAGCATTTTACCAAATAAGCAATCTCTTCAGTCTTCAATGTGGTCTTCTAGCTAAGCAGGTTATCATTCTGCCTTAGCCTCGCCTACCAAGTGATGTGATTACAAGCATTGTCGAATCATCATGCTGGTCCACCTTGAAACTAGTTTGTGCCTCTTCCTGTTCATTCATACACACACACACACACACACACACACACACACTTGCCTGGTTGATTACATTTAGAAACTTTTGAATCCAATCAAGCGAGAATATTCTTGACTACAGAATATTCCATACAGAATTTCCCAAACCTGTGTAATCAGGAATCTTCTACATAGTCTTTTGGGAGCAGTACTCCTAGGAACAAACTCAAGGCCAGGCTTCTATCTAGGGCAGCCAGCACATCTTTAAACCCCACTGCACTCTGGCCCCCCTCATCATTCGAACTGAGATCACAAAGCAGTAAAAGGTTGCTGAGGAAGGCTGGTTTGGTCCCGCCATCACCTCTCTGGAATGTTTAGAAATGAATAGAATAACACAGATATAAAACCCATCAAATCCCTGGCTTCTCAAATGAAATCCTTTCTCTATCCAACCTGTTATGTGGTTGTTGGAATCAAATTGCAAAAAAACCAGCTCAGGTCAGGAAGAGACCACCAGTGGGCTACACACATCGAGAGGACTTCTGGCCACTGCGGGAACTCTCATTCACCTCTGGCAAACCTCTGTCTGCAGCTGCAGAAGATCAAGTCAGGCTCACATCTGTTCCCCAGACACTCGACACTCCACCCCAGTGTCCCAGTCCGACAAAGCCTGGCCAGGTTTTCACAGTTAATTCCTGCAGGGCCCCCAGTTCATCTCCTCCCTTCTTGCTCCTATGAATTCTCTAAGATCAAAGCATGAGGCTTGTTTGCTCAGCATTCAACAGAACACCTTAAATTCCCAGCCTGAGAGGAGACTGAGGGGAGGTCAAAGCACTCTATTGTTGGGAAGCCTGAACCCAGCAAGACACCACCAAAGTATTACCAGACCAGCCACCACCATAGCACTGAGCTTCAGGGTCCTGTGAAGTGAGAGACGGCCCCTCCCAACCCTAGCCAAATACAAGAATCTGATGGGAGGCCAGCCAGAATTCTCCTTGGAGGTCACTCTGAGTTGATTCAGGCAATACACTGATTGTGTGATAGAAACTAGGGGTTTCAGCCACTATTCAAAGGGTTGGCCTTCAGATTAAAATGTCTCCTTAATTGTTCATTCTGGGCCATCTCTTTCTTCCTCCCTTGGCCTTAGCTCATGAAAAAAAATTATATATATATATATATATATATATATATACACATATATATGTGAATTATATAAATTATATATATATATAATTTTATATATATAATTTATATAAAAGGTCATGTAGACTGGAGAATTTTAAACTGTTAGGAAAAAAAATAGACCAAAACCTCAATAGGACTCTAATACAAAACAAAAAAAGTTGGGGTTCTTGGGGCAGGTGAAAGTGGCCAAAGCAAGGGTTTCCTCTGCCATCTCTTCCACCACTGTGCATCCATGTTCTTGAAGTTTAGAAATTCTCTGTCCGTATTCTACCACTGGACAATGAAGACACAAAGAAGGAAAGGGAGCTGCCCTGTTCCCCATGGTGCAACAGGACAAGCCACCAGAAATCCAGAGTGCTGTTCCTAGGTAAGGTTGTATGCTCCTTCCAAGTAGTTGGTGATACCAACTGCCCCATCCCTGGTGCTCTAGATCTCAGGTCTAAATCCAGAGCTGTGTCTTGACCATTCTCATCAGCACACTGCAAAGGGACCCAACCTGCTTTGAGAATGTTTTGGTTCTTTTCAAAGCATCCTCTACCAACCTTTACTGGGAAACACCTGGACTCCCCCTTTTCCCTGATTGCCCTCACCCCCTACCTCCATCCCGCAAGCCCCAGGCACTTCAGTTGCTAGATCCTGTTTCCTGAACTTGGCTAGTCATTAGAATCACCTGGAAGCTCATTAAAAAGTATATAGATTCCTGGACCCAGTGCTGGACTTAGTGAATCAGAATTTCCGAGGGGAAGGTCCAAGAACCTGTGATTTTAAAAGTACCCGAGATCCTTCTGACAAATGGCCAGCTTCCGAAAGCCTTGCAGTAAATGAGTCTTTCTGACTATCTCCCAACCAAAGCAAAGGAGATCTTAAATTTTCATTGTTGTTGAGAGAAGACTGTGATTCTCTAGACACATTTGAAATTAACAAGGCAAAGCACCTCCTGAAGAACTTTCTTTCAGATCTTACAGAGAAATAACCACAGACCTGAACAAATACAGTGCCTCTATGAGGCTATTCTCCACTGTTACAAGAACAGAAATGTTCACTGATGAGGGGACTGTGTATTTTGGTATGTGCATGAAATACTGTATGTTAACTTACAAATGCTTTAAGTTAGTAACACAACTATGTCTACATTAAATGAAACAAGCTCTTGTAAACAAGTATGTTACAAGAGTGAATGGATATTTTTAGTCTGTTCTTTCAAATACTGTAAAAAAATGAGAAGGATTAACAAGAAAATACAATGTGATCTCTAGGACAGAGGAGGGATTAATGGTATTGTTTAACCTCTTATATTTCTTTCAGTTTTACAGAATTTCTGCAGACAGCATGGATTTTTAGAAGCTATGGGGGAAACAAAATTTATAACTATCTTTGGGAGGAGGAAAAAAATAGCAACTCTGTGGCTTTCTTTTTTGTTGGGTTTTTTTTTCTTTTCTTTTTTTTTGTTTTTGTTTTGTTGTTGTTGTTGTTGTTTTGTTTGTTTGTTTCTGTTTTTGGAGACAGGGTTTCTCTATGTAGCCTTGACTGTTGTGTACTCACTTTGTAGACCAGGCTGGCCTCGAACTCACAGAGATCTCCCTGCATCCACCTCCCAGGGTGCTGGGACTACAGGCATGTACCACTGTACCTGGCTTATGACTTTCTTAATATAGTATTTTTATTAAGTCTTTGAGATCTGTATTCAAACACTCTCTCTTCCTCTAACTTCCTCCTGATACCTCCCTCATCCCATTATACTTTGCCTTCTCAACTTCATATATATATATACTTTTAATACCTTACGAATCCCAATTTGTGATGCCCATATACTTATGGGTATGGGGGCATCCACTGGAGTATGGTCAACCTATCAGGGGACCACACCCTTAAAGAAAGCTGGCTCTCCCTCATGCAGAAGCCATCACCTCTCAATAGTTCCTCAGATAACAGTGTTTTCAAGCTCCTCCTCAATGCTGGAATGTTGGCTGGCTTAATCTTGTACAGGTCTTCTACAGGCAAACACAGCAGCTGAGCCCATGAGTGCCTTGGTCTCCTTATGTCCAGAAGATACTGTTTCACTCCAGTTTTCCCTGACTTCTCACTCTTAGAACCTTTCTTCCCCTGTTTTACTTAGGGTTACTACTGCTATAATGAACCACCATGACCAAAGGCAACTTGAGAAGGAAAGGCTTTATTCGGCTCACACTTCCACAACACTGTTCATCATTGAAGGAAGTCAGGGACAGAAATCAAGGAAGGGATTCAAACAGGGAAAGAACCTAGAGGCTGGAGCTGATGCAGAGCCATGGAAGAGTGCTTGCTCCTCAAGGCTTGCTCTGCTTACTTTCTTACAGAACTCAGGACTACCTTCCACGAGGTCTTCCCATCCAAAATGGGCTGAGCCTTTCCCCCATCCATCACTAGTTAAGAGCACGCCCTACAAACATGCCTGCTTACAGCCTAACCTTCTGGAGGCATTTTCTCAAATGAGGCTCCTTCCTCTCCTTCCTTGGCTCTAGCCTGTGTCAAGTTGACAGAAAACTAGCCAGCACAAGCCAGCTGTGATGGTGCATGCCTTTAATCTCAGTACTCAGAAGGCAGAAGCAGGAAAATCTCTGAGTTCAAGGCCAGTCTGATCAACAAATAGAATTCCAGGAGCAGCCAGAGCTACAAAGATAAACCCCATCTTAATAAACAAAAAAACAACAACAAAACCTAGCCAGCGCAACTGACCCTTTATTAACTGCACACACAAACATATCACTATTAAGCCATAATCTTTCCTTTCTTGTTCATCCCCAAGATTACACATTAATATCAACATTACAGTAGAAACATTCTAAAATTGAAATGCCCCAATCTTTAAGAATACAAACACTTAAAAGCTGAATCTCTTTAAAGTATCCAGTCTCTTTTAAAATACAAAGTCTCTGTAAAATTCCAAAATCTACTTAAAAGTTCAAAATCCCTTACTGTGGGCTCCTGAAAAATCAAAAATAAGTTACATATGTTGTTACTTTAAGTGATAAGAAAAGAATCAAGGTATAGTTAAAATCTGAACAAAGCAAAACCCAAACTCCAACTGTGTAAATAATTCAGTGTCCAATGTCTGAGATCTGCTCGCCATCTTCTGGCTCCTCCAAAGGTTCTGGCTTCATTCTCCAGCTCCAACTGTGCAGCACACACAGTCCTTACTCAGGGGTTCACAGCTAGATAAAACTGTTGATGACTTTTCCCCCTAGAAGCCTGCATAGCACCTTGTGGTATTATGAGAGCTAGCCACCATGAAGGAAGCTCCCAGGTCAGTACCAGCTTGATTTCTTCATGTCCTGTGACCAAAATAGGGTCTTATCATCAAATGTTGATAGGCAACCAAGAGCAATGGCATTATTCTGTACTGTTTTTTTTTGGGGGGGGGGCATCTCAAACACCTCTAACCAACAACTCACGGGCAGGTATACCAAGTTTGGCACTGGGATTTTTATTGGACAACCTAAGTCTTCTGAAAGCAATGTTATCCTTTGTTTAGGGTAATTCCGCTTAAACTCTTTTATACATCTGCATACATATTTCAGAATCTTACAAAACACTAGGTTCCTGAATGTCCCTTTCAAACATCCTTAGTGTTAGTCATCCCCTTCCCCAGCCCTTCTTTGCTCCTCCGTTCCGTCCTTCTCCCACGTAGTCCTCCCTCCCATGAAAATTATAGAGGAACTAAGTGTAGTGGTGTACCTCTATACTCTCAACCCTGGAATGGCCGAGGCAGGAGGCTCATGAGTTTGATATCAGCATGGGATACAAGATGGTTCTCTCTCTCTCTCTCAAAAACTTTATTGGTTTTTATTGCTGTTATATAAATTCAAAAACCTCCCTTGGAAATGAAAAGGACAAGATATGATAAATTCTTGGCATATAGGAAAGAAACTGCAAAGCATATTACATATTTGCACAAAATGTCACTATTGAACCCATTGTTTTGTGCACTTAATATATGCCAATAAAAACATGCTCTTGCGAGAGGAGGGAATGAGATCCCTATATGCTTAATGAAAGCCAAGAATGTGAAGGATAAGAATTTTTTAAATCTCTTCTTATGCAGAGAAAGGAGACAGATTTTAAATATGGGAGAGAAGTTGGGGTATTTGAAAAATCTATCCTGATGTCCAAAAGAAACTGGCCCTTGTTCCTCCAAAGCCCCAGTCCCAAAGATCTGCCTGTCCTAATTTGCCCTATCTTGTACTTCTCTAGACAATCCCACTAGAGATCTTGGTCAGTACAAGCAGCATTTTCCCAGGCCTTAGTCCCAAGCAATCAGCAGCAACTGTTGAGCACTGAAGCTTCCTGAGGCAGGGATGGTTGACAAAGCTGAAGAGCATGATGGCCATGAGACTTTGGAATTACCCACCGTCTTCCAGGGGACGTGGAAGCCCACCCACATGCATGGGGCTGTGCTCAAGCCTTAGACAGAGCACATTCCCAGTAAAGATCTGAGAAGATGTAGCTCTCACATCTTGCTGATCCCAGGCACTGCAGAAGCAGGTGGGAAAGGCTAGGGCCGAGTATACACTGTCTACACAAAGACTGAAGCATGTTCAGTCCTCCTCTAAGAGAAATAACAGCCCTTTGAGCAAAAAATCAAAGACCATGAGAAATCAGTTCAGATTTATATGAAAATAAAAACAAACCTTAAAAGATAACTGCATTAGTGAAAAGATAGAGGTTTCTGTCACATTAGGGGTCTGGAGAGATGGTTGGGTGGTTGACATCACTGGCTGCTCTTCCAGAAGACCCAGGTTGGGTTCCCAGCACCCTCACAACAACTCACAACTACCCCTAACTCCAATTACCGAGGCTTCAGTGCCCTCTTTTGGCCTTCTTGGACACCAGGCACACACATGGTACACAGGCACCATGCAGGCAAAACATTCATACACATGAAACTAAAATTAGTTTAGTCTATCTGATTCAAAACACAACAGAATAAAGATACAATTGAAGACATTTTTGTAAACTGTGAATCATACCAAAAAAAAAAAAAAACACCTATGAAAGTATCTAAAGGGGTAGTGAGATGGTTCAGCAGGTTAAGACACTTTCCACCAAGCCTGACCACCTGAGTTCAATCTCCGGAACCCACATGGTGGAATAAGAGAACAGACTCCCAAAAGTCCTCTGACTGCCACATGTGCACAGTAGTATGAATATCCACAACATACTTACTGGATAAATAAATACATGCAGAAAGTTAAAAGTGTGTGGAAAGCGTAGGAGACTACAGGCTGCCATAGGAAAATACCAAAGACCAAGTGGCTTAAACAACACAAATGTATTTGGCACAGTTCTTGGCTCTGACAAGTTCAAGATGAAAGTACAGGCTGGTTTGGTATTTGGCAAGGACATGCCTTTTTGCTTGTAAATGGCCACTTTGTTCCTGCGTCTCTACAGGGTCTCTTTTTCCAATAAAGACCCTGGCGCTATCAGAGTACCCTTGCACTGACGAAGCCTGACTTGACCCTCCTCACATTCTCAAAAGCTCAGTCTATGAATACAGTCACGTTAGGATCAGGAAGGAGATGCACATAAACATTCAGGCCGTAGCAAAAAGTTTATAGACCATAAAAACTATTTTTACAATCTTACTGCAAATGTGATTAAATGTTGTTAATAGCTGTCGCCACTGTGCTCTCCAGAACTCGGTCATCCTATGACTGAAGTATGACCCCTCTAAGCCACAGTTCCCTGGGTCTTCTCCCCTGTGCTTCTATGAATCCAACTGTTTCATGTTCTATTTGTGAAGATGAAGTCATTCTGGCCCTTCTGAATGGCTTGTTTCACTTAGTGTGGTTTTATTCAGGTACACAGTGTGTGCACACACATACACACGCAGAGGCACATGAACACATTCAGGAAAACACACAGGCATTCACATGCATGCATGTTCACACATATACACACCCACATGTACATACACAAGAACACACAAATATACCTGCACATGCACACACATACACACACACACTAAAAGGCAACTACATGATTTGATGGGTGTTAATTAGAACCATGACAGTACTCAGCTCCCAGTGTGTACATCAAAACATCACACTGTTTACCTTCAAGACACAATTTTATATTTTTCAGTTAGACCTCAATAAAGGTGGATGGAACCAGATTGATTACGAATGCGCAGTACTGATGGGCACAGAATGCATTTAGTCTGACAATAACAGCGTAAAGGAAGAGAAAAAAGATCTCACAGGACAAAATTTTAATAGTCTATCGAGATTGGTATTATTCCAACGCTGATTTTAAACTGTTTACAGTTAGCTATTGTGTGACTGTGGGACAGCATATTAAGGTCAGAGGACAACATCTTCTCAGAGGACAACTGGTTCTCTCCTCCTATCATATGTGTTTTAGTTTGGTTCTCCATTGCTATGATAAAACACCACAACAAAAAGCAACTTGGGAAGGAAACGGTTTATTTCACCTTATAGCCTGTAGGTGCATCATTGAAGTGAGAGCAGGAACTTGGATGCAAAGGTCATGGAGGGGTGCTGCTTACTGTCTTACTCTCCTGTGGCTTATCCAGCCTGCTTTCTTACTAGAACCAAGGACTTCCAACCTCACAGTGAGCTTATATCAATATCAATATAAATCAATCAACAATTATAATAATAAGCAATACAGGCCAATCTGATGGAGGCATTTTCTCAGTTGAGATCACTCCTCCCAATTGACTCTGGCTAGTGTCAAGCTGACATAAAAATTAGCCAGCACACAGGTATCAGGATATCAGGCAAATACCTTTACCTGATGAGCCACTATGCAGAATCCCTAAAGTCAAGTTTTAGAAACTGAGATAATAAACCCAAAATAAGTACAACTACCCCAAAATATATAGTAAAGGAGTTTAACTAAAATATGAGGCTATCTCATTTTAATTTACCAAAAGAAAATAAGCACAGACTATGACCATATAACTATAGAGGTGGAAAGTAAGCAGATGAAAAATGACCTACCACTTTACTACATGGGAAAATGGTGAGATAGTTTAAATTCATTCAACTAGAAAACATTAACAACTTCTGCCAAAACATGAGGAAATGATCACCATGTGTGTATGCTGGTAGTGGGAGGTGGAGATTGGCATAGACTACAAGGAAAGGTTTTCTCTTCAAGCTCTTTGACGCAGCAAGTCAACTTCCAGAGAGAGATGCACACGTGTTCCTAAAGTCAGTGTGAGAGTATGACCCAGAACAAGACACATATCTGATTGGAGGGGTGAGGCACTGTCCTCCCTCCCAAAAAATAACATCTGCCCTTGCAGTTGATTAAATGATAAATACACAAGTACTGTATACATTCTATACAAATACATCAATATCAATGTCTACCTTTCTTTTTTTCTTTGTCATAGCTAATGGAGGAATCTTTGTAGAATCACAACTGACGTTACTAAGAAAATGTGAGCATGCCCTGGTTGAACCTTTGAAGCATGGGCTCTGATCTTCTAAGGTGTGCTTATGGGTAGCAGTTGATGTGACTCCACACAGAGAGGAAGTCGGAGGCTCAAAGGATGGCTCAGCAGGGAGGCACACATTTGGCAGGAAGAGAGAAAACACAGCACAAACTTGTCCTCTGGCCTCCACATGTGCTCTGTGGCACACATGCTCAAACACGTAATACATTCACATATGCATACACAGAGATAATCACATATCACATGCACACACAGTGGTAATAAATCAGACATCACATGCACACATACACAAACACACAACATAAATAAATAGACATTAAGAGAAAGAGGGGATTTAAAAGAAGCTACAACCTTTGTGATGTGCCCTATTTTACTTGTCATTTTATTTTAAATCTTTGTAGGTGTATGCTGTAGGTGTGTGCACATTCATGTATGTGAGTGTGGATGCATACTTGCCATGTGTAAAATCAAAGGACAACATCAGATGCTGGTCTTCAATTCCCCCTTCTTTATTTAAGGCAAGTTCTCTTGTTGACCCCTATGCATACACCAGGCCTGCTGGCCCTCAGGCTGATGGGAATTCTCTTGACTGACCTCCCAGTCTTGGCGTTGAAGCGCTGTGATTGTGACCATGCATTGCCACATCTGGCTTTTACATGGATTCTAGGGATCTGAATTCAGGTCCTCATGCTTGCACAGAAGGCGCTTTACCCACTAAGCCATCCTCCCCAGCTCAGCATGTCCTTATTCCAAAACCCTTCACCCCTCCTGTTAAAAAAAAAAAATCCACTGGTAACATTCCTTATTTCATCTGAAATCAGAACCCACATATTTAATCCCTGAGCCTCAAATCAACCCTGGAAGTGGAGAGCAAGCAGAGCACCGCATGGAACCTTCCCACAGCACCTTCTGCATGCCACGTGTGCCTACCTCATTGCATCCTCACATCAGTTTCATAAGGCAGGGACTTCCACAACCTCCATCGCACAGGCAGGTAAATGGAGGCAGAGATGGCTATGAAACTTCGCCAAGAAGAACACAGAACCAGAGCTTAAACCTCTTCACTGTAACTGCAATCTGCCTCTGCCCCAGCCTCCTCCATAACCCTACCTCTCAGGGAAATGAAATAAGAAGGAAGTCCCCCCGACACTTCCCCAATTCCACTAAAACTGGCCAGCACTGACTGGCCTCTCACAGAGCCTGCTCCCTCATAACTTTGACCCCACTGAAATCTCACTCCCCTACTTCCTGCCGGCTATTCCTTCACTATGGGCAGACATGCACCTTCGATCTGTGTAAAGGCTTGTTTACACCCTCAAACCCAACGCTTATTAGCTAACATGCGGCAGAGCTGCTCTGGGATAAAGAGGTCTTCAGATAGCCAGGTCCACCTTGCCCTGAGGCTGGTAAATCAAGAATTGTTCTTTCATGCCTAAGGCCCTCTGGACATTCCCAGCTGCTCTGTGATCATTCAACAGTACAACAACTGCCAAGAGTCCTGATGCATACGCCTTCATTCTTTAGGGCAGCTCCAGTATATAATACTGACATCCCTCTAGCAAGGCAGTCTCCAATGTATTCAACCAACGTAACTGTGACTCGTTGTGGTGATGGAAGTTTTTTGGTTGGATAAATTTGTAAGTCAAAGGTAAGTTTTTGTTAGGCCAATTTCTATTATTAATGTTTTGCTAACAATCATATATATATATACATATATAGAGAGAGATTAATGTGGAAACATTTTAATTAGTACAATTAATTTTTAATGAAAGAAGTACTATAATAGAAAAAGTTGGAAATACCTATAAGCAAACGGGGGGAAAAATCATCCAAAAATAAACTACTTTAGTGTCTTAATGTACAGCCCTCCAGACATACTTCTATTCATATGTATTTATGCAAAAGTGAGATCATATGCACTGCTTCTAATCTCCCTCATCTAACCATGTCGTGAAGAACACTGCCAATTTTCCAGGTTTATCATTGTTCCAAATGCTCATCATTGGAACTTCCTGAGTTTTTATGACCTGGAAGAATTCCATAAGATAGATACATCTGGTTTATTTTACCTACCTCCTCTTCTCCCCCCACCTAACCCCTCCCCTAGCAGTGTCTCTCTGTGTTGCTCTGGCTGTCCTAGAACTCACTGTGTAGACCAGGCTGGCCTCAAACTCAGAGATTCACCTGCCTCTGCCTCCCAAGTGCTGGGATTAAAAGTGTGCATCCCCACCACCTGGCTCTGTCTTTTATTCTTTTTTTTAAATACCATATTGATTGTATTTGAACAATTATTATCTCTGCTTTTGTTTAATGTCCTCATCTAAAAAAAAAAAATTATGGAGCATACTCCTGCGGTGAAGTCGTGTGGAATCCTTTCTCACCCAGAGTTTCATTCTCTTTCTGTTGCTTTGGTTTCTAAATTCTTCTTGCTTGTCACCAAACCTTTTTACCCACCCAAACCAGCCCCCTCCTTGATCTGTTACCCCCACACCAGCTGCTCACCTGCCAGCTTTTCTGAAGCAACTTCTTTGCCTTTCCTGAACCCACTTCTGCTATCTCCTCTGGTGCTTTCCTCCACTCACCCTCTGCCCTATTGACTAACCATCCTTTGAAGCCCTACTGTACAAAAGAAGCGTGTGAGGCCCCTTGGGGATCAAAGGGTGCCTGCCGGCACATCTTGAGTGCTAAAGAAATTCAGTCTAATTGGAAATGCGAGGTACATATAAGCAATGGTCCTGGTAAATTGGCTGTCTGAAGAGGGAGAAAAAAAAAAAACCCTCAAAGCACAGGCTTGCCAGTTTCCACGCAGCAACACATTCCCACCTTCCCATCATGGCCAAGCACCAACATGATGTCATCAAGGCAAACTAGAATTGGAAAATGATGTGCACAGGATTACCTCCAGGGCACAACTGAATGAATGAGAAAAGTTCAAATGAATGCATATACGTGTGGATGTGTGTACACCCATCCGTATGCATGTGCATTGCGTAGGCATTAAATAAATCACACACGCATGCAAATAAACATGTTCTCTAACTCCTCAGACATTGCCCTATAGACATATATAAATAGCAACAAAGCAAAACAACCAGATATTTAGGAGTACACAGTCATATCATCACCACTAACCAGCATATCTTCAGCCTTGGCCACAGAAATTGAGCGTTTAAAGACACACCCAGTGCCATGTTTGCTGTTTTGCATGTAACGCTCTAAAGCAGTGGTTCTCAACCTGTGGGTCACGACCCCCTCTTATGGGTCAAACAACATTTCCTTGGAGATCATATACCAGATATCTTGCATATCAGATCTTTTACATTATGATTCATGACAGTTTTGAGGTAACAATGAAAATAATCTTATGGTTGAGGGTCACCACAACATGAGGAACTGCATTAGGAAGGTTGAGAACCGCTCCTCTAAAACATACTCCCAGGAAGTGGAATGGTTAGAAGTATCATCTACTTTACATCACCTTTGCAAAATTGGGAGTCTAGAAGAGGGAGGTCACCTGCCCTTGGTCATTCAATATAGGAAGTAATGAAGCTATCATTACATCCGGGTCCTTCTGGTTCTAGAGCCCAGGCTTTGGTGGCTGCCCTCTCCTACTGCTTCCTGCCAAGGATGTAGACAGATCCAGAGGCAGCTTGAGCTGCTTCGAGTCACATGACCACACTGCTCCCTCTCCTCCCGTCATACCATCTCCCTTCTCTGAGGCACTATGGAGGCTGTCTTTTACCATCCAAACCTGCCCTTCAACTAGTACCTGATTCTCTATTTTCTCCTCTTGCCTACCAAAGTCTCCCTTGAGGCTTTCTCCCATTTTGTTTTATTTTAAACCATAGGTTAAGTGTGTTATCTGTTTACCATTTGTTTCTTGACTTATTTTTGTTTTTTAAGATTTATTTATTTATACATATGAGCACTCTATTTGCATGCATGCCTGCAGGACAGAAGAGAGCATCAGATTCCGTTACAGATGGTTGTGAGCCACCATGTGGCTGCCAGGAATTGAACTCAGAACCTCTGAAAGAGCAGACAGTGCTCTTAACCACTGAGCCATCTCTCCAGCCTTCTTGACTTCTTTTTTAAATTTCTGTCTCTTTATTAGTTATCTTTGACGAGTAAGCCTTATAAAAACTGAGAGACAGAGAATTTACCTAATCAGAATGAGGACATGCATGTAAAGAAAGCAGGTAAAAGTCCAAGGGCCAGCCAGTTCCCCCAGGGTGTCATCAGGATGGACTCACCATTTTAAGGGTACAGCATGTGTATGGTGGGAGTATTGGGTAGGGGTGGAACATGTGCAAAAGTTCTTCCATTCCTGGGCTCTGGGAGACTCTCAATCTAGCTCCACAACAGAAAATGTTAAGAAAAAAATGAGCATACCTCATCAGAACACCACAAAGATGATTAAATAACTTAAAATGAGATCAGCAATGGGAAGTTAAACACACCAAGCATCTCCCTGCAGTGCAGAAGGTTAACTGGGGGCCCGGGGTGAGGTAGTTGGGGGATGGGGGTGGGAAGCCGTCTGTGAAGAAGGGAGTGAGATCAATGCTTCTCAGTTGCCACATACTTGGCTGGCCCTGTGTAGATTTTGTGAACATTGTCCCTAATCCTTGACAGCAGCCTTCCTGAGGAGGCCTTAGGAATCCATATGCTTGCAAACATAGGTGCTGGCCTCCTAGCAGAGCCCTGAAGGCTCAGAAAGCAAAACCCTCCTCCTCTGGCTCTCAGCCAGTTTTTTTGGATTTTTTTTTTTCACCATAAAGACTGCCTGCTGTTGAGGTCACAGGGCAGCGGCACTTTCAAAGTCTAAGGTAGCTCTTGCTTGGGAGTGATTCCGTGCACTGTAGGATGTTTACACACCCCCAGCGCCAATTCCCTAGATGCCAGTAGCATCCCCAACATTTGCTGGGACAACCGAAAGCCTTTCTGGGCCTGACCAAATGGTCCCAGCAGGGGACGTCCCTTCCAGGTAAGCATCATAGAAGCCGGTGCTGATAGCACATCAGGGTCTAACTGCAATTCGGGTCATAAAAAGAGACTTTTTTAAGCAATCAGGCTAGAAATAAACAAAGCTATGTGGGTCACATACAAGGTTAACCATAGTACATGTTGCTGTAATCTAGGCTTCCTGAAGGCTGCAGGACAGCCCTTCCTCCTCATGGACAACCAAGGGAAGGGCGTATGTTTACTGACATAGGCTGAGTAGCCGGTCAGAGTGCACAGTATGTCTTAACTTATTTTATCCTCCAGTTGGCTTATGAGGGGAATGCAATGATGGCTTCCATTTTACAGAATAGGAGACTAAGGCAGATAGTAGAATTAAGAGGCAGCGTGTTATTGATGACAGCCTGCCAGGACCTGTTTCTTGGAGCCTCCTCTTCCAGTGTTCTCCCTGACATCCTCCTTGCAGGCACGCCCCAAGCAATGCAGTCCCAACAATCACTGCATGAGGACTGTGGCACAGACGCTAGCCCAGCAGTGGGACCTGCATGGAAGCAGGCAAAGCCCGAGGCAAAATGGCAGCAATTAAAACACCATGCTAAGTACAGGCTGGGTGTGTTTACAGACACCACAGTCTGCCACTCGCCTCCAGCACCTGGATAAAGGCACAAATAAGTGGCTGTGGAATGAAGAAATGAACTGACTATCAAGTGGCAATAAGCCCTCCCCCGACCCTCACGCCCCAGATGAGGGCTTTTGCCTGCAGCAGTCTAGCAGGGCATTGAAGATCTGGTCCTGCACAGCAGCTTCCACTGCTTCTATGGAGGACTGCCCGTTTTCATGAATGGCTTTGGTTGTGTGGAACAGGTATGTGCTTGGGAGAAGCAGATGGCTTTGCCTGGCGCTCTGAGTGAATTCCTTCATTCTGCTCCTGACAGCAAGCTCTGGAGAGATGAACGACTTACTATCTTCCCCATTTCACAGACCAGAAAGTGAGACCTCTGTCAGCTCCACCTCCATGAGGCCTTTCTTGACCATCCCTTGACTTATTACCTCTCCTGTCATTGTCCAGTCCAGTCTGGAGCCCCCACACAGCCACAGCCCCAGAAACCGGCCTGCCCCTTCCGGTCTAGGTAGGCCGAGAGTCATGACTGCAGTGTTGTCTTAGTTTGTCTGGACCACATAAAGTTGGCTCAAACAAAAGATACTTGTTGTTCTTATAATTCTAAAGGCTAGGAGACCAAGGTCAAGATATCGGTGTGATCTCTCAAAGGCCACTTCCTATGCATTCAAAGGCCGGCTTCTCCCTGTGAGAGTCTGTCTGTCCTAATCTTTTCATAAAGACAGTGGTCATACTTGGGTCAGGGATTACACTAAAACCCTCAGTTTAGCTCTTTCTGCCTGGGGGTCAGTTAGCCAGACCCTACCCTGGACAGAGCCCTGGGAAGCCTCCTTCACAGCCACAGCACAGCTCAATGGCATCAATTTTAATTACAGCTGGCAAAGAAGAACGAGGAGTCTAGCCTAGGTCTCCAATTCCCTGAATTTATTCACAGGATTCCTTGAGTCTCTTCCTTGGGTCATTCGGGAAGTCAGCATGTTCTTCCTTGACACTGCGGCAAGTCACTGCTGCCCCTGTCCCTGAGGCTTTGTGTTTGGCCCAGTGGGAAGCCCCAGGCCAGCTCTGAAAGGCGCACTCTTGTTTTCTTTTCAGCTCAGAAGCCTGTTCTCCCAGGCAGCTCTGCCGCATGGGCCACTCACACCAGGCAAACCTCTCCCCGCGCCCCGCCCCGCCCCTGCCCCCCAAGTCCAGCCCCTGTGGTCCCTCAAAGCAAACCCAGCTCCGTGTTTACACTCCAACCTGCGGCTCGGGCTGTTTGCTCTCAGTGGGCTGTGACCCTACCTCCCAGGATGCTACTGTGCATCTGTTGAATTCGCTGCTTCCTGTCTTCTCATATTTTCTCCTCTTCTCCATCTGTAAACGGCGTTTTTCTGGGTAGGAGGGAGGCACTGGACCACAGGTATGTTTCCTGTCTCTGCTGGCCTTGCCGGCTCCAGTCGAAGGCAGATGCCTGTGGTGTGCCTGCTCCGCTGGGCTTAGGAGGGAGGTCGGAGGGAAAGGAGCTTCTCTCTTGGCCCTGCCCTATTAACTACCCCTGTTGCCTAAGGGCTCCTCCTTTGCCTAGCCCAGGACAGCAACACAATAAAGTAATTTTGAATTCCAAGAGACCCCAGTTCAAATCCCACACTGTGGTTTTTAATAGCCCCTGACTATTCTCTGGAAAAAAAAATGGGGGTTGGGTGATAGGATACACATGAGGGTAGAGAGGGCAAAGCAACAGCCCCTCCCTGGTGTGGTTGTTGTGGGGATGAGTTGGTGGGCTTGGGAAGAGGTCGGGACCTGGTGAATGATCCAGGGCAGGGAAGCAGAGCCAGTATGTCTCAGCATCAACCACGTATGCCTGAATTTCTGTTTCTCCATTTTATAACAAAGTATTTCCACGTTTCAAGCTGAAAAATAAGATTAATTCTTATTTTTAAGAAGAAATATCAATACATTAATTTTAAGTGAAAATAAAAAATAAATAAAAGTGAAAGAAAAAAATTAGCCAGACTTTGGGAGCTTTCTATGGCAAGGATTTGAAACAGTCAGCAGTACTCAGAAATCCCTCATCAGGGATTTCTCTCTTGAGGAAAACGGAGTGAGGGCCCTTCTAGGTCAGCAGACACTTTGTGTCTGACATATGATCTGGATGTGGGGGTCATTTCTGTATTCCACGCCTCCAACACTCTCTTTCACACTGACAGCCATCCTCCCCCACGCCCACTTCTAAAAGCAACCACCAATAATGACCACAGAAGCAGTAATCTTGGGCTATGAATAGAACGTTATTCCTTAAAGAAGGACTTCTGTGACGATTAGTCCTTCCTTTCTGTCAAGCATCCCTGAAAGCAAAGCAAGAAGGCTACCAGCGTCCCCACTTTCCAAGGAGGCTCCAAGGAAAGTCATGGAGATGGCAGTAAAAGCGGACCCAGGCCCAAGTTTACTCTGAGGTCTACCACCAGCCTCCTCTGTGGCACTGAGCCATAGGAAGAGCAAAGCAGCAGCAGGAGAGAGGCAACTCAAGAACCCGAGGTGGAGTTGTAGAAAACCCCTTTCCCCACCATTTCTCCTGGAATAAAGAGTGATGTTGAAGTCTCCATGCCTGTGTCCTCACAGATCCCAAATCACACACATCCAGAATATAATGCAGCCAAGCCCAGCAGTTTCCCTCGGGCCGGACACACTGCTATAAACCTGCTTCCAGGCGATCTATTATGGATGAGCACCTGAATCAAGCTCCAATTCAGTGTAACCACTGGTGATTCCAGCAGAGAGCTTTGAGTTTGTCTAACGCAGGGGAATGGCCGTTAGAAACAACAGTCTGGAGGAATGCTCTCTAGCCAAGCCAGGATGTCGCCACAGTCTTCCTAGGGCGTCTGAAGCTGTGCTATTTCCTGTAGACACACCGGGCTCTGGTGTGGAGCTACAGACTCTGAAGGAGCTAGGTCCTCCTCACCCAAAGAGAAGCCAGGTGCATAGAGAGTGTCAGCAGATACGTATGGACAGCACTGGGAAAAGGCAGCATCCAATCGCCTGGACTTGACATCAAATAGAAAATACACAGTTATCAGGACCCCAAAACACAAAAATTCACACTCAGTGCGTGGCTGTCTCTTCCTCTCCCCTTATCTAGATGTCTCTCGGTCTTTCAGACTCTCAGAGATATGTGTATGCATGTGTGTTCACGGAGCTTCTGAGTTTGAATTATCACATGGACTTCTATCGGGCTCCATCTGCTTCCAGAACTGTGTGCAAACACTTACATCTCAAAGCCCAGAGAAAAGGAAGAGGGACATAAAACTTTTTTTATTTGTTCGGACCAGAAAAGACATATGATCCAGAATGTGCGAAAGAAAGCCAGAAAAAGAAAGGGAAACAGACGGTCAGCCCTGGTCATAACCCACAAGGAGCCTCTCATCTGGCTACATGTAAAGTAAGACCCAGCACACATCCCACACCGGACAACGCAGTCCCCCGAGCCTCCTGCAGACCTGAGATCAACTCTTGACTCTCCAGCTCGCTACTGCATGGGCTTGAACAAACAACTCAGCCTGAGACTGGGTTCCCTCCGTTGTAAAATAGGTCTGCCACACAAGTGCTCAGTAAATGGCAGTGGAAAACAGGGGTGGTGGTAAAGACGGTAACTGTGATGATGCCGACGGCGGCGGATGTGTTAGCAAAGATCAAAATGCTGAAGGTGCTGATGGTAGTGATGGGGGGGGGGGGTGGAGGAGCACGTGGTGGTGGCGGTGGCTGATGGCAGTAGAGAAGATGGTGATGAGATCGTGGTGGGAGTCGAGATAATGGTGGTAGCGATGGTACAGGTTACGTTGACAGTGGTGGTGATCGTGTAGGGGTGGTGGTGACAATGACAGAGGCAGAGGTGGTGGTGACGGTTCAGAGATGATGACGAGAGTGGGAAAAGTGGGGATAGTGACGGCGATAAAGGTAACAGCGATGGTGGGGAAATGCTGGGACCAGCGATGCTGCTCACGGTAGCTGGTGGTGGTGATGACGAGGACAGTGGCGAAGGTGGTGGTGGTGGTTAGGGTGGCGGTGCTGAGGGCGGTAACGTGGTGATGGCAGTCAGATGTGGTGGTGGAGAGAGAGCGTCTCTTGGTGGGAAGGACAGCAGAAGAGATGGTTATCATGGTGCTGTGGGAAGTGGAAGGGCTATATGGGCTTGCTCGTTTCAGTGCTTTCCACAGTTTTGTTCCTTTAGAAACGTTATACCTATCACTGACACCATGTCTCCGCCTTTCACAGACATGTCTTCCCAGAAGACTTTCCTAGTCACCGTAACACCCTGCAGTCCCTTCAGCATATGTCAAATAGGACCGAGGCGTGGTCTTTAACTCCTCAGCAAATCCAGCCCAGGCCACACCCAGCACCAGAGAGTGCTGTGAATAAAGACTTGTGCGGTCTCTCCTCCTCCTCTAGACCATTGGTCCTCAACCTTCCTAGTGCTGTGACCCTTTAATACAGTTCCTCATGTTGTGGTGACCCCTTGTTGCTATTTCCCAACTGTAATTTGGCTACTTTATGAATCGTAATGTAAATACCTGTGTTTTCCAACGGTCTTAGGTGACTTGTGTGAAACGATCATTCGACCCCCAAAGGAGGCGTGACCCACAGGTTGAGAACCGCTGCTTAGCCCTTTCCTCTTTTTGCCTCCTGAGAGTTTGACTTCCTCGCAGGGCCTTCTCGCTTTCTCCCTTCTCCAATGAAGCCAAAGAGTTAAAATACAGATCTCACCGCAAAGCCCTTCCTCTCCTTGCCCCAGTTACCTTAATGGTTCATCAAGTTTATCAAGTTTCAAAAACCAAACCAGAAACCAAGGCACATCTCCTACTTTGTGAAAAACAAATTGAAGTTAGAATTTTTGAGTCAAGAATTGACTGACAATTTTTTTCTATGCAGAAAGATTTCATTTTCTTTCAGTACACATTAATTGTATAAAATAACGGCTTTTACTGTGACATTTTCACACATGCATACAGCACGCCTTTGAGAGACAGATTTTAAGATTATTAACTGATAGCTCGTTTCATCCTTAAGCAGATGGAGAACAGAGCTAAGAAGCAGCTTCTCAGGAAGCGTGTTCTGTGGAGGTTTGGGGGAGTGTGGTACAGGGGGCACATGTGAGCTGAGTCACAGCCCTGGCTCAAGTCTGGATCCATTGGCAGCAATCCATCTCCTCACACCTCCATCTCACATCTGCAAACTGGGCATTAATCTACAGGGAGGTGAAAAATCGGTTTTTAAGTGGTGAAGGGCTTTGCAAACATGAGGGGTTTGTTTGTTTATTTTATTCTCTGGTTCACTTAAACATCTTCCGTTGCTTTCATTTTTTTACTTATTTGGGTTTTTAGAGAGTCGTGTATCTCAGGCCAGACTCAAGCCTGCTATGTTGCTGAGGATGATGCTGAGCCTCTGCCCCTTGCCCCTTCCTCCTAAATGCTGGGGTTACAGCTGTGTGCCACTGGTAACTGGGAATTCAACCCCGGGCTTCATTCATGCTAGGCAAACTTTATCAGAGCCACATTCCCAATCTTATATATACATATATATATATATTTTTTTAACTTTCTTCATTTAAGCAAGGGCATCTCCCTGCTGTCCTCATGTGAGATCAGTGAGCCTATCTGACTCTGTTCCCAGGCACTTTCCTGAGCCCATCAGTTGTAATAAACTCTGTGATAAATGCTCCTGGAAGAGGATCTGGGTGGGTCTGTGTTTTGCCCTGAGCTCTGGCTTGTGATAGATGCTACAGCCTGAAGCCCCTGCAGCACACAGACATGTATGTGCACCTTCCTGAACTTGGCAGTCTCTTCTTGGGGAACTTTCAACATCCTTTCTAATAACCCCATTCCCAGAAGCCTGTGTGTTTTGAAGGGGCAGAACAAACTGGAAAACACCAGAAAGATCAGCTGAACATCACAGAGAAGAGATCTTTGCAATATACATGCAGGGAGATGGTGGGCAGAGTCTCACAACTGAAGAGCTAACTGCATTAGGTAATTGTGTAGTGTCTGAGGCTTTTCTTTCTACCCACTATGCTCCTTTCCTAACCTCCTGATCTGGCTGGTTACTCAGCCCACTCAAAATCAGCTCACTGCTCCTTTTCCAGGAAACCTTCCTTCCACCATCTTTTACACAAAGCCTCCACATGGCTCCTAAATAGTTCAGACACAAGTCTCTGCCCCTCTCTCTCCAGTTCTGGAACTATCAGTTGAGCGTGATCCATGCCACTGGTGTGTGAGTTGCATGGAAGGCTGTCTAGGCTTCTTATGTCTAGGCTGTCTTATGTTTGCCTATCTCCAGCCCCCAGAACATTAGGATGAATTTATTTATTAGGGTTGTCTTACTTAGGGTTCTATTGTTGTATTACTTAGGGTTCTATAGCAACTTTTTTTTTTTGAGGCAGCATTTCTCTGAGTAGCCTAGGCTGTCCTGGACTCACTTTGTAGACCAGGCTAGCCTCAAACTCACAGCGATATACCTGACTCTGCCTCCCAGAGTGCAGGAATTAAACATGTCCAGCCTATGGCAATTCTTATAAAGGAAAACATTTAATTGGGGCTGGCTATGGTTCAGAGGTTTAGTTCACTGTCATCTTGGCAGGAAGCACGGGGGCGTGCAGGCAGACATGGTACTGGACAGGGAGCTGAGCGTTCTATATTAACATCAGGCAGCAGGAAGAGGGAATGACTGAAATCAGGCCTGGCTTGAGCGTCTGAAACCTCAAAGCCCACCTCCAGTGACACACTTCCTCCAACAAGACCACACCCCTAGTACTACCACTACCTATGAGCAGGCGGAGGCAAGGAGGTGCTACATTTTCATTCAAACCAACACAGGTGTCAAGAGCTCACTTAGACTCTTTTCTCTCAGACTTCCAGACTCTGGGTGCCAATCGCATTAATGGAGAAATAGCCAAAAATACAGGTGGCCATTTTACCAGGAAACTTTCAGATGCAGTTCCCAAAACAGAGATGACAAAAAATCACAAGGCTGCCCGAGCCTTTCCTACCCATCTGAGTCTTTAAATGCGATGAGCATCAAGAAGAAAATGTCTGCAAGATCAAGGGCTCAAGGAATGTGGTCTCCTTCAACTCACCAATAATTCTGACAAGTGGGTAAGCTCTAGAGTCCTCTGAGATGACAGGGACATTCATTCTTCTGTCCTGCTTCTCACTGCTCTTGAAAACACTGATTTGAGTTCAGTGTTAAGCATGGAGAAGCTTTCTAGATGTTTCAAAGGCAGGTGATGTTCCTGGAGTATTCCTTATATTATACGATGCATCTGCCACTGTCAGTTTAGAAGCTGGGTCTATGTGGGAACCAAGAAATTCTTCCATATCCCAACCCCAGAGACTTGTTTTCCATACCATCTCCTGTGTTCACAGCATCATGTTATCAAACACATAAAACCTACTGAGTCCATTTAGTGTTGCTCCATTGTGTTTAGGATTGACCACTTGGGCTGGAGAACCAATCTCCTCATCCGTGGAGAGGGCGGATTCTCCATCTCTCTGCAGCTTTTGTCTGTGGCTTCTCATCCAGGAGTGGGACCTCGAGAGCATTTCCCTGTTCGAGTTCTGCTGTGGTCAATTTGACAAGTGACTGACGAGTGGGCGTCGTAAACAGCATGGATTCACTGAATGGAGGAGTGACTCACATCCAGAGCAGGGCTGAGGCAGAAGAGGTGGGAGTGCATCACCTCACCCAGAAAGGCGTGCAATTTCAAACTTGTGCAGAGTTTATTTCCGGAATTTTCCATTTAATATTTTTGACTTTGGATCACTGAATCCATTTTCATGAAGGGACAGGCACTACCATGCTTGGTTACAGAAGATCAAAAATTTTAAATGAAAAAAGTAAAATATACGCTAAAAAAGGAGGCATTTGATACTGATAAATGAGATGAAAATGGCCCAGTATTTAAATCTCTGTCCGTCCCACATTCTTCTCAGTGGTGGGCTTTTGAAACATATACTATGTACTCAAATCCTCATGAGATCTTGACCTTCAGAGTTAGTGGAATTTAAGAAAGTTAAGAAAATCTGGGCTACATTTAGGGAGTAAAGAAAAGAAGGAACTGGGGTTCCTGGCTCAGCCTTAGACTTGTAGGGTTCTAAAGCATGGATAGAATTTCTAGGGGTCTTTGGGGAAAGACATGAGCTGAGAAAATAGACTTGAGGTTCCTCTGGGGCTGGGCCCCTGAGTGATATGGGGATGCTCTGTTTCTGCAGGGAGGCTCTAGCAGATGGTAGAGAGCTCTGAGGCTTGGTAGGTTTGGGGCAAGAGTGCATCCTCCATTGGTAAGGCTGCACAGAGCATTTCACAACCACGTCTCTGAATTTGTAGGGGCATGGGAGGGGGTGGAGGCTAGAGGGAAAGCATTGATAGTGTTCTCTTAGGCACCATCCACTTCATTTTTGAGACAGGATGCCTCATACATCTGAAACTCAACAAGTAGGTTGACCAAATTGTCCAAAGAGCCCCGGCAATCTTCCTGTCTTCACCTTCCAAGGCTGGTGGTAGCTGTTCCTTCCTACAGACCAGCTCCAGTTCTAGCCACTATCAGCTCCCTGCTGTCTCTAAACCTGGCGACTTCAGAGCCCTGATTCAGTCCCTCAACACGGCTCCAATTCAAATGGCTCTTCTGAGAGCTCTATCCCACTTTCCAAGATTTATAGTCTGTGTATGTGTGCAGGTATGTATGTATCATTTACCATCAATTCATGTACATCAATTACATCATGGATCTATCAATCATCTACCCATCCATGTATCATCTATCTAATCTTTATAAAACCTGGCTGTGCTGAGATATGACTCACATTCCACAGAAGCCATCTGTCTGAAGCACAGAGTTCAGCTATTGTGATCTTAAACCATAGCTATCTTCAATTTTAACAACCAAATAGGTCCCATTTGGTCCTGGAGACAGAAGGAGTCATCTTAAAGACAAGTTTCATTTTTTTTATTATTGTGATAAAATATACCTAAGATTTAGCACTTTACCCATTTATGCTCTGCTTGTGGGAGATTGCGGCCCTGGCCTGTAGCACAGTATGCACCAGGGCTGGAAGCAAAGAAGGCAGGACATAAAGGGTTAAAGCAAGGGATCAGAAAGTGTCTGAACCAAAAAATTGACCTTTAAACTTCCAGTCCTTGTTAGATAAGCCATTGGTCCTACCTCACATGACAGGGTGTGGCTTCCATGTGTGACTTCCCTCTCGCCTGAGTTGATATACTCTATTTAGTGAGCTGGCTGTGTTAGCCTCCTGTTTGGATATCATGGCAGTTTCAGATAACAGTACACAAATTCCTAAATCCCTATACTCATCTGAAAACCAATAAAAAGAGGCTGTAGACACACGGGAGACCAGGAATCACACCGTAAGTAATATGGCATCAGAGACCACCTTCTAAAAAGGTATCTCTATAGTTTTCTTCCTGATTTTCTCTCGTACGGGTAGATTCTTTTCTTCTAGAAGAATCCCTAATGCCTCCTTTGTCACTTTCTGGACCCAGCCGTGTTTTCTGACCTTCCCAGCAAAGCCAAGCTACCATTGGGAGACACATCCCAAACTCTGCTGACAGGTGGCTGGCCTGCAGCCATGAGCCCACTCCTGTCCTGGAGGCCAGCCTCCTTCATGGCCACATGCCATCTTAGCTCATTTCCCGAACTCTGCAGACCTTAGGGACTCCTGGGACCTCAGACGGGCAAAGAAACCAGTCTGGCGATGGAAAGTGGAGCAGGAAGCTCTTGGGCCCTCTGGCAATGGTTAAAGAGTGGGCAGCACCAAAGAAAGGACAGTTACCAAATGCAAAACGGTAAATAATAGCAGGGTGCTGGGAAGCCTTTATTGAGATGCAGCAGTCAAACCACATAGTTGTTAAGTGACCATAACTCTGTGTTAAATAATCAGTTCATCTGGTCTCTATTTAACATAATAGCTGCCTATTAAACTTAAATTAAGTACAGAGTTAAATGTCTCTAGGACACAACTGCCAAGCCCAGAACGAAAGCTCTGGCAGGAATGAGCTCTGAACTTGTCCCCTTAGTCTGGGTGTGCTCTGGAGCCCAGTCCCTCTGCCCATCTGTCTGTGCCTGGAGAATGCTATTTTCCAGTGCTAGGGTGGGGTAAGGGCCTGGCTTTACAATGCTTTTCAACTTTGACCATATCTCGAAAGTTTCTAGTTTCATATACATATACATATTTATGCCTAAATATACTAGAACTATAGAAATATCGCCAAGAAGCCCTCTGAGGCCTCTCTGGGCTCAAATATGCCAGAATAACTGTGGGTTCAGCAATCCATCTGTACTTTCGCTCCATGCCAAAACACAACCTCATCTGATGCTCAGGTAGAGCCTCCTGTCTCCCATTCTCTCCAAGTCACTGTCAACTGACTCATCCTTCCTTTCCAAGTTCATTCATCCATGAAACACTGAGTACCTACTATGCGCTAACACTCAGGCAGCGGGACAGTGGGAGCAAAAGCAGACACCAGAGACTTAGCTTTCGGTAGAAGAGGCAGCCAGTGCTCAGTGTGGCCTTTCCCCAAAGTAGCTTGTCTCCTGACCCCTCAGTCTCCAGGCTCTGTTCACCTCATCATTCCCATCTTTTATGTCTATGTCCTTTTCCCCCAGGGGCCAACCAAGCACGCAGTGGTAATCCTCACATTTCCTTCTGGATAGTACCTGCATGAAAATGACCTTTCTGATTATGTGCCCAAGGCTTAGAGGATGCTAGGCAAGCACTCTGGACCACTGAGCCATCTCTTAAATTTTAGTAGTTTTCCTTGGTGACTTTGCTGCACTCTGTGGCTAGCAAGTACTGCTAAAGAGTGTCTCCCCAGTGCCCATAATATCCAGAGCTTTGCCATGGTGCCCCTCTGCTTTGATGTACCCTCAGTCATCTTGACCCATGTGGCGACTCTCATCCATCAAGACTCAACTGTTGTCAGCTCTGGTCACCTCCTCAAGGCTTTTCCTGACCTGCTGCTTCACAACAACAGATCTGCGGCTCCCTTCCTGGTTGTGTCCTTTCGTTCCCTCCAGTGCTCAGACCACTGAAGACTTCTACAAAACCTCCCTGGGACCTACAGCACTGCCTCTGAGGCCTCCAATGTCAGAGTTCTTAAAAGCCAGCTTTCCTCCATGTCCCAAGCCCTGGGTAGGACCCTCTCCTGCTTGGAGCACGACAGAGGCAAATATTCAAGAGATGGAGTACAGCTCAGCCAGTAGAATGCTTTCCCAGGTATAATCTCCACACTTAGAAGATGGAGGCAGAAAACTCCGAAGTTCAAGGTCATCCTCAATTCTATATTGAGTTCAAGGTCAACCTGAGCTACATAAGACTATGTCTCAAAGAGAAGAACAGGGAGATAGAGAAAGAGAGAGAGAGAAGGAGGAGGAGAGGGAGGGAGCTCTCACCCTACCTCCAAGCTTCCCCGGGTCCCTCTGCCCCTCTTTACCACACAGCCACAGCCTTAAAAGGACTATGATTTGGGTTTTGATTATCACCTGATATTTTCTCTCCTGGAGAAGACTGGCAAAGCCTAGCATCCTTCCAAGTCCAGGATAAATAGCAGATTTCATGTCTTTTCTATAAGGATCATTTCCAGAAACATGGCGGAAAGGCCTTCTCTAACTCATTAGTCCAGGCTTAACCTCACTCTCTGGGGCGGAGTTGGAACTCGTCTTTGGTTTCTGTGCCAGGAGACTGTAGGAATTGTTGCTCCGTGTGGAGAACCAGGCTGCCGAGCAGGACACAGAACCCTCGACATCAGTGATGCAATCCAATGTTTATGTCCCACACTTTAATATCGAATCCACTGTATTCGCATAATAGATTGGACACGTGCTTTCTTTGTTCATCCTTTTACTCAGTTATATCCAGGAAGATCTATTTTGTGGAATAAGTTGTGATTTGTTGAGGAACATAATAATAGTAAATTTTCCATCTTCATGATTGGGCTGAGAAGGGGTCACCATGGCTGATGGGATCTGGGAGGTTGCTACTGGCTTTGGTCTTCCACCTGCTTGGAAGGCTCATGGTGAGCAAGTGTTACAGTCCTCACTTCAGCTGTGTCAGCCATACACACACACATACACACACACATACACACACACATACACACACACACACACACACACACAAGTGTTTCATAGCATCTCCTCCAAGCACCGCATTCAAATCACAGTTGTTTATCTCTTTTAACTTAATGAGCAAATGGTTGGAGTGCAGCCTCGGCCATCGAACTGCTTGGTTTCTGTCATGGTTTGCCCCTGGTCAGGGTCGCTTGCATTGTAAGACTGATCTTCAACTCTTGAGGTTTGGGAAACTTTAGGGATTGGGTCATAGGTAGAGGAAGTCAGTTAAGAATGTCCCCGGGGCTGCATCTCATGTGGGCCCCTTCCTGACCACTAAGAAAAGAAGCCGCTCGTACCACCACAAAGCCAAGAGACTGACCCTCTGAGACCATGAGCCAAAAGTCTGTCCTCCTTTATGATGCTTGCAGAGAGATGAAGTCACTCTGAAGAGAATGAGAAGAGCAACTAATGAGGTTTGGATTCTGGTTACCCCGAGTCTTAGGTGTTGCTGGACTGGTTATTTCCCATTTCTTTGCTGTAGTCTCCACAGCACCCCCACTCCGTGTAAATTAGGGGATGTAAGTGACTACCCACCCAGGCAGTCATGGGGTGAAGAGCAGATGAAGAAAGCTGCAGGGCGCGGGGTCCTGTCCTTCCTGGTGATTCCTTCTGATGATACTGTCTTCATTTTCCCCTGTTCTGTTCTAGACCCCTTCCTTGACATTTTTACCTCAAAATGATGTTCAAACATGGCCTGCTCTGAGGATTCTATTCTGGCTTGCTTTCTGTCCTTTCTTCTGACTTAGTTTTATTTTTTCTTTAAAATTTATCATTAATCATTTAATTAATTACTATCTGAGGGGATGATTAGATCCTTCAGTGTCAACTCCCTACCTGCTCCCTGGTTATTCCTACTTCCCACCAAATCAGGATTTCTGGATCAGCCCCCTGATTGCAAAGTTTGGACCATTTAGCCAAAGGCTGGGGGGAATTTGTCCAAGTGGGCGACCCTTGGGCATCTACATCTTATACTTCTACCTTAACCCTATCTCCCCAACAATGTAAACTTACCTGTTCCCCCTCCATGGGGGTCTAGTTTTTAGTTTCTTCACATCTGAAAATTGCTTTGAGACACCCACCAACTAATGACTATCTGAATTATAATGATGATAGTCGACAGTTAATACACTATTTAAGTAAATGAGGAGGGTAAACCAGACCCCTGTAGTGGAAGTTTGTGTTTTTTTTTTAAACTCAGTTATGTTACGTAAGCAGGTTTTTGTTTTAGTCCCAAGTGTGGGATATGGCCTTAGTTTGTCCACAGCGGAGAGTTGCCTCTTGCGGCTCAGAGAGGGGAGGGATGCGGTCTTTGCCAGCTGAAGTTACTGGAATTCTGAAGACTCTGAGAGAGTATAGATACCAGAGCCCAGAGAGAGAAGGGGCTTCAAGGAGGCAGAAGGCTGCTTGTTCTTTTTGCTGTCTTGCCGTGTTTGCCATTTGCTGAACTGCTAGTTATCCTGACCACTGAGAGTGGTATTTCTCCAAAGAACCCAACGACCCTGACCAGCTGGAACTAAGTCTAAAAAGCTCTACATGCCCTTTCCCTTCTAACCTTCTTTCTCTCCTTACCTAGAGTTGGGGGGATAGAAGGGAGGTAGAGGCTTCAGGAAACCCCAAAAAACAGCCTACAGCCTCCTCCTATCAAGTCTGGTGATCTGAGTTCAGTCCCCGGGATCCATATGCTGGAAGGTGAGAACTGGTTCTTGCAAGATATCCCCCAGCTTCCGCGCTTATGCCGTCATGGCACACCTCTCACACGTGCATAAAAATAAATAAACAACGCCATTCTCAAAACGCTTCCAAGCTTGGTGTGGTGGCATAGGCCTTTAATCCCAGTACTCCAGGGGCAGATTTCTTGAGTTCAGGGCCAGCCTGGTCTACAGAGCCAGTTCCAGGATAGCCAGGGCTACGCAGAGAAACCCTGATTCAAAAAACCAAAATACAAAACAAAGTAAATGTGTTTCCAGGGTCTCTCACCATTCGGGACAATCCTGACACCTTCAGCAATGACTCTTCAGCACCTCTATCGCTTGTTAGCATAGCTGCCTAGCCCCATAACCAAAGATAGCGCACTCTCAATAGCCCCATGACTATGTACAAGTAGACCTATTTAGCCCTTATTTCAAAGGGTCACATATGGTTAGAGTTTGAAAATCGTTAAATGAATATTAAATTATCTCTCATAAGTACATTCACTGAAATCCTTCCACTTCTTAATGTGAAATATTTTCTCGTGGATGCCTCTTATTCTGCCTTTAGAGCATGGCAAGAGCAGTTTCTTTTGTGATTTTTGAGGCTGCTGCTTTTCTTTTTTGACTGGTCTCAAATTCCTGAGCTCAGACGCTCCTACTTCAATCCTGGGTGCTGGGGCTGTTGTGTGATTCTGTCACTCTATAGATGGGTGGGGAGGTTGTCTAAACTAGCCGTTTCACTTTGTGGGTATAGACAGAGTATTTCAGTATTAGTCTATGAAGAGAAGAGGTGGATCGGATAGGGATGACTGTCACTGGACTGTATTTCTGGCATCACTGTCCCCGCCATCACATGGATGTCCTCTACAGGGCACAGACGAGTGCCTCTCCTGCTCCCCTGTTTAACGGGAATGTTATAAAAAGAACTGAGATGGCCAACATGTCTTCAAAGGACTCTCTGTGCTAGAATTCTTGGAAACTACTTTCTCCTATTAGGGATTTTTTAAAGAGAGGACAGAGGTGGGGGAAAGCCAGGCTGAAATGCCAACTCTGTTCTCCTCATCCCTCACCTCCTGGCCTGGCCACTGGCAGCCACAGCTACCACCCCAGAACCCAGTCGTAACTGAACTGAGCAGCATAACAATAGCCTTGACTCCCCAGACCACAGATGGATCGCTCACTCAGTCATTCCACAACGTTCTGTGGATGCCAGCTACTCAACATTCACCAGGACAAGCCACTCCACAGTGCATGCCATCTAGGAGCTAGTAGGAGCTGGCGGAAGAGAGAAACACGTTCTCAACCAGCTTTGACTCTGGGCTGAGGACTTATCAGCATCTATAAACAAAATAGCCTGGGGGGGGGGCATCTTTTTTTCTCTCATTTTAAAAAGGCATCAAAAAGAGGGAACATTTCCAAAAACTGAAAGAGCATTGCTATGTAACTGGTGACCCCCCCCCCAAAAAAGTGCAGCTTCCCCTGCCGTGAACAGACAAAGCTCAAAGCTTGATAAGGCTCTTTGACAACAGCATTTTGAGCTCCAGTCAAGCCCTTTCTGGTCCACCCAAGCCCTTGGGTTTGTCAGGCAATGAGTGAACCAGAGGTTTTGTGTTCCTCTGACTTTGACTGCAATGAGTTTTGACGTGCTAAAGTCTGAGACAAATTTGGAGGAGGGAAGCCTCCCCTCAGGCTCCTCCCAGGCCACGATACAGAGCATCAGAAACACATGTTTTCATCTGAGCCTCCACGAAGCGGAAAGTGAGATGGGCAGAAGTCCCGAAAAACAGCAATGGGGAAAGAGAAAGTTTCCAGGTGCTGTTAGGATAAAGACACAGGAGTGGCAGCTCCTAATTCACAGTCTGAAAGTTATAATAAGGACGACCCAAAGTTAATTAATAGAACCAGGGCCAAAACTGTTAAGAAGAAAGGCAAGCCCCATAGCTTCTCAGAGTGAGGAGGTGAACTTTCCAAAGATACCCACTTCAGGCTCTGACGGTGAGCAGAAAAAGCCTTCGGAAGGCACAGCTTGCAGAGCTCCTGGGAGCCCATTAGAGGTCAACAGGAAATTATATACACTTACCAGGTGGGTGGAGTATGGATGATTTATACCTAAACCCAACCTGACATATCCATCCATCTCTACCTCCGCTAACCTCCTCCACAGCACATGTCTTACTGGAGCCACGTGCACACTAAGAAACGACCTTACTTAAGATGCACGCTCTATAAGAAAAATACGTAGCCCAAAACTCTTATTTAAGTTTTGCCCCAAATAGTTCATTTGGGCTACTTCTTTTTCTTCTTCTTCTTCTTCTTCTTCTTCTTCTCCTTTTCCTCTTCCTCCTCCTTCTACCTTTAACGGAAGCAATTTTTAACTAAAGCCACAATTTCTAATTTTTGCTAGAGAGTTTTTGACTAATTTGTGAGTCAAAAAGATGGTTTTAGCCAGTTCCTGCCGAAGTGGAATGTGCTG
The DNA here is from genome assembly GCA_028658305.1 of Pachyuromys duprasi. Classification (NCBI taxonomy): domain Eukaryota; kingdom Metazoa; phylum Chordata; class Mammalia; order Rodentia; family Muridae; genus Pachyuromys; species Pachyuromys duprasi. The sequence continues at coordinate 51,210,007 of CM053758.1, forward strand.
TCCCCATCTTTCTGCAAATTACAAACACAGGGCCGTTGTCCATCGTAAACTCCTGGCCCAAGAAATCCAACTTTTCATCATAAATTCTGAGAGAAAAAGCTTGCCTGGGTGTCTCCTTCGCCTCAGCCTGTGTTCCCAGACAACTCACAAGCAACCCAGCCTATGTACGTCTCCCCAAAGGCTAACACTGCAGACCTGCCAACAGCTGCAAGTTATAAATAGGACAGCTTGGGACAGTAGGAGGGGAGGGTCAAGAAGCAAAATCTAATAACTATTCAGATGCAATGGCCAAGAAAGCTCTCTGGAGGGATGAAGAAGAAAAACACTGGTGGAGTGCTGCAATGGAAAAGAGTAGTCCACAGGACCGACATGGCTAATCCTGCGGCCAGTGGAACCTGCTCAGCTGAGAGAAACTGAGGACACCCTTCAACCCAGTGACATCACCTCAGAATGTCATCTCCTTGATCAGATTTTTTCCACTTAATTTTTGAGAACCTCATCCGTGAATATGATACTTTGCTCAAGCCCACCCCCACCTCCTGCCATCTTCCTTTACTCACCACGTCTTCCCTACCTAACATTTCCCTCCCTCCCTCGTATACTCTTTAAAAAAAAAATCATCAAGTCCACTTAGGACTGTCAGCATGTGCACAGATGTGGGACCACTCCTCAGGAACATGGGTAGCCCATCAGGAGCCCCGTCTGAAGAAAACGGACTCTCCCTCTCTGGGTAGCCATCAATTTCCAACAGTTCCTCAGCTAAGGGAACGTCCCCCAATCCATGCCCTAGATTTGGCTGGCTTGATCTTATACAGATCTTACTATGCTGTTACGCCTTTGAGAAAAGAAAAAACCGAAAAACAGAAAACAAGCTCAATCATAAAGATTCAGTGGCCGGTTTGGGAAAACAAGTTGGCAGCCTGAGTCATCAGGGGGCAGTCAGTGGCTTTCGCTAGACATGTGTGCCCTGGTAGAGTGTGCCTCTACCGTGAGGCTTCACTGTCTCCAGAGGGTCACCTGGCACACTGCACACTTCCCTGTTGTTGGTCTTCTCTGCCCAGCCCTGGCATGTGATTTCATCCCCAGCCCTCACCATGCGGGCTACAGTGCTTTCTCCTGCACATCTAGACCTCATCCTGTGGGTCGTGACTCTACGGGGGGGGGGGGGGTTGCATATCAGATATTTACATTATGATTCATAACAGTAGCAAAATTGCAGTTATGAAATAACAACAAATACCGTTTTGTGATTGGGGGTGACCACAACCTGAGGAGCTGTATTAAAGGGTCACAGCATTAGGAAGGTTAAGAGCCACCGCCCTAGTCTGTTCGAGCTGCTATAACAAAAACACCATCCATCAAGGGCCTTACAAACAACAGAAGTGGACCGCTCGTGGTTCCGAAGGCTCAGAAGCCCTAGATCAAGGCTGGCAGAGCCTCGAAGGCTTCCTTGTTCCCAGCACTGGGTATGTTCCCAATGCTCCCTCATTTGGTGGGAGGGAGGGACAGGAAGCCTCTCTGCAGCCTCTGTTAGAAGCTCTCATCCCATTCATCCCTGGCTCTGTACTCAAGACCCAGCCACCTCCCTTGCACCTAATTCTGTCACTTGAGAATTGGTTTTAACATGTGAGTTTGGCAAGTTCACAAATATTCAGACCGCAGTACCACCTGAAAACTGTCGTTACGTTAGTGTCTGTCCGTGTCCTATCCCTGGCACTTCCAACGCTGCCTGGCCAGCTGATGTTTACGGGTGAATGGATTGCTCCCTCAGGAAGACGCATACAATTTAGAGAAACCCCACTTAGGAGACTTTCTTTTTATATACATTCACAATTTATGACTTCTTTGTTTAGCCATGATGTCAGATGTTCCTTCCAGAAGTATCTTCAGCTTGGGAATTATGAGTAAGCTGTTCCTTTGTGAAACAGCTGGGCTCGAAGGGCAAGATGGGAAACTACAGGGGGGAATCTGCTGTCTCTTACACACATCGGGTTTTCATCTTGTTGTTTCAGATTGGTTTTCCTGGACTTGGGGTGTGTGTGTGTTGCTTATTTGGGGAGTTTTTGAGGCAGGGTCTTAGGCAGCCCGGACAGGCTTTAAACTTTTTGTAGTTTAAAGTAGGCCTTGAGCTCTGATCTTCCCAACCCCACCTTTTAAGTGCTGGAATTACAGGCCTGTGTCACCATGCACCTCTCACACTGATTTGTCAATGTTCTGGCTTATTGGTATGAGGAAAATATACATGCTCATGCACTCTTCCATTTGTAGAAACTACCTGCCTCTTCTTCTCGTGGGACCTTGCTTCCTGGAATTCAGGATCTACCCTAAGCCCACAGAAAATGGTTCTTCCTTCTGTTAGCAATGGATATCACTGAGGCTCTGACCCTCAGAGCTGACCTAGGAGCACCCAGGAGCACTCCCATCCACTGATTCCACCCTCACTTACCACGCGTGAAGCATCACTGTCCATGGCCGACTCACACCCTTGGAAAAACTCAATTTTATAATAACCGAAACAAACGTCATCAACCTGCTTGCTTTCTCCCTCCCTAAGGATCTACACAGGCTGGAGTGAGAGATAGAGAGAAAAGGCGAAGCTGGATGCATTTGCCCCAAAACGCATGTACCACGGGAGCTTGGCGTCTCAGAAGCAAGCTGGAGCTTATTTCACTTAGGAAGGATGTTTCATTCCTCTCAGAGGCCTGAGAGGGTAACAGGTGCCCCACTCCAACCGAGCCTTCAAATCATAGTTCACAGTTCATTGTAAAATCTCAGTCCCAGGTTCATACACATATTCAATGATGAAGAATAGGAAAGTCCACTTAGGGATGGAAATCTCAGCCTGTGCCCAAGAGTTTCTACTCTCCTCCCTGCTGGTCCATTCAGTAGATCTCAGCTTTGCCTGCCTAGCCCCTAACAGCACATAAGTCAATTCCTTGCAGTAGATGTATATGCAAGTGCATGAATGTATGTGTACATGTGTCCTACCAGTCTTGTTCTCTGGTGTTCCCTGACATGTAAACATGTAAACACAGGTAAACACACCTACAACTAGCAAAAGCTGACCAGGACAATACTTAACCATTCTTGTCTGTGTCGGTCCTATATGCTCAAAGCTGAGCAAACCCTTAATCAGTTTGATATCCTACGAAAGATATCAGTCTAAAACTGTATGTAATGACGACTATCCTTGCCACGTATGCACCACGGGAGCTGGGAGTCTCAGAAGCAAACTGGAGCTTATTTTAGTTAGGAAGGATGCTTCATTCCTCTGAGGGTGTGGAGTCGGCCATGTGCTGGGATACCTCACATGTGGTAAACCAAAGAGGGACACCAGTGGGTGGGAGCAGAGACTGATGGGTGCATCCTGGTTCTGGGGCTGAGGCTCATTGTAATAAAGACAACTGTGAATGGACACCCTCCAAAGAGGAATTCCTCTGGGGGAAAGGCGTCCAGATCCTGGCCTGTAGCACTGCGCAAGCCTTCCAGGCCAGCCTTGGACGGACTTGAAGAGGTGCCGTGAGAGGAAAGGAAGGAGAGGCTGCAGGGATCAGTGTCAGGGTTCCCCAAGAGACACAGAGAGGAAGGTGGGTGCGTTGATGAGCTCCCTAGAGAACAGAGCAGCAGAGGACAGGCTGTTCCTCTCCAGGCGAGAACAAGCCAAGAAAATCCTTGGCAGAAACACAACTAAAGACAGCAACCCTGAGCCATGAGACTTCATGGTTCACGGTGGCTTCCCACAGAAACAGGATTTCACCTGCCAGGCTGAGCAGGCCGTGCAAGATGCTCACTGATCATGTGTAGCCAGTTTGAAGGGCATTCATCCTAACTGGGAAAAGAATTCTAAGACGTCTCACATACCATGAGTCAATGAAGACACAAAATGATAAAACTCTCACTAAGTGTCTACAACAATAAAAGACCTCCAGCAGCCAGCAGAGCCAAGCTCAGTGACGTAATTTGCTGCTTGGTCTATGCAGAAGGGTACTGAAAATGGGGAACTAGGTCTTTACAAACAGGCTTGCTCAGTAGGCTGGGCCTGAGATTTTAGCAACAATTCCCAGATAACAAGCTACTCATGATGGAGGAGCCAGCTAACGAGAAGGCCACTGTTTTCTCTGCTGATGCAAGCCACCCTGAAGTCTGCTTTGAGTCCTCCCCTCCTGACAATGGAACTTCTGCTGTGACTGTCATAAGCAACCCCAAAGGTCCCACAATTCTCTAGGCTCAGTGGAAACACAGCCCTGCCTCATGCTGTCCACTTGCTCCTTCCAAATCCCATGAGGTAGATCTGCCTGGGGGAAGCCAGGCCACAGGCCAGAGCCAAGCTGTGAGGGACTGTGGGAAATGGAGCCTGACACTCAGAAGCCCCTGTGGGGGAACACAGCAGGTCCCTCAGTGGGATCCATCTCAGACAATTTGCCAGGGACTTAACTGGAAACACTCAGGAGCAGGCAAGCAAACAAAACCCAGCCACTCGAATAGCACAGGAACACTAGGACTTGAAGACAATCTGCTAAAGTCATAGGAGAAGTTATTTCTGATAGGCCGATATCAGCTCCACCTAAGGCATAGTGGGCGCCCAAGCATAGCAGCTGGCACAGGACTTCACTGTGTGAGAGAAGGGCCTATGTACAGATTCAAAGGAAACAAGGCAATGTTCCCATTCTCTCCTGCTGCTCACACCCAGATTCAGAAACACGAAGCCAGGAAGTACTGTAGCACTCAAGCTGTGGAGTGCTGACATTCAAAAGTACTTTCTTTTTACCCCAAACATTCCTTGTGTCCACTGACATCACTAGAACAGAACCTGGGGCACTGGCCCTAAAGCTGAATCATCTACGTTCAAACTGAAAGCTCAGCATCGGTAACCCTAGGCTTTGGACAAAGTGCTAACCTCCCTGTGCTTTTATTTTCTTTTTCTGAAAAAAAAAAAATAAAGAAAGAAATGCATAAACAAGATAATTGCACATAAGCTTCAAATATGAGTTAATATATATATAAATCTTTTAACCTGGTGCCCAGCTTGTAAGAACACTTACCCCTACCCCCAGTCAAAGCTACAGAAAAGAGATGCATCCCACATATTAATGACATCATTAAGCAGAAACAGACACCTCTCCATTCACCAGGGAAGTGCCTGCCCCACTGCCAAGGGCACCTGAAATTCTTAAATAACCACCATAATAGTATTTCCCTCTTTTTCTTTTCTCTTCTTTCTTGTTTTCTTGTTACAAAAGAATAAACAGGGTTCTAAAAAAGATCATATGTTGCCTATGACCACGCAACCAGAAAATTCTGGATCCATATTTGAATCTTGCCCTCTTTCACTTAGGAAGGTTGTGTTATTTCTACTCCATTACGCCCTGTCAGGAGCAACCCTGGGAAGCCATGTTAGGAGATGCATGTGTAATTGAAGGGTAAGCCATTCCTGCGTTCCCTCCAGCCCTTGCGCCCCTCACCATGAACAGACACGCTTCCATGTTTCAATGTTGTCCTCTCTGCCCTTTGACAGACAGGCACTCATTCTCCAAATGACAGCTTCCATGGGAATCCAGGGACCACAGTTTGTCATTATAAGTGATCTCGGGGGGCAGAGAAAGGAGCTGCAGGACGACTCAAGCCTCAGTCAGGGTCAGCTATTCCCACCATGAACCACAGATCCACGCACACGAGCACAGCAGTGGCTTCCACCCTCCACGGTCCTGCCACGCTGACACACCAACAGCCAGAAGTAAGGATGGCATCGGCGCCATTGAAGAGAGAAAACAAACAAACAAACAAACTGTGCCTTCCCTCTGCCTGTCCTGGAGGACTGCCTGCCTTCCTCCCAAGGGGAGCACAGCAAGGCCTGTGAGCCAGAGGGTCCGGCACAGGCTGTGTAAAGGAAGACAAGTGGGCTTTGGTTGACCTTGAAACTGAAGTGTTAAACTGGCTAGGCTTTTCCTAACTCAAGGGTTCCTCAGGTCTTCAAAACGAAGCAGCCGTCACGAGTTCAGCCACGTGATGGAGGGGATAGCGAACAGCACAGCTGACGGGATGACGTCCTGATTTTCTGCAAGCATGTATTGCTTTTATAAATAAGAAGAGAGGTTAGCACTCACACTGACAACGCAGGGGTTGTACGGAAAGGAAAAGCTTGCCATTTAAGGAAAGCCGGGAGCCGACTGTGGTTTCTCATCTAAAGACGGTTTGGACTTATCACAGCATATCTGAAGCAGTATCCTTTGCAACTGCCAACTCCATAAACACGTTAAGCTACAAATCACGTTAATAACGCTTGGAGGAAAGGACAGCTTTCATCTGGGAGCTTGCAGATGCCACCAAGCGCCACTGATTTCCAGCTCTCGGGACACAGTTCCTACCCCAAGTGAGGACAACACACCTGTTTTTTATACAAACAGGCAAAATCAGCTGCCTGCCTGACTCTTCGGGAACAGCCACAGTGCCCTGTCTGGGACTACTGCTGCCCGCTCTACTGGGTGTTCCTCTTCGGTGCTTCGTCCAGCTACACAAGAATAGCCCACAGCTGGTATCATCCATCCATAAATAATGACCTGAGACTGCCTCCGACTCAAACACATAAGCTCATGATCTCAGCAGTCTCCTGGATCATCACAGATGCACTGTCCTAAAAAGGCAAGCTTGAGGTTCTGAGGCAGTGGAGGGTGGGTAAAAACAGTGGGACACCAGCTCTAAGAGAACCCTTATCTCGGAGGACCACAGCGAAGCCAGCCAGTGTGCCCAGACTAGAGACAAGTTCGAGGTCTTGGGAATACTGCTCTTTGAGGTCAATTAAGGTCATCCCAACTCCTTGGCAGTACCCAACATTTACTCAAGGAAGCCCAGGGATCTTTCCTTTGTCAGCACTCAGGAGACAAGAGCCTGGAGCCAAGCCCCAAAGCTATCAGCAACCAGGCCTTAGCCAAAGGCTGGCCACCTTCCAAGGCAAGGTCCAGGGACAGGTGGCTGTGAGCACAGCCTCCCTCCAAGCTTCATCTCCACAGGCATCCAGTTTTTCAACATCCCCCAAGCAGGGCCTTCCCCAGAGGCCATGAAGCCCAGTTGACCCCTGATGTCAAAGGCCGTGGGGGAAAGAGTGGTACAACTCTTTCCTGTGTGTTCTTTTCCATAACATGTTAACGTCATCCCCACAGCCACGGGCCAAGAGGGGGATGGTTCTCTCGTGGGCCGTTAAGTAATGAATCTGCTAACCAGCAGTGCAGTGTTTCTACATGTTCTCAGCACACACACTTCCCTAAGGTAACAGAAGTGCTCCGCGTGGTTGCCCATGGACTGATGACCTTAGGGGGTTGTTAGGCTACCAGGCAGGTTCTCCCACAAGTACAAGAAGTCTCGCCCACGTCAGCTCTTGCCCCCCTGCCACAACCCCTCTACAGCCACTCACGTTTCCAATCCCTTGCATCTATGCCTTTTCTTGGACCCGGAGGCTACACACCCTACCCTTTGCAACATCCTTCTAGAACCCGGTCGGTTTTTCTGGATTTCTCTTTGTCCATCCAAATCACATTTCACAAATCACACTTCCTACATACTCTCTAGCGGACTAAGCATGCCCTTGCCATTGCCGCGAGCCCCTTAGGCTGCGATGTCTCTCTTCTCGATGCAGCCTCCAAAACACCAGCCCAGCCCAAGCAGACTCTGACTAAATGACAGCATAAAGAAACCCTGTCAGGTGTGGTGGCACACGCCTGTAGTCCCAGAAATCTGGGAGGCAGAGGCAGGCAGATCTCTATGAGTTCAGAGGTCTGGTCAGACTGGTCTGTAGGCCAGATGGGTCTACAAAGTGAGTCCAGGACAGTCAAGGCTACCCTGGTTCTCTCTCTGCCCTCATGCCTCTCTAAATCACACCCAATATCCCACACATCAATCAAAGAAGACACAGTTATTATGCACTTTGGTTCATAGCAAACCCTATCAGCTCCAATAAGAAAAAAAAAACTGGCATTTTACATAAAATTAAAATAGGCCACAGTGCTGAGAGCACAGTGTGGTTTGGTTTCCTGAAGGGGCACAAGGACTTCAGGGAAATGGTTCTTACGTTCACAGATGACATCCTAACTATTGTCTGAGTTCCTCTTTATGGAGTCATAAAGATGATGGTTTACCGTCAGGCTGGCTGACGTCTTTCATCATCCAGTTCCCTCAAATAAGCAACAGCCAGAAGCATCTAACAAAGGTTTACTGAGTGAGTGCCTGCTTCAAGCCGGGATCTGACAAATGAGGTTTGTCTCTAAAGTTTTCAGATTTGCTAAAAATATTCTCTATTTTGCAAACAGTCAAGACTTTAAAAAAAAAATGGATTTTGCCCCAGTCTTCTTGCGGGAGCCCGCTGGGTGAAAATGTACCTAGGGAAATAGAACCTCCTTTCACAGGCCTCGCAGATCGCCTGAAAGGTTTTTGTCTCCAGCTGGCTCAAGAACGCTTACTCATTAAATGCAGCGCACAAGCTCTGTCTCTCAGCAGCTCAGCTTCAGGGCACGCTGCAATCCATCACCCCCAGGAACCTGTCCAAGCCATGAACCAGAGGCTGGAGGAAGTAAGCATGCTCACTAGTCCTCCTTCCTCCCTATGGAGCTTTCTCAGCCAAAGGAACAGGACAGCTTGTAAACCCATCTGAGGCCCAATTTCTTTATGGGCAAATGCCTTAATGTCTGAGAATATTAAAGATAAGCAACCTGGATGTGTTCAAGAAAGACTCCTTGAGTGCATTTCTTCCAACTATGAATGGACTGGTTGGGATAGGCAGAAGGTCATATGGATGTGACAGGGGAGATGGAAGAGGAATAGACAGGTGAGCCACGTGTCAGGGGATTTGCTCAGGGTCGGTGACATTGTTGACAAATTCTTGACTTTGTTGCACTGTGCATAGCATCAGGTCTCAACAACAGAAAGGCAACAAGTCCCTTGAAGTGGATGCTGGAAACACAGATTCCTCAACCCAGACAGAATCTATGAGGCTGTGAGCCCAAGAGCATGCATTTCTGTGTGTACTTATATCCTGCACATGCATTGCGTATGCCTGCTTGCATGTCTTTAGGCACACATATATGTATTCATGTACATGTGTCTTCCCAATTGCTCCTACTTTATATAGAGGGGTAGGCTCTCTCATTTGAGCACATCAGTACAGCTAATCTCGCTAACCACATAGCTCCAGAGAACCCTTGTCTCTGCCGCCCACCCTCAAGCACTGAGATTATAGGCAGGGCCATCGTGCTGGGTTTATGCAGTGCTGGATATCAAACCCAGCGTTTCACACAAGCTAAGCAAGCATTCTACCACCTGAGCTACATCCCCAGCTCAGTTCACATAGCATGCATCTGAACAATGGTGAGACTCCCTGAGAAGAGCTGTAAAGAAAGATGTCATCAAGTATTGAGCAGGCAGCCCAGGAAGACAGAGTAACAAAAGACAGGGGACAATAGGGGATATGGGGGAGTTGGGAACAGAGTTAATAATCTATATAAGTCTTGGGCCAGTCCGCAATATTGTTTGGGGGAAGGGAGTAATTATATCCTACAGTGTGAGATTGTATGCAGCAAGAATGTTCTAGGGGTTAGGTATATGGCATGCACTTACAGCTTAGGATATGTCCAACTGACAGAGTTTATTTTAAGTCAAAGAGCATGTTCAAAATGTACACAGATAGGGGCTGGAATGGAGGTAAATGCCTATGATCCCAGCACCTGGGAGACAGCAGGCAAGAGGATCCAGAATGCTTACCTGGGTTCAGTGTCCAGCACTGTGTAAACTAAGCATGGTGGAGTAGCCATGCAATCCCAGCCCTGGGATGAGGAGACAGGAAAATCAGAAGTCTGAAGTTGTCTTCAGCTCTGCGTTGAGTTCAAGGCAGCCTGAAATATATGAGATCCTGTTGGAGAGAGAGAGAGAAAGAGTGTGTGTGTGTGTGTCAGTTAACCACAAGTTGAGTCAAGAGTTGTCTCATTTTCTTTTCGATCAATATTAATCTAAAACAGAAAAAAATCAAATATCAGCATTATAGAATGAACTTCTGGGATCCAATAATAAATCTCAATGCCTATAAAAATTCATTATAATTACATTTTGTTATTTGACTACTATATTTAGTGGTCAAATTGCAAAAGTCTGACATTATACACTGTATACTTCTTTGCTGAGACTCTCTGGAGCACCCACCCCATAACTGACCCAGGCCATCATCAAATTGTAAGATCTGACACTATACTCGGTGTAATTCTTTGTAGTGTGAATAGCCAAAACACTAGAGGGCCTACCCTTTAATTGATCCCAACCATGTGACCTGCCTTAGCACTCCTGGGTTGGCAGATAGGAAACGAGTAGTCAACCAACCGTGACTGTATGCTTTTCACTTGGCCAGAGAGATCTGTCTGAACCCCCAAAGTCCCTGATGTGGACTTTGTCCTACATAACTGCTGCCCCCAAACTACCAAGACTTACAAAGCTGGCCGGACTCAACCTGAGCCCTTGGGCTCTGTAGTGCCCATGCCAGGGGACACAGCCCTTATCAGCAGAACCCAACCTGCCATGCAGGCCTGAGACTATGAAGAGTGTAAAGGCCACCGCCACTCTCTGAGGCATTGGCTTTGCAGGTACAGCAGTGTCAGGACAGCAGCAGTTAACTCATGGCACAGCTCCCTAGCCAGGGTCTCCAGGCAGATCAGAATTGTGACTCTGTTTCAATTGTAGCATTTGGAGGCTCAGAAAGAAAGAAAGAAAGAAAGAAAGAAAGAAAGAAAGAAAGAAAGAAAGAAAGAAAGAAAGAAAGAAAGAAAGAAAGAAAGAAAGAAAGAAAGAAAGAAAGAAAGAAAGAAAGAAAGAAAGAAAGAAAGGAAGGAAGGAAGGAAGGAAGGAAGGAAGGAAGGAAGGAAGGAAGGAAGGAAGGAAGGAAGGAAGGAAGAAAGAAAGAAAGATAGTAGCAACTGGATTATTCAACTCTGTGTCAATCTATTTTCCTATTTGACAACTTGAAAGTTCTTTTGAATGCTTCATTTTGTACTATAATTATTAATGACAATGGGTCCCTTTAGGGCATTATTTTCATACCTGTATTTAGTATATTTTGATTATATTTGCCCTGACTACCCTTTCTTGTCCCACTCCCACCCCATTACCACCCCCCCACTTTTCTCTTCCTAACTAGTCCTCATCATATTTTCGTGTGGGGGGTATGACTCATTGAGTTTTATTAGGGGTACTTACAGGGACATGGGTAGGAGGCACCTCTCACCTGGGCACCTTGCCAACGATGTTTAACCATGCAAACAAGAATGAGGATCACAAATCATGTATTGGACACGTGTCCATTGAGTGTTAAAAGGATGATGGGCAGAGGGAGTGAGGTCTCAATGCCCAGCCTTATCCATATATCTGGCATGAAATCATGGCTCTTGTCAAATCCCTGAAGCCTTGAGAGGTCACTTGGAAAGTCTGTCCTCCAGTCTGGTCCCTGGTAGTACTGCAGAGAACCTCTCATTCCCTCCTGCTTCTAGACAGTAGCAGTACTGGCCTCTCTCCTGGCCCATCTCCTTTTTTCAAATAGTCATGACTAAAGGAGTCATCGTAGGGCCTGGGTCTGTCACAACAAGACAGGTGGATGCCCTATATGTCACCACCTTCTTTGGGATGAATTGTGCCTCCTCTCGTTTATCCTAAATGTGCCTTCTAAGATCCAGACTTCCGACCACCCTGGGACAGAGGAGAGTTTAAAGCCCATTCTCTAAGAGGAAGGCTATTGTGAGAAAAAGATGTGACTCTGGTGGAAACTAGGTGGAACTGTCCAGATCCCCTTGTCAGGGGTCACACCCACCCTAAGTGCCGATCGCCAGGTCATATGACTCTGATCTCTGGCCCCCCAATCTACTACCCTCACACTCATCATTACACTCAGATCTTGATCACAGAAAATGCTCAGGAACTCTTTCTGAATCCTGGGTCTCATTCTGAACCCTAAAAGTTGGCAGAGACACAGAGGGCCCATCTCTCCTCGATAAACCATGCTCTTTAGGATATTAGGGACCTGACCTGAAGAGAGGTAGTGCACAATTACAGTGCAACTTGAAGCTCACAAAGTCCTAAGCCTTTCCCTACCTTGTTGCAAGACACATTGTTTCCCTTTTACAAATTTGACTCACCCAGAACCTTATATTCCTTGGGAGAACAGCCTGCTCTCAACCCCACTCCCATGTCATGTCATTTGATTAGAGACTACTTTATCTCTCTCCATCTCCGCAGGTAGGCACACCCAAGCCAATCCCAGCCCATCAGAGCATCCTTCTCTGTGGCAAGATTGAATGTGTCGGGTTCTCCTCTTCTCAAAGAATCACGGTTCTAAATAGTAATAGATGAAGTCAACTGATACAAGTGAGATTGAATTGAGAGCTTTTGGCTCAGAACATTCCTTCAACTAATGTTGCTAAACAAAGTAAAAGAAGCCATAACGACTGGTAGCAATGGTCCTAGTTCCCACTGTGTGGGGGAAAGGCCTGTCCAGAGTGATTCCACTACAACCAAAGAGGAAAGAAACAAAGACAGACACATCCTGACACATCTAAATATCTGTATCTAATCATGCCTGAAGCTGACCTACCCTCGTTTCTTAGTGATAAAAAGTGATAGCATTGCCTCCTGCACATCCTTTTGGCTTCATGCAGTTTTAACTGGGTTTGCATATAATCTTTCCAGTATCTGAAGTAGCCCTGACCTTGTTTTAACCTTGGGATGCATGTTCAACTATTCTATTAGAATACATCTTGTCCATCCACGTCTAAACAGCCTCATCAGTTTGATATCCCCAGCACCTTGCCCCACGGGCCATGCGTCTAGGATCTCCTAAGCCTTTTCATCCTCCAGGGGCTGCTGTCACAAATTGCTACGCCTTTCCTCACAATTCCTTTGCAATCAGCAATGCCACCCCGAGAGTTTTTCAATATTAATCAGCCCAGGAGATTTAAAGGAAGAAAATGAGCTGGGAGGCAGGCATATCTCTGGGTTCAAGGCCAGCCTCTCCTACCAAACAAGTTCCAGAACAGTCAGGGCTGCACAAAAAAAAAAAAAAGAAGAAGAAGAAGAAGAAGGGGGGAAGGGAAGAAAAAAGGAAGGAAGGAAGGAAGGAAGGAAGGAAGGAAGGAAGGAAGGAAGGAAGGAAGGAAGGAAGGAAGGAAGGAAAGAACAATACAACCAAAATCAACAATGAATCCTCTTTGACATGCTTCTTTTCATTATCTAAAGTCTGGGTTTGCCTGTCAGCTACACCTGTCCTTACAGAAAGAAGCTTGGAAGTCTGAGCCAGTGGGGATGCCTGAGCTGGTGAGTTGACAATATTGACAGCTCATCAGTGCCTCTCTCTGTATGTTTAGCCACCTGCCTCCATCCAAACAGAACCACGGGAATGAGCAAAGACTCCAACCTTGTGGCACATGCAACAGATTTCCAGGTAAATGCACTTCTCCTCTTAATACATTCCTTTTCTTCAAATAACCTAGGTCCCAGTTGCCCAAAATGTACTCACTAAGATCTCATAGCTTAGGTATCTGTCCACCTCACAAATACCCACAATGCACTAAGTGCAAACCTTCCCACTCCATTCTTTTTAAGAAACTGCGTCTGCCAATCCAGTGTTCTGGAATGCTACACACGGCATGGCTGTTGCCCTCTTGAACTCTGTGTTCAACAGTCTGTGTAAACCCTCACAATACCAAGATATTATCATTCCATCATGAGGTAGGGTTGGAGAGAGAGCTCATGAAACCCCAATCCCTCTCTGAGGATTTATAGACAGTTGGAGGAAAGCTATCGTCCTCAGTGCTGTAGCTACTCCCCAGTTGCCCATGCTCCCGTATGTAACTCTAAGAAGCTCATTGGTTCATCCAAACAGACTTACGTGGAATTGTTTCTGTGGTCTGTCTTGCTGTCCTATCTGGGATAAACAGATATTTGTTTATTCCCAGGAAAAGTTCACCAAACACTCAGGTGCTTAAAGCAATATTTTCAGGCCAAGCCAAGGAATTCAGCTCCTTTTTTCTTTCCAGATCTGTGCCACCACAACCAGTTTGCCTTTCCTCTTTCAACGTTATCATGCTGCTGGGTGTGGTAAATCTGAATGCAGACTGTTAACTAACCAGGTCCAGCATACATTTCTGCCATCTCTCTCAGTATTCTCATCCTCTTTGGAATTTATTCCTGCCCTAAAGCTGATGGTTCCCAGGTCTGAACATATGTCTAACATGGTGATGGCACTGAGCCTGACTGGATCTGCCCATCTTCATGATGTTCTCAGAAAGCCGTGTGTTCAAAACAGTACCTAGTATTTTCTTCCAGAACCTTGTCAACTAACTCTGTCTCTTAGCTCAGTCTGTTGACTTAGTAACCCCATGTGTTCAACACATATTTACGAAAATCAGTTGACATTGCATGCATGGAATCTCTAATCTACTCCTGCTCTCCATCCCATAGCAGCCTTGGCTGAGCTACAACACAGCCTCATCTCCCATCACCACCCCCAAATCTACGGTCACCCCCATAGCCATGGACTTGTCTGCAATAAAAGTCTCATCCACTCGGCTGTGATCTTCTAGAGTCATTCTACTTTCCAAACCTGATATCCCAGACAGCCAGATCCACACAGTGCCCCCTGGACATCCCAGCTGCTGCCCGAAAGTCACCTTCCCAAGCTCTGTTCCCTACCCTCACAGTTACAGATCACCTTCTGCATCTCCTGGAGCCTGAACATTCCTCTAATGCTATGTTCTCTGTTTGCCTTAGAGTCTCCGTACTGGATGGGTGTGTTTCTTAGGAATGTGAACTCCCTGTTTTAACCCTAGCTGAATTCCCACCACACAATCAACTATCAGAAAACCTAAAGACCAGCAAAAGAATTTCCATTTCCAACCTGTGTTACTCATGTTTCCCTTCTTTCTCCATGACCCCCAAAATGACCTCTGAAAATGTGGGTTACTGGTGCACAGACAAAAAAAAACAATGGGCAGCGCCATTTCTAGTCTAAAGGAAGGTGCCTCAAAAGTTGTGCAAGGGAACCTACCCTTGAAAGGAGAGAAGAGAGTGGTACAAACTCCCTGCCTACCCTAGGGCAACCCAGAGAACAACCCACCCCCACCTCCGTCCCACTCCAAGAAACTCTTCCCCCATGCATTATCTGTGGTCACCCAGGAAACAGGCTTGGTATTTATGCTCTCTGAGGCTGCTACCCCAGCAAGACTCCAAAGGCAGCCTCCTGCTTTTAAGAGTGGGCTCTTTTCTTCTATCTCATTAGCCAGGAACACTTGATGCCTGCTCTTCTTCTCACATGCAGAGATGTTACTGGCTCCTGACTGTGACCGCCTTTTTCATTCTAAGTAGGTCTCTCCACCTGGAAGTAATCTGCTGACAGACCTTCAAAATCCTCCACATGACCCCTGGATGAAACACCAGGAGGGGGGCCATCAAGCCCCAGGGACTCCACCTCAGAGAGTGGGTTTTCCACATGAAAAGACATAAGGCCTAAAAGGGAAGAATCAATGCTACTGAACAAACAGTGTTGAGTAATGTTCTGGTAAGGGCTCACAACAAACACACTTGCCAACGCAGTCACCTTCACACACCTCTCACACAAATCACTGTAGGTAGACTCACTTACAGTGGAATCCACAGCCAGTTGGCAATTCCAGAGCCAAAAGGTCATGCCAATTCCAGAAGCCAAGGTAAAAAAGGAGGCAACATCCACTGACTCAGTCAACAGTTCTAATGTGTGGCAAGCCAGATGCAGCGACACACACCTGAAATCCTAGCACTCGAGAAGGCAGAGGCAGGCGGATCTCTGTGAGTTTGGGGTCAGCCTGGTCTACAAAGTGAGTCCAGGACAGCCACGGCTACACAGAGAAACCCTATCTCAAAAGAACAAAACAAAAAATCTTTCAAGGTATAATTCCATTTTAATGAAATATGCTTTATGTCTAGAAAAAAATAAATCCATAAAGACAGAACGTATTCATGGTTGCTTAGGGTTACGAAAAAAATAAATTGGTGTCTACTAGAGGGTTTACAATTTTGTCAGGAATGACAAAAACATTTGAAAATTGATTGAAGAAATGCTTGCATAGTACTAACTGGGAAATCATCACTGAGCTGTATGGTATGTGAGGTAAATTTCACAAAAGCAGATGATTTCCAAGTACCGGAAGCAGCTATTCTTGTTGTACATGTTGGGGCTGGTCATAGATGCTGCTCAATTCTAAACGATGAAAAACGAAACTGACTATTGATTCCATTATTGAAGTAAGAGCCATTGCCCTGTCACAAGACAGCAGAGACTAATCAAGAACCGTTCAAAACGAAGCCAAAGTGCCCAACTCATTCTATTCCTAGGTCTCTTTGGAAGTAGGAAGGGATGTCAGAGGTGGTTGTCTGGAAGCTATAGTCAAATGAAGTACACGTTTTACCGTAAATGCCTCTCCTGTCCGTTCTGCCAGTTGCGATATGCGCAAAAAACAAAGCTCTGTCAGGACGATGTAAAAATGGGAGCTATGTTTGGGGAGGAACCAGACAGATGACAGAAGAATGGGGAGAAGACACTGGAAGCCATTAGGGTGTGGCTTGCACTCACGGCTGAGATGAGCTGCTCTTAATGCTGTGAGCTGCACCAAAGCAGCGTTGACAGATATTAAAACTGACCCCCCCCCCTTTCACTTTCCGTAATGATCACGATCCTTAGTCCTAACCAAACCCAGCCCACCTCATGCTTGAGCTAGCCGCCTCGGAATCATCTGGTAGGTTTGTGAAATCACAGCTTTCTGGGATTAGCTCAGAGTTCCTAATGTAGCCAGCCTGGGAACTGGACATTGTTAACAAGGGCTAGATCGGCGCTTCTCAACCTGTGGGTCATGACCCCCTTTGGGGGGGATCAAATGATCTTTTCACAGGGGTCCCATATCTGATATTTACATTATGATTCATAAGAGTAGCAAAACTACAGTTATGAAGTAGCAATGGAATAATTTTATGGCCGGGGGCGGTCACCACATCATGAGGAACTGTATTAAACTGTCGAAGCATGAGGAGGGCTGAGACCCACCAGTCTAGAAGTTGTAGATGCTTATGCTGAAGCCGGGCAGGGCCCCCCAACCCACAGACCTCACTGTGAGCAGCAGCAGGGAATGCAGCCTGCCAAGCGCACTCCAGGGCTGGAGGACAAGTGCACCGAGGACTCTTCACCAGACAGACATATCGGCAGATACTTCACAGGTAAGAAGGGCTAAGGAAGGATTGCTCTAGCACAGGAGCATCAGCTGGGGCCCTTACGCCGTTTAAATTGGATTCTCGGCTTCTCGGTTGTTATTGATTACAGTCAATCAAGTCATCCCAGTAATAAATTGCCTTAAATTATTGAAGTGGTAATGGGCACAGCTGGGTAAATAACGCACAGGCCGGCACAGATCTATATTCATGAAGAGGCTGTCCACGCAGCTCAGCTCCCACAGGGTTTGCCTCAAAGATATCTGTCCCCACAGGTCCGCTGTTTCTCAAGGCTGGCCCATCTGCCAGCTCTCCAGCTCAGGAGGCTGAGGTCCCTCGAACATTTGGGGCAGGTCTCTGGAGCTGGGCTTCGTGGTTTCCCACTTCATATCCATAAACACAGGAATCCAAAGTGTCTTTAATCTACCTAACAGCAGGCATGCCAAGGGTACTTAAGCACCCTCCGATGACAATGAAACTCATGATTTGATACAAGCGTCCTTCAATTACAGGCTACATTTAGGGCAAATTAGTGAAGCTGAACCCAAGAAGGCTTTGTTTTCAGCGTGAATTTTCTCTTTAAAGAATTGCAATTTCAAGCTGGCGCAGTGGCGCATGCCCACAATCCCAGCACTCTGGGAAGCAGAGGCAAGGCGGATCTCTAAGTTCAAGGCCAGCCTGGTCTACAAAGCAAGTCCAGGATAGCCAAGGGCTACACAGAGAAACCCTGTCAAGGAAAAACAAAAAACAAAAATTGAGATTTCAAGACTGTGACTTTTGTCCCAGTGAAATACATTGTTTTCTTTTTATTTCCTTGTTTTTTTTAAGTTTTTATTAATTACACTTTATTCACGCTGTGTGTCTCCCCCCCACCCCCCGTAGCATCCTCCCTCTTCCCCTCCCAAACCCAACTTTTCTCCTCCTTCTCCATGCATGCTCCTCCCAAAGTCCACTGATAGGGAAGGTCTCTTTTCCCTCCTTCTGATCCTAGTCTATCAGCTCTCATCAGGAGTGGCTGCATTGTCTTCCTCTGTGGCCTGGTAAGGCTGCTCCCCCCTCAGGGAGAGGTGATCAAAGAGCAGGCCAATCAGTTCATGTCAGAGACAGTCCCTGTTCCCATTATTATGGAACCGACTTGGACACTGAACTGCCATGGGCTACATCTGTGCAGGGGTTCTAGGTTATCTCCATGCATGGTACTTGGTTGGAGTATCAGTCTCAGGAAAGACCCCTGTGCCCAGATTTTTTGATTCTGTTGCTCTCCTTGTGGAGCTCCTGTCCTCTCCAGGTCTTACTATCTCCCCCTTCTTTCATAAGATTCCCTGCACTCTGCCCAAAGGTTGGCCATAAGTCTCAGCATCTGCTTTGATAGTCTGCAGGACAGGGCCTTTCAGAGGCCCTCTGTGGCAGGCTCCTGACTTGTTCCCTATTTTCTCCTTCTTCTGATGTCCATCCTCTTTTCCATTGTTTTCTTAAGGAAACTTTCCATGTCATGAGATATGTTGCAAAGCAGCTGCAGCAGGACTGGGACAGGTTAGCGTCGGCTCCTTGGAAAGCGTCATGACTCAGAAAGCGCAAATCACCATGGAAATGAAGTCGAGCGATTATTGCACGATACGTTCGTTATTATCCTAGAAAAGTAAGAGAAGTCCATTACCTAAGAGAAGACCAGAGTGGGTATCAGTGAGCAATAGAGCCCAGAAAATGAAGCGATGGGGTGGCTGAGAATGCCTACCTTCCTCTGACCCGTCCAGCAGGCATCTGCCAAGCCTGGCAGGAAAGTGCCTTGAGGTCCTGGTGCAGGCAGGGACCAGCCATTTCTTCACCAGATGAGACTCCCTGCATCCGATGTTTCTAGTGCCCTTGCAACCTCCCAGATCCTTGGGTTATAGAGGACTGTATCAGTTACTTTCTCCTCGCTGTAACAAAGTAGCAGACAAAGAGGACTTCAGAAATGCAGAGTTAAAAAAAGATTTGGTTCCCATGGCAGGACAGGCTTGGCAGCAGGAGCATAAGGCAGCCGTTCACAGCGTGTTCACAACCAGGAAGCAGGTCTGGATGGTGACTCTTGTCTTCGTCTTTATATTCAGGCTAGGTTCCTAGCCAAGCGATGATGCACCCTACATTAGGGTGGGTCTTCCCTAATCAGCTAAATCCTCTTGGAAATATCCTCACAGACACCTCTAGAAGTGTTTCCATGATGATTCTAAATCCAGTCTAGTTGATGATGAAGGCTAACCTGCCCAGCCCTCTTACACGTACACCTCAATGCAAGGTGCAAGAACTGAAGAACAAGAAAAGGAACCCACCCACTTGGGTCTGTTGGGCCTGGTTTCCAAAGGCTTGTGCTTAAATCCAGAGCAGTCAGACTCTCCTTTTATTTACAATCTAATCTACAACTGTAATGTTAGCATCCCCTACCTCTGGATCTTAAGAAACACGTCTCAGATTTCAAGCTACCTGCTTCCAAAAGGCAGTCAGTAATCTCTCCCCAAAGAGCCCATATGAACTAAAGACATGATTCTGCACAGAGGGGGATATGGCCCACACTTGAATCCAGACCTGTAGAGAGTTCTGTGCACATGGCTACAATCTACTGGTGCTGGTAATGTGGGGCCCTAAAGTGAATCTGCCCATTTTGTCATAAAGCCAGTCTGATGCAGTCAGCTGCTGAAAAGTTTATGAATTCCTGAGGCCCCTGCACCCCCTCATCCCCCAGGAACCCGAACTCTGCCCCGGCTCTCTCCTGCCGTGCCTTCCCCTGTCAGCACTGACATGGGTCATGGATCTCAGTAGCCTCATATCATGCACCTTCACATGCCATGTTTTGATTGCTCTCATTCTATCTGACATTGAGCTGATCTGCTGACGATTCTGCCAGGCACACCAGCTCCTGTGGACAGCTTTCACATCCCAAACCCTCCAGGCCTGCGGCCCACTCTGTTACCAAGTGTCCTAGCAATTCAGGGTTCTCAAATTACCTGCCAGAGTGCAACCCAGTGCCTTCCAAAAATTATGGTTAGGTTTTCAGCCTGCTAACAATAGAATCTAAAGTGACAGAGTCACCATTAGCCCAACCTGCCATGGGCCTCCCTCCCTTGCAAAGGCTTCTTGTAAGGACCTGCACTTGGTTTTCTGTTTTGTTTTGTTTAGGGGGGAGTTGTTTTTTCTTGTTTTTTTTTTTGCATTCGTAAAATTGTTTCTTCAAGTAAGACCAAAAAAAAAAAAAAATTGGGGGCTAGAGATAGCGCTATCCGTAAAGCACATGCCACACAAGTATGAGAACTTGAGTAGAATCCCCAACATCCACATTAAAAAAAAAAAAAAACAACAACTTCAAAACAGACATGGTGACACACACTTGTAATATGAGGAAAGCAGACAGGAGGATACTTGGGGCCGGCTGGCCAAGCTAATCAGCAAGCTGAAGCTACCACTGAGAGATCCTATCTCACGTGGGGGGGAAAAAAGGTGAAACCAGAACCTACCTAAGGTTGACCTCTGGCCTTCACACATGCATCATACAAATAAATCTAAGACGTACTCTGAACCTGCTCAAAACCTGCTCCTCCCGACAGAAATGTCTTCTTTATCTTGGAGTTGTCTAGTAATAAACAGAGCACATAGGTTTGGTCCTGGGCTTCAAGCAGAATGGACCTTCCATCGCCTCCCACTGGCCCCTGAGGTAATGGACCCATCACCCATCCCACCTGGGACTCACTGACATTGGTCAAGCCTGCTCCACTGTGACCTTTGAGCAGGACAAGAGGCCCCCAGGCTCCCAGCTCAATGACCCGAGCCCCACCCTGCTCCAGCTGCACCCACTGGACCCTCATGGGACTGGCCAGGCCCAGGCCGGATGATCTGATATGATGGAAAGGGGAAATTCTCAGCATTCCTTCTGCAGAAGATGCCTGCTGAGCTTAAGGCAGTGAGAGGGACTGACACATGGAGCTTCAGATGCGTCTTCAACCCCAACACAGCCCAGTGTAGAAAAGAACCGAGTACCCTTTCTTAGTGGTTGCGCACCTGGGGACCACGCATCTATTGCAGAGCAGGGAGCCTGGAAGTGGGAATCCTTCACACAGGCCAAGGGAGGTTACGGGACCAAGCCCTGAAATTCTCTTTCAATGCACACAGACTCCCAGTTTTGGAAAAAATGTCTTCATATTCCCAGAAATGACCCAATGGAACAATCAGATTGCCTTATTCTCTCCAGTCATCAATGTGCAGCATGGTTCCAGATGGACAGGACCACAATCTTGTTTTTAACTCTATCTCGACTGCCACGCTCACACGTGGCTGGAACACGAAAGGCCCTGTTTGCTCTGTTTGCTTTCTCACCGGCCACGGAGGAGGCTCGCTGGGGAATCATCAGTCTTGCAGAGCAAACTTGCCAGACCAGGTTCTGCTGTCAGCATCCACCAGGCACTGGAGGGTTGCCCGGCAATCTGGCTAGAGTCCTCCTTCCCCACAGCCAGAGACACGATCTACAGCTCAGGAGTCCCAGCCCAGCAGACCCTCTGAGGAGCCCTCGCACACTAATTAGCCAGCATCTTTATATCATCTGAGACTCTTGACGAAGTCCAAGTCTTCCTCCAAGTCTCAGCTCATCAACTCCATGAAGCCCCCATGTGAGCACCTTTACCCACTAGGCTGAACCAATCACTCACCACTCCTTGCACATCCTCATTATACACTCAGCCGTCTGTGTTAGGAGGCCTACGTTCAAGGATCTGGCCATGCGAGATCAAAAATATAGTTCTGTCAAACAAACAAACAAGGTGGATAGTACTGTAGAAATGACCAGAGAGGTTAACCTCTGGTGTACACATGTGTACACACACACACACACACACACTGATTCAAAGTCAAAAAGAGTGTAAAGGTCACCTTTCTTCTCCTCCTTGCTGAACATTCCATTCACTCAAATCTGGAGAAGTCGCACACTGTAACGCCCACCATTTATGACAGATTTCCACCATATTCATGAGTATGTCTCCCAACCTCTCCACACCACACCACAGCAACAGCGGTGAGTTACCTCACACAGTGGGATCTTGGCCCACTGCACCCCCCACCGAATCAGAGTGCATTCTAGCAGGAGGTCTTGGGGGATGTGTGTGGAGAGTAAAGCTGGACACCCACAGGACCCTGAAAGAGTTCAGCCTGCAGCAACTAGAGGAACAAATCTCTTCGGCTCATTCAAAGATTCCTCGACTGGTGAATACCATTGGGGTGTGTGTGTGTGTGTGTGTGTGTATCTGTAAACACACATTCGGCGGCCAGAAGACAACTTGGGTGTCACACCTCAGACACTGTCCACTTTTTGAGACGGGGTGTTCTATTGGTTGGGAGCTCTGCCAGCAGTTTAGATCAGCCAGCGAGTCCCAGGTACACACAAGTCAACACCTTCCGGTGCTGGGGTGATAGGCAGGCATGTGCTACCACACCCAGCTATTTTAAATTTTATTATTATTATTTTGCATGGGTTGTGGAAAATTAAATTCAGGTCCTTCTCCTTGCAAAGCAAGCATTTTGCTGCCTGAGCTGTTGGCCCGGCCCTCTGTTAGTGTGTTTTTAATTCGAGACACTTAACCCTAAACAAGAACCACCTGTGCAGACCCTGAGTACGCTGTGTGAATCCTGTCCTATGCCCTCAGGCTGCCCCCTGCTCTTCACCACCAATGTTGCATTCCTCCTCACCCACCACACCTTCCTGCCACTCCTAGAAGTGCCCTGGGCCTCTTTATTCCCAGAGCTGCTAGGAGGGCATCATTGGTTTATCCAAAACTTTGAAGTAAGGAAGAAAATAAAGTAGGTTTTGAACTCATTGCAAAACAACTAGAGAATAAAACTGATGTTTTGCCACATGGAAAAAAGCACCCAGAAATGAAGTAATAAGGGAATAGCCACGAGCCTTAGGGGCTGTCCATAAACCAAACCTAGGATGGTTTTGAGAAATCTCCTTATAAAGCCATATTAGACTTGCCACTGGTGAGTCCTCTGGAGCCCAGCTGTGTGTGGTGTGCAGCTAAAGCCAGCCCCATGAAATCCTGGGTTACAAGAAGGTCAGGACATTCTCTATAACCAGCCAGTTCTACAATTAGTCCTGGGTGTGTTGAGAAGTGACCCCTGGCTGCAAGGACCCATCCCTGGGGAAACCAGGACCCTTCCCCAAAGGAGGGCCTCAGCTTTCCTCAGCCTGCTGGAATTTCATTAGCTTGTTCACACTGTACAGATGGGAATTAAATAATTAATTAGGGAACGGTTAACTCCAGAGCCCATGCAAGGGGGGATTATGCAAATCACCCAAGTTTGTAGCAAGGGGCTGAATATTTTATAGTGTGTTTAATTTGCAAATATTACTGAGAAGGCTTAGGCAGGAAACTATCATCATAATTATTATTACTCATGCAAAACTACTTGAGTTGCCATCAAACCTCCTTCCATTTAACTGCTTTCAAATGCTTCCCCTAAGAAACGTAATTTTTTTTTTTAATGAAAAAGAGTAAAGTACAAAAGCATATTAAGAATGAAGTGCACCTGCCTGGATAACAGGAAAATTAATGTGCCCTATAACTTTCACTCCACCCAGGAAAGTGTCTTAATGCTCAAATGTTTCCCATCCCTGTAATATTCTCTCACGGTCTCTGGGCACCGAGCTGGTGTACCTGGGAAAGTCGGCACGCCTCTTCCTCAATATCTAGTTAATGCATGAAGTCACTGCTGATTCAGTGAGGCCCCCCCCCAACTCCCACTTCTGACACATTCTTCTCCTGTGCTCGGATAAGTTCTCAGCCCCTGTCAAGAACCCTAACTGCTGCAGCTTTATGAATAAGAAGCCGCGGAGAGTCACACACTCAGGGGGTTCTCACTAACTCCACATCCTCTACCACCATGGACTGAAAACTCAATCATCCAGAACAACATTGGCAAAATGTGCTATAAAGGGCCAGACAGTAAATATTTTAGGCTTCCTGGGCCATACAGTCTCTGGCACAACGTCTCAATTCTGCCGTTATGGCACAAAAGCAGCCCCTGCCATTATGTCAACAGGTGAGTATGGCTGCCTTCCAAAAAAAAAAAAAAAACACCTTTATTTACAAAAACAGGTGGGGGCCCAGATATGGCTGCTGCTATCCAAACCTTTTGTCAGTTAACACTGTGTATGTGTTAGATTCTCTGAGATTTCATTATTTTCTTTTTAAGTTACTCTATAACGCTAAATGTATGGTATGGAGACTTAAAAGCTTAGACTAACCCTCCCCGTTACAAGCCGGGGAGTGACAGACTGGCTAGATCCCAGGGGAGGACATTGCAGCCAGCCCTGAGGAGTCAGGATAAGCTGGGGTTGGATGGAAGGGGAGGAGGTCCTCCCCTGTTGGTGGACTTGGAGGGGGCGGGGAGGAGGGAGATGAGGGAGGGAGTGGGAGGGTAGGAGGGAATGAGGGAGGGGGCTACGCCTGGGATGCAAAGTACCTAACCTGTGATTGAGATAAAAATAAAAAAATAAATAAATTAAAAAAAAAAAAAAGCTTAGACTATCTCTGCTTCCCATCTTGAAGCAGCACTGCTGGGATTTTAACATGGTCTGGGGATAGGTCATCAGGAAGCAAGCACTTTTACTCCTTGAGCCTGGATGCATGGTCTTGAAATGTCAAGCACATGCTTCAGGACAGACCCACATCTCCAGCTTTCTGTCCTGAAATTCTTAACAAATGCTTGTACAAGAGCCTTGTATTTCGTACTCAGTCCCACAAAGAATGTTGCCAGGACTGGTAGTGATGTAAAAAGAAGGATTATTGCTGCTGGGCAAGTGTCGCTGGCTTCTAGTTGGTCCCTGATGCAGCTAAAGCAGCCTGCACAGAGGACTGTCCCACAGTACAAGAGATCATGAAAATGTCAAACATGTCGGAGTGGAGAGACCCTCAGTTAAGCAAAGTAAAACTGTCAATAACCCTGCCACTGTTGGTCTCAAATACAGTAATTTCATGTGGCGCATCCCAAATGACCATGTTAACAAGACATTATAACCCAGAAAAATAATCCTCACCCAGTCTAAGCATTTCTGATATATTTTTGCTCAATAAATAATAAAACTCAATGAAACAATAACTCCCCTGCATCTACTCCTATTTCTATCTTCATGAATTTATCTCCTGGTTATTTTTTTTCTTTTTAAAAGATTCTCATGACACTTATTTGTTCATGTTTGCATACCATACATACATACAGATGACAATTTTGGGTAGTCAATTCTCTCCCTTTACCATGTGTGGAGCTTGGGGATCGAACTTGGTTTATCAGGCTTGGTGGCAAGCGCCTTTATCGACTAAGCCATTTTGCTGGCTGTTTGTTTTCTTAATAAGAACCAGAAACATGCCCAATGAAAGGTAATCCCCCACTCACTCCGCTCCTTCTCTGTAGTCTCAGAGCAACCAGCAATCAGAAAATTAATCATGTTTTCATTGGTGTTGTACAAATACTTTAGGAGGAATCCTAAACACTCTCCTCTTTTCTTTTTTTCAAGACCACCTTGGCTGTCCTGGGCTCTAATTCACAGAGACCCATCTTTGCCTCTGCCTCTGCCTCCCTGAGTGCTAGGTTTTCAGGAATGTGCCACTGTGCCCAGTTTCTCCCGTTTTCTTTAGATTATCCTTTCTACACCCACCCAAACTACTCAAAAAGATCCCTTGTACCTAGCCTAGCTCTGCTTCTTGTCATATTTTTACTAGGGCCTCCAACTTCCTTCTCAAGGACCTCTACTCCTCCCAAGTTCTCTGCTTCAACAACTCTGCCTCCTAGAACTAAACTAGAGAGATTTCACTTCCCCCTTGTTGTGTGACAACCACAAGTCTACTTACCCCAGAGAGGGACCCCACAATACACCACACTACAGATACCACCAAAGTCCAATTTGGTATAAAAAAAAATGAGTTTTACTAGGGTTAGGTACAGTAGTATGGGTGAGGGGTTTCTTATACGGTCAGAAATGACTCAAAGGCAGCTGCATCACCAAGGCCCATCCCAGCACTGGTGATGGTTCATAAAGCTGGAAATCTGAAAGATACTGTACCACCTGTGGTGTGATTGTCTTTTCCAGGTGCCTCAGTTGGTCTGAACCTCATTCAGGCAGCTTGGCTGGTCTCTGCATCTTCAAGATGGCTGGTCTTCTTTTCAGCTCACCTTGTGTCACAGTCTTAATTATAGGTCTGAGAGCAGCTCTTAGGTCTTGCTCCCTCTACCAGAGGGCCTAGTGAATCTGGTCAGTTTCAGGGACTTCCTGAAGCTATTTTCAGCTATTTACCTTCCTGTTTAAGGAACTTCCCTGAAGGATAAAATTCTTCACCCAGGAGGAAATAGTTACACAACTCATCTTCAGAAATCTCACCAAAATGGTAAGTCCTATTTGATTTTCTATTTCCTCTTTCTCTCTCTTAATGCTCCTTGTACGGGGATGCATTTTTGTTCTGCTGGCTCCCAGCATCTGCCAAAGCCATGTTAGCAAACAACAAAGTCATCATCTCTTGCACTTGATTCAGATCATATCCCTTTAAACGCTGGCTTGCCCCGCTGATGCTGGAGGCTCTAACTTCCTGGCATCTTATGAGGAGCTAAGGAGGGTCCTTGCTTCAGAGAGCGGGCAGAGGTGTATGTGGCCATGTGTGTGCCTTTCCACTGTCCGCACTACCTGTAAACTACAAAGGAGTCGGGGGGAGGAACAAGTAACAGAACAATATAAACAAGCAGGGAACACCTACACAGTAGACAGTCGATTAGGGTCACTGGACCACTCTCGTGATTCAAGGGCAGCATCTCCACTTGAGGGCAGGAGAAACTCACAAGAAGATAGGGCTGGGACCCCAGCTTGCAGCAGACAGCAGCCGGAGAACAGCAGATCCCTGGGAGCCTGCCCCTTCTTTTTCTTCTTGACCTTTCAACTCCATCACGGCTACCTTTTGTGTCCCAGGGTGAAAGCTATGGGCTCCAGTTCCCTCTAACCCTCCAAGGATAGAAGAATGAGACTCCCCTGGTTGGCTGTCCTCGCTGTGTAGGGTAGGTGACAGCTTGGTACTGGACAGGTGCCTATGTCATCTGACTGATGGGAATACCTAGTCTCAGAAACCCGAGTAAGCCCCTGCTCTTTCCTCCCAAAGCTCTGCCCTTACCCTGCAAGATGATAGGGGATGGTGGAAAGCAAGAGCTGGCAAGAGAGGAGCAGTGTCACCAGTAATTTCAGGGACTGTTCTGCCTCCTGTCCTTTCATAGTATGGTCCTTCAAGGAATGTTGGGCCTTTCCACTTCCAGCCAAATTGCTATCCAAGGTAGTGAATGTCCTTGAACCTCAAAGACATGGCAGGTGCAGGAAGGAAGGCTACAGGTCCTCAGTAATCAGACAGGGGTTGAATTAACACCTGAGGCAATTAAGCGTTGGACTCAGGACAATAAAAGTGAGAACGACATCTACCTTGTACAACACTGAAAGTGTGAATAAGGCAATCGTGATTTCCCCTATACAGTAAGGGACCAGATACTGTGTGATCCTTATCAGCTCCAGCTCATCCCTCTGACCCCAAAGGCTTTGCTCCTTCATGCAGGGATTGGGCTACTCTGTTTCTGTGACACACACACACACACACCAGTATCTGTCCTGGAGAGATGGCTGGCATCTGATAAAAAAAGAAAAAAAGAAAAAAGAAAAAAAATTAAAGAAATGAGCCCAGGCCTGGCTGTACATACCTGTAATCCTAGCATCTCAGGAGGCTCAGGCAGGGAGATATCACAAGTTTAAAGCCTCGAGGGGCTGCTCAGTGAATTCAAGACCAGCCTTGTGAAATCCTGTCTCAAACTACAAAGAAAATAAGGAAAATAAGGAGGGATGTAAAAAGAAAGAGACAGCGACAGAGAGAACGGATCTTACACAGAGATGGATTGTTTCTTTACTTGTTCCTGGAGAGGTACCACCCACAGCTGGGAAGCACTCAGTATCATCTGTTTGTGTGTGTTTCTAAAAGGCAGACTGGTTTCCTACTGTCCTTAAGGGAAGAATGCATAGAAGAAATATAGACACAGTCCTGTTCTCTGACATGCAGTGCGTCATCTGTCCTTCCTGTGACCTTAAGACCACATTCTTGGTATTTGTGCAGGATCTCATTAGATCCTTTTGGCAACCCTTCAAGGAATGAGGATGTCCACTTCTCAGGTGACAAGTGAGAGATCAGAGAAGTTGCATGTCTTGCCTGTGGTCAGTCCGTAGTCATAAGGCTGGAACCAAGACTTATCATCAGAGCTCTCTGGCCTGGTAGGGCGTGCTCTGACCTCATCTTTTCTTCCTGCTCTTCTTCTCTTCCCCTCCATCTCCAAAACAGTCACAGGATATCCATGCCCATCCCACCTGGAGGGGCAAGTAGGAGCATCCCACAAATTTAAAAGGCTTAAAACCTAAGCTGACTTGAAAATTAGTGCAGTGGGGAAAGCAGGAAAAGAAGGTTGTAGTGTTTGGGAACATTCTGCCAATCTTCCCATCATACAGCCCCTCGGGTGGCTAAGCTCTGGAGTCCCCACAAAGGAGCTCTGTGGAACGAAGCCATGGGTATGTCTTTGAGGTTCAAGGACACTCACTACCTTGCAGCTCACAAAGCTCCTACCAGATATTTTCAGGAAACCACAAGATGAGTCCATCATGTTCCCATGGCATTACGTGCCATGTCTGGTCTCCTCCCCGGGGTTTATCTCAGTAAGTTTCCACTGAGGGGATGAAGAAGTGAATATAGACTCCTCCCTCGCAGTCTCCAGCTAAGTTGTTGAAATATTGTCTACTTGGAGTTTTCCAGAGAAGCAGAATAAACAGGAACTCTCCATTATCCATGGGTGCCATGCCTACAGATTTAACCAGCAGCATACTAGAAATACTCAGGTAGCATCGTCAGAGCATGCATATACTTTTCTTGCCATCCCCTGCCCCATCCAGCAATGCAGGATAAAGAACATCCACACTGCATCAGAAATAAAGTCATCTCAAAAAGATTTTCAAGTCTATGCAAATGCTGCACTACTTAATATGATACGTGTCATAAGTAGAGCATCCTCAGCTATTACTAACCTTTGTCCATGAAGAATGAGGGATATGTACACATTCTTGTACATAGAAATTTATTTTAAGACACTGACTCATTAAATTGTGTGGCTGGAAAGTTCAAACTGTTAGGCTGGGCAGTCGGCTGACTTAGGAAGAAGACAGAAGACTTTGGGAAACTCCAGTCTTTTTTTTTTTTTTTAAGTCTTTTAGTTGATTAAGATCAACCAAATTGTAAAGGGCTCTATTGTTCTCTAAAGCAACTAATTGGCATGGCCAATCACCCTAAAGCCTTTACAACAGCATCCACATTAGTGTCTGACCCAAGTGGCCACCATAGCCAGGCCAAACTGATGTGTTCAAAACAGATTCATCAACTGTGGAGAGATGGCTCAGCAGTTAAGAGTACTGGCTGCTCCAGAGGTCCTGAGTTCAATTCCCAGCAACCATGATGGCTCACAACCATCTGTAGTGGAATCTTATTCCCTATTCT
The DNA here is from genome assembly GCA_028658305.1 of Pachyuromys duprasi. NCBI lineage: Eukaryota > Metazoa > Chordata > Mammalia > Rodentia > Muridae > Pachyuromys > Pachyuromys duprasi. The sequence goes on from CM053758.1 coordinate 51,239,832, forward strand.
TGTGTGCATGAAACAGAGCACTCATATACATAAAATAAATAAATAAACCTTTATAAAAATTCATTACAAATGCATTTGTAACCCAGAGATTTATAGCAATACTGCAGATACTGCTAAAAAGGAGAGAAAGCTGTCATAGGCTGCTGACTTTCAAAGTATGATGACTATGAACTTACTAGAGTCATTGGGCTGTTGCTATTTGCATTCTGTGTGCTTGCAGAAAATATTTAAAGAATCAGGGAATTGAGCAAAACTCCAGACACTCAGACACTGTCAAAAGAACAATTAGTGAGCCTTGTTTCGGTTCACTCTAGGTAATAAAAATGCTATTTTATCTCAACCAAATCACACAGCTTGAGTACTACAAATGGCCTTGATTGGAAAGCCCTTGTTTTACATAAAGGGAACCCATGACCACAGAGATAAATTAATTTACTGACAACTGCATTAACCTATAATGCCTCAGCCTTTCTTTCCAACAGGGTCTCAAGCTCCTTATTTCAACCTTATTGAGTACTTACCATATGTAAGGCTTGTTGGAGACACTGCCAGGCATTGTGCCAACACCTGAAAGTCACTTACGCCTCTCAATGATACTGTGAGGTATGCACTGTCAGCCTTATTTGATGGAAGAAAACATTGAAAGTATAAGTAATCTTGGAGTCACTGAGTATAAGACAAGATCACTGGAACTCCAATGCCTACTCCTTGGCCCCTGACACAGCAGGCTAACTCTGGGGGAAGATGAAAGCATGAACCAACAGTTCTTGTAGGTTTGTGTGTTAATGACTGGGAGTAGTGATGTCAGAGAGGAGTCTCAGAGCATGCCTAAGAGTGACATAGCAAGACAACAAACACAGAGTAGGACCTCAGTAGATTAAGAGTCTGGAGAACCTGAGGCTAATAAAGCCAAGGATTGGGGAAGTTGAAATATTTGCTTATAATAAGGAAAATTCGTGTACTTTACAGAGTGTACCACAAATGCTTTGCCATGCAGAAGAACCGTCTACTCTTTTTGTTAACTAGCTGCCTGGCAACCTCCAAGATGCCTGAATCTGCACACATGTTCTGCATACTCTTCTCTCGCCTTTCTAGAACAAAATAACGTCTTCTACACACACACACAGATGATAATTCAGGATAATTTAGCCCTTCCTCTGATGGGGAAATTGAAATTTTATTTTTATCCTTCACTGATTAGGAAAAAAAATTCTGTTTTCTGATTAATTTCCAATGTGGCTTGGCAAATGTTCAAGGCAGTTGTCAAAACTGAGAAATCTTCACAGGTCCATAGAAAGTATAACTTTCAGGAAACTTCTGGTTTCCCTATGCAGTGACCAGTCTTTCAACTAATGAAACACATTGGTCAATTTGCTGTCGATGTCTTCATAACTGTGTGTATTAGAAATGTAGTCATCGTAGCCCAGAAGTGGTGGCACATACCTTTAATACCTGCGCTTGGGAGGCAGAGGCAGGCGGATCTCTGAGTTCGAGGCCAGCCTGGTCTACAGAGCAAGTTCCAGGACAGCCAGAGCTACATGGAGAAACCCTGTCTCAAAAACAAACAAACAACAAAAAGACATGTAGTCATGTGACTAATATCACAACTTGGGGGCAAATCAGCAAGAAACTGAAATCCTGTCCCAAAATATCCACATGCTTCACTCTCCCTAGTTAACTGAGCTATCAAGATACCCAAGGGGTCGCTCATCACATCTGTCACAAGTAAAATGCCTTTCACTAAATGACTTTCTTATAATGTAGCTTTAATTTCTGTCTTATGGGGGGGTTGTCTTGTTTTTGCTTTGTTTTGTTTTGTTTTTTTTCCACAGGGTTTTGCTCTGTAGCCCTGTCTGCCTGGACCATTTTACAGAGAACTGGCTGGCCTCAAACTCACAGTGATGTTCCTACCTCAGCCTCCTAGGTTGCTGGGATTACAAGCATCCACCACTACAGAACGCCTATTACAGTTTTTATTGTCAAAATCACTTCACTGATTTCTGTTGAATTCGTTCATAGTCCACTCAGTTTGCTTCAGTTTACTCGGTTTTATTTTTTCTTAAGGGACAGAGTCTTGCTATGCTGCCTGTGTTGGCTTCTCATCCCCAAGTTCCAGGGAGACTCCACCTCAGCCTCATTCTTTAATAAACAAAATTAACAAACAAAAAACAGCTTCCCTTTCATCTCCATCCAAATTAGAGTCTGTAACTTCTCACTTCTCTTATTCAAATATTCTAAACCATTTCCAAATTCCAAAAAAATGAATATTCAAGCTTTTACATCAACTTTTTCAAAATGCCTTTTGCCTCTCATTTATGCTCAGGCTTTCTTCCAAGTCTTTGAAAATATCTTTTCCAATTCGTGACATGTCTTCCTATGTCGTAAGGCTTGAACAATTTCCTTATAGGCAGACATCCTTAAAACACACTCACTAAAGAAAGATCCAGTCTTGGCAAAACTGAAAAAAAATCATGCTATAGAGGCAAAATATGAACACAGCTAAGAGGAAGACAAAGGGAAGAAGTGTTCAAGGTAGCCTTCAAGCGCAATCTCATATCTTACTTTCACCCAGTTACAATACTTCAGCCAGAACCAGAGTGTTCCTCTAGGACGCCTTCTCAAACCCCTTCCCAGGACCCACAACTGAATCAGAGAAAACCTGGTGTCATGGGAGAACCAGCATGCGGACAGTACCACAGCGAGGACAGCTCATGGGCATGAGGAGAGTTTGGCCTCTGAGTTACAAGGGACCCAGAAAAAACTTTGGTTTTGAGGTGACATTCTCTGTTTTGTTTTGCTGGTCCTCTCCCACACACACAATGAAGAAAGGAGAATGGAAACTTGGCACTTGTGGGTACAAAGTTTCAATTGGGGGAGATGCAAAAACATTGCCATAAATTCAAGGCCAGTGTGTTCTGCACAGTCTGAAGCCAACCATTGCTACATGGGGAAACCTCGTCCCCCCCCCTAAAAAATACAGTTCAGGCCACACAACTAGAGCTTAAAAATGATTGTGGTGAGCCAGGAGTGGGGGTACATGCTTTTATTCCCAGCACTCAGGGAGGCAAAGGCAGGTGGGTTGCTGTGAGTTTGAGATCAGCCTGGTCTATAAATAGAGTCCAGGACAGCCATGGATAATCAGAGAAACCCTATCTCAAAAAAAAAAAAAAAAAACAACCAAAAAAAACAGAAAGAAAAGTAAGGAAGGAAGGAATGAAAGAAAGGATTGTGATGGTAAATGTTATACTATATACATTTTGCATTAATAAAAAATGATTAATAAGGTTGGGGAGATAGCTCGATTAGTACAATGCTTGTCTTGTAATCATGAGGACCTGAGTTTGGTGCAGCAAAACCCACGTAAAACTTAAAAACAAAGATCACTAGGCATGGTGGCACATGCTTGTAATCCCAGAGTTAAGAAGGTAGAGCTAGGTGAGTCCTTGGAGAACCCTATCCAACCTAGACTATTTGGAGAGATCCAGGCCAATAAAAGAGCCTGACACAAAAAACAATATGAGCAACAGCCAACATTGTTCTCTGGCCTTTACATGCATGCACACACATGTACACACCCACACATGCACACATGTTCCTACACACCATGAGCATGCACATACACCTAGAGAGAGAATGATTAATTAAGTATAATTTTTAACTAATTTTTTTGATATCAGTGTAAATTCACATATTATATTAAGAAATAATTGAGAAGTCTCCTGTACACTTCGTTTCCCTGGGCAGTTTTGCAGAATCACAGTACAGTATCACAGCCAGGACATCAGGTAGTCTACGTCTCCCCGTTGCCTTGTTCAGGTTACCCAGTGTGACTTACTGACCTGGTGTGTTAAGTCAATACAACTGCATCTTCTCTGTAGGTTCCCATAATCACTATCCCTCTCGAGACATTCAGTAGCTCCAACTTATAAAGATACTTCCCCATTGTAACCATATCTACTCCTCTCCCAGCCTGGCCTCTCCCAATCCCAAAGCCCTGGAATCCTGGCCATCATTTCACTAATACATGCAATCAAATCGTCATATGTACTTGTGGTGGGTCCCTTTTAAGATTTGTTTATTTACTTTCGTGTGTGTGTATTTCTGTGGTATTTGTGTATGGCTTGGGGTTCATGTCTGTGTACATGTCTGAAAATCAGAAGTGGGCATTAAGGATGTCCTCCTACCCCTTTGGAGATGGAATTTGCACTTTTCTCAAGTACGTTGGAAACCAGCAAGTATCAGAGATCCTTCTGACTCTATTCCCCACTGGAGAGAAGGGCCTCAGACACATATAGGACCTCTGGTTTGTTACATGCGTGATGGGATATGAACTCTGGTCCTCATGATGGCACAGCAAGTGCTCTCAGACAAATAGTCATCGCTGCGACCCCTCTTTTATCTTTTTCTGCCCAGTGTTATTTCCTGGAGACCTCTCCTCTTAGTTGAATGTACCAGTATTTGGCTCCTTGTACTGAATAGTTGGGTAACGTATAGACATGCCATAATTTGTATAACCATTCCTTTATGGGAATACATCTGAGCCACCAAAAGATGGTTTTCAGTATTAAAAAATGAAGTTTCTCTGGACATTATGTTCCCAGGAGTTCATGTTAATAAAGATTTTCTTCCTCCGGGGTTCATGCTGAAGGCTGTCATTATAGGGTGAAAGGTAGTTGTTTATTTTTTAAATGAACTGTCAAACCTAGAAGCTGTGAAAATGAGTCAGTGGGCAAAATGCCTGCCAAACAAACATAAGGACCTGAGTTCAAATCACCACCACCTTAGCTAAACCAAGGTGCTGTGTGTCTGTAATCTGAGTACTGTGGAGACCAGGGCAGATGGATCCCTACAACACACCAGGTAGTCTAGCAGGAAGCAGAGCTCTGGTTTCACAGAGAGGTCCAATTTCAAAAACTAAGGTGGAGACCCCAGGGCTGGGGGATCATCCCAGAAGGACACTGGGAATGATGTAGGAGCCAGGGGGCAGAGAAGACAGGGACAAAAACAGTGTCCTCCGGACATGATAGGACCACTGATGTCACAGCAGCTGTGTTTGCTGTTTAAGATCAAGCCATTCAACATTCCAGCACAGAGAGGAGAGGGGCTGTGAGCCCCTCCCTAGCTGAGGAACACTGACAGCTGATAGCTCCTCAGGGAGGGAGAGTCAATTTCCTTTAAGGGTGTGGCTTCTAGTAGGTCCACTATGCTTCAGTGAATAACCCCTCATCCATGAAGATAATACAAGTAGGACAAATTGGACCGGGTAAGTTATGAAAAAAAAAAAAAAACACAAAAGGACATGAAGTTGATGAAGAGATGGGGAGTGGATCTGAAAGGACTTAGAAGGAGTGAATGTGATCAGAAAAAAATCTTATGCATGCACAAAATTCTCAAAGGATGCATAATATTATTTTATTTTTAAAAGTAAGTAGAAATATAAGTAAAAATAGTAAAAATAAGTAGAAATATAGTAAAAATAAGTAGGAAGATCTCTGAAGTCAACCTCTGGCCTCCAAACCAAACATACACTAACAGGTAAGCATGCGCACGCGCACGCACACATACACACAGACACATGAAGAAGAAAAGGAGGAGAAGGACGAGGAGGAGGCGAAGAAGAGAAGTGTAAACTGTCTTCCAGAGCCACTTTACATTCCCACCACCTTCCTGTGAAAGCCAGTATTTGGTATTGTCTTTGTTTTTGTCAGTCCCTCTGACAGTGCGTGGGCACCTTGTTTTGCTTTGCTTTTCCCTAGTGACTATTGGTGTTCAACAGCCTTGTCATGGAGCACCATGAAGCAATGCTAGGCCAGTGGAAACTTCTGAACCCTTGCTATGAGGAGGTGCTTTAAGGAGTGCTCCCCCCCAAATGTCACAGGGGGACCCGAGTTAGAGCATGACAGTGAAGGGACAGAGTGGGATGAAGGATGGGGGGGGGGGTTCCAGAAATGTCTGGAAGCTGACCAAATGTGATGACTCCGGAGAGAATGAGAGCTGCTGCTAAGGAAGACAGAAGGATCCAAAGTAAATTCTAGGTTCCTAACTCAGGGAAGAATCTCTCAAAATACTTCGTTTTTGCCTGTAAGCCATCTATATAACCCATAACCATTTGGATGTGGGCTCTCAAACCTGCTCTTGAGCTGAAGATATAAATTGGAAAGCTCAGCTCTTTCTGCCATTGTTTTTTTGTTGTTGTTGTTTTTTTGTTTTTTTTTTAATTCTCTAGCCCACTGGGTTCTATCTGGAGGCTTCAGACCCTCAGAAACTAGGCGTCCAAGATCAACAGACACACAAAGCATTTCCTATATAGCCCATAACACACATGCCATGCCTATACACCATTCATCCGGGCGACACTGTGATTATTTTTTCCATCGGGTGACAGAAATGAAACCTGGTGTGAAAACATGCGAAATGTTTAGTCCAGAAGTGGGTGTGGCTTCCAACAGCTAGCTGGTCTTCCAGGGGAGCAGGGTCTCGGTGCCTCAGCAGGGTTGGCTTTCAGGTCTGCTGGGACCACTGGCTTGCTTTCCTTTGGAGTTCTTGCCCTGTGCCTAGATCTCCACACTCCTGCCACAGGTGGCTGCAAACCTTTACTTTGATCGGGACACACACTCTCTCTCTCTCCACCCACCCACTGCAGAAGCCCAAAGGGCTCAGGGTGCATTCTTAACCTCAGAAGTCATCCCTTCAGTCCTGGGAGTTTCTACAGGTCTTTAGTCCTCACACTTCCAGCACAGTTGTGAGACTTTGCAAGCCTCGTGATTTTAAAATCACATTTTCCAAGGCGTTCCCATCACCATGCACACACCAGCAGCATGCATGTCATTAGCCTCCAGATAATGCAGCATGAAAAGGAAGCCTGCCAGGCCAGCCACGAAGAGAGCAGCAGATACTCAAACCAGGGCCTTCGCTGCCGACTTACAAGCAAGAAACACAGGCCATGCAGACATGGCCAGGCCTTTTAATATGCAAGGCAGCCCACAGGCAAGTCCAGCCAAAACCCGGAAAGTGCAGACTCCAGCCTCGCCGCTGGTATTTCATAAGTCTGCTGCTTCAGTATAATCCCAAAGAAATTGAGGTTATCCCTTGAGGTACGGAAGGGAGGTTAATGAGCAAAAGCCAGCTTGCCCGGCTTTATCACAGTCGCCGATCCCCGGTAGCACAGAAGCCACAGGTCAGATCCAAGATCTTGCTGCAAATCAGGGAGTTTTTCTCCCAGGAATATGAAAGTGACCTCGTGTCTTCTAATAATACCCTAGAAGTCTTCAGGGCTGAGAATAGGGAAGAGTGGTGACCTGAACTGCAGGGCTAGCTCTCCATGCATTCAGCTGATTGCCTCTGTTCTTCAGATTTGGGCTCCCAGGCTCCTCGCTATGCATTGTTTTTTTTCCACAACCAGGAAAATAGTGAAGCTTTTCTTTTTTTCTTTCTTTCTTTTTTTTAATTTATATTTATCTTTGTTGCTTTATTTTTGAGTTTTCTAAAATTAAAAAAAAAAAATCCAATGTCCGGATCCTGCTTATTTAAAAACAAGCAAGCTGACTTCCGTTGTGTAAAGCAGGCCCTTAAGTAGTTTCCCTAGAGGATCTGCAGTCCCTGAAATGAACCCAATCTGAAGAAGCTGGGAGGTAGAGGGTGGGTGGGGAGAGAGTCATGTGACCCGAACTTCCTCCTGGCATTTTCCCCTGGGAATGCACTCAGGTCTCTTGATCACAGGCCCCTTCCGTGAGTCAAAGCCAAGACCTTAAATGGCTACCCTGGCTGGTTTCTCCTCCATGCTTTGTTTCTGGAGGCAGGTGGTATGGGTGCCACGTTTGTATGCTTGCAGGCTGGAAGACCTTGGCCAATGCAATTTTTAGATCTTAGAGGTTGCAAACAACTGCAACTGTCCATAGTCACCCCAACCACAGCCCTCTTGAACTTGTCGGGCCTGCTCCCCTTAGAGTGACGAGGGAGAGGGCCCGACCTCTACCTCCAAGAAGAAAAGGATAGCAGGCTGGGCGTTAGAGAAGTGATTTCCCTATGAGAAAAAGCAGCCATTATATTTCCAGTGACACGGACAGACTTACCCTGAGAGCAGCATCTGTAATGTCTGGGAATTTTCCAGAAAAAAAAATTGGAGAAATTAGATAGACAAATATACATTCAGTAGCTTTTTACTTTGCCAAGATATTTTTAAAACAATTTCTTTAACTGTTGCTTTATCACGATAATACTTTAAGTCCTGTACCCAGGTGTATGCAGAGTAAAAGGGAACAGGGAAGGAAGAGGCGTAGAGGGAGGAAGGAGAGAAGGAGGGAAGAAAGAAGGAGGAGATACTCAGAAAAAGAGCAGTGCTTTATTTGATAAAATCCAACACCCATTCATGTTTAAAGTCTTGGAGAGACTAGGGATACAAGGCACATACCTAAACATAGTAAAGGCAATATACAGCAAGCCTATAGCCAACATCAAACTCAATGGAAAGAAACTAAAATCAATCCCACTGAA
>CM053758.1:51248824-51459859 GCA_028658305.1 Pachyuromys duprasi
AGTGACAAACTGGCTAGATCCCAGGGGAGGACATTGCAGCCAGCCCTGAGGAGACAGGATGAGCTGGGGTTGTATGGAAGGGGAGGAGGTCCTCCCCTGTTGGTGGACTTGGAGGGGGCAGGGAGGAGGGGGAGGAGGGAGGGAGAGGGAGGATGGGAGGGAAGGAAGGAGGGGGGCTATGCATGGGATGAAAAGTACCTAACCTGTGATTGATATAAAAAAAGAGCAGTGCTTTAACTGATCACATCCAGCTTCCTGCTAAATCTCTTCTTCTTCCTGGTTTGGGTCCACTCCCTGGTTGTGCATGGGACTTTGTGAGCATCCTTTCTCAGAGGAAAGATTAGTAGTACCCTCTGGGGAAGTGAAGAGCAAAAAGATAAAGTCACAATGAGGAAATATTGACCAACAACTTAACTATCAAGAACTGACTCCTAGGCTTCAGTTCAGTACAACCTCGGAGTTCTGACCTTTCTGTTTAGTAGAAGGCATCAAAGCACTTGTGTTTCCTTGTGGATTCAGCACAGTGAGAGTTATTTCTGTTATTCTTACTTGCAAATTGTTCACTACTGTATTGATGAAAGCAAAAAAAAAAATCATTAAAGAAAAATAAGCAACTGTTAATACAAAAACAACAACAACAGAATTGACCTAGGCCTAGAGTGGATTCCCATTTTCTGTTTAAGCTTGAAACTGATGATCCGGTCTCGGTCTCGGGGTTAAAAGGGAGTGGGCCTAACGCTTGGCAGGTATCATCTGCTGCTGAGAGAAGTTCTGCTTACCTCCTCTGCTAAAACCTGTGCTGCTGAAAGTATTGCTTAAAGGCTGGGGAGGCATCTAAAGATGTTGAGAAGTCTGCAGTGCTTGGATGTTCTGTAAATACTCACCTGATGGGTTGGCTTTGGTCAGTTCTGCGTAGACTCAGAACCAATAAAGGGTTACTTCCCTTCTGATGAAGATGTCCAGGCCTCAGTTTTGTGGCTTTGGGCCATGTTGTTGGTTATTGATATTTATTATTGAGTTATCTTTCAGTTAAACAGTGGTTATTCCTAAACCAGCTTCATACTCAAGTCACCACACCTAGAGCACAATGCTGGGCAGTAATTACTCCATCCTAAACCTCCAAGCGCACATAGCTTCCTCCTATTCAGATTTCCCACATTATACTTGCTTGTAGTCATATCTTAGGTCTGGTTCATCTCCCCTGGTAGTTCCCAGTCCTCCCCTCCCCCATCTCTCTTCCAGCCTCCTCCTACTTGCCTCTCTCTCCTCCCCTCTAGACCAGGATGTCCCACCCTATTCTCCCCATTGCTCAGCATTGGCTGGTTGTTTTATTGACAATACAGAGAACAAATGGTGGCATGTTTACACAAACTTGAGACAGGTGATGCTTAGAATAAACATCACAATGCAATATCCGGATTGAAACCAGATAGTGGGGCAGAGAAATCACCATTTGAATGAACAAGGGTAAATTGTATACATTCCACAAAAACATTATTCCAACAGGACGTATGAAAGTCTCCCCACTAACATTCCTAAACATCTCATAAGAGGTTGAAAGCTCCTAAGATACCAGGCTCTTAGTCATAGCTGAGTTCCTTGCATAGGCAACAGAACCATTTAACTAACTTACTTTCTTTCTCTTTTTAGATTTTATAATTGCCTTACTTCACCTTTGGCTGGGCAGATAATTCCACCTATGCTATTTCACATCTCCTGGCCTCCATCCCATTCCATCTGGTTTAATCATTCCTAACTGGGCTTCTTCCCATCTATAATCCCAAATACTTGCTGGTGTTATTCATCTGGGCCAATTCCTTTACCCATGCCACCTATGTTCTCCTTTCCTCGCTAACCCATCATGGCTTCCTCCTTCCTTCTCCTCGTCCTCTCCCTAACTTCTTTGCTAGTAGTGGGGAAGAGGGCACTGCCTGGGAGCCTGCAGTGCACAGTGAGAAGCCATTCCCCCCGTTCCTGCAACATAAGATGAAAGAGGACAACGTATAACCAAGAAAGCCAAAACCGCATGGAGATAAAATGCTGAACCTGCCTTTAATTCCAGTACTTGGGAGGCAGAAGCAGGCTGAGCTCTTGAGTTTGAGGCCAGCCTGGTCTGCAGAGGGAGTTCCAGGATAGCCAAGGCTACACAGAGAAACCAAGTCTCACAAACAAACAAACAAACAAACAAAAAACCTGATTTCAAAAGGGAGCCAAGGAAGAGAACAACATGAAAAAAAGACAAAAGAAGGAAATACAATAAAGGGGGGCGGAAGGGGGGACTCTGCACACTGTCGTACTTTTAACATACGAATTGATAGGATGAAGTGGCATTTTTAGTACATCAAGCTGAGCAAAAAAAGATTCTGAGTCTTTTTCCTTGGGTCTTGGGAAGCTGGCCCTTTCACAGCTCCTAGGAGAGGCCGAGAACAACTGCAGCTTTTCTGGAAGTCATCAAGCCCACAAGCTGCAGCATTCTTTGACTCAATACTTCAAAGGTGTATTCGAGACATGATGAAGAAAGCACAAATATAAGTCCACGTTAGAGTGTGCACTAACTGCCCGCTACAAGGAAGTTAAGTTGGGTAAGACACATCCACATAATGGAGAAATGTAAGCGCATTAAGTCAGTATTTGCGAAAGCAGAAAGAAGCTCAGAAATACATGGTTAAGATTTTAGAAGATTAAACACAGTGAGCATACAGCATTTTAAAATTTATACAGTTGATTCCAAAATTATTCCTGAGCAAAGGGAATAAATAAAAAGAGTGGCCTACTTTTACCAATATTTTAGTTATTGGCATCTTGAGTTCTATGAAGGAAATATCAGCTGGGGCCGTAGAGATGGCTGAGCAGTTAACAGCTTTGGCTGCTCTTGCAGAGGATCTGGGTTCCGTTCCCAGCACCCACATGGCAGCTCACAACTGTTCAAGGGGTCTGACACCCTCTTGTGGTTTTGCAGACACCAGGCACAGATATGGTACATATACATACATGCAGGGAAAACATGCATACACATAAAATACAAAACTTTTGAAAGGAAGGTATGCCTCCCTTATTTATAAAAAAAAAAAAAAGGAATTGGGTAACAATAAACAGGTAAATTAGTAGGAGAATTGTAAAATCTCTTACAGGTGTTGTGTAGAGAATGAAAATAGGGTGGTGAGTAAGAAAGAGATTGTGAGCAGGGAATATGGCAGTGCACACCTGTAATTCCAGCACTCAGTGAGGCAGAGGCAGGTGAATCTCTATGAGTTCAAGGCCAGTGTGGTTTACAAAGTACAGGACAGGCAAGGCTATACAAAGAAACCCTGTTAGGGGTAGGGATGCTGATTTTTAACACTGAGATGCAAAAAGGTCCTGAGAGTCTTCTGTGCAGGGCCAATAGCTAGTGCTATGGCCCTGAAGCATGAGCCAAGTAGAAAATACACATTTAGATGCAGCTAGGTCAAGTAGGTATGGCAAAGTGGGAGAGGCAGAGTGGTAAATGTGAGAAATCCTCACATGGTATGAGGGTATGGTAAGCAATAATAAATTTTATTCCACATACTGTCAAAAGACAGTTGAGATCTCAAACAGAAGACATGATCTCATAAACAATTCCAAACCTCATTTTGGCTGCTGTGTGAAAGCATAGGAATGGCTTTGAAAGCACAGGAATGGAGGCAGAGAGAATAGACAATGGGCTGCTGCAGCCTGGGCAAGGCTCAAAAGTGGGTTGGTGAGGAGCTGAGAGAGAAATGGATCCACTCAAGATTATATTCAAAGTTAGTACCAACAGCATTTGCTAAGACACTAATGACTTCCGGGGCTCCCACTCTTACATTCTGTTTCCCTCAACTGTTTCCAGCTCTAATTCCAGGCCTTCCCCCAAGTTCATGTAGATGCCCTGTCTTTAGGTTCTATAACATGGTTTGGCTCTCATACAGAAATTCTGGTTCTTCAAGCTAACTTGCTCTCCTTTGCATTTGTTCCAACTTGGAATAATGATATCAAGCAGCTGTGGTGTTCAAAATCCTCCCAACAGCTTCCGAAGGAGGGCACAGCAGTTGAAGCAAATGAGGGCCTAAAGAGAGAATATATCTTTTCCAGTATAAGAGACAGAGCACAGTTTCAAACTCAGGTCCTCTGTGTCCAGAGCCAGTACTTTTCCTTTGAACCATGTTACATCAGTACAACCATGAGCTGGGCATGGTGTTGCACACCTTTAGTCCCAGCACTCAAGAGGCAAAAGCAGGTGGATCTTTAGGAATTCAAGGCCAGCCTGGTTTATAGAGTGAGTTCCAAGATAGCCAGGCTTATGTAGAGAAACCCTGTCTCAAAAAACAAACAAAAAATGTACTCAGCTGCTAGTTGGCAACCAAATATCACTAGAGGTCACGCACAATCTATGTTTCCTGTTCCACAGAAATAGGCTGATGACTGCCCAGCAACATTAATTTTCCAGCTTCCCTTGCAGCTAGACGGGGACATGTGTGAAGCCATGATGATACAAACAGGGCCAGGCCTCCTCCAATGCTTTGTCCTGTTATATCTGCAACCCAGGCACGCTGCACTCCAGCTCCAACTATTTATATCACAATAGGGCTTTTGGGGAGTGAGACTGAGCAAAACTATGATGGGCAAGAATCAAAATGACCACACAGAGCAGAATCTCATGCCAACCAAAAATAATCACCCTGGAGTGCAATGAATAAACATTATTCTTGAAGTCTTATTATTGAGTTTCCTCTTGATAGCAGTCCAGCCTTGCCCTAACCAAATATCACATAAATATATTCTAAACACTAGTGATATTTTTGGCTAGAAAATAATTGAAGCCAGAAACAGTGACACAAACATGCAATCCCAGCACTAGAGAGTATAGAGAGTTCAAGGTTAGACTGAGCTACATAGCAAGTTCATTTGTACATACATACATGCATATTTAAATACATATATAAATGCATGCACATACATACATACATGATTGAACACCTCAAATAGTACCTCCTAATAATAATAAATCCTTAAGATACCGTAAAACACTCTCTGCACCCCACCTCTATCCATGGATAAGTATGTCTGATCAGTAGTCTACATTCAATTCTTGGTGCTCCCCTAAGGGAAATTTAAAAACTAGTCTTCAAAGAGGATTTATTTCTACTCAATAAATCCTACACTGAGATCCCTCCCAAAGGATCCAAAGTTTAGCAGCCAAAATAAGAGCCCAGAAAACAGATATATCTCAGTCATTTTGGGGACACTCAACAGAATGCTTAATGTGGCCTGCCAGCTGGTCTCAAGGCCTTTAGACTGTCAAGGCCTGGCTTCTGTGGGTGCTATTGTGGGCCGGGAGGATATGTTCACTGACCACATCCCAGCTGGTCTGCAGCTGCGGCTGCCCAAACCTTCCAGCTATTCTCATGTCTAAGTCAGTCAACTTCACAGGAAAGTCGACTTCCAACGTGCTTTATTCTGCTGTCTAAAGTCATGAAGAAGGGGAAAAAGGGTGTTTGCTTTCTGTTCCTAGGACTGACAGTTGACTCATTTTGCTTTGATTACCATTCTACCCTACATAGCAAATGAAGCTAAAACGCTGACAACAAGCTTCATGAATTCATTTGGTTTTCTTTTCTCACGTGTGTGTGTGTGTGTGTGTGTGTGTGTGTGTGTGGTACATATATGAAGGTATCGGCCATCTATGTGACACAACATGCATGAGGAGGTCAGAGGACAACTTTTGGAGTCAATTCTTTCCTTCTCCGTTTTTTTTGGATTTTTTTTTTTTTTTTGAGGCAAGACCTCTCTTGTTGCCGCTGCTGTTATTCTCCAGGCCAGCCTGCCAGCAAGCTTCCAAGCAGTTCTCCTGTCTTCACATCCCATCTCTCTACAGGCACCCAGTAACAAATGCAGCCCCTGCATCCAGCTTTCTCCATGGGCTCCAGGGATAGAATTCAGCTTACCAGGCTAACACATTTTTACCCACTGACCCAAGCCCATCCATCACTCGCTAGGCAAGCACTCTACCACAGAGTTCCCTGCCCACCGGTCTTCTGCCACTCTGGTAATTTCTTCATTTCTCAATTCTGCAGAACAGTTGGGCCTGTCCTTCTTTGTGATGTCCTTTGGCACCCTGGGATGTGGTTTCAATAACATTCTGCCAAGAGTACTAGAATGTCCTGGCTGGTCTTCTGCCTCTTGTCTCCGCAAACCAAGTTCCATGCACCCATTTATATGCTTTTTCAACTCAACTACCTTCTATGGTTCTCTTTTGCCCACCCTTCAGCGAAGATGACAAAGGACAGCTCACGACAGTCAGTTCTCTCCTTCCATCATTGTAGGTCCCAGGAATTAAAAGCAGAGATTGAACTCAGGTTTCAGGCTTGGCAGCAAGCTCCTGCAGCAATCACTTTTAACTTGCTGAGCCATTCTGGCTGTCCCTGTAAACTCACTTAATATAATTACTACTTAGGCGTCCATTTTTAGATCTGATGTAAATTGTTTGAAACCCAGTTGTTTCTTGCCACCTCTGGCCTAGTTATAACATTTCCCTTTCGTGAGGTTTTCTGCCATATGGCCTGCATGTCCCTCATTCTACTGACCCCAAATCCAACACACCCGGCAGCTGCTGGCCACGATAAAATCTAATTGACAACGTCAGATAATGCAGCTATGTCCCGCTCTCCCACACTTCTTCCGGCAGTTCACAGCTCTATATAAAGTAACTGGTTGGAGAGGAAGGACAGCAGTCTGAAATAAATGCACTAGCATTTGCAAGTGCAGATTTTATTGGGACTATTTTATTGGAGGGAGGGGTCTACATGGATGGATAAGGAACCTGCTACTCCCCAGAAACATCCCTTTACTCCTATTTTCCAGCTACACTACAGATGCCTAAGGGCAAAGACTGTTTTGCAACCAGGATTTCCATGCAGGGTCCAGCCGAGGGCCTGATGGTGAAGTGTTTGACAGAAAACCCCTGCAGGGACATCCATTCAGGAGAGCAGGTTCCCAGCAACCTTCCCTGGTGTCACTGCAAGGCCAGAGGTGAGCCAGAGTGTCTTTCTTTCTTCCAGGGGGTTTTGGTAGGGTTCTGACTCGGTACTCTGCTACACTTTTCCAGCTCTGGACTTGAATTCATCAAAAAAAAAAAAAAAAAGATACGCTACCCCGCGTACCCCAACCCGGAAGAGACAGCCCCGCTATGTGCCTGTTTTGTCAGTCTCTCCTCTATTCGTCTTGCATTCACTTTCTGTGGGTGCCTTCTCGCCCAGCAGGTGCCACTACTCATTTGCAACAGTCAGAAACAGCAAATTGCTCCACACCCCGGGAGCTCCGCCAGCTTTCCCGCCCGCGGGGCGTGGTGCTCGGAGGAGAGCCGCCTCCCCGGCGCACTCAGGCGAGCCCTTCTCGCCAGCCGGTTGACTCTTCTTCCACCTAACCGCTGCAGCGAGGGGCAGCGGGCAGACCTGGCCTGTCTCGTGCTAGCTAGCAGCCCTTCACACAAAAGGAAGGAAAGAGTGGCCGGGAAGGTTAGAAGCCCCAGCTGTCTTTCTTTGAAGCCAGATTTTTTTTATCTTTCTCTCTGCTACTCCGCACATCTGAAGAGAAACTGGGGCCGGGTGTGGTGTCGCGCGCCTATAGATCCTAGCACTCGCGAGGTTGAGGTAGGCAAATCTCTGAGTTCGAAGCTACCTGGTCTACAGAGCAAATTCCAGGACAGCAAGGCTGCATAGATTAAACCGTGTCCCAAAGATTGGGGGGTGGAGAGAGAAGGAAGAAAAGAAGAGGGGAGGAGGGGAAAGAGGAGGAGGCGGGGGAGGAGGAGAAGGAGGTGGAGAAGGAGGAGAAGCCCTTCATTGATGTACCTGTGGCTTGCTGCTTCCCAGACCTAGTTTGCTACCGGCCTTATTCAAACAAACAAAGCAGGCTTGAACCCAAGTTAGCCTGTTTCCTGTACCGAAGGAATTCAGGGTTAAAAGAAAAGAAAAAAAAAAGGCTCCCTGAAGTTTTGTGTTAGGAATGTTTCTAGATTATTCTTGAAGCCAAGCACAGTTGCTAATTGACACCCCCAGCACATCCCATGGCCTTATTTAAAGCCGGTGCTCACGGGCGTATTTCAGCTGCCTGTGCAGTATTCCATTGCAATTGAATATAGAATGAGGAACATTAATTATTCTTGTCTTCACCGGCTAGGCTCATCAGGGTAAATAACTCTGGCTTCCTCCACTGGCCCAAGGTTGAGCTGAGATTTCTAGGAAGTGGGCTGTTTGTACCCCAAAGTGAGAAAACCTTACCCACGACTTTACAACGATGACTTTTGAAAATAAGGCGTATAGTGTGAAATGCCAGGCACTTCCAAGGAGCATTTTTAAGAGGGCAGGGGGAGTCCCCAAAGAGTGGTTCCTGACCGCTTACAGTATGATGAGAAGGCCACAAATAAAGGTGTAATTACAGATTGATGTCAGAGCTGGGGAAAACAACTCCTGGGATTTGATAATTGGGGTTGGGGGGAGTGTCTCCAAGGAGAGAATGATGGAATGTGAAAAGAGAAGGTAAAAACAGAGCTCACAGACACACACCCACCACACACAAACTACAACTCCCCTATTTATAGGCAAGGAAACTGAGGCTCACCCAAACTAAAAGATTTGTCTAAGGTCCGGGCTAATTATAGAAACCAGCCAACTGCAACACCCAGTCCCTTCCTGCTAAAAGCACATGGGGTTTATTTATAGCTCAGTTATAGATTATCCAAATTCATTTGGCCAATAAAACGCAGAACACTGAGTTCAAAACCACATCCCTTAAGACCACAGTATAAAATGAACGATGGGGGGGTGTGGCTTAATTTTGACGATACCTTTTCATTAACCACAGAGTTCTCATCCTATCGATATTCAAGATTAAGAGAGGGTCGGGTTGTAACCCCGTGTCAAAGGTCCTGACAGCGCTAACAGCGCGGTGCTAATTTGAGTGTGAGCTGTGTGTGTCCCGGCTGACTTCACACCCCAGCTAGGGTTTCAGACCTACACGTGGCGTTGGGGTGAGACCCTGGGGGTGGGCCGCTGTGGGGCTGGTGGTGCTCACCGCTAGGTGCCTGAGCTGCATTTAGAAGCCTTTTGAGAAGAGGGGAGTTTCCTCTGGCAATCTGTGCGCGGGGGGAGGGAGAGGAGGGGGAAACGCTATGACTGAAGGTTACCTTTGAGGCTGGACTGCAGTGTGGAGGGCGTGCAAGACGGTATTTCTACTCCGGACCCTGCAAGTGTGTAACTGTAGTCGAGTGTATTCGGGGGCCGTGCATGCAACATGCATATTATTTATTTTTTTTCCAGTAAGATTCTTAAACAAGAGTAAAATCCCAATAGAACAAAGGTGCCTCTCCGCAGAGGTCGATTTATATCCGTGTTAAAACAAACAAACAAACAAACAAGTCTAACCACCGTTGGCTCCCAGGTTGAAAACGTGGACTCCACGCCATCCTTGCCTAGGGTCTGGAGAGTTGAATGTGTTGGCGGGGAGGGAGGGTTGCCGCACTTGCTGTTCGCATCCCGGGGTCGGGAGCCCGCGGGGAAAGTGTGCGCTTTCTGGCAGGCGCGTCCCCACGTCCTCAGACACCCCACTAGCACGGATCGGCAAGGGTGGGACCGCGGCGGGGCGGAGCCTTCGGAGCCGGGACCCCACCTCTCCCGCCCCTCCCTCCCTCCGCCCCGCCCGCGCTCGCCCCCCGCCCGCTCCCGGGGCGCCCGGCCCGCCCCCTCCCTGCCGCGCGCAAACGAACCTCGCAACGCCGCGCTAGGCGGTGGCGGTGGCGGCGACAGGAGCAGGTTAGCCCGGGCCGCCCTATTCTGCGGGCGTCTCGGAAACGCAAACTGCGCCGCCCGAGCCTTGCGCCCGGGAAGCACTGGTCAGCCGGCCGCTCCTGGGGCCAGCTCCTCCAGGCGCTCGCAGGCATGCAGCCCGGGAGCAGGCGGCGCGTCCCGGGCCGCTACTAAGTCCACCGAGCTGCGGGGACCAGCACCAGTCGGGCCCCTCCCATCTCGCCCAGGGGCCCACGAGAGACCGCCCTACACCTTGTCTTCGCGCGCAGTCCCGCCAGCGCCACCCCCCGCGGGCTGGAGGGGCTCATGCAGCCGCCAAGGTAAGCGCGGACGGCCGAGCACCGGGTCCCGATGTCCCCAAGGCACTGCCGACACTTGCCTTGGCCACCTCACTCATCAGCGTCTTCCCCAATCCAGTGTCTCAAATCACACATTTGGGGCTTTGCCTAGGATGATTCTCCCTTCTCTCTTGGCAGCAGGAAAGTTTTGTGGTTTGGTGTTTGTCTTCCCCCTCTCCCTAAAATGCTGTCCTGCGGGCAGCAGGCGCTGCGCGTGGCTGGGCAGACCCAGCTCACGTCTCACCCTCTGTGTACAAGCCTAGGGCTCCCTCTCTCCTCCACGGCCACCTCTTGCTGGGTGAGGACCGCGCCTGGCCAGCAGACCTCTGGACAGGTCTGGTCACCCCGCTGACCCACCGTGAAGCCCAGTTGGCTCACTTCACCCAGACCCAGGTTGCTTAGGCTGGCGACGAGCGCGCCTGCCCGGGGGGCGTCGGCGTTGTACGCCACACAGTGTGAGTGACCCTTGCCTGGAAGCGTCCAGTGTGCTAGAAGGTACAAGACTTGGGGTGGGTGATATGGGGTGAGGGTCCCAAAAGGTCCGACCTTCCTAAGAGGAAGGCAAGGCACCACGAGGACTCAGCGCCTGACTTGAGCCAGGGCTCATTTCTGTTTATAACTAGGAAAGAGGGACAGGTGTATTGGGGGACATGAGAGATGCGCGGATGGGCCTCTGGATTAAATCTTACTGGAGTAATTGTATTAGATTTGCTTGGAGGGAGAGTCAATTTCCTCAGACTGGGATTTTAATGGGAGCCTGTGTACTGTTGTTATGTGCTGTGGTTTCAGAAGGTGTTGGATTGTATTTATTTTATAAATTGGGTGTCTTGAGGCAGATGGACTAGGGAAAACGTCGCCATCTAGCGGAAATGGTGAGCTGTACCTTCCCTCACAAGCCACAAAGTTGGGTGTCCTCTAAGTGGGCAGCCTGTCCGAGGTGGAGAGATGAGAACTAGCCAACATGTCCAGAAAGCCTGGTTCACACTGTTCCCTGCAGAGCCGGAGCACCCGCATGCCCAGAGCCTAGCTCCAGAGGCCGAATGGCGAACTGTGTTAGTGGCAGGGTATCACCTCGGGGGGGCTTCCTTCCGTTCCCTTCTCTGTGTAGTTTCAGGATGTCTAGGAAAAATCAAGGGAAACTGTCGCCTGCCTTTCTTCCCCGGCACCTGATCCTGGGATCTTGCAAGCCTGTGCGGTCACTTTACTGCTCTCCAGTGCATGGAGATCTATATAGGTGATTTGTGAAATTAATGTTAAGCCCTGACCCTTAGAAAAGAGATCAGGTGTTCAAGTGTGCTCTTAAGGGGAACTGAAGAACTGGGAAAGGGTGTCATGCCATCTGCCCTGGAAGGGAACAATGTACCCCCAAATGGCCTCTTTTTTTTTCCACACACACGGGGAAGAATTTCTGCTGCTCTATTACCACCACATGAGACAAGCAAGCTTACTTCACTGGAATGACTGACTGCTAGGATGTCATGCAGTGGACAAAGGCTCTGGGTGGGGCACCCACACATCCAGGCGGGCTGCACAATCTTTATGGTTGGATGCTGCTGCCCCCTTCCAGGCCAGCTGATATTAGCAGGGAATGAGTTTTCTCCGTGTTACGGGTGCTCTGGCTCCTTGGAGAGCACAGTGGCTGTCTGTGATAAAGACTCCTCTAGGCCGCTGTGGTGGTGAGCGGGGAACCAACCTCCTTTTTCTTCGTTCTTTCCTTGTAAGTCTTATGTATCCCAAGCTGGTCTTGACTTTTCTATGAAGCCGAAAATGACCTTGAAGTTTTGATTCTCCTGTCTTTACCATCGGTAGTGCTGTCATCTAATATATGCACTGTTGGGAATCGAACCCAAGGCTTTGTGCATGCTGGGCAAGCACTCTACCAGCTGAGCCACACCCCCACTTCCAGCCTCCTTTTTTCTAAAACTCTGCCCCATCATTTCTTCCCAGATGAAGACCTGTGCTTTCACTCCTGACACACGTGAGGCCCATCCTACCCCCATCATTCTGTCCCGCTTCTGTCTCTCCACTCGAACATATTTGTTTAATAATCGTGACAAAAGGGGTCCTAGCCTAGCTTGGCACTTATTCAAAGAGTGCATATCTGACTTTCCTTGCTGCCTGCCCAGTCTGTGGCCTGATTACAGAAGGGAGGCATGGAATGTGATGCCTGAGTCTGCTCTTCGGCAGCCTTAGGTAGCCCAGGTTCAAAATGAAAGGACTAGAGACTGCACATCCCAGACAGTAGGACAAGGAGTGATCAAGCCATCTCTGCCAGGATGCTCACTGCTACCAGGAAGCAGGCTGACGGTTTCATTTCCTGGAGAATTCCAAAGAGGTGTAAGGGCGTGGTCATAGGTCTGCAGCTAAAGCAGCAGTTCTCAACCTGTGGGTCGAGACCCCTTTGGGGAGTGAACAGATCCTTTCACAGATATCCTGCATATTTGATATTTACCTTATGCTTCATAACAGCTGCAAAAATTACAGTTATGAAATAGCAATAAAAATAATTCTGTGATTGGGGAACTGTGTTAAAGGGTCGAAGCATTAGGAAGGTTGAGAACCACTGCTCTAAAGTTCTCTTTTCTGCTATAGCCCTGCTAAATAAATTAGATTCAAGCACATTTTAAAAACCATACATGGCTACAGAATTTGGTCATGCCTTAGAGCGTGCAGGGTAGACGGTGAAGCTGGTATGTCCCTGAAACCTTCCAAAGTGGGCATACCCAGAGTGGGGGAGGAGGTGCTGAGTGCACCCAAATGAAACAGCAAAACCAGAGGAGGATTTTCAGAAAACATAGACTAATTTGAATATGTTAATCCTACCAAATATATTAGACAAAACCCCTTTAAATGTAATTGTTCACATTGCTTTTGTATGCTCCTGTTTCTCTTGGAATTCTTGAGGAGAATGGCCTTGAGTTTCAAACTATTCATTGTGTAGTCATTCAACAAACTTAACTGAAGTTAGCTTGACTTCTGGTTTTCCCATCTGTCTGGTTTCCAGCCCAAATGACAGATAGCTCTTTCTTTAACCAACAGCCCAGACCCATCCTCCCTTCTCTCAGCAGTGAACAGGGATGATGAGAAAGTTAAGGTCTGCTTTACCAAGCACACATGCAGCATCAGGCAGACTTCAGTTTCCTTGGTGACAAACGACCTGGTCACTTGTAGGACCTTTGAGCGGAACACAGCCTGATCAAGGGTCAGAGGCAGGGAGCCTGCTGAGGTATAAGACTTCCTAATTCCAAGGACAAGAAGAAGCAGTTTTGAAATTTTGGCAGAAATTGACTATGTAAACGCAAAAGTCTCTTATTTAAAACAATTTTAAAGTACTGCTAATTGGTGAGACTACAGAGGCATGCCCTCTGAGGAAAGAACGAAGCTAGAGCAAGCATAGTTTGTGCAGAGGGTTAACTACCCAGTTCCCCTTCGGCTTTTCTCTGCAGTTTTCAATTGTCTATTTAAAGCACTGCTGCCCAGAGGTAGAATTTTCAGAAATCAAAATACTGCATTAGCCAGAGTGTGAAAATTAGAGGGGAAAGGAAAAATCCTGGAAAATAAAAGATTTTAGTAAAACAAGGCCAGTTCTTTAGATTCTGTGTCCTCTGAGGGCCAAAGCAGAGAGCAGCAAATATGAGAGAGATGCTCTACGGGATGCATTGCCTTTTAGTAGTCACCATGTTTGTTCATCTTCCAGGATGCTCAGATCTCAAGTTTCTTGCAGGAGCTTACCCTGGCTGACAGTAACAATTTGTCCTGCTACCTGATAGTGCATTCTGCCCTTATCTGTGTGCACACAGCTGAGTTGCTGGACTTCTCCGTGGCAGTCTCTGTACTTTTAGCTCCTCTTAGCATGATTGTCTTACAAAGAGCAGACGCAAACAAGTGTTGCTGGTCCATAGGCATGTTGAAGAAGCTCTTCCTTGATGACCTGGTAGGTTCCTCACACAGACACAGCAAGGCTGTCCTGTGGCAGCCTTGTAAGCATTCATCACTTTACATGCACCATCGGACACACTCCAGACTTTCTATCACAGGACTCGCTTTCCTTTTAGACTTACGGCACCCAGAACTTTGTACTTGGCGTGTGCCCCTCCCTCCTGAGGGTCTTCTGATTTATAAATCTTGAGGTCACACCGTACAGGTTGCTTTCACTTATGTTTGATTCTCTGAGTCTTGCTGGATCAGTTTTCCCTGGCAAGGATGCCCATTTTATCTGCTTTCAAGCCCCCAGAATGTGTTTTCTGCCCTTTGGTGGTGTCATCCCAAAAAACAGATTGCTTTTACAAAAACTTAACCAGCGGACACTTGAAACCACATGAGGATTCCCCCCTCCCCCGTCATCAGAAGAGCCCACAGACATGCGTAGTTCATGCAAAAGTTATAGGGTTTCTTTAAAATAATTGGTACCTTGAAGAAAATAATAATATTTGGACATTTGGGTGGGTGATATGCTTTTATTATCATTTAATTTAATACTTTTGATGGGAGAAGGTATAGTATGAATAATAAATAGAGTTTTAAAATGGCATTACTGAGAGGCTGACTCACCCTCAGCTATTATAAGATTCATGGTGACATATCCTTCAGGCTCAACCCTGCTAGGCATGGGTAGATCACTTCTGTCCTACTAAGTGATATTCATGAGAGTTTAGTTTGCTTTGTCATACATTAGTCATCGCCACAGAAATGATTTCAGAATACTGTCTGTTGTGTTTGAATTGTGTCTTCGAGGCTCTAGAGACTTTTAGGAAGTGGTTGGATCTTGAAGGCTCTGGTTTAATCCATTTGTGAATTTGTAATTTGACAGTGGTGCTGCTGAAGGGATGGAAGGTGATGGAAATGTTAGGAGAAAAGGCCTGATTGGAGGAGGCAGGTCCCTGGGAGAGTACTTCTAAAGGCTGTATCCTGTCCCTTACACTCTCTACCCTCTCTGCTTCCTATCCACTGTGAAATGAGTAGCTTCCACGATCAAGATAAATGGCCTCAACACAGACCTAGAAGCAACAGAGGGAAAAAGATTCTGGTCTGACACTTCTGAAACCGTGAACCAGAGTAAATAAATCTGCTCTAACATACTTTCCTAGCTGGATGGTGGTGGTGAATGCTTTTGATCCCAGCCGGCCGGCCGATCTCTGAGATGGAGGCCAGCCTGGTCTACAGAGTGAGTTCTTCTGGTAGTTATCATAGCAATGCTGAACTGACTATTCAATGTCCCATCTTGGCATCTTCGGATCCTATGATAGGAAAGCTAGTGATGACCCAGCCCTTAGAGGCTAAAGCAGGAGGATATGAGTTCAAGACCAGCTTGGACTATGTAAAAGTTTAACATTGTTTTCATTTTATCTCTGCTGGGAGTATTTTGAGAAAAGAGCTCCTAAACTTAAGGAATCAGATTCTTTTTGAGTGAGTGGCTGCCATTGGCAGGGTCTATTCACTCAGGCCTGGTTAAGGAACAGAAGCACCAACCACCCACCCACCCCACCCCAGCCTGAGTTAAGAGGAAGTTAAGAGGAAGAGTTGCTCAAGGCAACAGGGACCCTCAGTAGTCCCTGTCCTCTGTGCAAGGCTTACAACCTGAGGCTGCCTTGAACTAATTGTGGGATAAAGAGATTGCAGAGAATTGATCCTGCAGCTGGACTAACTAAACCATTTTGTTATTGTTGTTGTAGTGTAATTTTTCCTGGTGGTCTAGAGCATGGCTAAACCCAGGCGAGGGCACTGTGAGTACTTGGCAGGAAAAAAAAAAAAAACAACAAAACTTCTTGCCAGATGAAGAGTTCTATACTCTGACTCTTAACTTCGGAAGTTACTTAGGAGGGATGAGAGAGGTTGTTGAGGGAAATAGTCCTTTTCTAAGAACATTTTTCTATTTGTGTTAGAGTCTGTAAAACAGTATTTCTCTAAACATATTCCCATTTCTAATGCACAATCCATCATAAGACATATGGGATGTATTACTGAGCTGACAGGGAAGGATAAACCTTGGGTGAAGATGAGGCGCAGCTGCAGCTTGGTGAGAAAAACACTGGACTTGGCATCACAAGGCCTGGAGTTAGCCTCTACCCTGACATTTGCATTCCTGGGGACCTTGGGCAAGTCATTTAACCATCCTGAGTCTTGTACCCATTTATAAATAGGAACTGGCTACACCCTCTTGCAGAGTTAAGGCAATTCTGCAGTCACCTACAGAATTATTTCTTGCAATGAGGGCTCACTAGACCCTAAAACCCACACAAAGTCAGAATTATCGAGGGGTCCTTAGAGGATTCTGTGGGTTCCCCCCGTTTTCCACCCCTAAGAGAACTTGGCACATCATAGGCATTCTATTATAACCCAAGCAATGGTCTTCATCCACAACACACAACTAATGTTGGCAACTGCTTTTCAACACTTACTCTATTCCAGGCATCTGTTCTGAGAGGATCATGACTGTATGAATTCCCTTAATCCTCACATTAACCTTCTGAGGGAGCTACAAGTATATCCCCATTTTACAAATGAAGATGATTGTGGTCCAGTCTTTCCAGACTGCATAATCTTAGCTTGGGACACTGCATTCCCTCTCTCATACAGAGGTTGAAGAAATGTTGTCTACCTTGGACTAAAATAAGGATCTAAACAGTGGCGGGGAACATTGTCACATGAGCACCTGTCCGTGTGGAGGGGACCTTCCCTCACCTCCTGTCAACAGAGACTCCTCTGCTTTTGCTCTGCCTTCACCATTGCAAACAGTTTTGGATTTGATAAATAACTTGACTGCCTGTTCTTCTAGCTAAATGTGCATGGTTTTTTGTGCTTGGCACCGAACTGTTCTTTAATACAAATAGTGTAGCCATCTGCTGCTGAGGAGAAAGTCACAGATTCAGTCAACTGTCCATTCACACAGCTGCCATGGGGTAGATAAATGGTTTCAGGACAGTTCTGCTCTCAGGAAGTTACTGGAATAGAGAGAAGTAAAGGCTGTGTGATCTGCTCATTATAGGAACTGCGTGTTTGGGATACATAGGAATCCAAAAGCTGCTTTTAATTTTCTAAGGATTTACTTGTTTTCGTTTTATCTGTATGAGTGTTTTGCCATTGTGTATGGATGTGCACCATATGTTTACCTAGCATTTTAGAGGCCAGAAGACTGTGTCAGATCCCTGGAACTGGAGTTATGGATGGTTGTGAATTATCATCACATATGAGTGATGGGAACCGAACCCTGATCCTGTGCAAGAGTAGCAAGTGCTCTTAACTGCTGGGCCATCTCTCTCTTTTAACTACAGTGTGTATGTCGTGTGTGTGTGTGTGTGTGTGTGTGTGAGAGAGAGAGAGAGAGAGAGAGAGAGAGAGAGAGAGAGCGGGGCAGTTAGAGGACAGCTTGTAGGAGTCAGTTCTCCTCTACCCTGCGGGTTCCAGGGATGGAACACGGGCTGTCCAGCTTGGTAGCACGCACCTTTAGCCACTGAGCCATCCCACTGCCTGCTTCAAATGAGAGGAGGTTATTAAAAGGCTTCAGGGTACAGTTTCGGGAATATCGCTGTTGGAGAATTTAATGCTGACAGTGAAACATAAAAATGACACTTCTCAAATAACGTTTCCTACTTGCTCAGCAGTATTTCCACTCGAGGACTGCAGAAATGTTACAGATGAAGCTCTGGAACTGCCCAAAATGTCAGATGATGTCGGATGAGGACACTTTGTTACAGAGACAGCATGAGTTCTGTGCATCCCTCCTGAGGGCCTGTCCACCACACCCAGAGGTAGCCAGGCCATTCAAGTGTAGGAGCTAAAGGGCCCAAGATAGGACAGGGCATGATGTGCCACGTAGCTGGAAGTAGGCAGTCCTCATCCCCACGCTGCCCCTTCCTTACATTTACTGCATTACCTTTGAAAGGTTGAAACTTGACACACACAGTTAATTCACAAATGTCCCTGCCATTCTGTTGGACTTTGTAGGAAGAAGAGTTGGCAGTTTTGTAAACTAAATGTCAGGCATTTTGTACTCCTTGACAAATATCTCAAGACAAAAGTAGGGGAAGAGACTTTGATTATGACACTCCAGTGGCATGCCAGTTTATAATACCAGTGGAGAGATGTGGAGGGAATACTGTATGAAGTAACATGGCTGATCCAAGGGTTTGCTGAGGACCTTGGAAGGTGAGATGGACCAAGACACAAAGATAGAAATGTGAAAGCAGAAACTGCTTATTAGGAGGAGTCCAGTGCAGCCTTGATTCTGGCTTGGAAAATGGAACACAGAGAACGCAAAGCAATTCCTTGCTTCTTTTCAGATAAGAGAAAGCTTCTCCCATGGGCTGGGATAGCGGAGACATGGCTAGGAAGCAGCTGGTGCTGTGTCTGTGGCATCCTGGCAGCAGTATTCATGCTGACCAATATGAACTTTCTGAGAAAAAGTGACATTGAAGTGGAAATTGAGGCGTAGGAAGAGGAAAAGACATAACTGTTTAATTATGGCCTGACACCCCTCGTATGCATTGTTTTGAATTTCATTCTGTCTATATATATGCACATTGACTTTGGCTGGTGAACACAGCTCTTCTCTGTTTCTGACACGTTGGAGGGTTTATAGTACCATTTAAATGGAAATTGAAAGGGAAGCACCCTCTGTGGAAAGAACAGTGAAAAGGCTGATGGGTTTTTGGTTTGTTTGTGTGGTTTTTTGTTTATTTTTTTGTTTCTTTTCAGTATTAGTATTTTATTTTGAAGGATAAGTAGAGGCTGGAGCGATGGCTCAGTGATTAAGAGCATTGGCTGCTCTTCTAGAGGACCTAAGTTCAATTCCCACCACCCACATGGCAGCTCATAACTGTCCGTAACTCCAGTTCCACGGAATCTGATACCCTCACACACACACAAGCAGGCAGAACACAAATGCACTTAAAAAATTAATTAATTAATTAGTTTTTTTAAGGATAGATATCTAGGTAGATAGATAGCTGGTTTGATTAATTAATGAAATAGTTTTTTTAAAAGACAGACAGACAGACAGATAGATAGATGGTTTGATAAGATGTATATGGTTCCATCTTATACACAGATGGAAAAAGAAATATCTGGAAAGTTATGCATGAGCTGTTAACTGTTACTGCATGCATGAAGAGTCACTTGATAAGACACCACTTTTTTTAACAAGGACCTATATTATTATTTCGTTTTCTATAAATATTTTTGGTACTGGAATGAAGGAAACTAAAGACCAAGAAAATGTATTCTTCTAGCGTCTTATCTCCTTGGAAATTTTCTCTCCTTGGAAAAATGTTCTCTCATTTTTCTCTCTTCTTAGCACAGTGAATACATCCTTGCCAATATGGAGGGATAGAGTTTGTGGGGTCCCAAGGAGAACACTCCATGTACACATCTTAGGTCTACCGAGGTGCTATTTCGGGCCCTGAAGACTCTCTGACTGTTCTAGAAGTCGATTGATAGGCATGAAGGCTGACCTTTGGGCCTGTCTGGTACAGTTTATCCAGGAAATAAAATCTTGACAGAGGCGATTTTAGATGATGTGAGGCTGCTACTGATAGAGAAAAGCATTGTGGGTAACAGCTATGCCTTTGTGACCCAGGACGTCATGCTTTGCAGTCAGTAATCCTGTTTAAAAGAAGCTCCTTGCCTCCATCTCCAGAAGCCTCTCAGGTTTGTAGAGACCCATGCTGTCCTATGACAGTAGGAACAGGCTGCAAACTCAGGGCCCCTGAAGACCCCTGACACCCCTCCTGGGGTTCTGTCACCCTTTGTTGAGATGCCAGGTCCTCTAATGAGCTGCTTAGTGCAGACCGGAATTGTCTACTGTCCATCACAAGGTACCTCAAGCCCAGTTCGGAGCCCTCAGTTCTTAGAGTGAAACAGAAAAACAATGCACAGACAACAGGAATTTCTCTCCTGTGAGGAAAAAAGTATTATTAATCTGATAACACATATTTAAAGACTTTCAGAAGTGGCTGGAATCTGCAAATATGTTTTTTTTTTTTAGTACATGTGAAAGTGTTCCAGGTGAGAGGCTGGCTTAGTATCTAAAAAGATATATTGGAATAGCACAGTAATATGTTTTTTTCGTAAAAGTAACATTTAAATGTTGAAGGAAAAAAAAAACAACTGTATGTTCTAGTTAACCAGGAAGTCATCCTCATAGTAACAGAAGACACATCAAAACAAAAACAGCATGTACACACAAAGTAGAAAAGAGGGCAACCAGGAAACTGTGCGTGCGTGTGCATGTATGTATGCACATGTGTTTTGCTGTCTCAAGCCCAGAGTACTACAAACTCCAGGCAAGTGCTTCACCGCCAAATGCTACTCCCAAGCTGTGAAGAGGTTCTTAGTGCCGGAGTGATGACAGCAAGCTTACAAACGCTTTGGGAGCAAATAAATGGGGAGAAGCCCTCTCCTAACCTGTTATGGCAGTGAACATGGAGAGGAAGTTCTGTGCCTATCCTATCACCTCCTGCAGGGAAGAAGACGGTG
The DNA here is from genome assembly GCA_028658305.1 of Pachyuromys duprasi. Taxonomy (NCBI): domain Eukaryota; kingdom Metazoa; phylum Chordata; class Mammalia; order Rodentia; family Muridae; genus Pachyuromys; species Pachyuromys duprasi. Next base: position 51,269,436 of record CM053758.1, read on the forward strand.
ATAATGAAAGATGACAGTGATGTCCTCATGGCCAGAATGTACAGTTGTCCTTGAATTTGGCACCTGTGTGCATACTGTGTCTCACACCCACAAAGGGAGCCTGCCTGAGTAGGGGTCCCCTGTAGTGGTCACTCTGATGGGGCATTATCTGGATGACGCCCCTGTGATGAGAATATGAAACTGGACCGTTTAGTGGGTGAAAGGCAAACAAACCCAAAGGCGAGGAAGAAACCTAGGGATGAATTACATTACCTTCAAAATCCCATCCCACAAGGTTCCACCCAAAAAGTCATTTATAAGAGTTCAGTGGCTCCAGAGTGGGGGTTGGGGGGGAGGGAATTACCAAAGATTAGAATTATCCTCAGAGACGAGAAACAAAAATAGGATAAACCAGTACTTTTCTGGATGAAGAAGTAGAAACAGTGGGGAATCCCCCAGGATTGATTGTGCGCCCAGATTTTAGCTTAAATTTACATAGATTATCTGAAGAAAGAAAGGTCGGATGGTTCCAGCCCTGCAGATGAGATGCAGGTACTGTGGAGATAGCAAACAAATGGTGATTAACTACGGGGTGAGCTTAAGACTGAGTAAGAAAACGCAAATGAAGCTTTGCAGGCACATGCCCGAATTAATGCATTTACAATAACATAATCCAAGTGAGACGAGAAAACAGACTGTAAAGCCCAGGCTGTTTATAGTCACACAAGGGGCTTTTGAGGGTCTCTGTACAATGTATGTTAGCAAAAGGCCACGAAGGGCCAGATATTCAGCAGCTTCTAACATTTTGTCAGAAATGGTACTGGACACCAGGCCAAGACATAATGTTCTTCCCAGGCTGAAATCCAGACCTGACAGTTTATGTCCTTTCATTGCAGAAAAATATCTCAAGGCTGTAGAAGGCTGGGCAATCGCCACAGAGAGCATCTCTCCCAAGAGGCTGTCCTGCTTTGTTCCTTTGGGGCTTTGGTGTGGAAAGATAAAGGCAGAGAGGTAATAGGATCAAAGTCTGCACGAACTTGAAGGTCATGGAGAACGCGAACAAAGTCTGCTTCATCAACACTGAGAGGGCCAAACCCAGAGTACCCCTTGAAGTATCAAAGAGGAATCGGTTGCATACATTGAAAAGGATAGGTTCACACTTGGAGTTAGGAAGTGCACCAATCCAGTTCTTCAAGAAGAGTGCAATTAAACTGTGTGTCTGTTTGCATGTACACATGTGAGTTTCTGGGATCAGACTCAGACAAGGCAAGTCATCTACTCAGGTCCTCTTGCTTGCAAGGCAAGCACTTTGCCCACTGAACTATCTCCCCTGTCCCCTCTCCTGCTTTTTTCAAAGCAGAGTGAGAGTGTAGGCCACTCAAGAAAATTTATCAGCTTCATACCTGAGAGGGGAACAATGGCTTGAGAGCCACTGGCAACACATTTATGACACTGGCAAAAATGCCCGGGACCAGAACTGCACCATCCACTTCCTCTGGGTCCAGGGGTCTGTTTGTATAAGTGGGAGAGTTCTAAACCATGACTAGAGTGAACCAAATGAAGAATGCCATGGTTTGTCTTCACTGGGATGAGTAGTGGTGCTGTCTGGAGGAACCAAAGGAGACCTGTGGGAGGTGGGTAATCCTCAGCCCCTACAAAGCTTACTGGTTAAATTCAACTTCAATGGAAACAGTGTGGCATCTCTGCAAACAGCCTCAGTCCCAGGATGCAGTAATACCCACCTTCCCTTGAGTCCATCCTGTATTGACTCTAAGAATACAACTAGCTATGCTTGATGGCCTATGTCAAAATAGAAAGAACACAATGGGGTGGGGGTGAGTTCCCCAATAGCAACTATGTCAGAAAAGATTTATTTATTTATTTACTTCATATACTTACTTATTTTTGGAGGGGGTCAGGATCTCACTAATTCTGGCTGTCCTGGAACTCACGATGTAGATCAGGCTGGCCTCGAACTCAGGGAGATCTGCCTGCTCTGCCTCCTGAGTATTGGAATGAAAAGGCTTGCACCACCACACCCAGCTTGGGTGAATATTTCTGATCACTCAGCCAGTTTTCTCCTCTGCACAAGGATGATCATGGAACCAATCTTAGCAGAAGCTGTTTGAGAATGTAAACCAGCACAGACAATATCAAAACAAGATAAGAGGGCAGAGAGACAACTCAGTGGTTAAGAGTATAGACTGCTTTTCCAAAGCACCCAAGTTCAGTTCCCAGTGTACCTACACCAGTGACTCATAACCAGCTGTTCCTCTAGTTCCAGGGATTCCAACATCTTAGAGCTCTGAAGGCACCTACATTTGAGTGCATGTAGACACACAGATACACATGCATACCTATAATTAGAAATGAAAATAGTTTTGAAAAAGAACTAATCAGAATATTAGCCACGATCATTAGAAACCCTTCAAGACACCTGAAAGCTCTCAACATTCATCTCTTGCTTCTCTTCTCAGTCACTGTTCTCTAGTCTCTGTTTTCATAGCAGTTCAAACATAGGATTGTGTTAGCTTTCCATCGCGATCACAAAATAACCGAACTTACTTACAGCAAAACCCCAGAGGCTTGTCTTTAGACACAGGATTGCATACACTGTACCCTAGAGTGGGGAAGTAAAAGAGTTTGGAAAGATGGGGTTGAACTAGGAATTGGAAAGAGAATGAGAGGTAAGCCAGATCAAGTCTAACAAGATCCATGAGCAAGAAAGAAGAGTATGTGAGAAACTGAAAGCTGGTCACTGCAGGAGGCGCCCCGCCTTGTAAAATGAGGCCCTGTGAGCCAGGAGAGTCTGTGGAACCTCACTGGCCTAATGTCTCCCTCCTCCATGCAGTGAAGCTTCTTGCAGGCTGTCTGTGACTAAGAAAGGGGCAAAGCAGAAATGGGCTGCATTTGGAAGACACTACCAGAAGTACAGGTAGGGTTCATGGTGCTCTGCTAGAAGGCTGTCTGTGTAAGTGGGGAGGGTGGGAAGATCCGACAGGAAGCACAAAGGACATGAGACAGGTGTTCAAAGAAAAAGAAAACAGGTAGTCTTGTTACCTGCAGAGAGGAGAGACGGTTTTCTCTAAGGGTGTATCCCCCAATAAGCTGACCAGTGGAAGACCACATACCCAAGAGTATTTCTATTTGGGCAACACAAATTGGTCTTGAAGGGTTTAAAAGTAGAAAGACATAAATTCGGATGGGTAAGGAAAGCAGTGGGGGAGGGTTGAATATGATCAAAACACATAGGAAACTGAAAACTCAAAGCACCGGTGTAGGGAGGCTCACAACATCCTGTAACTCCAGCTCCAGGGGATCCAGCACCCTCTTCTGGCCTGTGTCAGCACCTACACACACGTGCACATACAGGTACATACAAATACCTATTTTTTTTTTTAATCAAGTTTCCTCTCAAGACAGCACCTATCTCGAGCAGAGATGCTGGGGGAAACCTCAGGGCCTGGTGGCCCTGCCAAGTTGTATTCAGTTGCGGTCTTAAGTGGCAATGGTAGATTGTCCCTTTTTATGTGGAGAAACGTGTTGAGATGAAAATTCTTGCTGCCTTTGGGCCAAGGGCAGGGCTAGAGAGGCCCTCCTTCCAGCTTTCTGAAGGCCACGTGGCCTCTGACCTGGAGATGCAGTGCGGTAGGATGCTGGGAAAGCTTAAGAGAACTCTCATTAGGCAGAGGTTTAGAATGAGCTTCTGAAAAGCAGATTCCAGCCAACGGCGTTAATTGCTGGACCTAACGAGTGGAAAGGCCACTCCAAGCCTCTGGGCAGTCCGGCTGTGTGCCTGCCTCAGTATGCCAGGGCTACTCCTGCAACAGCCTGCTCTGCTGTGACTGCGCAGCTGTTGGGTTGGACTGGCCAGGCTTGAGAGGAACCGAGACGGTGAACTCTCCCTAGACAAACCTCCACTGCACTTGGAAGCGCTAGTTCAAGAGGGCAGTAAGCAGACAGAGCCCATTAGTCTGAGACTTAAGTATCTGAGAGGACTACCGGGGTAGCCCAACTGGAACAGACTACAGCTGCAACCATGAGCTTTGCGACCAAAGGAAACTACAGCCTCTGGCTGTAGAGGTGGCTGAGGATTTAGTCTCCCTTTATTTACCTGCTTCGGGAAAGCCAGATTCTGAAATTCTGCTGTCTTGAGGCCTGACTGAGCCACCACGTGACTTCAGGGCATAGAGCGCCACAGCTCCCCCAACACCCGCCCCCCGCCCCCACCTCGCACCCCGCCAGTCTCCTTTCTTTCTAGTCTCTCCTCCCTCCCACAGCAGAGTACTCAAAGCAGACATAGCCCTACAGCTTGTGTGGCCTGCAAGTGAAGACTGTGATAGCTCTTAAGAGAAATTGGATCAAAACCCAGAATTTTTTTTTTTCCCAAAGAGCCAGACGGGCAGGCTTGGGGTTGGGGTGGGGCGGAGGAATCCGCTTGACTGAAAACACTTGGGCTGGCATATTTGTGTCACCCAGAAGATGTTTCTCAGCGGAACTTGCCAGTCCCTTAAATACCACAAAGGCAGAGGAGCCACCGGGCCTCAGGAACCTTTGAGTGGAGACTTTTTTCTTTTTTCTCCTGGAAAAATAAGTGACCGAAAAAGGGAGATTATCACCCTGACGTCTTTCCAAACTGGGCCTTGGGAACATAAACCTGTGCCTCAACACCGGAGGGCTCGGCAAGGACCGCTCTATCTCTGCTTCCCTGTGTTGGTAGCTGTGTTCCTGGCGGCAGCTGTAGGCCCGCAAGATCTCAGTTCGTGAGAGAGATCTCAGTCGCCAAAAGGACCAACGGGTGCTTAAAGTTGGTACGGGAGGGGACCCGGCAGAGTCCAATTGGGTGGCCCAGGACTAAGGCTGGCGTGACCCCTGAGTTGCAGCTGTTGCAGTGCCTGACAACTCCGGAGGACGCTTTTCAGTCTTCTGCACCAGCGAGACGTCTCAAGTGGGAAAATGAGCCAAGGGGTGGCGGTGGCGGCTTTGGGGCGGTAGTCTGGTTGCAAAGGGAGGCTGGAGTTCGCGTCCAAGCTCTTTCAACTTGGATGGGATGTTGCCGGGGGAGGATTAAAAGAGCTCTCTGAGATCCTCGAGTCCTGAGCGCCCCGGCCATCTGGGTGAGTGGGGAGTGGCGGTTAGATCGGAGCCGGGGACGCCCGCTGCACTCGCAGACCCCTGGTTCCCCAGGTCCCCTTGGCCACCGGCCTGACCGCCTGGGCCGCCTCTCCTCACTCCTGCCCGCCCGCCAGGATGAAACCCGAGCTCGGGAGGGCGGAGCGCGCGGCGGCGGAGCGCGGGGCCGCCGCGACATTGGCGGGGAAGCGGATGATGGATGGCGAGGGCGGGGCCGGGCGGCGGGGTGGGGGGACACGGAGCGCCCGTGGCGGAGGTGGACCGGGCCTCCCGGCTCGCTGCTCCCGCCGGCGGAGCGAGGCTGCCTCTTCTCCGCAGCGTGATTGATTTTTTTTTCCCCCTCCTTTTCTTCTAAACTTCTTCCAGGGAGAGGCTAGTGGTAACAGGCCGAGCTGGATGGATGGGTATGGGGAGAGGGGCAGGACGTTCAGCCCTGGGATTGTGGCCGACCCTCGCCTTCCTTCTCTGCAGCTTCCCCGCAGGTAAGGCACAGCTCCCTGGTGGGGACAGCCCGACCGGGCCCACCCCCGGGCCTCCCTGAGCGGGTTGGGGCCCCGGTTCACCAGCCCCCTGGGAGCCTAGATTTCCTTTTCCACGAGTCTTTGTCCCGTGCCCTGCGGAGGGAGTGATGGGTGTCAGTGGAGACCTGGAGGTGAGGGAAACCCTGCCCGAGCTCCGGAGCCGGTTGGAATAATCTGCAGAACCCGGGATGCCTCTCTGCCTTCCCCTCTCCTTACGAAAAATCGGGGGCCCTGGACTCCTCCAAAGGAGCCTCGGACTCGGCACCAGGGCCGCTTTCTCCAGCTCCTCGCCCACCAGTTTGCAAAACCTGTTGGTAGCCCAGGGGTGGAGCTGGGGGCGCTTGGGAGGTCCCAGACCGACCGCCCCGTCCCGCCCCCACGCTGGCCCACGCGGGGAAGCCCACGGACACAGGCTCAGACGCGCTAATTCCTGTTTGATAACATTCTGCGTCGCCCCCCTGTTTGTTTTTATTGTGCCAGAAAGCGAGAGAATTTCAGAATTAAAGCTGAAAAAGCCCATCTGTTTCCAATGAATCCCCCATAGTTTTTCACAATGTTTTTGGCAGATCACTGCTTTCAAATTCCTCCGAGCCCGGACCTCTTGTTTTTGTTGGGGGAAGGGAGACCAACTCCACAGAGAAGCGTTTGTTCCTTCCCAAACGCTCCGGTTTCTTTACTTTTTTTCCCCCTTTGGGGGGGGGGGAGGGGAAATGAACGAAGCTTAAATCCCCGGTCTGTTTTCTTTTATAATGTTTCGTAAAACTTTTATTTCATTTTTATTTCGTGCTGCTCAAGAGTCAGAAAGGGCCAGTTAAACGCTTTCCACCCGTTTCTCTCTTTCTAAAATACAAATAAACAGTGTCACGACCAAGTGGTCCTCCGTGTAAGGCGGACCGTTTCCATTGTGCTGTGGGGTTCAGAAATGTCTTTGAGCAAAGAATTCCAGCCTGTCTCGAAGCGCGGCCAGATGTGATTCTGCTGCCTCTGCACAGCTGAGATTTGCAAGAAAGGACTTGAGTTAGAACTGGGATTGAGTTGTTTTGATTTCCTCTTCAGCCAACTGGGTTTCAAGGAACTGACGGTGCAGGGCAGTCGGTCCAGGCTAGGCCTGGCTGCAAGTTGGCGTTTCCAGGAGCACACTTACATAGACGACAGGCACTATTGGGTAGGGGTCAGTTTAGCCTCTTGTTTCAGCAGAGCTGCAGGGCCCCGGAGTGCCTCCTTAGCCAGAGCGGCTCAGCTGTCGCAGCAATTGCCAGACCCAGGAACATCCTAGACTTTCAAAACCATTTTCTGAAGAAATTCCTGCCCGGGACCAGGAGCGGTTAGGGTTGTCAGTGTGTCCCAAGAGCCCTCATTCCACGTATAACCTGGAAATATTAGACCCCCACCCCCACCCCACAGTGGTCCCAGCACGGGGAGTAATCTCCCTCCCCCAACTCTCCAGCTTTTGAGACCCAAGTTTCTACATCCCAATTAGTGGTTCTCAGCCTTCCTAATGTTGTGATTCTTTAATACAGCTCCTCATGTTGTGAACCCCCAACCATAAGATTATTTCCGTTGCTGCTTCATAACTGTAATTTTGCTACTGTTATGAATTGTAATGTAAACACCTGTGTTTCCCGAAAGGGTCCGTGACTACAGGTTGAGAACCACTGATCTAAATGTCCAATTTGAAAGACTGATTTTTATTCCTTCTCCATAACTGAGACAATAAAGTAAAAAAAAAAAATCAGAAAGTAAAACAATGTCAGAGAAGTGGCAGCTTGCAATTGTGCTCATCTTGGTTTGTTGGGATAAAGATCCAGCCCATTGGAAGTTTTATCAGATGGGTTGATAAATGGCTTTTGTCCCTTGGCTGCAGTGGGGGATGTGATCTCAGCGCTGAGCTGAAATTGAGAAGGGGGGCTCCCAGGGCTCGCTCTTAAAACAACACCTTCCTGGTCTTAAAGCTGTAGCACTTGTTAACCCCTGGGGCTGGGAGGAGAAGGAAGGAAAGCGCCGCTGGGGCTGGGTGGGAGCTCTGAGGTTTCCCCTTCATTCCTTTGTCTTAAAAACTTGTCTTAATTTTAAAACATCAGCTGCGTAGTCTGAGGCCCGCTGGTGGGTTATATAATTCACAACTCAAATTCCGCCACTTTCGAGTCCAAGAAGCCCATTTCTTTTTGGCTTCAAGGCTGGTAACTAAATCCTGGCAGATGGAGCCGATAGCCGGGTTGTGTCATGCCAACTGGCTACGGTTTCTCCTCCGTTGGAGGCCTTTGACAGTTGCATCTAGTCAAAACTGCCCACCTTTGTGAAAACTGAGCTGCTGGTCAACAATGACCAAGTAAACCGAGGGCTTCAGGAATGTAGATGCTCATGAAACCTGCCTCAAAAAGACAGCTCCCTACGTAGGAGAGAGCTAGGTGTGTCATTTCCATAGCAGAGGTGGACTGTCACGCTCCCTGACAGGCCGGACCTGCAAACAGGATGCCCCAGAATGAAGTTCAGAAAGTCTGTAGTTCTGGTAGACAGTGAGCGGACATTTAGGGACAAAAAGAAAGCCATGGCCTCACCCACCAAAAACAGGTGGAAACTGGCCGAGCAGCACTGTGAAAGCATAGGTTTGTTCAGAGCTCGTCTACTTGAATGGCTGCCAGCAGAAAGCAGGGGTGCAAATTAAATCGGACATAGTTATGTGGGGAAAGATGCCTTCGCTCTGCCAGACTAAGAGGGTTTGTGTGGTTTTGAGTGTTTATGTGTACCCAACATGTACAGCTGATTCCCCAAGCTTCTGCCTCAGCGACAACCTTCAAATGGAGGGGTAAATACTGTTCTGGAATAGAAGGATGGGGCGGAGTGGTCGCATCTACCCAGGATGATGGGCAGAGGGGGAGGTGGGAGAAAAAACTTCTTAAAAGACTGTCTTCCGCAAATGGTACCCACGTGAGGCCACTGTGCTTATTCAAGCAGGCTTCTGAGAGAAAGCCGTCCTTGGCTTAGTGTGACGGGTTTCCTGCAGCTGTGCTATAGCAGAGGTCTCAAGAGTATGGGCCACAGACCAGCAAGGGCCACCTCCCCTAGGAGCCCTGAAGGGGGCGCTGATGTATGCGTTATTCGAAGGGCTGGGTCCTTTTTTTGCTGCTGTTGTTGTTGTTTTGTTGGTTGGTTGGGTTGTTTGTTTTTGGAGACAGGGTTTCTCTGTGTAGCCTTGACCGTCCTGGACTCGCTTTGTAGACCAGGCTGTCTTCAAACTCAGAGAGATCCTCCTGCCTCTGCCTAGCCTTGAAGGGCTAGTTCTAAGGAGGGCTGCAACGCGGCCTCTCTTCCTTGCTTCTTTCCCTAATAGTTTTTTGAATTTTAAAATCTTTATTTATGTGTGTGCACATGCATCTGTGTGTCTGCATGTGCACCCCATGTATGTAGTGCCCACAGAGGCCAGAAGAGAAGATAGGAGCCCCTGGAACAGGAGTATTTGTTTTTGTGAACTGCCCTGTGTAGGTGCTGGGAGCTGAACCCTGGTCCTCTGGAAGAACAGCAAGTGCTCTTTAAGTGCCCTGTGAGTGCCTGGGCCCCTCCTGTTTGCTTTTGAACTGTACTTCTTGTAGAGTGTTAGACTTCAAGTAGGGAAACCGAGGCTTAGAGAAACTAAGGGTCTCTAAAGATGAAAATGTTTCTATCAGAGCCGCTGTTTAAGAGTGGGTAACTAAGTAACCCACTTCTCATCTGTAGTTGTTCTGTCTCTGAATTGGACTTTGTATCCCAAAAGGAGGATGTATTAGCCCATCTCTGTTGCTGTAACAAGGTATCATAGATTTTGAGGGTTACAAACAACAGAAATTTGTCGATTATAGCTGCGGAGGCCAAAAAAATCAGAGATAAGGAACCAGCCACTGTGATTTCTGGTGAGGCAACCTTTCTAATCCATGTGTCCTGTGCCTTGTTATCAGGTCTCCGCAAGACAGAAGAGATGGGAAGCTGACTCTCTGGGGTTCTTTCCATAAGGGGACTTTCATGAGGATGAAAGATATAGATATAAACCCTTCCTAAAGTCCTGAATCCTATTCATAATACCATCAGTTTGAGGATTGGGTTTTAGCATGTGAGTTGGAGGCTGGGGAGCCTAGAGAAGGGGGAAGAAAACGCTGTTCAGTTAAGAGAGGCAAGTAAGTGACAGGGGCAGACCTTTGCCTTCTTGGGAGAGAACAGATATTAAATCCTAGAGCTTCCATGGCCCCTTAGGCTCCGAGGGTGCCCTGGAGAGAAAGGGAACATTTCTCTGGTTTTCTGGTAGAAGAAGAGCCTCTGAAAGGTTGGGGGGAATTGCTAGTAGTCACTCTGGTGCCCAAAAGAGGGACCGCTGGAAAATGGAAGGGTAGGAGAGGTAATTCAAGGTCACGAATAAGGCTTGAGTTAGTGAAGAGACTAGGCTCCTGCAGAGGCAAATGAGTGAGAGTGAGGACCTGTTTATATGTCGGAGGGACTGCAGTTCCCTCTAAAGAGCCCATCTTTTGTGGACTATGCAAGGCCTGCTCTCCAGATTCAGGTTTGAATTGAGTACCAGTTTGGTGCCACTGGCCTGAAATGCATCCTGAAGGCCTTGTTTCCTCAAGTGGCCCACTCATGTCAAGACTTTCCTAGTTTTAAAATTGAAAGTCAAGACTCTCCAAATGTCTCCTGGGTCCCAGGCACACCAGGATGTTGGCTCCGTAGTTGCTTTCCCTCCCTAGCTATGTCAAGGATGCCCACTGCTTGGGAACATGAAGTCTTTCCTGCAAAATGGTCTCCATGTAGTTCAGTCATCTAGGACTGGGAGTCCTTCCTCTGCCTTTTCCTGACCTTTTCTGTGGTCACATTGGAACCCCAGGAGCTTCCTCAGTGTCCCACTGCAATGCCATGCCAGGTGGGCCACACTCGAATCTCACGGTCCATCTCTGATTTCTGTCCCAGACCTCATCTCCAAAGGATCCAGCACATCCCAGCCCCCTCCCTCCATACATCCTCCATGGGATGCTCTGTGCTTTGTCTTGCACCACCCAGTTCCGAGTTGAACACATACACGCACCATGCCCATGTGATCAAAGCCCAAATTCAGTGCCATCTACTGTGGTCCACGAAGACTTTTGGTTCCCAAGGCACATGTCACCTTAGCCTCACGGGGCTGAGCATCCCCTGGTTGTGTGAACTCACAGGTCTTGGATTTCTGGTTTCTCATTCTCCAATTCTGTATGTTAAGGGTGGGAGCCTATTTTCTGCCCTTCTCCTGCTCTCCTTCCCCATCCCTTCAAGCATATCCAGTGTAGTCCTGCAGCTACAAAGCCCTTCGTTTGTTTTGTTGTTGTTGTTGTTTTCGTTTTAAACTCTTGATTCTGGCTTTTGTTCAAAGGACAAAGACCCACAGGGCTTTCTCCCCAAACACCCTACACCTTCCCCGAATATTGTTTCTGATTATAAAAGCGGTAGATATTTAAAAAGCCAAAGGCCAAAGGAGAAACCCCTCCCCCACAAAAATCTGTCCTCTTACAGACAACTCCTAATAGCATTCAACAGCATCCTTCAAAACATAATACCTTCATATTTTTCTCTGCCAGGTATGGTTGCTTGGAGGAGGTAAATAATTTTAAGAGTTCTTCTGTGGTTTGCATGGCCACGGAGTACCCGGAGTTCCCAATAGCTGGGTTAATTAAAAGAAATCCTCAGGAACCATCATGCTTGATGAGGAGGCAGGCAGTGCAGGAGAGGACAGTCTACATGGCATTAACACAGTCGACAAGCAGAGCCCAATAGCAGATGCCAGACTCCTGCCCTTTCCAGATTTTGGGTAAACACAGTTGTTAAATTTGCTGTGTGGCCTCTTCAGCTCTGCTGTTCAGCATGTGAGGCTTAAGTTTGGTGGCGGGGCGGGTAGTCAAGAAAGAACTATGAGACTGTGACACTGGGCAGCAGAATGAAGGGGGACCTCCCAGTTCCCACAGGTACAGTGCCTTCTCAGCCTCAAAGCCCTTCCTGCCCTGTGTCATCCTCTAACTTTGTGTTCCGAAGAGGAAGACGGCACTGTCACAGGTCGGAAAGACTGGCTGGCAGGAGTTCACTAATGAATGTACTCACTGTGTGCCCTCTTCCGCTCAAGTGCTGGGACACCTAGACACCTCCTATAGGGCTGTCTTATAAGCCCATCCCATGCCTAAAGGAGTTCAGGGTTGGGCCTGCCAGCCTGGCATGGGCCCTTCCAGCACCTGCAGATGGCACAGAGGGAGAGAATGTGCCTCAACCGTAGGTGTTTGTTTTTCTTTTCCTTCTTGCTTTTCTTCTCCTTAACCATGTTTTGACCTGCAGCTGAGCAGAAAAGCCCAGCATTGCTGGAGGCAGAGTCAGGACATAAAGCTGTCACCTCAGGTGTGAGCCCCAAGTCAGAAACAGGGGTCATGCTTCCAAACACCTAGTCTCTCACCTGCTGCTTCATTATCCTGGGAAAACCTTTATTACCTCCCTTGGCACTGACCTTCTGGTGCCCAGGGCTGTTTTATTTCTCCCCAAAGCAGGATGTTCCTAGTCCCTTTGCTTGACCCTTACAGGCCCCTGTTACCCAGGCATGCTCTCAGCCTTGCCTGTGGCCTCCCACTACAGGGAGAAGTCATAGCTTTCACACCACCCTGCTTGCCCAGGAGCTGTTTCCACACGGCTCCCGTGGGAGCGGGGGGGGGGGGCGGGGGGGAGTGGCCTGTTTGGAAAGCTGAGGTGCGCCCTTGTCCTTGGCACTCATCAAGGGTGCTTGCAGCAGCTTGGCATGTGTGGAGGCTGAGGCAGGGCAGCCTTGGCTGGGTGTGCCGGAGGGGGCTGTACCGCCCTGCCCCAACTCTGGGAGAGGCACTCCGCCAGCTCTGCCCACGCTAGCTAGGCAGTGAGTTCACCCTGCAGGACCCAGCTCCCCAACATTTCTGCCTTCTCTTCCTAGGTCACCTCGGGTTTTTCCTCCAGCTCCCTTGTACCCCCAGCTTTGTCCCGCACACCAGATTCTGAAGAAATCGTGAAGCTAATGAGTGAGAGACACATTGTGGTGGAGTGAGAGTTCTGGGGCCCTTAGGCTGCCTGTGCCAAAAATGTCACACAGGAGCAGTGACCCCTTCTGGCTGCAGTGATAGGCTAAGTGATAGGTTGTGCAGCACCTGGCAAAAAATCCAGTCTGTTGGGTGTGTCCCTCTCGGTATCTGGGGCCAAACACCTGGGTGTTCACGCCAGGGTGATTGAGTGAAATTCCTGCAGGAGTGACGCCAACCGGGAGCCTCAGGCTTTCGTTCTTGTCCCATACACCTCTCCCCCTCCAACACACACACACACACACACACACACACACACACACGCTCACTCCACCCCACCCCGTACTCCTAGATTCATTTCCAGGGGACTAGAATCAGCAGGAAACCCAGGCACCTTTTGAGGCGCTCAGTCAGAGGGAACAATTGCCCCCTACTCAGAGCCCCTTTCCCACTTGCTTCAGGATGGTGAGGATGGAGTTTCCAGAGGTCTGTGTAGTAAGCCCGTGAGAAAAGGAACATGGAGACTTCAAGTTTCATGGTTGGCGTCTCCTGTGGGCTGGTGGACTTCTTATGATGGCTTCCCCTCCTTTCCTCCACCCACCTGTGTCCTAATTGAAGCTCCTGCCTCTTAAGTTACACTGCTTACTAAAATCGTGTGCTGATGCTGCCTCAGGAGCTCACTGGCTAGAATCGTCAGGCCGGCAAGTGCCTTTGTAAACCTGCCAGGAAAGGAAACTACCCTCCCTCAGGCATTTCTACCGAGGGAGCTAAGCTTGGGGAGTCCTAAGCTTGGTGGACTCCAGAAGACGGGGAGGCACCTCCAAGGTGCACGGTAGGGTGCAGCCTCCGCCTCAGATGCTAGAGTGACGAAGGAGCTGAAGAAGCCTGCTTTGTACCTCTGAGCCGCACACAGGCAAAGATGCCAGGGGCTGGAGGAGAAGGGCTTTGGTGGGAAGAACTGCCTTAGGACTCTGGGAAAGCTTTTTTTCTACCTTCCGCCTTCCCCTTTTTCATCTAGTGCCCCCTGGTGGCAGAATCTAGCAAGATGGCAGACAGTGAGTGGGGTTTAAAGGATTCTTCAGGTTCCACCAGCAAAGGACAGCGATTTGAAGTTGGGTGACGTTTGCTTGATGCCTGCTCACCACCCTCAGACTGGCCACTCTGCCTCTTGACAATCTCCAGGGAAATGCTGCTTCCCTGATACAGGCATGTCTCCATCCAAACTCAATGAAACATTACAGAATTTGGTAAGGCCAGCCCCACCTAAACACAGAGCGTGTTCTGAGAACAGCATTCGTCACAGGTCCCAGCACACAGCAGGATCCAGAACTCCCGAGCAAGTAAATCCGTTCATTTAGTCACTGTGCTAGCAGAGTTGAAAACATCTTGACCCTGGGGCTTTTGTATTCTAAGCGATCCTTAGCTCTTTAAGAGAAGGCAAAGCCGGCTCCCTCCCATGCTACTCAGCCCCTCCCCTAGGCCCCTGAAACCTGATCTAATCCCTTTGCACTCGGGTAATTTATTGGTCTATTGGGCTTTTCTTGGTGGCAAATTACATTGTCTTTATTCCTGGGTTCTGGCCCTGGAGCAACTCACCGCATTCCTAAGACTTCTTTCTCAGGCTTGATCCTTCACACCCGCTCTGGGCCCCAGCAAAATAAGTTTTATTGGGATGCTTTGTCATGCAAACAGGGTGGTAATAAACAGGCTATTATTCTGAAAGATTGGGCTTGATTAGCAGTTCAAAGGCAACAAATGGAGGTATATGGTGCATAGATATTTTTCACCACGCTGGTTAGTGTTCTGAGATATTTCCTTTGCCTTTCTTGCTTCCGAGAGACACTGGTTGCCATCCACAGAAAATAATGACGCCTGAACCGGAGCCCTATGGGCTCCCATCATGCTTCAATCCAAAAGGAAGGCACTGTAGAGCTCTGTCTCAAAAATGTGAATAGCTAGCTATGGGCAAATACATGCTTCCTGAACCCTGGACGCACAGAGGTCCCAGGTTTCCACCAGGTGTCAGGGTGAAGGGTGTGGGGTAGCATGATATCTAAAATCTCAATAGATGCTTTCAGTGTGGAGTGGGGGTGGGGGAGAGAGAACAACAATGAGAACATTAAAAAGAACAGCCTTTTGGGGACTTCTGATAGGGGACCCTGCAGCTTTTGCTTTTGATGCTGGGCCAGGCTGCCTCTAGGCCTCTGACCTCCAAGCGGCCTGTAGTTGGTGATTTAGTACAGTGGACATGGATGCAGGGATGTCTCTGTAGAGTAGAGGTCAGGGGCCTCTCAGCTTACTGCTTATGAAGACAGTCCAGCCTTGGCATCTTTGAGGTCCCTCCCCAAGGTCCTTTAGAGAGACAGCTGTATGTATATCACTTGAGGCTAACATCCCGGAGGGTCAGGTTACCATTTGAAGAAGTAGCAGAGGGCACTCACTGGACACACCCACTTCTGGCCCCAACTTATCACTGTCTGTGAGCTGTTACCTTGCTGAGCTCTAATGTCTCCATCCACAGTGGGAGGGTTCGGCCTTTCTCTGAAGCGCCAATGAGGATTCGCAAGGCTAGCTGTAGGGCAGCAGGGGTACCTCAAGAGGCAGAGACAGGTCATTTCTCAGCAGCAGCAGCCCCTCACAAGCCTCTCTGCGGGGAGGGCACAGAAGCAGTTCGTGCTGTGACAACATGGTCGTCTCGGATGGTGTCCCGAGAGGGACTTGTAGTGAATACATTTTGAAAAGCATGGAAACGCGGCTGAGGAGATGACTCAGTAGACAGTGCTCGCTCTGTGAGCCTGAGTTGCTGAGCTCCTATCCCAGTCGGGCACGGTGGGTAGCGCATGTCTGTAACCTCAGCTTGGGGAGGGCGGGAACAGGTAGATCCTGAAGCCTTGCTGGCTGGCCAGTCCAGCCAAAATGATAGGCTCCCGAGAGAAACCTTTGTGTCAAAAAATAAGGGAGTACCTGACATCAACTTCTATATTGCACACTCCAGAGAACACGTGCACACATACCAGTGAGGTGGGGGTGATACATGCATACCCCACAGAGAGAAAGAGGGAGAGACATAGAGGCAGTCCCAAGACCAGCACACGGCACGGCATGCAAGTCTGAGGCGCACTTGTGGTTTTGCAACCCAGGGCAGCTCCAACCCCAGAGGCCTCCCACTGGGAAAATGAAGATAAAAATTCCTGCCCCCAGGGTAAAGTAGTGAAGGCCCGAGATGAAAGCAGTTTGCGAACTGAGAGCTACAGTTACATCCTGCCTGTGTCAAAAAACTGTTGAAGGCCTCATGCACCTTTCTGCCTGCCTGCTGAGGGGAATAGCGTGTTCTGGAGCCACATGTGCACATCTGGCGCACGGTAAATCTTCAGGTTCATGTTCGCAGTTCTAAGGACAGTTAAGCCAAGTTGGCAGCACAGAATGCTCTTTCGTGGAGCCTCTTTCTTGAGTTCTTCGGGCTTTGCTTGGTCGGCACTGCTAGCCCCGCGCCATCTCCACTGCATGACTGTGGCTCAAGGAGGTCACGCAAGTGTGGGTCTGACCCAGGATACCTGCCCCAAACCCAAAATGCCCCCTAAGTTATGGTCTCCATTCCTGTGAGACTAACTAGGTGTTGCCAACGACCCAAATCTGTCACTTGCTGTTTGCTGACACTCAGTCTCCCTGGGTAGAGAAATTCTAACTGTCCCCATTTTTCGTTCTTGCACAGAACCCAAGCTTTCTTTATTCGCGCCCTAGCAGGGACAAAATAGACCTCACCAGTTCAGGACCCAGCCCTTCTGACTTCTCCATCCTCACACGAAGCATCTAGTGGGAGAGGCATTCGTGGGTGCCACGAAAACTTCTGGAAGGATACAAATGGGTGCCCTTAGTCGGGCTGGGGCATAGGTCACCCAGGCTGGAGGGGCAGGGGTCACTGGGCAGGGAGTCAAGAGCCACTTCATGATCAGTGCCCTGTGTTTCTGCAAAGCCACTGTGATCATGCCGTGCGTAGGTCCCATAACCTGGCACAGGTTCTTATGAAGTGATGAAAAAACAGATTCTGTGAAGCTAAATATGCTTAGACCTTTGATACCTGGCCAGATGACATCTTCCTTGACAGAGGCTGCTTATAAAGAAGGCCCAGGTAGGAAATGAAGGTGGGGTGAAGTTTTTAATCTCTGTATCAGTCAGTCAGCGCAGGCTGTGTAGCAGCACAGTCGTCATACACAATTCCATGCTTCTGGAAGTAGGGCCAACCAACACAGCCGTCTTCGGTTCCATGGCGGCCTCTTTCTGGCTTGCAGATTGCCGACTTTAGCCTCCTCTTTACCATCTTCTCAGAGTATGGAGAGAGGTAGCAAGCTCCGATGTTGTAAGGGCAATAATGGCATGATGGGACTTTATCTTCATAACCTGCTCTAGGCCTAGTCATGTCTCAAAGGCCACAGTCCAAATGCTATTATCTTGGGGATTGGGACTCATTTGCATGGAGAGGTGGAATTCAATCCATAGCAAACAAGCCTGGTGAAAAGGAGGTGGGAAATGAGGCAGAGGGCTAACCACATCAGTGCCTATGAAAAGTGTGGCCCTTAGACAGTTGGTCCCCCTGTGCTTGTCCAGATGAGTGTGAGCAGCGGTCAGTGGACTGAAGGAGCTGACCAATTGAGGTGATATGAGTTGGGGTGAGAAGGGGGATCCATAGAGCTCTGGAATGTCAGCCTCTGGGAGCAGGGAGGAGGAAGAAAGGGCTAAACCCCCAGTGGAAGGAGGGCTGAAGCATCAGGCTGTCGAGGACAGAGGGAAGCTGACCGCCATCCATACCCTTTCTATCTCCTACCACCACTAGCCTTAGAACATTGTGTCTCTCTTTTTGTTAGTCTGCAGACCCTGTGTATTGTATGACCCCTGAGTCTCAGACATGCTGTGAGCACATCTCTCCATCTGAAACTAGCCCTTAAGGCAAGTTCTTTGCAGATAAACTGAGTCAGAGTCAGGTCCTCAAAGCTACCCTCAGAAGGGAAATTGAGCCCAGTGTCTTCCATCACCACCACCACCACCACCCCTGGCCACTTCACTGTCACCCTCAGACCTCTGTTTGCTCTGCCCTGGGAAATTACGTGGAGTACGTTCCCCCCACGTGGCTGAGAATTGGAGTGAATGGGACAAAGATGTCAACTTCGGGTCCCTTAGCTTGCCCAGGAGTAGAAAGCAAATGGAAAACCTAGTGAAAGAGTGCCAGAGGCGTGGCCTCTGTTGCCAGCTGTCAGCCACAGATGTGCAGCCAGCCTGATTTGGAGAAGGCCGGTTCTTAAAGGAGCATGGCCCCTAGAAGGGACTGTGGTATGGGCAGTAGAGGTGAAATGAATCCAAGTGCAGTCTCCAGTCAGGACAGATTCCGTGTCTGTGGTGCTTTTCTCACATAACCCCTCTCTCTGATTCTGAGAGGGCAGGATGGCAAGCCAACACTCTGCTTCCGGGACTGGGGTAAGCAGAAGCCATCGGAACCGAGTTGAGGGGCAGGTGGCCACCTGTGTGCCTTCCCTGCCCACATACACCCGTTGCCTCACTTCACCTCCGTCTGAAGGGTCAATGGCCAGGATTCCTGTCTCCACACAGGCTGGGCTCTCTGGCTTGTGGAGTCAGGAGCACAGCTTATGGATGGGAGGCCATACAGTGGGGATCTTCATGTCCGCTATCCTACCACTGGCCGAGGCTGATTCACCGGTTCTGTTTTCTTCTGTTGTTTTTGGGGGTACAGGGTCTCACTGTGTCAGCCAGATTGTTTCAAAATTTGCAACCCTCCTGCTGTTGCCTCTCAAGTGCTAAGATTGTGAACGTAAATGTGCATGTGGCTCTAGTCTGATGCAAGTCAGGCTTCTTCAATTTACATAAAGCTATGAAAATGGCAAATCTTCTATTAAATGTTTTCTCAAATAAATACATAACTGAAGGAAAAACAAGTTCAACAGGTACCAACCATAAGGAACTTGTTAACCAACAGTATCTGAGGCACAGGTAGCCTGGGTCTGAGCCTCAGGATGGAGGCTGACTTCTCTATGCTCATGCCTTAGATACTGTTTCATTGCTGTGAAGGACCATGACTAAGGCCACTCTTACAGAAGAGAGCATTAGCTGAGGGCCTGCTTACAGTTTTAGAGGGGCTGAGCATCATGGCGGGAAGCAGAGAGGCATGACACTGGCGCCAAGTACCTTACATCCTGATCAGCAAGCAGCAGGCATAGAGAGAGAGACTGGACCTGCCACGGGCCTTTGAAACCCCAAAGCCCACCCCGGGTGAGACATCTCCAAGACCACACCCCCGAGCCTTCCCGAACAGTTTCACTCCCTGGTGACTAGGCATTCAAATATATGATCCCTATGGGGATCGCTCTCATTCAAACCATGGCAACTTAGGTGTGTGACCTGGCACAAACTGCCATTACAAACAGGGTGAAGCACCCCTATTCCCTGGGTAGGTCAGAGATCCACAGGTGATCAGCAGGCACATGGCCCAGACTAGGGTATCCCCAGGAGACCTTACTGGGATGAGTATCTTCCCATCAGCCAGCCTGTCCTTAATGAGGTTTTTTTTTTTCTTGTTTTGATGTGAAGCTTGATTTTATAAGGAAAACCGACTACAGAGAAACAAACTGAATTTTCCAAGGTTACAAGCCAAGTTATCGGTTGGTCCAGCCAACCAATGTGGAACAAGGCCCTTTTCCCTTCAGAGACCTCCCTTGTCAGCATTGGGCTGTGACCCTCAGTCTTCTGGCTGGACCCCAGCTCTTTTATCTTGCATACAAACATTTATCCTGCTACAGGGATGAGTGCTTGGCCACCGTAGGTCAGGTGGAAGAATCTAGAGGGCCAGGAAAGGACAGATTGCTCGTGTCCAGATGTACCTTACAGCCTTAGTTCTCAGCCATGGCCATCTCTAAGGTCGCAAGGTTTGTGAGTAACTTTGTATTTGCTGGGAAGATGGCTCGGTGACAAGCCTGAGAACATGAGTTCGATCCCCAGAACCCATCCAAGAAGCTCTACAGTCACACAGATTTACAATGCCAGTACACCACCAAGGAGAGCTGGGAAGTGAGTTGCAGGGAGGTCTGCCAAAATCTCATGAACCGGCCAGCCTGGAGTAGGAAGCATAGCAGGAGCAACCAGAAACCCTACTTCAACAACGCAGAATACAAGAACCAACTCCCCAAAGACATCCTCTGACTTCCATATGTAAACCATGGCAGGCACACACGCATACACGCTCATAAATGATAATAGCTGGAGCAGATTCAAGGTAACTCGGGCTAGTCAGCGAGAGGCAGGACCTCCAGAGAGAGAGTGAGGTCCAAGACCTGTGGCAGTTGGCATCCTCAGTGTCACAGGAAAGCCCACCCAAGGACACGCTGAAGTCAGTGTGATGTTATGCCATTGTTCTGCCCTGCTGCAGGGACTGGGGAATGCATTGATTGATAAGGTGTTCTCCATACTTAGAGCCTGCTGTGAGCAGGGCCCATTGGCCCCACAGCTGTGTTAGGTAAGTCGTTTAACACTCAAATTTACACCGCAGGTGTTTACTGTTATCCCTTATTTCAAATGAGTATAAAGAAGTGGAAAGTTGCAAGGTTTCACAGTTGCAGAAACTCTGCTCATCTAAACCATAGAGTTTAAATACCTATCTAATTAATGTTGCTTTTTTTCCCCCTAAAATCCCTGGAGGTAGTCTCCAGATAGAAGTATAAATATCTTCTTTGTTTGCTTGGTTTTGTTTCTTATGTGTTGCCTTTTTTCTGCCCAAGGATGGTTGGTCAACGATCACCATCCCACTAAATGCGCATGCTGTCCCTTTCCTGCAATCTGGTCCATGTATGTGTCTGGCCCCTCGCCACCATAGCAGGCTACACAGAAGAATCTGGAAGGCTAGACAGGGCAAGTTACTCCACAGTTCACCTACCAGTGAACATGTATTATAGATGGCTCCATTTGAGGGGAGGTCTACAGAAGAGGGTCCCAACATGATGGCATGTCTGTTTTTCTCCATAGCCGTCTCCCCCTGCAAGATCCTCAAGTGCAACTCTGAGTTCTGGAGTGCCACGTCAGGCAGCCACGCCCCTGCCTCTGACGACGTGCCAGAGTTCTGTGCGGCCCTGCGCACCTACGCCCTGTGTACGAGGCGGACAGCCCGAACCTGCCGGGGCGACCTGGCTTACCACTCGGCTGTCCATGGCATAGAGGACCTCATGAGCCAGCACAACTGTTCCAAGGATGGCCCCACCTCACAGCCACGCCTGCGCACACTCCCGCCAGCTGGGGACAGCCAGGAGCGCTCGGATAGCCCGGAGATCTGCCACTATGAGAAGAGTTTCCACAAGCACTCAGCTGCCCCCAACTACACTCACTGCGGCCTCTTTGGGGACCCGCACCTCAGGACTTTCACAGACCACTTCCAGACATGCAAGGTGCAAGGCGCCTGGCCTCTCATTGACAATAATTACCTGAACGTGCAAGTCACAAACACGCCTGTACTGCCTGGCTCTGCCGCCACGGCCACCAGCAAGGTAGGGGGTGTGCGGAGGCTGGGTGGTTCAGGATCTGCTGTCACCAGGGTCAGTAAAGAGGCGAGTGGTTTACAAAGGGATGCTCTGGAGACTCCTTGTCAGGAGATAAACCAATGCGCAGCTATGTCTGTATTTTCCCCTAGTGTGGGATTTCTCAGGCTTACAGGCATTGCTCATGAGAGAGTCTGTTGTCGAAAACCAGCATACAAAATAGATGGGTTTGTTTACTTGATTTTTTTCTCTAAGTATTTCGCACACGAGTACTGTGTGAAATACTTTACACCATTTCTACCCCTTCCTCTCCCCACGTCAACTCCTGTGTCTCTTTCCTACTACCTCTCAGTTTATTGGCCTCTTGGTTAATTGTTGTGACATGTATATGTATGTTTTAGGTTATGCGATACACATCCTCAGCCTGCTGAGGCCCTTTAGTGTTGCTTGTACATAGAGTCAGTCGGTCAATAGCTGCTGAGAGATGGGGAATCGAAATGAAACCCCTGATAGGTTTTCCATTCCCAGATGGTCAGCCCTAAGCACATACTTTTAATTAGGCAAAATTGAACAAGACCATCCTCGAATGGCACAGATATGAAATGATATCTGTGAGTGGTCTGGGTACAGTAAGGGTAAGTGTTCGGGAAACTTAGCTTCCAGTGTGTGTGCTTAAGTTTGTACAAACGTGCAGCACAGGCTAAGATGTGAAGTGAATTTTCTACTAGCCTTGTAGTTCTGAAAACAGAAGGTCAGAGGATGCTGGGAAATGGCTGGGTCAGTAAGTGCTTGCCACACAAGTGTGAGGCCCGAGCTTAGCTCACCAGCACCCACATGGAAAGCCACGCTGCAATCCCAGCCTTGGGAAGGCAGAGACAGAAAGCCCTTGGGGCTCGCTGGCCATCCGGTCTAGCTGAATTGGTGAGCTAAAGGTTCAACAAAGAGACCCCGACTCAAAAAAAAAAAAAGAAAGCAGAGAATTGAGGAAGACACCTCTGTTGACCTCTGACCGCCACATGTCCACAGACCTAGGTATACTTCACATACAAACACACAGGTAATAATACGAAGTTCAGAAATACTCCCCAAACACTCATTCTCAAGCCTCTGGAATAGTCTTATCCCCGGACTCTGTGTCTTGGTAGAAGCATATTAAAACCCAATCAAAGGAGTCTGTGGACTGCAGTCCTCTCTCTGGACCAGTGGCCTTGCCCCCTCTGTGGCTGCATTTATAAAGGCCGCAGTTCTAGGAGGCGGCAGTGCTGTTCTCTGCACCCCCGCTCCAGGATATGTACACCTCTCCTGCCTGGTTTGAACCACTGTGTCCCTGGGATGGATGTGGGTTATTTTTTAAGGCCCTCGTGGGGTCTGGGGATGTAATTCTGTTGTCAGATGGCTTTCCTGGTCCCCTGCACCACATAAAACTGGATGTGGTGGCTCATCCCTGGAATCCCAGGGCTTAGGAAATGGGACAGAAGGATCATTAGTTCAAGGTTATCCTTGCCTATATAATGACTGTGAAAGCCTGGACTATGTGAGACCTTGTCTCAAAATAATAAACAAACTAATTATTCAACAGTTTTAATGTTGGTTCAGAGGCCCCGGCTGTGGGATGGGATAAGTGAACAGCGGAAGCTGCTGGATAAAGAGCCTCTGTGTCTCCTTGGCTTATCTGGACACTGAGAGGCAGAGAACACCTGAAATGGGGAAAGATAGAATGGAGTATGGCTGGGCTTAACAGAGTTCCTTAGAGGCCATCCAGAAGCCCTCACTCCTCCTTGGGACCAGTCCTGTCTGCCTAGTGTAGCTCCTTTGGACCAAACAGGAGATTCCCTATCCAAAATGTAGTTGGTGGGAAACACTAAGCTAGGATTTGACCTCAGCCAGGACAGCTCCTGAGCCTGGCATGTTCTCCGTTGCCACAGAGTCAGCTGAGGGCCATTCATTCTCTCATCCAAGGAGGGCTCGGTGTCTGGGTGGCAGGTTTCAGGTTCGGCTCGCTGGCCAGTACCAGAGACAGCTAACAGGCACAGCCCCATTCCCCAGGCAAGGGGATACTCCTGCCTGCCCTACATCTCTCTCCTGCTCCTGCCAGGAAAGGGACAGGTCTCCAGTGACGTCAGACTGAGGTAAGGTATCGAGGTGAGGGGGCAGGGCTGTCAGGCAGTGGGGACACGGCTGCCCTCCTCAGTGCCTAGCCTCTGTGTGCTGCCCTTTCACCAGAACGCCCCAGGGTTTCCAGGCTGGCGAGGAGACAGTGGGCCTGTTTCCCCCGGAGGAATGTGTTGGGAGACCACATGTTCGGCCGCGCCAGGCTGGCCCACAAGGCTGTTTCTGTTCCCTCTCTCCCTGCCACACCCTAGAAAGAGGACAGTGAGGTGACTTGGCAGCCAGAAAAATGCTCCATCGCTGCCACTTCCTTCTTCTTCTCCGGTGGCCCTGACCTACCAAAGGAGCTCTCTTTTTGAGCTCTCCGCCTGGGCAGGAAACAAATGGGTCTTCACCATGGTTGCTCCACCAGGTTCATTGTACCAGGTCATAATGCCTAACAGGGAACAGATCTGTGGCCAGGGCGCTCTCCTCCCCCTTCTACTCCCCATCCTAGCCCTCAGAAGACTCAGGGTATGGCAGGCAAAGATCCAAACACCTTTCCTGCAGCTTTCAGCTGCTCACCACCCTCCTTTCCCAGAGCCAAGATAAATGAATACTGTGAGCCTGAGGCAGTGGTTTCTAAATGCAGCAACAAACACAGCTCTGGAAGGGACCCAGCCTCCCTGCCCCATGCTGTGGCCTCCTGAGGACTGGCCTCTGGGCATACAGGGAGAGCTGAGGAGACAGAAGGGATGGGGACCCCAAGTGGCTGCTGCTCTTCTTGAGCTAGGAAGGTGTGATCACCAAATGTGACAGCAGAACGTAAACACGGAGCTGTGCGTGATCAGGGAGGCCTGGACCTATGCCACCTTGGGCACACTTAGACAGGGTGCCTGAGGTGACATGCCTGGCCTTAAAACACCTGGACAGCTGAGGTACACCTAGACCCCAGGTCTCAGCACGTAATGCCATCCACAAACCAAGTGGGCTAATTGTTCTTTTCTTTCTGTGCCACATTCCCTCCCTCCACCTACCTTTCAGGTGTCCACTCTAATTCAGGATCAATGCAGGGCTCTGGGTGCCCAAGAACTGCCTGAACAAGAATGGGAGGCCTGCCCTTCTCAGGCCAACATGGAGGTTTCCCGAATGGTGTGGGGTTGTGTGGCAGAGTTTGACCAGGCCAGCCCTTCCTTTCCTCTGTGACCCAGACCTTTGATCTCAGCAGGCAGAAGATTCTCAGACCCCATCAGCCTGGCTCTGCTAGAGACCAGACAGTGACAGTGTTGGCATCTGTAGCCAAGCCAAACTCCAAAACTCAGATCAGACTGGGAGCCTTGTGGTCCCTGGGTGAGCTACCTCAGTGGCCAATTTCCAGTGCCTTGGCATACTGCCGTTCTTAGAGCCTCTCGCTCCCTGAGTGTATCTGTGCTCTCTGACTCAGCAACATGGACTCTCCCTTCATGCCAGCCTCTTAGTGCCATGCTCTGCCCTCCCTGCCGGCAGCTCCTGGCTCATTCAGAAAGAGCACAACACAGGGTGCTCAGACAATGGGATGCTTTGGCCCTGCTCAGGGAACTCATAGGGTCTGCCACTGAGCTGGCCTCTGATGACCTGGGAGTTCCCAGTGAAGGAATGAGGAAGCATAGTGCCCCCAGAGAAACCAGGGATGTAAGAGACTTTCACCCCCAAGGTGAGGTTCTCTCTGGGGAGCTCCTTCCTCCAGGACCCAGGCTCTACCTCCAGCACCCCACCCTGACTTCCCAGAAACAGCCTAGCCCCAACCTGGTCCTCACTCTGATCTCACCACCTGGTAGCCTTGCCCGCCCGCTGTTGTGGAAGTCACGTGCAAGAAGCCTGGCCCCGTACAGGCAGGGCCTCACACAGAGCCTTTGGTCATTCCCAGGGTACGGCCTTTAGCCCTCCTGGCCCTTCACTGTCTTCAAGGGCCATCTTGACTGGGTTTTCTAGAGAAGGGCAGACTTGTCAGCCAGCTTCCCACCACAGTGCTTCATCCCAGTTTGGCTCTTTGTGCCCACTTTACAGGCAAAGAAACTGAGGCTCTGAGGGCAGGAACTCAGCTCTCTGTCTCCTCCACCCTCTTCACCCTGGTTTCCCCCTAACACTCAGAAGCCTGTTACACTATGTACAAGAGGTCGTGAACTCTTCCCCCCTCCTGTATCCCTGCCCCACCAGCCCTTGGATTCAGATGACATCATTGACCTCCTCCCAGTTGACCGCCTGCCCCCTCTGTGTGTGTGTGTGTGTGTGTGTGTGTGTGTGTGTGTGTGTGTTGTTGAGGCTACTGAAGGTCCAGCGGCCCCTTTGAAAAGAGGATACCAAAGGCAGAGAATCATCCATCCATGGTGGGTTGGCAGCGGGCCGCCAGGCTTTCGACAGGCCCCCTTCATGTTGTTACTTGTGGTCGCGTCCCTGGCACAAGTGCCAAGGAGTCAGCCTTCCAGGAGGCTGTCTCCATGAGAGATGGGGGTTTGTGCCAAACCAGCCTTTCCTGTTCCGAGGAGACTGATGAGACTTGGAAAGCAAGAGCCCCCTTCCCCGTGTCTGTGTGGCCTTGTACACCAAACAGGAGTGCCGGCAGCCCTCACCTTGCCATCCCTGCAGGGCCAGGGCCACCCACTTCCCAGACCACCCTAGCCGGGCCACCTTTATTCCTGCAGGTGCCTCCGTATCATGGTGGGCAACCTATTGGCTGGGAAGAAAAGGGGAGGCCAAACCATGTGAAGTCACCATTTTCGTGGGTGAGGAACCAGAGAGTAGCTGCATTTTCATACGGTCTAAACCTTGTGGCTCTGCACTAGGGACAGGCCCCAGCCTCTGCCTCTGTTGACACCCCAGTGTATATTAGAAATGGGAGCCCTAGGGAAGGAAACCGGAAGTAGAGTCCCATACTTAGAAAGCTGTGTGGCCAGTGACTGCTGAACTCACACTCTGGGGACATAGCCTTTTTCTCACAAAGCAATAGAATGGGGCTGGTCACTCATCACACAAGGTACACACCAGGCTGAGTCCAAGCTGGCTTAGCCATGGGAAGGTTCTTATTTCTTGTGAAGTCAGAGGGAAGATGTTATTATGACCTTGCCTAGACTGTGTTTGTTTCATTGATGTTGTTTAGGTTTTTGTTTGTTTGGTTTTTGAGACAAGGTTTCCCTGTGTAGCCCTGGCTGTCCTGGAACTTGCTCTGTAGACCAGGCTAGCCTCAAATTCAGAGATCTGCCTACCTCTGCCTCTCAAGTGCTGGGATTAAAGGCATGCGCCATCACCACCTGGCCTGTATTTGTTTTTATACAAGTAGACTCTATAAACACTCTTGAAGTAGGGTTTTTGTTTTGTTTGGGTTTGGGGGAGGGTGTTGTTATTTTGACTTGGTTTTTAATATTTCTATAAAGGAAGGAGCCCACAAAAAAAAAAATCCAGATTACCGTAGCTCCTGAGAGACCCATGCAGCCTGCCATGCTGATGTCCTGCCTGTGGGACTGCAGGCCAGTGGGAAGAGATGGCACCAGGTCTTCTCAGTTCCCAGGGCCTCTGGATGTCACCCATTTACTATACTACCTGGTTTGCCTGGGGGACCCACAGAACAAGATGGCCTGAGCAGAGGAACTCTCCCCAAAGTTCTGAGCCCTTGATGGCCTGCCCAGCCTGAGGTGGGCAGAAGCCACTAGGCTCCACTGCCCCTGGCCCAAGGCCACTCTGCTTACCTCATCTCTGCTTTCCTGGTCACCTTGCCTTTTCTTCCTGGCCATGTCTCCCTTGACCTCTCATTTCTGCAGACACTTGTGACTGCTTTGTGGGGCAATCACAAGTAATCCAGTCTTTAGTCTGCACCTACCAAGCCCCTTTGCCGTGTCAGGTGGTACTCAATGAAGCGTTAGAATGAGTCAGGGTCTGATGTTTTTATCCTGACCACGATGGACTAAAGACTTTATTTTATTTTTGGTTTTGGCTTTTCGAGAGTGAGTTTCTCTGTGTAGCCGTGGCTGTCCTACAACTCACTCTGTAGACCAGGCTGGCCTCAAACTCAGAGATCTGCCCACCTCGGCCTCCCCAATGCAGGGTTTGCCCCATCGCCCAGCAGGACCTTTAATTTTTAATTGGACCTTTTAATTTTATTTTAATCTTATTTTTATGGTTCACCTCTCTGTAGTGAATAAGCTGGGTTGTTTTTTTTTTTTGTTGTTGTTGTTGTTTTAAGTTATAGTAGTGAGCTAAAGTTTCTCTGAGCGATTTTCGAATGTTAAAAAAAAAGTCACAAAGAAAAATACTGTGTACAACAGTGTGGATGGTATTGAGCTGTGACCACTATGAAGAATGGAGGGCCCACGGCATCCCGAGGTACCTCCCAGTTCCTTAAAACCTCTAAGCCTCATCTCCCCACATCCTGACCCACTCTCCACTCTTCCCTTCTCCATAGCTCACCATCATCTTCAAGAACTTCCAAGAGTGCGTGGACCAGAAAGTGTACCAAGCCGAGATGGACGAACTGCCATCTGCCTTTGCCGACGGCTCCAAAAACGGTGGAGATAAACATGGGGCCAACAGCCTGAAGATCACAGAGAAGGTGTCGGGCCAGCACGTGGAGATCCAGGCCAAGTACATCGGCACCACCATTGTGGTGCGCCAGGTGGGCCGCTACCTGACCTTCGCGGTCCGAATGCCCGAGGAGGTCGTCAACGCTGTGGAGGATAGTGACAACCAAGGCCTCTACCTCTGCCTGCGGGGCTGCCCACTCAACCAGCAGATCGACTTCCAGGCTTTCCGTGCCAACGCAGAAAGCCCCCGTAGGCCGGCAGCTGCCAGCCCCTCTCCTGTGGTCCCCGAGACATTCCCGTACGAGACAGCTGTGGCCAAGTGCAAGGAGAAGCTACCTGTAGAAGACCTGTACTACCAGGCCTGTGTCTTCGACCTCCTTACGACCGGCGACGTGAACTTCACGCTGGCCGCCTACTACGCCTTGGAGGATGGCAGGATGCTCCATTCCAACAAGGACAAGCTGCACCTGTTCGAAAGGACTCGGGAACTGCCAGGTGCCGTTGCTGCGGCAGCGTCTCCCTCGGCCCCTCAGATGCTCCTTGGCATCCTCTCACTCCTGGCCCTGACATCTGTGTCGTGGTAGACGCTTGGCCACATAGGATGCCGAGGAGGGTAGAGACTCTGCCCGAGCCTCAGGCTCCTGCCTCTGGCTTCTCCTTTGTCTGAGGGCCCAAGTGAGCATCAGGGTACGGCCCAGCGGGTGGGCTCCCTGTGACCCCAGTGTTCTCTGCATCATTCAGCAGCAGAGGCAGCCTCTGGCTGATGGCCTCTACCTGGTTCCCTCAGAGCTGTTTTGGCCGGGGCTCAGGGCCTGCAACGGTCCTCCCCTCTCTCTTAGTGCACGCAACAAGGTTGTGCTGATTGATGGTGTGTGTGTTTGTGACAGTAGAGAGGGAGAGCAGCTCCCTCCACCCCAACCCCACCGCGTGAATGTGCGAGCCAGAGCCCCCTCGGCTGATGTCCCACCCCCACCACCAGAGAGACACTGGGAAAGTCAGCTCCTCCCACACCTTCACAATGCACTGAGACAGGCCCCGCTGACTGCTGCACACCTACTCTGGGGCTTCCTGTGCCCACACACACACACACACACACACACACACACACACGCACGCACGCACGCACGCACGCACACACACACTGTTATACAAGCACACTCACACATGAAGCCCGAGGGGAAACCCCAAGACACCATGTTAGTGGGGCTGAAACATCTATGTGGTCCTTTTCCCAGGCAGGGCCCACTTCACAGTATGACACCCCCAGAGCAGAGGGCCCTGCTGAGCATCTTGAGCAAATGGATGTAACCTTGCAGCCGGTAGACAGTGCCCTGGTACCTTCCTACCCAGTGCTACACAAAGACTGCCCTGTGCATCCAGCTACTGCTGATGTGAGTTCGAGGTGCCATTTCCCAGCACCCACCTGGAGAGCCCCACATTTGAAGGGAAGGTGTGTTTTGGCCTGAGGTCTGAGCAGTGCCACTCATGGGCTCAGATTCCACCTCTGGACCCACCCTCTGCCCCTCCCCCATTGCACTTAAGAAATCAAAGTGCTCGCTTCTGAATGTTTCAACAGAGACGTGAGCCTCCGGCTCCTGCCCCCACCCGCAACACCCCATCCTCCCCACCAGCAGACTTAAGAGTCGCCCAGAAGGAGCTCTGGAGTCTCAGGGCATGAGCAGCAGACCCAGTGGATGGGGCCAGCTGGACTGCCCCATCCTCTGCTCTCCACCTGCCTCCTAGACTTCCCCGGCTGCCGGTCAGCAGCTCTGTCCCCCACCCATCTCCTCTGGATTTCTTTGTGGCCAGGGAGCAGCATGTAAGAGGCCTGGCAGGGTCTCCTCCCACTAGAACCTTTCAGCTCTCTGGCCACAAGGCCAGATGCCTGCCACCGGGAGCCTAACTTTCCTTCAGCTCAAGGTGAGCATCCATCCACAGAACCCAAAGCCATTCCCATCTCTGCTGCTGTTCCAGAGGCCCCCGAAGTTCCAGCACAGTGGTGCCGCTGGCCCCGTGGGCCACCTAGCCAGCGGCCCTACAGCCCACCCTAGCCCTACTCTGCTCCCCAGGGACCTCTCATACACTGGCCAGGAGGCTGCAGAACCTGCCTCCTCCTCCCAGAGGTCCTGACCCCTGCCAAAACCACATGGGTAGCTGGGACGGGTCAGCTCAGCCCCTCCTTCTCCCTGCTGGTTTTTTTTTTTTGTTGTTGTTGTTTTGTTTTTTTTTTAAGCTATCCCTATGTTGGAAGTAAAAAAAAAAAAAGTTGAAGCACTTTATTTTGGTTGTGTTTGATCACGTTCTGCTTGGAAGTGGGGACCCCTCACTGAGTCCACATGTCTGCGACCTGTGTGGAGTGTCGCTGCGTGTACATACTGTAAATTATTTATTAATGGCTAAACGCAAGTAAAGTTTGTTTCGTTTTGTTATTTTCTTTTAGATGAGGTGTTGGAGTTTATTTTCTAAACAGAGTCTGGTCCTTTTGGGGTGGAAAGGTGACATGGATGGTGGGTGTCCACCTCAGCAAAGTGTGTCAAGATGGACTGTGCTTTGGGCAAATGTGTGTCCCATTGCTGTGACCTGTGAGATGCAGCTGTTTAACCACCACGGCCCTCCATGACTCTTAAGATTAGTTTTCCTCCTCACCTTGAGCAGTTAGAAGGACTTGGTCGGTCCAATTTCCCTTGTTCTAGGGACATTGGAGCAGACTGGTGGAAGCTGTGATCTGTCTTCTAGGACAAAGTTGGACAGGCAGAGGGAACGGTCTGAGGTCCATAAGTGGCTTCGTCCAAGCCAGCGTTGCCCCAGCCACAGGTCAACCCTTACCATCCTCAGTATCCCTTTTATACCCAGCCAAGGGGCCCAGTGACATACTCTAATAGGACCACAGTCCAGACCTGTGTAAAGCCAGGTTCACTGCTGACTATGCTCATATGTCATTCATTTTAAAACAAAAAACTACCCAGTGAGTCAGTGTCAAGGGACTCACACCATTTAACAGATTAAGAATAGGGTAAGGTGCACCCGCCTGGACTGTGCCCCAGCAAGGGCAGAGCCAAGGCACATAGCTAGGTCTGTTTTGCCCCAGATACTCTGCTCCTGGTACCAAATGCCATGAGGCAAAACAGCACAAGTGAAGTTGAATTCCCAGGCAAGTGACCTTGAGCAAGTCATTTAACCCCTCTGAATCCTGTTTCCCTCCTTGACAAGCTGGAAAGTACCTCTCCTGTGGGGTTATTTGAGTCAGTGAGCTCATGCTTGCAAACTGACACAGAGACTGAGTGGCGGTACTATCTCAAAAGGAGAGACCAGGAGAATGGAGATGGGAATTTCTGACCTGCCTGGCTTAGGGATGACTTGATTGGGGAGATGGTGGCTAAAGAGACCACAAATAAGTACACAGAGAACATGGGCTCAGGTGGGCTGTGGACCCTGATGGCGACAGCCCGGAAGCATTGATTTCACATGTCTGAATCAGAAGCAGCTGGGCCAGGAGACAGGGTTAGCTAGTGTGGGTAGGAGAGCGCTCTCAGGCTGTAAACATCTGGGAGGAGGACGCTGCAGGTGGCACCTTCTGGACACACTGACAGCTTCTGCTCACGAGCCTGAGGAGGGCTTTGCCATGCTCA
Organism: Pachyuromys duprasi; assembly: GCA_028658305.1. NCBI lineage: Eukaryota > Metazoa > Chordata > Mammalia > Rodentia > Muridae > Pachyuromys > Pachyuromys duprasi. The sequence goes on from CM053758.1 coordinate 51,300,889, forward strand.
TGAGTGAGGCATTGGGGTCCTTGACACTGGCCGCATCCATGTTGGCAGCATACACTCACTCCGGACTCCCATAGGGGAAGGGTCCGCACAGCCTGGGGAGGAGATGAATGGCCAGCAAGAGCAGAAATCCAGAGGGCTTTTCTGCCCGCCCCACACACAACCCCCAACACCAGATGTGAGTTGAGGATGGTCAAGAGGACTTATTACTATTACTATTATTATTTTAACATAGGCTCCTAAAGAAGCACTAAAGGGTTGGTTTATGAGGAAGACGCCAAATACACCAACCCTCCAGCATCGTTAGTACCCGAAGGCCTCACCCTCAGTGGTCAGTTGGATACGTTAAAAACAAAGACAGACAAACAAAAAAAAAACCAGCACAGCAGCACAGAGGTGGTAGGGCCCTTAGCACCAGCCGCACACAGGACACAAAGTGTGGAAAAGCCGGGCACACAGGGAAAAAGTCTTTCATTCTCCATCAGATGAAAATGCTATGTGACACTTGCCAAAAAATAGTTTTGGCTTGGAAATCTTTCAGGCCCCTAAATTTAACCCACAAGAATTCTTTCCTAAATACCACACAGCTTGCTGCCCTCATGAACAGGGGAATTTGCATCTCAAGAGTATGGGCCCAACACCTTCAGCTTAAGTATTCTGTCCTCTTCATCCTGCATAGCAGTCTAGGTCTGCTGCAGACCTGGGCCAAGGCCAGTCAGCCCGCCTCCAGGAGTGTGCTCCCTCCGGCCCAATCCCAAAGCTGCCTGTGTTGCTAGAAAGCAGATGGGGCGCAGCGGGTATGTTGTTCATTGTTAGGGCGCCTGCCTATGGTGTGAGAGAGCTTAGGTTCCTGGGTTCCGCCTCCAAGCAAAAACAAATTCTTAAGAGCTCTCGTTGGACAAGCCAGAATTTGTAAGGGTACCAAACAGTGAGGGCTGATAAATGAAATCTGATAACGGAGTGGGTAAGCTGGGAGGGAATAGCTATCAGGACACTCTGGCAGAGGCCCCGGAGACCCAGGCAGTACCCCAGCCTGCCTGTTGTGCCCAAGCATGGCTCAGAGCAGGGGTGGCATGTGGGTTTAGGCAGCAGGCTGAGTTGGCGTCCGAGCTGGCTCCTGTCTGTTGCTAGCTGTGTGGTCTCCCTTGGATTCTTTTTTTTTTTTTTTTTTTTGAGCCTTAGATTCCTGATCTGTAAAATGGAGTTTCATGTAGCCACCTCCCAAGGTCCTATGGAAATCTAGTGAGCTAATTCCTGGCACAGAGGAGGCCTAACAACGGCAAGGGAACCCACCAAAAGGAGGTCCCTGTGGCAGGGGCACGTGCGCACTTACTCATTTGATGACTCCGCTTGTCTGTCGGGACAAGTCTTGTATTCTCACTGGGGAGACCAACCAATAAGTGGCAATTACATAATCGAACGGTCCATGTGGCAGACCCCGGGAAGAAAGAAGCAGGTTTACTCTGAGGGGCCTCCGAAGGGTGAGGAGGGATGCGCCTCTTTGGAGGGGTAAGAGGCAAGTCTGACTAACTCACCACATGAATTCCCAGAGTGAGACACATCAAGAGCTGGAGGGAGTGTTCTGCAGAGAGCAGAGAACACTGGGGACCTGGAGCAGCCCAGCCCAGAGGGAGACTGCAGGATGCCTGTGTAACCTCAGGCCAGGGACAGTAGCCAGAGTGTAGCGGGCTTCCTGGGCTGGGGGAAAGTGATTCAAGTGATGCAGGTCCCCCTCCCTCTCCCTTTTTGTCCCTCTCCCTCTCTCTCTTTCTCGCTCTCTTTATGTAAGTGTCCCTCTCACCCTCCCTCCCTCTCCTTGAAACAGTCTCATGTAATCCTGATTGCCTCAAACTCTATATGCATCGAAGGATAACCTTGAACTTCTAGCCCTCTGGCTTCAGCTCCTTGGGTAGAATTACAGGTTTGCATTACTATCCTAATTTATATGGTGCTGGGAATGGAACTTAGGCCCTAGTATACTCTCAGCAAGCCTTTCTACCAACTAAGCTACATTCCCAGCCTTCCCTGATGTTTTGTTTGGTTTTTTTCAGTACTGATACTCTGTACAGGAAATACAGGCCATCACCAGGGAAAGGCAAAACCAGTGCCACCACATACGGCCAGACCAAGGCAGTGGCTGAAATGGAGAGATGTGTGAAAAATGAAGATTGTGTTTAGCATGCAGGGTGGTGTGTGTGTGTGTGCTACATGCCCACATGCCATGGCATTCATATGGAGGTCATTCCTCCTACTTGCAAGAATAGGTTCTCCCCTTCTTTCCACTCTGCAGGTTCCAGGGACTGAACTCAGGCTGCCAGGCTTGGTCGCAGGTATCTGCTAGCTGAGCCATCTCAATGGGCCAGAATTTATTTTTTCATTTAAATAACATGAAGTCTGCCTGAACAAATGTTCAAGGCAAGCTATACCCATAGAATGAACTTCCCTAATACAAGAAAATGTAGAGAGGAAACACAAGCGAACCTACAAGCACACTCCCCAGAGCCACCAAGTTATGCCATACCCATGGGTCCTGTAGAGCCACAGTCTCCTCTAGACACTCAAACCATGTGCCACACTTTCATTGTTCTTTTCCACAGGTGCCATCAAGAAAGCAAATCTCTTTGGTCTAATTGGTTGACAACCTCTTGAAACATGAAGAGCTACTCGGCATTCTAGCCAGGGTCAGTGGAACGGTTTCCACCCACCCCACCCCAATCCTCCAATGGGGGGGAGGGGCCTAAGGTCCTTCAGTTTCGTGGAAAGATATCACCTGATTTTATTGATCCACAGCTCCTACTAGTGGATTCCATGGCTCTCCCTCATGAACCTCATCATCCTGCTGGCTTTTTCAAAACAGCAACACTGGCCATTTTAGGCTTCCCCCCTTTCGATACAGTGCCAGTACCATGATCCAGCAGAATGGACTTTATAAAGTGTGCGAAAGGCAGTCGTGTGCAAGCATGGTTGGGGTGGTGGCGGGGGTGTTTCTGGAATCAGACAAGACTAGGCAACCCCATTGCCATGGTCAAGGTGAGCAGACTGACCATTGTCACTCTGTTCTTGCCTCAGAGTGACCTTGGAAGGATTCATCCACATTTGAACTCACACCATCGCCTTAATCTCTTTCCTACGGTGACTGGGGGTGTTCTCTGGGCCTTTAGGTACATCAACATGTCCCAGCAAAAAACGTGCCAAGGGAGAACTAAGATATTCTCAGAAACTGTTGGATAATTGGTTCTATGCAAAAAGGACAACTTCGCAGAAGGAGGAAGTTGTGACAGTTTACCAGCAAGATGAGGTGGCGTGGGCTAGGTGATAACTCACCAAGAATAAGATTCTAATAGATTGAGAGAGTTGCAGATGGGGCCAGTAACGAACTTCAAGGAGCTTTTCTTCAAGGCACCAAGACAAGAGTCTGGGCACTTAACAGAGCCACAGGAATCACCCAGTAGAAGGGCATGCATTGCTCCTGCAGAGGACCAGACCAGTTCCCAGCACCGACAGCAAGCAGCTCACAACACCTTTAACTCCAGCTCTAGGGGATCCGGCATCCTCTTCTGACCTCCATGGGGACTTGCACTCACATGCACACACCTCCACACAGACACATATGCCCCCCCTCCACACACACACACAAACACATGTACACATCATTGCGGATGGCCAAGGTGTACAGTAATTTGTGTAGGAGAACGTCTGGGCAGAGCCTAGCTGGACCCTGTCATTCATGGGCTCCGTGCCAGGGGAGGTGAGTAATAATTGCTCCCAACCCAAGCTGCCTCAGCCACGAGAAAACAATGCTAGCACCTCTACCACCAGGTTTGTAAACTAACTGGAGTGTGTGTGGAGACCACTCTTCCTTGGAGATGACTGTTTCCTGCCAGATGCAGCTTTAACCCAGCTCTGCCGGGTCCCGTACCAAACTCTGGTGCACATACGCCATTCTCAGCTACAGCATCTCACTGAGGAATGGAGACAAAGCCCTGTATTGGAAATTCTCTTGAGTCCTGACAAATCCAACACCCAACCTGGAAAGCAGTGAGTTTCGTCCCAGTTTCCCCCTGATGGGTAGGCCACGGTCAAGAGCAGTCACCTAACTTCTGAGGGTTAGGTGAGAGAACCCCGCCATTCCCACTCAGCCTCCTCTCTCCAAGGCTAAGACAGCCTCAGGAGTCCCCAAATGGGGTAGAGTCCACTTAGAGCTCTAGTTTGGGGTGACCAGAGAGATCCGCCCCCCTCCCGCCATACCTACAGGCTAGATAGATGGACAGGAAGACTCTAGACCTGGACTCAGAAGAGGGACAGGCTGGGAGGAAAAGGTGGGTTGAGATAATGCACTCAGATCCAAAGTCTGAGAGATTTGGGAATCTGTGCTGACTAGTCTTACGTCAACTCAACAAACACGGATCTTAGCTGAGAAAATGCCTCCATAACATCTGGCAGTAAGGCATTTTATTAATTAGTGATGAATTAGCGAACCAGCCCATTGTGGGTGGTGCCATCCCTGGACTGGTGGTCCTGGATTCTCTAAGAAAGCTGGTTGAGCAAGCCATGGGAAGCAAGCCAGTACGAAGCACCCCTCCATGGCAGGTTCCTGCCCTGACTTCCTTTGATGATGTACATGGATGTGGAAGTGTAAGTCAAATGAACCCTTTCCTCCCCAACTTGCCTTTTGGTCCTGCTGTTTCATCGCAGCAATAGAAACCCTGAGACAGGGTACAAGGAGGTATGTGCTAGTGTGCTGGTGGATTATCAGTTGGCTCGTCGTCATCCAGAAGCGGCCAGTCAGTTTTCTAGGCTGGAAGCAAGTTATTTCAACAAATCGGGCACAATCTGGCTTCTGTGGTGATCCCCATTTCCCATGTGCATGGACACTGGAGACACCCCAGTGGCATCACTTACCAGAGAGTGCCAGTACCAATTTGTCACTGTGGAGCCCTGTCCAGCCACCTCCTTCCTAGGCTTCAGGCTTCATCAGAGGATTTGGTGAGAAGAACCAGGAATGTCAAGACTGGGGCCTGAGCTACCTAGAACTAGGTCTGCAATACAGAGCTCACTTCCCCAGGAAAGGTCATGAAATCCCCAAAACTACCTTCCTAAGTGCGCATGTCCTTCCCTTTGCTAATAATCGGAACTAAATGCTCCCTAAAGAAAAGTATAGAGAAGATGCCGTGTTGGCCTAAGACAACACTGAGAGTCTTTCCTGCTTCTTCTCTGCACGGACAGTTGGAGGCTACCCCATGTGGCTGGCCATGGTCTGGATTTCGGGGGACATTCACATATCCTGCAAATATTTAATGATACTGTGATACTGAACGCTGGGCTCCGTGTTGGGAATACGCATAGCAAGCATACTGACCTCTAGTGGTGAAAGGCTGGCAACAGCAAATTAATGCTGCTCACCCAGCAGAGACCAATTGAGAGGTTGCCCTCTCAAGCAGGGTTTCCTGATTCTCTGACCTTCAGCCCCATCGTATTGCTGAACCTTGATGTCCTCTGCTAACTAGGGCCAGGATGATTTCCTCACAAGGCGGATGGGGGAACTGAGATCATACCAGTGCAAGACATGTGGGACCCAGAGGAGGGTGTTGAAGGAGAAGGAGACAAGAACTCGATGGGTATCTGGGTCTTGACAGCAGTTCTCTCCTTGACCGAACTACTCAGTAGGCTCTCCTGAACTTTTCAGCTATTCAAAAGTTCAATTGAACTTTTCAGTATAGCACCTTATATTGTCTTTGCGCTGTCCAGTTTTAAGAAGAATCCTACTGAACCTCACAGAAATGGAACCACAGGCCTATAGAAAGCAGCTCAGAGGAAACCATGGGTCACTATAGACCTTGGGGCTCAATGATCCATCTTGCTGCCACAGAGTGGTGGGCCCTGAACAGTGGCTGGAGAATAGGGAGGCTTGCCTCGGGAAGCACATAGCTGTTTTCAGTCCCCTCTCAAGCCTCCTTTGGGAACAAGGTGGCTCCAGGCTTCTGAACTCAGAATTCTGGCAAAGGAAAGGGTCTAAAAGTTAGAAGAACCATAGAGCCTTCTCCTGGGCAAGGTGTGGGTTATCGGTGGTTAGGCTGGAGTTTATGTCTTGCTGCCCTCTGCAGGACAGTCCTAGAATCACACTTACTCTGGGATGATGTGTCAGATTCAGAGACAGCCCCAGATTCTAAAATACAGCCAAGGCTCCACCTAGGGAGGTGCGCTGGTTGGTTTTCTGTCAATTTAATACAAATTGGGAAGAGGAAACCTTAATTAAGAAATACCTCCATCACATTAGTTTATAGGCAAGTCTGTGGGGGCATTTTCTTTTTTGTGGTTAATATGTTTTATTCACATATAAGTACAATTACATACACGTGCACTCTCACACATGCTTCTTTTTAAATTTTTTATTTATTACAATTTGTTCATTTTGTATCCCAGCTGTAGCCCCCTCCCACATCCCCTCCCCTCCCCATACCGCCCTTCCTCCCTCTTCTCCTCCCATACCTTCCCCAGTCCACTGATAAGGGAGGTCCTCCTCCCTTCCATCTGACCCTAGCCTATCAGGTCTCATCAGAACTGGCTGCATTGTCTTCCTCTGTGGCCTAGTAAGGCTGCTACCCCCTCAGGAGGAGGTGATCAAAGAGCAGGCCACTGTCAGAGACAGTCCCTGTTCCCATTACAAGGGAAGCCACTTGGAGACTGAACAGCCATGGGCTACATCTGTGCTGGGGTTCTAGGTTATCTTCATGCATGGTCCTTGGTTGAGAATCCGTCTCAGAAAAGACTCTTGTGCCCAGATTTTTTGGTTCTGTTGCTCTCCTGTGGAGCTCCTGTCCCCCCCCCCCAGGTCTTTCTGTCTCCCCTTCTTTGATAAGATTCCCTGCACTCTGCCCAAAGTTTGGCTATGAGTCTCAGCATCTGCTTTAATACTTCGCTGGGTAGAGTCTTACAGAGGCCCTCTGTGGCAGGCTCCTGTCCCCTGTTTTCTCCCTCTTCCGATGTCCATCCCGTTTGCCTTTCTGAATGAGGATTGAGCATCTTACCCAGGGTCCTCCTTCTTGCTTAGCTTCTTTAGGTGTATAGATTTCAGTATGATTATCCTATATTATATGTGGGCCCAGCATGCTGTGGGTGGTGCTACCCCTAGGCTGGTGGTTCCGGGTATAAGCATGCAATGGAGAGCAAACCAATAAGCATCACTCCACTAGAGATCATGGTGCCTCAAGATCAATTCCTGCCTCAAGTTCCTAACCTGATTTCTCTTCAAGGTCTAAGATGAAGCAAACCCTTTCCTCCTCAAGTTGCTTTTGGTCATCGTTGTTTATTGAAGAAATAGAAAGCAAACATGGTGAGGTTGCAGGGGAGGTCTCTAGTGGCCCCATCATCCTCCCTTTCAGTGTGACCAGCCAAACACAGCTTGTGTGTCCTGCAAGGCCTTCATCATGCTACCTCAGTCCCTACAGGATAACAGAATGCAAATTCAGTAATGAATGCATAGAGAGAACAAATGCCACGGTTCAAGTCCCAGTCTGTCACACACCTTGCTACCCTCTGGCCCATAGGCCTTCTCTAATCCCCTCTGCCCGAGGCTGGCAACCAGCACCTTGACTATATTCTCCCTTAGGTGAAACTTTGTCCACTTACTGTTTACTTGTCTAGAGTATCCACCCACCTAAAATATAAACTCCAAAAATGCAGGGTCCAAGACTCTGGTTCAGAACTCTGATGGACAGCCTGTCTCCAGGATCTGGTCCCAACAGTGTCTTTCTGATCCTACTGGAGCTCTCTGGATGGCTGCCATCCCTGCTGGGTTCCAGAGCAAGCTGTGGTTTTGCAGAAGCCTCTTCTTCAAGCCACTGACCCGGGCTCAGTACTGAGCAAGGCCTGCCCTCCAAGATGGACAAGCTTCGTCCTAGTCAATCTATCCAGCTGCCCTCTGACTCCATCCACAACTAAGGACAGAACAATGTCTACTTCCTGGTGGCCTTCAGGCCTTCTCTTCTACCCTGTATGCACATTCACACAACACATCAATTTGCAATTGAAGATGCTTACTGATAGAGACAAAATAGGGCATGGTTCCTACTCTTGTGAGTTCCTTTATGCCACGATAGTGTCTGTAGTTAGCAAGAACTCCAGGGAAGGCAGAAAGCCCACATGAACTCTCCCTGCTTGCTTACTCTGAGATACGGATCAGGTAAAGACCGTAAGCCTGATTTTTACTCCCACACAAAGCCAGTGAGCAGTATGGTCAAGGGCAAGACATTTGGAAAAATAACTGACCAGGAAATCCCCAAGACCTGTCACGTGAGGGAGTGTGCCACCAGCAGGGGCTGGGCAGGGCTCTACCATGAAAAGGTGAATACAGAAAAGTTGTATCTGGTCCAGCTGCAACCACCGCCTACTCCACAAAACCACCATGCAAGCCAGGAGGCAGCATGGGCCAGAAAGGTTCTGACCTGATGTATGATGAAAGGGGCTTTTAGTTAAAGCCTCGATAGCAATGCTAGTGTGGCTCCTTTAAGAGCCACGAGCTCCATTCTGTTCTGGCAAACTACTGGTCCTTCGTTTTCAGTAAGTGACCTTTCTGTTGGCACTAATTGGGCAGGATTTGTGGTGTTTGCCAAGCATCTGAGTTCCCGCCAGGGAGGAGCTGGGAGGTGAGGGCCCCAGGCCTGCAGCTTCCAGTAAGAGGCAGGCATGTTGGCAGCAGTGGTTTTTCGAAGCCTTGTCACTGTTGTAAATCATTAATACTCAGCATTGCAGCACTTGTTCTTAAAAGTTTCCCGAAGCCGTTCCAGCTGCGTCGTGAAGCGGAGGGATTACCAGTCATTTCTTCACAGGAACAACCCTTCATTCTTCTCCACTCAGGAACTAACTGCAAGCGTTACAAATCCAGCTGCCTTCTGCCAGGCCAGGTTGGCACCCAAGAATACTGGACAACTAGCAGGCTCAAGTCCCAGCTGCTCTCACTGCTGAACGGACACGTGGGTTTACTTGGTACTAAGAATTAAGAGAATCACAAAGATTTGAGCTTGGCTTTGAAGACACTTATGTACCAGAGTAAGAATCCCTGGGCCTGGGCAAGATTCTCCTACACTCCTTCCAATGAGGATCTCCACCCACTGGTCATACCTTTCCTCCATCTGGGCCATGTCAGAACTGAGCCTGCCTCTGTGCCAAACTGCAACTTACCATTTGTGTCACTGTTTCCATAAGAAAAGTATTTTTCCCCATTCAAGAATTTATAACCCGGGCTGGACTGGTGGCTCAGAGGTTAAGAGCACTGGCTGCTCTTCCAGAGGTCCTGAGTTCAATCCCCAGAAACCACATGGTGGCTCACAACCATCTATAATGAGATCTGGTGCCCTCTTCTGGCGAGCAGGTGTGCATGCAGACAGAACATTGTATACATAATAAATGTTTTTAAAAAATTATAACCCAACTGTTAACTGCACTAAAGCTGCAGGCGGGCAGACCTAGTGTCAGTACTTCTCTCGACAGAGGCCCCCAAGGCCCTCCAGAGGAGCTGAGGGTACTCCTTCATAACTATCAGTTTTAATGGCTCTTTGCTGTTCTCTGCAGTGCACAGCTGCAGGATGTGGCCTGAAGCTGTTCAAGAACAGAAACTTAGAACCACCACCACCAACAACAACAAAATGCAGCTTAAACTCCATCAACCAAGCTGTGAACGTGTTTGGCCACTTGGCTGTGCAAGCAGGAGGGGAAGGAGAGCAAGGTGGTATCTTCAAGGCACTCGCCTCACACCAGAATTTAATGCAACTGGCTAGCCCAATTCTAAAAACCCTTAGGAACATTTTTTTTAATATACAAGAATCAAAGTACAACAGTTTTACAATGTAGGAAAATTTTAATACATACTATATAAACAACATTATTTACATCAGAAATCACTAGGACAGTGGCATTTTTCACAAATATAAATTAATTACTGTTTAGTCAACAGGTTTCAAAAGTCCACAAGTTTACAAGAAAAACCACCTGTCCCCAAATGAGTAGGGCACAGATGGGCTAAAGCAGCCTGGACCCTTGGCATGGCTCTCTTCACCCAACACAGCTGGCCTCAGCTAGAAGACCACAGGTGCTGGGCCTGGACCACAGTTCCTGCTGACATGTGGGTTTTGGTCTGTAGGATTTCAGTGTTGCTGTGTGTGAACACTTAAAGTGAATCACCTTTGCTCTGCAAAGCCTGATGCAACTGCCAGACACACCAGGTCAGAACACCAGCAGCACAGTGAGAAATGTTTGCGCTCCCTTTGTGGGGCTTAAGGAATGACTACACAGAGTACAAGGAAGGACCGTCAGATCTGGGCTCCTGCAGGCTGGCCAAGCTGAGAGGACAGAGTGATCAGCAGAGGCTTCAACCTTCCTTTTCTAGGGCCACAGCGCATCACAGTACTTGAGGCCTTGGCAACACTCACTCTCCTTCCTCAAGTCCTGCCATTTCCTCAACAGTGAGCTGCCCAAAGCCAGGCTCCACAGAACTCCACTGGCAGCTTCTCCCGCCTATACAAACTTTTGATGTAATCATGTGATGCACATACCGGTTTAAAGCAAGAGGAATACCCTTCTCCCAACACACTCTTCAAATACATTTCAACACCTAAAACACATGTTTGATGGGAGATACTGTAATCTTAGAATCATTGTAACACTGATCTGGCCAATACTGCCTTTTGCTACATTTTATGGCACTATAGTCCCGAATGTGAACAAAAGGAAGTTCCTTTTTCCTCATGATGAGACACCTTTGAGAATAACTTGTAACTTCTACCAACAAGTTGAAAGATCTAGGTGAGTATGGAAAGGCAAGGCCTCCACCTTTCACAGGGGTACCTCTCATTCTTGCTGAACTCCCAACACCAAAGAGCCCAGCAAACCAAACACAGATTAGTGTCAATGTTATCAGCAAGAAGTTCCACCTATGGTTTCCTTTTCACTGTGTGGCCAAAGTAGACCTAACTTTCAGACTTCAACTGAGAAGTCATGGCAGGCCACCAGGCAGGAGACTATAGCCAGGGGACTCCCATGCAGCCAGTGGGCTCTACTGCAAGTCACGCATGCACATGGTTGGAGTGAACGACCCAAGTACCATGAGGAGTCAATTAGATGATGGTCTACTGAGCACTAGCTACAGGGGCTAACTCAGCACCAGCCAGGGCCATGGTGCTCTAAGCAGCAGAAGCAATAGCCCACCACAGCCATGCCATGGCCAGATGATTCACTCAAGGACATAACTCAAGCTTGTCTTGGGAAAAGTCGTTAATGGTACTGCCTGGGAAGGGCCTCCCCACCAAAGGAGTTCAGGGAGCCACACCCTGCGTAAGTCCAAATCAAGACTTTTCATCAACCCAGCACGAGCCTGGATTCTTACAGAGGCATACCATAGCCTATGTTCAAGTCAGTTTTCCTGTCTCCATCTAGAAAGGCTTTGGATACCCTAACAATACTGGCAAGCTATATGGAAAGTGAGTAAAGCCAAAGGCCCTGGCCCAGTATCCATAGACTGAGAAGAGCCATTCAGTGATACAACCTGTCAGTCCCCCAACCCAACCCGACCCGACCCGACCCTAACAGTCTTCCTGACATCTTACAGCTCATCTACCCCAAGTCATGGACGCTTGTGATGTGGAGGTGGGAGAGGAATCAACTTAGGCTTATACTCTATGGATCTTAAAGAAACAGGGTTTGATTCTACTGAGTTCAACTTGTAATGGAAATGTAACCACTGCACTTAGTGATTTTCACCTGACTGCACCTGGACTGTCAAGATGTTTGGATCTGTATAGCCTGCCTTTTCAAGCTGTGTAAAGGAACCAAGATGCAGCTACATTCGCTGACCCACTCCAATACTGAAAGCTCCCTGCTTCCTAGCACTACCAATGCCCACATTAGGCATCCTGCCCCCTATCTGCATGAGTGCCCCACCTCTGGGCTCCCCAGCAGCTACCTCATCAGCAGGCCACCTTCATTTCCATCTCCTGGACCTGTGACTTTCCTTCTCACCACAGGAATCAGAAACCCACCAGGGATTCCCATTTCCTGGTTATAATGGCCCCACCCCACCCCCATCTCCACCCCTATACCCACTTAGCCCACTCCCCAAATAAGACCCACGCTGGCATCAATGATACCCAAGTCACAGTACTCTAAAGTCAGCCAGATGGATCCAACTCTCCCTGATGAAGAGGGAAAATGGACTCCACCCAGAAGACCAAACCTTTGAAATGTACAAAGATAGTGTGGGAAAAATTAGTGTTGGTAGGGAGGAGGTCACGGTGGAAGTCATTTCCCCTGTCTCTTTATCCCCACCTCACTTCACATAATGAGACCAAGTGTAGCATTTCTCCCAAGAACAAATCTGAGGGATATACCTGCTCCCCTTTCAAGTCTTGCAGTGTGAAACACGCCCTGTGACCCCACTTCCCATCAGCAGCATCCCTCGTGTCATAGTGAACCAATCACACACTGTCCAGCAGGTCCTTGCCCTGGTCACTCATGCTGAATATAACATTCACTGACTCTCAAGATCCCAGATTCCTTCACAGAGGAAGTAGCCCAATGAAGCTGGTACATAGTCACCTCTTCCTAGCATCCATGGAGGTGGGAGGCCACCATAGGCTAGGACGGGATGGGGTACCAAAGTGCAGAAGTGGAGACCAAACCAAAGCAGCAGACGAAGGCCTCCAACTCCTTCAAGTGCTCCTTCAGCCGCCCAGTTAGTGGATTCAGCAGCAGTGTATCCAGAAACTCCACTCACCAGCCTGACCACTGGCCACTGCTGGGCCAGACCACAATGTCCAAGTGCTTGATGACTCCTGCGCTCTCTCCCCTTCCAGAGCTGTCCTTTATGTTTTCCGGACATTCCAGTTATAATCTGGGTTGTTTTTCTGTTCTAGTGATCTCTCCAAAGGAGATCTGTGATCCAAGGGTGATTTGGAGTCATGGGGAGATTTCTGGGAAGGGGGTGAGCGAGGATCTGAGACTGCAGTGTGCAATGAGGGCAGGGGCTGTTTATATTCCCCCAACTTGTCTGTGTGGAAAGAGCGGTAATGGTCTGAGGGTCCCTGGCCGTGGTAACCCATAGTGGGTCGGTGGTCAGACATTCGTCGGAAATCCTGCTGGTGGTAATTCTGGGGCCTAAAATCATCTGACCTCCTCCGCTTGGAGTCATGATGGTGCCTGAAAAAGAGATGCAGAGATCAGCTGAAAGACCAAAGCCAGATTCCTAATCCTTCTCCATCTTCTGCTGCCGTTTCCTTATACATGTATGGACCCATACCAGCAGGAAGACAAAGCCCACACACAGACACAAGACACAGAAATGGTCAGTTGTTTCACACACATCGGTAAAAGGCATCCTATGACATGACGGACACTCTTCAAAGCTGCAGTAACATATGAACACACTTGGGCAATCACTGACAGCTTTGTGAACTCACTTGCCTTTCAGAAAAACAGAACTATACATATTTTCATATTTCTTCACCATACTCAATAGAAAAAGATACACAAAAATTATTAACAGCAGCAAAACCCAGAATGAACTTAAGATATTCAGCACTAAGGTGGCCTAAAATTATTTTACAAGTTGACTCACCCTACCTGGAACTCTCTGAACACTACACATGAGGTAGGCTACCTACATGTCTAGCTGGTAGCCCAAACTGGACAGCTGCTTGCTGGGGACTGCCACTTCCTCCTGGCCCTTTTCTCTCCAAACTCATCAGGTCTCAAGGCACTCCCCATCAGGGACACTGCTATCACCCCATGTGACCGAGAGACCCAGAGTCCTACCAGCTGCCTGACTGGGGCATTCCAGTTGTCCTATCTGGCCTTTAGACCCAGGACCAATCCACATAGCCAGTGGAAACTTGTTCCAAGCTCCTGAGCATGACTGAAGATATTGGGCCACAGCAGACAAGCAAAAGAACCTGAAATGGAGGCTGTAGCATCAAATAGCAGACAAAGACAGGATGCCTCCCTACCAACACTGCTCTGAGTCCTGAGCAAGGTAAAGTCCTCTGCTAAAAGAAAGGTGACTTGAACAAAAAAGAGAAACTCAACCAAAATGAACTCCAGATGTGCAAACCTCAACAAAAACACATGTACAAAAATAAATAACAACAAAAATAAGTAAGCAACATGTCTCCAAAAAACCCAAATCTATAGTAATAGCTCTTAGTGAGAATGACCTGGAAGACCTTCCAAGTAATTTAAGAGTGATTTCACTATGGACAAACAACTCGAAGACAAAGATGAATGGAATGAGGAAGGCAATCCAAAACATGAAAACAGAGTTTGAATTGCTGAAGGAAAGCCAAACTGAACTGATACTGGAAACGAAACCCTCAATAAACCAATTAAAACCCTTAGTGGAAAACCATGGTAATAGAATGGATGTCAAACAAGAATTGGGATAGAAAACAGAGTAGGGAAATTGGATTGAATTACTTTATAAATGTCAATGAGAAAGTTGTAAAAGAAAACATGACCAGAACATGAAAGAAGTCTGGGATACCATTAAAAGACCTAGCCTCCAGATTATGGCATAAAAGAGAATACCACAGTGAAGGAATAGAGAATACTTTTAATAAAATCAAAGAAGAAAATTCTCCAAACCTAGAAAACAAAAAGATGTCCGCCCAGGTACAAGAGACCTAGAAAATAACAATAAACAAGACCAGAAAAAAAAAAAGCTCCACGACATATTATAGTTTAAACATTAAAAATATAGAATAACAGATATTTAAAGTTGGAATAAAGAAAATCCAAGTTGCCTATAAAGGCAGGCTGATGAGAAAACACCTGATTGCCACACTAGACAAAAATCTTTATAGCAGAAGGGCCTGGAAAGCTGTACTTCAAGTCTTAAAAGAGTACAACTGTCAGCCAGACTATTATACCCCGCAAAACAATCTCTTAAAATTGAAGGAGAGGGGCTCGGTGGTTAAGAGCACTTGCTGCTCTTCCAGAGGACCCAAGTTCAGTTCTTAGTACCCACATCAGTCGAGAGGCTCACAACCATCTATAACCCCACTTCTAGGGGAATTTGATGCCTCTGGACTCCTTAGGTATATGCACTCATGTGTACACACTCACATGCAGACACACACAACAGCTACACATAAATAAAAGTAAAAATAATCTTTAAAAAATATTAAAATTAAAAATTCATGATAAAAACTGACTAAAGCAGCGGTTCTCAACCTTCCTAATGCTGTGACCCTTTAATACAGTTCCTCATGTTATGGTGACCCCAACCACAAAATGATCTTCATACTATTTATGAATCATAATTATTTTGTACTATTATGAATCATAGTGTGAATATCTATATTTTCCAATGGTCTTAGGTGAGCCTGTGTTGTTCCACCCCTAAAAGGGCATGACCCACAGGTTGAAAAGCCCCTGGACTAAAAGAATTTGTGACCACTACGCTAGTTCTACAGAGGATGTTAGAAAGAATATATCAAGCTCAGTGCAATGGCGCTTGCCTGTAATTCCAGGACTCCGGGAGGCAGAGGTAGGTGGATTTCTGTGCATTTGAGGCCAGCCTGATCTATAAAGTGGGTCCAGGACAGCAAAGGCTACACAAAGAAACCCTGTCTTAAACACAAACAAACAACAAAAATAAATACAGAATATATCAACCTGAAGAGAGGGATGAGTAAACCCAAGAAGTCACAGGGAACAAATAAAAAATGCCAGGACAGGTTGTGTGTGTGTGTGTGCGTGTGTGTGCACGTGTGAGCATGTGCAAAGGGTATTACTGTCAATGGTATTTTACAGAGCACCTAATAAATTACTAGGCATGGAAAGTACCAAAAGAATATGATACCTAATGACAAGCTAATCAACTTAAACTGACCCAAATGAAATAATTAGCAATTAAGTGTACTGAAGCAATTGACAAATATAACCTAGTCAGTACACCAACACTTCAAAGCAGGAAAATATTAAGAACAATTTGAATTTCCAAAGGAGAGGAATGGAAGATGACAATATTTGAAAAATATTGAAAATCTTCCAAATCTATGGGTATGATGACCCTACATATCCGAAGAAGTTAAATAATTCATGAGTACAAAAAACACAAAGAAAACTATGCCAGAGCTTCAATGTACTGAATGGTACAGCACTTGCTTAGCACATTCAGGCCCTGGGTTTAATCTCTGTACTGTAAAAAAAAATGTAAGAAGGCAGGGAGTGCAGATATTAGAGCATATGATATACAACACAATCAGGGATTGAAACACTAACAGTCTTTAAGAAGGAAAAGGAAGAGCAAAGAAATTTTTGTCAGCAAGCATGTAAGCAGACAATAGAGGAGTTTGTGTAAGTGCTGAAACTGGCCATCTACAACTTTATGTCCAGCAAAAATACCCTTCAATGTAAACACCTTCTCACAGTGCAGTGTCAGTAAAACAGAAGGAAAGGGCAAAGACAGACCAGGCAGAAATGCAGACCTGCACAAAGGAGCCAGACGAGATGATGTGAAACCAGGTGGCAGTGAGCGTGGAGGCTCATTGATGAGGTGGCTAATGCAGGCTACCGTTACTCATCTAAATGCAGATCTTCCAAAACAACAGCAGGACATGGAAAGGATGTACACATTTTGCCCCACTTTAAATTCACGGTGCAGTCTAAACACAAAGCATAACATCAGCCCAAGGAAGACCATAACTGCTATGCATTTCAATTAATAGCCAGAAGCTGAATTAAAGTCTGGTAAAAACCACAGTATTCTCCCCACACTTGCCAACTCACAATCTGAAACAGGCTTATCACCTCACTAATGGCACTGTGTGGCTGTAGAGAAGGGACAACTTCAAAAGGCTCTGACTTAAATTACTGAATCCAGGTAGGCAAGGACCACAGACTGCTACCCACCTCAGAAGGCCTGCTACCTAAAATAAGGCTGATGGCCTATCACTGTTGACTCTATTCTGTGTGTATGGTCACATGTGTAGGTGGGTATATGTGGACATATGTTCAGGTGTGTGAGGCACAGGAATGTGGAGGCCAGAAGCCAGCTTCAGCTACCAAACCTCAGGCACTATTCACCTTTTAAAGAAATATCATTACATTGATCTATTCATCTATTAATTTTGTGTGCATGTGTGTGCACACATATGCCATCAAGTGTGTGCAGACTAAACTCAGGTCATCAGGCTTGGTTGTAAGCACCTATACCAGTTAAATGTCTTACTGCCCCAACCTTGTTTTTTGAAACAAGATCTATCGCCAAGACCTGTAGTTTACAGATTAGGCTAAGCTGACTAGCTAGTGAGTCCCAGACAACCTTCCAACTCTGCTTCTCTGAAATTTGCAGGAAAATGGATAGATCTGGAAGGTATGATACTACATAAGGTAACACAAACTCAGAAAAACAAGAATCGAATGTTCTCCCTCATACGTGGATACTAGCCTATATTGTATACATGTAAACTGGGTTAAGCATAGGAAAAATATCTACAAATCTAGGATGGAAACCAAGAGAGGACATACTATGTGATGAAAAAGTATGAGGACATAGGGCTGAAAGGACATATGGGAAATGAAAGAGGAAAAGCACTAGAAGGGAGTTACAAGGAGAGAACAGGGATAGTAAGAACGTGGAAGAGACGGGGATACAAAACCACAAAACAACTTTGTTCAAAAAAATGTCATGGTGGTATCTAACACATTACATGCTGATTTAAAAACAAAAACACAAAAAGGTTTCTGGGAGAGCAGTGTCAATTTCTCCAGTGATGCAGCTACTCCTAAACCAACCATGCTGTAAGTACCACCCCACCCCACTCACACAGCAAACACAAGAAAGCTCACTAGGTCACAACAGAAATGACAACAAAGTAGAAAGCAGGCCTGCTGCAGGAAGAGTTGCAGCAAGGTAGAGAGGTATAGGGGTGAAATGACTAAAATTATATACTATGTGCATGTATGAAGTTCTTCAAGAACTAAGACTTTTTGAAAAGGGATTGGGGCTGGAGAGATGTCTCAGGTGTTCAGAGCACTAGCATCTCTTGCAGACAACATGGATTCAGCTCCCAATACTGACACAGTGGCTCACAATCTTCTATACTCAACGTCCAGAAATCTAACATACTCTTCTGACCTCCTGAGGTACCAAGCACACGCATGGTATACATATGCATAGGCAGTCAAAACACCCATACATATAAAGCAAGAAATACATCTAAAAAAGCACCCTCCCTTCCAGTATCCTAAGGATGCTGTCCTGAGAGCTGGCACATGCAAGATAGATGCTCAATATGCACTAGACAGTCAAGCATGAATCAGCATCACCACCTTCCCTCCCATACACAGGTCAGTGCATGGTCTCTCACAACTTTCTACACACCTGTCATAATAGTCTCTGTGTCCCCGGTGGTCTCGGTCGCTGCTGTACTGCTCATACGGTCTCTTTCTGGACATGTTATTAGGTCGGTAGCTTCCAGAACGGTGAGCATCCATGTGCCTCCGGTCACCGTAATGGTGATCCTTGTACCAGTGCTGCTCATACTGATGGTGCCGGTCACTGCCCCAGGGGGCATTATTCCCACCACCATAGTTGAACTTTCTTTCCCGCTGCCAGTCTCCTCGATCTGCAAGAGGAGAATTGTTTCATAACTACAGCACATGGCAGAATTTACTTAAGGCTGACGTGTTAGAAGGAGATAATAATTTCTTCCTTCTTAGCTTTATCACTTTATAGCTATAAAGCTTTATACCTTTATTGCTAACATGAATTATGCATCCTAACAGTTTCTCTGCTGACACCAACTTCTAAGGCAAAAAAAAAAAAAAAAAAAAGTACCACCTCTGTCCCTTCTAAGAGCTTCCGAACCACTGCTTACATGTCTCATTCTTGCGTGCCCCACCTGCAGCAGGTTCTACGTGAGAACCCACAAAGGGAGTTAGGAAAGCAGTACTGTTTCACTGCGGTCCCCACTCACATAGCTCAGGCTGATCAGCCTGATGAATCACGGCGAGCTTCTGGAAAAACTCTAATGAGGGACTTTTCTTTAGACTCTAATGAGTACTCTGAACAGGAAAGCCAGCACGCCGCACTGAGAAGGGCACCTCCTAGTCTGGAGCCTAAGAAGTCTTCTCTTGGGAATAGTTAACACCAGCTAAAGCTTCAACAAGTTTTAAAGCATCATGCCACCTACTTGGGCAAAAATAACCAAAGAATGTAAGAGTGAAACTCAAAAGGTAACAAACATATAATGGGAAATAACACACAGAAGTGGTTTTTACATTGAGGAAGTTAAAATGAACAATGAGTTTTAAATAAATGTGACTGGGAATGCAGACATGGCTTGATGGGTAAGAGCACTTGCTGTTCTTGGAGAGGACCTAGTTAAATTCCCAACACCAACGTGGAGTCTCACAACCATTTGTAACTCCAATTCCAGGGGCTTTCATGGCCTCTTCTACCCTCGGTGGGCATCTGGCATGCACATGGTACACAGACATACATCTGAACAAAATACTTATACACAAAAAGTGAAAAACAAGTCCCCAAGCCATGTCTCCATTCCTAGTTAAGGTTTTATTCTATAGCTCTGGCTGGCCTAAATTATGTAGAGCAAGCTAGCACTGAACTCACAGAGGTCTGCCTGCCTCTGCCTACCCAATGCTGGGATTAAAGGTGTGTGCTACCACACTTGACCTAATTAGGGTTCTTTAGAGAGGAAAGAAAATGAAAATAGATTTTCTTAAAAAACAAAAAATCTTGGCATTTTTACAAGAAGTCTAAGCTAACTTCAAACTGAGGATACTGTCTCAGCTTCTGATAATAGGCATATATCATGCCTAGCACGCACACACTCATACTCTTTGAACTGAACCTGGGTCCCAGCTGTATTTCTAGTGTAAAGAAGTTTACAGGAGCTGTGGGGGTGCTTTTTGAGATAATATCTTGTGGGGCTGGAAAGATGGCTCAGTGGTTAAGATAATACCTTGCTATGGAGCCTCAAACACACAATCCATTATGTATCCGTGTATACAAGTGGAATTCTAGAACTAAAGTTTAGAAAGAAGCATAATTCATCTTTACCATAGGAAAATTGAATCTTTGAAAAATAAATCTTGCATTATGCCTCAAGTCTCATTGTTTACAGAAGTCTCTTCTGTCTCTAAAAATAATTTTTACTTATTTTAAATAGTGAAGCAATAAACAATGAATAATTATTAAACTCCTAGACTCTCCCCTCAATTCCTACTAGGCTAAGGTAGGACTTAATAGTGATTGTACTCTTCCTTTTACATCTTTTTCTGTTTCTACAAGTCTGTAAGTATACATAAGGGAGACATACTTGGTTCCTCAGAAATCAAACAGACAGTTACCATAAAACCAGCAATCTCACCCTATGTGCCTAGCTAAAACAATTACAAACAGGCATTTGAGCAAATATTTGGATATAAATGTTAATATTAGTACTAGTCAACAGTAATAAAGGAGAAACTAAATGTTCATCAATGAATGAATAAAACATGGTATATTCACTGAGTGGAATATTACCCTTCCATAAAAAGGAATTAAGTACTGATTCACACCAGAATTAGGATGAACTGTGAAAATATTTTGCTAAGCCAGTCACAAGAGGTAAAATACTGTATATTCCATTTACATGGATAGTTCACCTTCAAATGCTTACCTGTATGCTGTATAAATTTCACCTCAGTAAAGTAAAAAACAAAGGCATGGATTTGATTATTCTTTGGTTCTTATTATTCCCCCTACTGACTTTTTTTTTTTTCAATTTTATTTTTTTTTCTTTTACATCTCAGAGTATTTCTGCCACGATGGGTGTCTGTGCACCACATGCATGCAGTGCCTATAAAGGCCGCCAGAAGAGGGAATCAGATTCTCAAGAATCTCACAATCGGGTGGTTGTGAATCACCATGCTGCTGCTGGGGTGCTTTTTGAGATAGTATCTTGCTGTGTGTAGCTTCAAACATGTACTCCTCCTGCGTCAGCCTCCCAACTGCTGAGATTACCAGCAAGTACATAATGACTAGTTTAGCCAATTCTTTGTAATAATTGATGACACTGGGTGCAGCTATCCGAATATTCATTTAACCATTCTCTTAGTTAGTGGGCATTCAAGTTCTTCCTAGCCTTTTGCCAATATAATATTTAAATAGCATCCTCACATGGCTATGTGTCACCATTCTACAAAACAGATGTCTTAAAAGAGAGAACCATGCTCAAAGGTACTATATATTTATTCATTTCAAGTTATTTTCTAAAACATACTAGAATAATTTCTATCCTTAATAACTAGTGTATATTTCTTTTAATTATTGCTGATCAGAATGAATGAAAAAATTTGTTAACTTTCTGCCTTACAACTTCCTCAATGATAAGGGCAGTACTTTTACTTTACTCTTCTATATGAATTCCCTAACCCTTAATTATTATTTTTTTAAACAACATATAGCTGTATTTGGGTTTTGAATTTTTGTTTTAGGGAACTCTTACTCAGTGCAGGGATTTGAACTCAGGACTCTCCTGCTTCAGCCTCTCTAGTTCTGTGGTTACAGACACCATCACACTCCCCTTAAGTTTTATGTCTATGTTTTCTTTCATTCTTGCTTTTTTGTTTTTTTTTTTTTTCAGACAGGGTCCCTAGTATGTATCTCTGGCTGTCCTGAAACTCACTCTGTAGATCAGGCTGGCTCACAGAGATCCACCTGCCTCTGCCTCCAAAGTGCTGTGATTAAAGGGGGGATGGTGCCACCCTGCCTAGCTATCTCTATGTTTTTCTAAACAAAGTAACAAAATTTAATTCAATCTACTTTGCTTTTTTCCTTTTTAAAGCTTTGCTTCAAAAATTAAATTTCAAATTTTTAAAATTAAGTAAAGATTACATATTTTTTGTTTTGTTTTTTTGAGACAGGGTTTCTCTGTGTAGCCTTGACTGTCCTGGACTTGCTTTGTAGGCCGGGCTAGCTTGCCGCGATCAGCTTGTGTGTTTTAAAACACACATTAACTATATAATGGCTTTTTTGTGTTTGTAGAAAGAACACCTAATACCTCCCAAGGATTCTCAAGGATATATTGTTAAATATAGTCACCATTTTGTACAGTTTCTCTCATGAACATCTTTCTCCTAACCATAGTATTCTTTAGCCAGCTTCCTCCACCTCTTACTCCCAGCTCCCAAACCTCTAGATAATCACTGTTCTCCTCTCTGATCCTCTAAGATTAACTCTGTTAGATTCTGCACACAGAAGGAATCATGTAGCATTATCTTTCTGCACTGGCTATCACTCTTACACACAATATCCTATGGGCTCATCACATTGTCACTTCTAATGGGTGACTGGTATTCCTGTGTGTACACATGCCACATTTTCTTTCTCCACTCACTACTGATTGACACTTAGGTTGATTCCATGTGCTGTCTCTTGTGAATAAGTATTCGGCAATAATAAACCTGCGATGTGTGGCTCAACAGTGTGTTTGCTGGCTCCCATGAGAGTTCTATATTTAATGCTTTTAGGGACTTCTAATCCCATTTTCTATAATGGTCATGCTAATCTGCAAACATTGGCAAAGGACACTTTTTTCCTCCACATCCTCCCTAACAATGTGTTGCTGTGGTCTATAATGCTGAGCGCTTTTCTATATACTAGATGGAGGTTTGTACATCTTTACTAAAACTTGAGACTAACAGATCTCTGAAATAAGGGGTGTATTAAGGTACAAATGCTAATCTAAAGGTCAAAGGCCAGGCCACAAGTTTAAAGTCCCTGATCCACCAGCAACAGGACTCTATAGCAGCTGGCAAAATGTCCACTGGACCTAACACGAGGTTTTATTATAGTGAAATCTGGGGAATCAAGAGCATAAATTGTTTATAACAAACCTACACCAGTTCCTGAAAAAGAATTGGGTTGCTACAGATGTCAGCCTCTTAGATACACTAGTCCATAAAGAAAGTTTCTCTGAGCAGGGCACAGGGGTCTTGTATGAGATGGTTTCTACAATCAAGGTCCATGTGTGGATGTGGCCTGGAACCCCCGCTCAGATGGGGCCCATGATAGCTCGGTGTCGGACTGAAGACCCTAGTGAGGGAAACAGGGACTGTTTCAGTCATGAACTTGATGGCTGACTCTTTGACCCTCCCCCATACAAGCCGGGGAGTAACAGACTGGCTAGATCCCAGGGGAGGACATTGCAGCCAGCCCTGAGGAGACAGGATGAGCTGGGGTTGGATGGAAGGGGAGGAGGTCCTCCCCTGTTGGTGGACTTGGAGGGGGCGGGGAGGAGGGAGATGAGGGAGGGAGAGGGAGGGCAGGAGGGAATAAGGGAGGAGGCTACGCCTGGTATGCAAAGTACCTAACCTGTGATTGATATAAAAATAAATAAATTTAAAAAGAAAGAAAGAAAGAAAGAAAGTTTCTGCTACATCCTGGTCGGTCGGTTTAAAAGCAAAGTGCAGTGTAGCCCTATTAGGTAATCGTCAGCCCTCAGTATAGAATGGGTACAGTCCTCTCTGCTGATTTAGCTTGAAGGTGTGGGTTGAAATCATCTTCCTTTACCTGTGCTCCTCCCTGCGTGGCCTATAACTTAATTTAGGGCAGTGATTCTCAACCTTCCTAATGCTGCAACCCTTTACACAGTTCCTCAGGTTGTAGTGACTCCTGACCACAATTATTTTGTTGCTACTGCATAACCGTATTTTTGCGACTATTTTGAATCATAATGTAAATACTGATATACAGGATCTCTTATATGTGACCCTATAAAAGGGTTGTTCAACTCAAAAGGGGTCTCAACCCCAGGTTGGGAACCTCTGGTTTGGAGCATTTCAGAATTCTCATGACCATCTTTTGAGAAATATCTGTTCAGATCCTTGTCTCATTTCTTAACCAGTTCCTTCTATTTTTCATGCTAACCCTTCATCAGACATACAGTTTCCAAATAGTCTCTTATTAATACAGGCTGCTTCTGCACTGCTGACCATTCACTGCTCATTTTTCTATTTGGTTTTCTTTTTGTCACTCAGTATTAGCAGTTTTGAATGCCCACTTTACACAGAATGTAAGTTGCTCCCTAAGTCTGCCCAGGGACCTTTGTTTATTTATGATACCTATGGTCCCCTTAATTTAGAGCTAGCCCTTAATCTTCTAGACCTTTATTTCATGTTTTATTTCAACCAAGAACAGACAACAAGGTCTGGGAAAAGTACCAAGGTCCTTGGAAAATAAGATGACTGGGGGATTTGACACCTCTTTAAAAGCTACCTAGCAGCCTACCTGCGTTACTAAAGTGTCTTTTGTTGGGGTGACTGTAGTTATCTCTTGGATGTCCATGAATCTGTGGGCCATGGGAGGCAGGCAAATGAGGCTTCTGAGGATGAAGGTTGTGTGAGGTATGGGACTGAGATATCAGAGAATCCCGACTTGAGCCCGAGGCCTCTGGTCGAAATGGTTTCTTACCACCAAGCGTATCATCTTTCTTCTTTTGTTCCTGGCAGAGTAAAAAGAAACCAAAAAGCTTAGGACTCCAGACTTAAATCCTGGAAACAGAATAAAGATTGCCTCCTTAACAGTTCCATTTTGCTCCTCTCTATTTTTGAGCTACATTTACTAACGTCTTTCCAAACTGCTTGTGAACTCCACTGAGCTCTCACAGTACCAACAGCCTAACAAGGGCCAGCCGTCTATGGACTTTGACATACTAGGTCACTGCAGGAAAACCAACCTCCACTAATAAACACTTGGGAGAACACATGGGAGATAGCCAGATGTCACTGTATATAGCCTGTTCTTGTACAAGTGACTAGGCAGTAGGCACTCTCAGTGGAATATCTTGGCCACACAAAACCATGACTGCTAAGCTTCCAAGACTAACCAGAGTAAAGAACTACCAGCTGTCTACTGGGAAGAGTTACTGTACCAAAGCCCTCAAGCTAGACACCTGATCCTACAGTGACATCCCTCATCCAAGTAAAAGTCTCAAAAAGGAAAAAAAAAAAAAAAAAATTGAGACACGGTTTCTCTGTGTGGCCTTGGCTGTCCTAGAGCCCATTCTGTAGACCAGGCTGGCCTGGAACTCACAGAGATTTGCCTTCTTCTGCCCCCCGAGTGCTGGGACTAACAGCATGGAGTACCACCGCCCAGCCAAAATAAAAGTATCTTTAGAAGTGTAAAGTGATTTAAAAGTCTAACCATGAGGAGAATGAATTAAATATTTTGGCCATATCTAAGCCTTTTGTGTATAAAGACTAGAAAAAATATATTATTTAGTTCTATCTTTTCTTCATTTAGCACATTATGAAAATATCTTCCCCTGTAAGATGTTTATTACTGCCAAATACAATGTTTGAGTGTTACTCTTCAATAAGACATACATGACCATAATCTTCCCATTATTGTTGGGCGCTAGTCATTCCCATTATAAGCATGCGTTAACCTTTGATTACTTCCTTAAACTAAACTCTCAGCCGTAAAAGCATATGTTCTATTCTTTTGACAAATTTTAAAAAAACATTATGCTGGCTAGTTTTATGTCAACTTGATACAAAGTAAAGTCATCTGAGAGGAAGAAGCCTCCATTGAGAAAATACCTATAGAACATTTTCTTAATTACTGACTGATGGGAGGAGGCCCAACCCATTGCAGGTGCAGTCACCCCTGGGCTGGTGGTCCTGAGTTCTGTAAGCAGGCTGAGCAAGTCAGGGGGGCAAGGGGACAGCTGATAAACAGCACCTCTCCATGGCCTCTGCATCAGCTCCTGCCTCCAGGTTCCTACCCTGTTTGAGTTCCTATTCTGAATTCCTTTGATGATGAAGTAAGTATAAACCAAATAAAATAAACCCTTTACTCCCCAAGTTTGCTTTGTTCATGGTGTTTCATCACAGCACTAGCATAACCCTAACTAAGACAACCATCCTATAGGAAGGTTAAGCTAGCATACTCTCCATAGTCGGATATCAACCTACCTGTCACTCAACTTCATGAACTTCTTCACCAATATGTGCCCAACTCTAGATCCTCAACCCAACTTTCCCTCGTATCTAAGGGCCTTTCCCAACTAATCTTTCATGGATTCTTATAATGATTAGAGGACGGTGAGATGGTTCAATGGGTAAAAGCACTCAACACTAAGCCTGACAACCTGAGTTTGATCCATGAGACACACGGAGGAAAGAACAGACTACTGCAAGTTGTCCTTGGACATCACGGGATAAACCCTCATTCTTGCATTCCCATGCACTGTTTATTGCTCTCCCTCTCATATACAAAATATATAAATGTAAAATTTTTATTGTTAGAGTTTCACTTACACATGCTTACTTATTATTCCTATTACCACTACACCATGATCTTCAGTGTAAAATTAAATGATGAACTATTTTACGGTTATAATTCTCTAGTAAATAATGCATTAAGTTCACACTACACATATTTAAGTGTCCATGTTGGTCCTGGCATGACTTGAGGTGCTGAGGACACAATAGTAAATGAGACATAGTATCTGTGTTCATGGACCTGACACATTAGTGAAAGGGGAACAATGCTCACAATTGCTCCTCAGTGGTTGATCTGGACATGGCCCATGTGGCAAGGTAGCAGATCTATAGGAGGGCTGGCCTACATGAGTACTGACTGTACAGCAGAAACCAAATCACCTCTATGCCCTTCTCTCTACTCACAGAAAAGGGCAACAAATGCTGGTACTACAAATGTCTCCTCCTTTAAGTGAGCAGTTTGGATTCTTCCGTGTAAGAAGGTGGATGGATGCCGAGTACGTGGCCCATATAAGAATAGGAAATGTATTTACTGTCTATGAGCCTGGCACTTAGGAGACAAGCCACATTACAAGCTATAAAAACATAAGTAAGAAGTTAGGGTCTAGAAAATAAGCATCTGGGTCATGAGATCACAGTGTACAGATCTTTGTCAGGATTTTAAAACACTATTTTCTCTAATATGTTGGCTGTTTTACCTAATAAACAACAGTTGTACTGTCTGGCTACTCATGGAGTATGTTAATACAATGAAAACCCACACACTATGATAATATGTTTGGATCACGGATGATGCACTCTGTGACCTGTGGTGGTTTGTCACCCTGATTGGGCTGTACTAATCCATGTAAAACACAAGCGAAGTGCCAGAGGCCTGTCTAGCACCAACAAGCCTACGGATTTATCACTACCTCCCCAGGGAAAAACAAAAACTAAGGGAATTTCATGTGTAACTAACTTTTATATATTTGAATATAATAGGACTAAATATGTATTTTACCTCCTCTTCTTGAGATCTTTTCTTATGAGCCATCTTATATAACTTATGTAGTTTTCGTGCATCAAATTCTGTAAACTTGGAAACAAAAATCCATAGGTTCCTAAAAGAAAAATAGTACTGGTAAATTAAACAATGTAAAAAGTGTTTTTATTATTGTTGTTTTGTATTGTTTCTTTCAAGACAGGGTTTCTCTATGTAGTCCTGGAAGTCCTGGAACTCACAGAGATTCACCTGCCTCTGCCCTCAAGTACTAGAATTAAAGGTGTGTGCCACCATGCCCAGCTAAAATGTGATTTGATTTTATGGACAGTTACTGAATTTTGCTGTGAGGTGCTCGTCAAGTCCTCGCACTATGCCAGGTATGCTATAGTCCCAGCACCCATTACCACTAAGGCCTGTCATCTCTTCTTCAAATGTTCAGTAACTGCTTATCACCTTACCATGGCATTGCTATATAGCACAGGAATGGCATAAAGATAGGTGCTTAGACAGGGAGACCCTGGAAGTGAGTGAGTCAGAGACAGTCTCTTTTCAACCAAGCCTTCCAGTGAGCACTGTCACTATGGCTGTGCAGTGCTAGGCCACTGAATAGTAACCGCACTGTGTCAGGCAGAAAGCCCCTTACCTTACCAAGGCCTCGTATAAAGAGCAACAGTCTTCTTGGCAAATTGCAACTGACCCTCCACTCTCCCAGTGGCCCGGCTGTCCACTACCCAGCCTCTGTTTAAAGCCCTGACTACGTTCATGTAACCATTTCCACTTAGCTCAGTTACACTCACAGTTCAAGGTAACCAGCCTCCCTGGCCACCCTTGTGCAGGTTAATTTTTTTTCTTTTTTAATTTTTATTTATTTCCTTATGTGTATGAGTATTTAGTCTGAATGTATCTTTGTGTGCCATGTGTATACCTCGTGCCTGTGGAGGCAAGAAGAGGGTCTGGAGTAATAGATGGTTATGAGCCACCGTGTGGATGCAGAAAATTGAACCTGAATCCTCTGGAGAAACAGCAGGTGCTCTTACTGCTGAGCCATCTTGCCAGCCCTGTAGGCATTTACTTCACAGAACTTCTAAAACTGCTTCTACACCTACTTTTAGATAGATAGTATCTACGAAAGTCATACCTTGTACTATTTTGAACTTTTAAAAACCAAGGACTTTTTTTAATAAGAAAGTGCTGGTAAACAGGGTATTTAAACACCAACAAATCCAAGTGCATAGCAGGAAGCCTAAGATGACCTGTTGCTATCCTCTAGTCTGGTAAAAAGAAAGCTTTATATGCTATGTAAAGGCGGAAAATGCAAACAGTGTTAAGGAGAAAGATGTTTCAAAAACTACATTTTATACTCAGGGATGTGTGGCATGCCTCATGCCCAAGGTTTCTGAAAACCTACCTTTCACTCAAAAACCAATCTACTAAAATAAACTAGAGAATGCATTAACTATGAAGCACATGGGCTCAAAGTAAACATAGTTTATGGAAATAAACTTACTAGTTTGTCAAAATTCCTTCTAAGTACTGGAAACTGAAGCGAAGACCTTATACATGGTAGGCACATATTCAACTGCAAAGCTATATACTCCATTTTTCCTTTTTATTTTGATACAGTCTCAATAGTTTGGCCAATCTGGCCCTACAACAATCTATAACCCATTGAAATCTTGACCTTTGATCTTCCTGCCTCAACATCCTGGGTAGCTGTGCAGCCCATCTTGACTATTCTGACAGTCAATTTAGAAAGTTGTAATTTCCTAAAAATAACTAAAGGGAATATATGTTGAGTGTTCCTATTCTGAAAATCCTCAGACTGAGACCTCAAGAGGAAAACTATACTCTTACCCTCATATGATGGGTCACAGGCAGAATGCAAATGCACTGTAGGCTATGTATATTAAGTATATAGGAAATAATGGTGAATTTTATATTAGATTGGTTCCCACTCCCAAGACATGTCATTACCTATCTTTATGAGTATTTCAAAATCTAAAATACCTCGGGTACTAAGCATCTCTGATAAGGGATACAAAACTTGTTTATAAATTAGTACATATATATGCCAAAATGTCTTGCATTAATCTAAATTACTAATAGAGTTCTTTAATTAAAGGAGATAAAAATGGAGAACCCAAGCTCAGAGCTTTTAACTTTTGTTTCATTTCATGTGTTGGTACCTCTACTGGCAAGCTTTTATGTCATCTTGGAAAAAGAGAACATGAGTTGAGCAAAGGTCATCACAGACTGGCCCTTGGACAAGCCCGTCATACTTTTTCTTGATAGATAATTGATATAGGAGGGCCCAGCCCACTGTGGATGGTGCTACTCCTGGGCATGTGATTCTGGGTGTAATAAGAAAGCCAGCTGAGCAAGCCATGAGGGACAAACCAGTAAGCAGCACTCCTCAACAGTCTCTGCTTCCGTTCCTGCCTCTAGGCTCCTTCCCTCTTCAGATCTTGCCTTTCAGCAATGAAATGTGACCTGAGTTCCTGAGCTGCTTGTGGTCATGGTATTGTATTACAGCAGTAGAAACAGTAACTAGGACAGAATGGAACCAACCAATTTCTTATAGTAAATATAATAACATATACATACTAAACACAGGTGAGCAAAGTATTACTCTAGTTTCTCTGTCTTCTGGATTTAAAGCAGATAGACTGAGAATAAGCCAGAAAGTCCACTATTATTACCTTCCTCTTATAAATTATATTCATGGCATAATCTTGCCACATCAAAAGACAAGGCTAGCCTAGACAAAATGACTTATTGCATGAAAAGGAAGCTGAAGTAGATGAATTTTGTTGGCAAAAGATTTAATAGGTGACTTTGCTATCCACTTTAAAAAAAAAAAAAAAACAGAGCACACCCACACATTGTCAAATCAAACTGGGCAGATTCAAGGCCAGAGTGTGTTACCTCCTCCACAATTTGATGTGCTCCTGGTCTGAATAAGCTTTAAGGCACTCAGCTATGCGGTCTCCAATTTTAAGCAGGCAGTTCCTGGTGTGTTCCAGCTGTTCTTGCACATTGAGTCCCTTGTCGGGTTTGTCCAACTGTTTCAGTGCCTTTTTCACAGGCCTCATCCTCTCTTTACACTGGAACAGGCCAACAGAGCAATGTGAGTTATTGCGAGAAAGAGTTTGATTACCATGTCCACACACTAAGACCCACGGAAACATTTCCCACCCTCATGCTACATGTCACTACAGGAGGAGTGGGTAACACCGGTGCAGCAGGACAAGTGCAGATGCGAGAAACTCTGAGGTCTAAGTGCCATCACCATGTCTGGAATTATGTGAGGACCTTGGATACCTGACTTAGCTTCTCTCAATGCTCTGCTTCCTCATCTGCAAGAGGGCCGTGGCCACAAAGAAGATCAAATGTAGAACAGTATTATAGGCTTAACCTGAAAACCATGATCATAAAGTTTCTTAATAATGAAAGGACAAAAACACTATACTCGGTGGTAACTTCAGCTAGAAACTCATGGGCATTTTTCAGTGTTTAATTTCAATTCTTAAAATGGAACAAAGAAGACACTAAAAATTGGAAAACACAAATGACTGTGAGAATAAAAATGTATAAACTATTTCTACAGAAAAGATAAATTACTATGTAGGTCAAGTTACTCTGAAACCTGCTTTGTAGCCCAGACTGGCCTTGAGTTTAAGATCTTCCTGCCTCTCCTTTCACACTGGTGGGGTTGTAAGCACGTACCACCAAACTTAGCCACATATGTGGCCAGTATGAGCAAGACCCTTAGTACAAACCCCAATAATACAAGGGAAAATGGTACCACAGAAGCATCAGATATTACTGCATTTATAAACATCAGAGTAATAAGGAAGAAAAGGAAAATGATTTTATTCATTTATTCCATTCATTCATTGATTGACATGTTTCTAGTACCTAAGTGAATTATATATAATACATAATGCTCACAGAAAAGAAATTAAGAAAACTGACATAACTGCAAAGAAATAAAAACAAAGGCATATGTAAGTAGGTTTTAGAGACTACAGAGAAAGGTCATAAGACCTCAGAGAACTGGGTCAATAGTCTCCTCTCCTTTATCATCCCAGGACATAAACAATTCTTATTTCAAAGAAGACAGCTTTTTCTTTAGACTGAAAGAGTTGCTGAAGTAGCCATACTTGTGGAAGTTTGGGAAGAAAACAGAGTTGTGGAACAGATAAAGGATAACAGCACTTTCCCATAGCAACAAAGTCATAGCTGACAGTCGTAGACAATGATAAGAGAAAGTAAATGTGGACATAGAGACGGAGGTCACTAAGAGTCCACCTGGTCCAGCTCTTAGCTCCACAGAATGGAAGCAGGTATGGTGCAGAACTTTACCACTTCTAACATTAACCACAGCCTCCCCTTCACCAGTTGGCAAGTCTCAAGCCACTACTCTAGCCACAGGAGCCACCATCATGTCCTCAAATGCATCATGCATGCTCCTGCCACTTTGGCATGTTCGTCCCTCCACTCTTCTCATGCTACTTTTTACACTTCCTTCGTAACCCACTTCAAACGTTACTCGCTAGGCCTTCCTAACTACATCAGATTCCCTTCTTACTGAACCTCCACAGTCTCCATTCTCTCTCTACTATACCCTCTAATAGGAGCGCGTGACTTAAGGAGTTCCTATCTGCCCAATTATTATTCAGCTAGGTCACTGATACTACTAACAACAGACTAAAGAAGAACAGGAAATCTCCTCTTTGAGATGGGGTCTCTAAATATTCTGTTTCCCATCCAGCATATTTCTATTTCCCATATGCCTCTGAGAACTACCCTCAACTTTGCAGGTTCCTGCACAGGTGTGGTCTTCCAGAGGACCCAAGTTTGGTTCCTAGCACCCACATGGTTCACAATGTCTGTGACTCATGCAGGCACACACATACACTCAAAAGCAGGGATACAGATAAACTAGGGTCAGATGGAAGGGGAGGAGGTCCTCCCCTATCAGTGGACTTGGAAAGGGGCAGCAAGGAAATGAGGGAGGGATGGGGAGAGTGGAAGGGAATGAGGGAGGGGGCTATGGTTGGGATACAAAGTACGTAACCTGTGATTAATATAAAAATAAATTATTTTATAAAAAGAAAGTTTAATGTTATATGATTTCTGTACTATAAATAAAACAATAGTCTGTAGACTTGTGATTAAAAAGTCAAAAAAAAAAAAGCAGGAATACAAGATACCCTACCAAACTGGTTCAAAACAACAGCATGCAAACATAATAAACAGTTGCTTCCGAAGCAACACAGTCGTGTCCACACCAACTGAGGCTCGGCGGCTGCACCTGTGAAGGGCAGAGTGCAGCACTGTGAGGTACATCAGCACCCTCTATTTCAAGACTTACAATGCTGAAGGTTTCCTGGTCCAGGTCATCGTCTTCATCCTCCCCAATGGGAACAGGTTCACTTCCTGCTGTAATGTGCACAGGACCCTGAGAGCGCTTTGATTTACTTGAAGACTTGGCATCACCACCTTTAACCTTTCAAAAGAGTTACAAAGAGTCATCATCATTTATATAATCTTGAAATCTGGACAAACTTCTTTTTCAGTTTGTTTTACTTTGTTTTATTGGGTGGTGGTGGTGTTCTTATGTAAATATGTGTGGGTTTGCATGAGTTATGTCACACATGTGCATGAACCTGCAGAGGCCATACGAGGGTGCCAGATCCCCAGGAATTGAGAGTGACAGACACTGTGAACCACTGTTTGGGCACTAGGAACTGACTCTGGGTCCTCTGGAAGAACAGCAAGCTCGTAACCACTGAGTACCTCTACAGTCCTACAATCCAAACTTTTTACCTATAATGCTTTGCTAGAGCAAGTAAATATGATGGCCTCATTTTACACAAACCTACAGGATTAATAGCTGAATTATAAGTACTATAGTTCTGTCTCTAAAGCTCTTAAATCACATTTATCAGTGTGATTTACAAAAACATCATGAAGAGACTAAGAATCTACATAGAACCCCAGAAAAGCAGGAAGAAACCTTTACTAACAGCTACCCTTTGATCCAGGAATCTGTATCAACTGAGTAACTGTAAATGCCAGAAGAAGTCAAGAAGAATGGGTATGGAGACCACAATTGAAAGGCTTCAGAGGAATACACACGCACACGCACTGACCTTATTTAGGAAAAACAAAATGTTTAGAATCTATTGTTTATTGTTATAGGTAAACTACAAGTTTATTGATATAGGTAAACTATAAGTTTTTTTTTTTTTTAAAAGCATAAGGGGTGTCTGCAGAAATGGCTCAACAGTTAAAAATGCTTGCTCTTACAGTGGCTCCTGGTGCGGTTCCCAGCACCTACATGGAGGCTCACAAAGTCTATAATTCAAGTTCCAGGGGATCTGACACCTCTGGAAACTCCTGCCTGTGTGTGGTTCATACACATATACTCAGACACAGACACATAAACATAAAATAAAAATAAATATTTTTAAAACAAATATTACGAAAACACAGATAGCATGATGCCACATCAACTTCATATTAGTA
Organism: Pachyuromys duprasi; assembly: GCA_028658305.1. Lineage (NCBI taxonomy): Eukaryota > Metazoa > Chordata > Mammalia > Rodentia > Muridae > Pachyuromys > Pachyuromys duprasi. The sequence continues at coordinate 51,334,685 of CM053758.1, forward strand.
GTTATATGAGGAATGGAAACAGGAAAGAGTAATCTGTTCAGAGGAGATGTCAGCAGTATCATCTCATGTCTTCATGAGATAGAAAATGCATTAGGCTAGGGAGAAAAAAGCCACCTGAAGTAAAAATGAAAAAAATGTAAACCTGCCAAGCTGTGACATATGCTTTTAATCTCAACACAGAAAAATCAGAGGCAGGAGGAGCTCTATGAGTTCCAGGCCAGCCAGGATTATGCAGTGAAACCCTGTCTCAAAAAGAAAACAAACAAATATATAAGAATTTTAATTCAAAACATGGCTGCTCTGGCAAAAGATAATATCCAAAGACCTCTTAGGTCTATATGATCTGGCTGAAATACAGCAGACAGAGGCAAGAAGATCTGTGACCTCTAGGCCAACCCAGTATAGAACAAGTTTAAGGTAAAGAAAAGCTTAGGTCCAGGCATGGAGGTTCATGCCTTTAATCCCAAACTATGAGGTTAAAGTTAGTGTGTAAAAGGAAACACCCATGTTTGAAAGCGATGTCTAATAGAATTGCAGAAAAAGTGATGAACCAGAGAAATATTTGACAGACTAGGATACATCTGACGTCACAAGGAGAGGGAAGTGACCTGATGGGCAATGCAGAGAGAGAGAGGAGGCAGTTTTACCAGGAGAGTTTTACAGAGAGAGAGGTTGAATGAGAGAACAAGCTAGACAAAGGTGAAGACAGAATGAGTCACAGAATGAGAAGAAGCCAGGTAAGAAAAGATTACTAGAGTTAGTTTGAGGCCAAGCAGAGCAATTCAGGGGCCAAGAGAGAAGCCAGAATGAACAAGTCAGCTGGGAGAGGAGTTAGAGCCAGAACAGCTGAGTTGAACCAGCCAGTCCAGAGCTCAGTAAGAACAAGAAAGGTTGAGCTTATTAAGTAGCAAGTCTCAGAGGCAGAAAACATTTTAGGCCTAGGTTACATTGTATGGAGGCTAGAAGATTCCAGGACTAGACCTAGGTTAGCAGACCAGGCAGTAAGCCTCCCAAAACAAAAATGGAAACAGTTGAATAAAAGTTTACAAACAAACAAAAAAAGAAAGAAAGAAAAAAACCAAAACATTATTCTGTAGAAAGACAGATGCAAATGAATTTATGATAGTATAGTTTCTCTTTTATGACAAAGACATAATATTATCTTTTATTTATGTGGACGTGACTTTCTGAATTCATGTGTACCACATGTGTGTAATGACCAGAGAAGTGAGAAGAGAACATAGATCCCCAAGAACAGGAGTGACAGATGGCTATAAGCCACCACATTGGGGATGGTAGCTGAACCCAGGTCCTCTGCAAGAATAGTAAATGCTTTTAACCACAGGATATAGTTTCTAACATTAAAAACTGGAAAGTAATTTTAGTATGAAACTTCAATAGCTTCCACTACACTTCAGCCAAATAGAATCTGCCTTATCAATTAAAAATGACTTCAACACCTGTTCCTTGGCGGTAAAGTAGCTTGTAATATACTATTATGTGGAGAGAAGAGGTTACCCAATGATCTGAGCTGACCAATATCTTTATGTTTCTATTCATATTCCAAGGGGAAATTTGCAAAAGTCTCATCAAGAAGTTAAGACGTCAAGAGTTGGAGAGGCAACTCATGGTTGTGAACACTGGCTGCTCTTCTTAAGGAGCTGAGATCCAGTTCCAGAACCCTCATGGTAGCTCACAAACATCTGTAAACTCCAGTTCCAGAAGAATGAATGCCTTCTTTTGGCTTCTTCGGGTACCAGGTATACATGTGGTACACAGATGTTCATGCAAGCAAAACATCCATACACAAAACACTTATTAAAACTTTTAAAAAGTTGAGATGTCAATAGATGGCAGAATTATACCTGTGACTTGCTTGAAGCAATGCTTAAGGATTACAAACATCTCTGTTCACTTCTCACCAAGCAGGTAAATGAACTGTATCAACTCTATGGTTTGGAATGAACTTCATGAAACTCCCAACATGAAGGCTTTTAGTCAAATCCACTTCAGTGGCTATTGATGATATGTGGTATCTGGTTTGAATCCTAAAGCCTTCAAATAACCTCAACGGTATGGAGATTGTATTCTTCTGATATTATAATCTAAGAACCTATACCTCTTCTCATTCCAAATACCTCTCTCCAGCTATGTAATGACAGGTCTAACAAAGGTCTTCTATACTAGAAAAGCTCAAATATTGCCTAGTTTCGCTTTCCTGTAAGAAGGGTGCAGGTATTCTTGCACAGCCCCAACCTTCCTTCCTGGATATACTCAAAGAGGTTATTCCAGGGATTGTACCTCATGTTATTTGAAATCTTAACAGAATTTCAAAGGTTCTTAAATGTTGGATACCTTCTCTTTCTTCTCCTTGGACTTTTTTCTTTCTTTGTCTCCTTCCCTGTCCTTCCGAGAACTCACTGGTTTCTCTTTGTTCTCCTTGTTCTCTTTCTTCTTCTGCTTTTTTTTCGTTGGACTTTTTTCTAAGCCTTCATCCTGGGAAACAGAAAACAACAAACAATTGTTTTCAGTGTTCAGCTTCCTAATTTGTTTCTAAAGGAAGCAGCACAGGCCCAAGGGCTCACCACTGTGTTTAAACTTAAGTTGTTTCCAATCAGAGCCTAACAGCATTCACTCACAGAACTCTCACTCCATTAGACTTGTACAGGCAGACACCACTACATCCTCTGATCCAATTCTCAAAGCAACTCTTTAAGGCATGGACCAGATGGAGTTTAGCTCAGCAGAAGAGCACCTGTCTAGTGTGCATAAGGCCCTGAGTTAGAACCTGAGAGCCACCACACCCCTAAAAAAATAGCATTATTGTTCCTACTCTACAAACAGAAAAAAACTGAAACACTACAGCTGTCCACAGTCAGCTCATAACTGAGGAGGCTGTTAGCACCTGAATTCGTAAACAGGTATTCAACTCTTTGTTAGTCCCTATAACTACTGGGGACCCTCCTGGAGCCACCATCAAAGCATTACACTCAGAACAATAGAATAAAATTTTACGAAGTTGTCACTCACTGAATTACACTGTACTTCTGCTTTCTTCAGAGTGGATTACAAATTGGCAAGCCATTGGATAAACCTAATATTGGCCAACCTCCAGAGGACCTGAATTGCATTAGAATATAAATCTTAATTGCTGTATAATATAAAATATATTGAAATATAACTATAGTGGAGGTTTGAGTAAGAATGGCCCCCACGGGCTCATACATTTGAATGCTTAGTCACCAGGACCAGAATTTCTGATAAAAATAGAAAGATCAGGAGGTGTAGGTAGCCTTGATGGCAGAGGTGTACCAATGGGGGGTGGGCCTGAAGTTTCAAAAGCCCATGCCAAGCCCCGCCTTTCTCTCCACCTGTGGATCAGGATGTAGCTCTCAACTATGTCTCCAACACCATGGTTATGACCTGCTACCATGCTCTCTGCCAAGCAATCCCTCAAATAAACGTTTTCTTTCCTGTGAGCTGCCATGTTCATAGTGTCTCTTCACAGCAATAGAACAGTGACTAAGACACAACTATTTTTCTCTCACAGATTGGGTAAAGATAAACAATTACATTGGTATTTTACCTATTCTGTATGTAAACAAATACATCACATGACTTCACCCAGTCCCATACCTTCACTTCTCCCTCTTCAGATGGGTTGTCTGAGTGTCTAGGAGATGACAGCTCAAGCCCATGCTCATCCTTCAGCCTAGGCGCTTTGTTTTCCTTCTTTACTCGAGGCTTCCGTTTCTTTAGTTTGGCCTAGAAAATAAAAGTACAATAAAACTGCAAATCAGCCTCTCCCAACAGCATGACCAAGACACATGATCTAACTTGTTTCTAGAACTTAATATATCACACAATAGATTCTCACCATACCATCTACAGAGTGACACTGTGTACTTAAAATACCCCTGTGTAGAAGGAACAGATGGGAATACAGTGGGTTTTTTTTTTCATGTAAGTCTTATTTATTACACACACATAACCCAGCTAAGGAGCAGCTAAGCAACACATCCACACAAAGGCTGAAGCACAAACATAACCTAGATTTCATCTTCTGACTCCTTATCCTGGGGCAGTAAAGAAGAGAAACTTCCAATGAATTCAAGAGCAACTTGTTATTTTTTCAGTGAGCCAAGTCCAATTTCTAAAATTTCTGAAATTAAGTATGGACTCCAACTGACTATTCCCGGAATCCATTATCACAACAGCCCAGTCAGATACCAAAATAAAGGAACTATGTCCTCAACTGAGGACACAGAATAGGAGAGAGTAAGGGCAGGTCTGGACTACTGCCAGTCCAAAGAGATGAAGAATATTCTGGTACAATACTTGAGTGAGCTTTTAAGAAAGATGCCAAGATACTGAGTGCAATTACTTTGTTCTTAGCAGCCAATCTTTCCTATGAAGCTTCACAAGCAGTGTCTACCCATGAGAAGGTAGGATGCTGTGCAGTGCCCAGGAAGGACATCTCTTTTCCTCCTCAGCTCTGCAGGGTTACAGGCTCCCCTGGGGGAAAGCCAGCTGGCAGCGCACTCACTCACTCACCTCTTCCTCGCTGGTCACAGTGCCCTTCTTCTCTAGACCCTTCCTCAACAGCTTCAGCAAGTAGTCCACTCGGGTCTGCAACTGCTTCCCCTGAGGCTTTTTATCTGTCTCCACTGGTAGAATCTTCAATAGGAAAGGAAGACAAGCACCCACCACCACCCACAGCCTGGTTAGTGAATCAGGATAAACAGAGACAACCAAGAACTCAGCAGTCTTTTCCCTCCCAACCACCCGAAACACAGATTAAAGAAAGCCTCAGAACCTATTCTCATGTCCATGGCTCCCAGTCACTGAAAATCCCTCATGAGCCATTCTCATTTTACAAAATGGGATGGAGAAATCCAGCTCTCCCACTGGCTCCTACCTGTGCTGTTAACAGGGTAGAACAACTCAGGTAGGAGGGGCTTGTGGCTTCATCTGCTAGAGCATCCCAGCCGTCGTGAATTTCCTCCTTCCAGGAGCAGGGAATCCCTGGAGCTAGGTTAAAGCTTCGTTTTAGATTGAAAATGCTTCTTAGAGCATTGCCGGAGAGCACTGAGCTATGCCAGGACATGGTCTGTTCCATCTACTACAGCTGGGCCTCTCTGGCCAGACTGGATTTGGTCCCAGTGCTTTTAATAGGGTGCTGTCACCCTCCTAAACCCAGATGGGATGAGCAGTGTTTAATGTGCCAGGACAAAGCCCAGCTAGGATCACAGTATGGAGTGGATCCACTCAGCTGCCCTTGCTTACAACTATAAGCACGGCCTTGTTACATGTAAGAGATAGGGTGGGAGGCTCAGTTTTTGTGGGAGAAGCACATGAATGTTCAATTTCATTACAAAAATACCAAGGTGACACTCATTCTCTCTGAACAGAACTGAACAAAATGTTAAATAATGGGCCAACAAATAAGGCCTAGAAATGGTTTCAGTCCCAGTAAACTGACCCTGGTATTTGCTGTAATGAGATTTGGCCTGTAATGAGTATCAGAATTTTAAGATTTCTCCTATAATTTCCCCTGGCTGTCACCTTTCCTTTTATCATCATCTAAGAAACACGCCACAGTCCTCTAAAGATGGTAACTTCCCAAGAATAAAGAAACCCCACTTTTGAAAGCAGTTAAAGATAAGTCACCAATACAAAAATGTTACACAACAGATCTTCCAGAACTCTCCAGCACTGCAGCTACTCACTTTATCAGCTAGTTTTAGCTCTGGGTCTGTCTTAATTTGCTCCCAATTTCCATAGCCATGTTCATAGATTCCAAGCAACAGACGAGAATCATCTTCCACGCCCCATTCAACGTCGAAATGTGCCGCTTTGACCCGGCAGGTTAAGCAGTATCTACAGGGGTTCAAAAACGAGGGCCTGAGAAGAGGGGGCCTTTCCAGTATGTCTAAGAAGCATGATCCAATCGCACACAGCTCTAACCTCATTCCAGGTCCAGCCAGCCATGTGGGTACACGGTAAAGACACTCACTTTTTTTTTTCCTCAGGATCCACAGGAATAGATTTATGTAGCATCTCAAACTCTTCTTCGTGTTGGATAATGGACTTCACGTTAACCTGAACCCCAGAGATCTTGATTGTTGGGCCTCTCCTCTTGCCTGGTCCTTTTCCTAATAGTTACAAATTTTACATTCCTTAAGTGAAAAGGCTGTCTATTACCAAACTCTGACTTAATCTCTCTCTAGAGACTCCAGCATACTATTAGCTCATCAGAATTTATAAGAGAAATTGTTTTCAACTAATGTTTATAAAATAAATATAAGCAATATTTTAACATTTAGAGCTTTAAAATATATAGATATTTGTATACATAATTTTCCTGTTTATACTTCTTAATGTAAACTTAGTAAACAAGGTTCTAAAGACCTATTAAAGGTGAAATTTTAGACGCAGTAAAAGTAAGTGCTTTACATGACTCGGTTATCTTCACTCACTACTTTCTGGAAAAGTATGAGCTCATGTTAATAGCTAACACACTGAAATACTAAAGACTGGCCATCACAGGTGGCTTGAAAAGGCTACTCTCGACTATACTGGGAACCATAATTAATCCACATTAAAAGTAAAACCACGGGTCTGGAAGGATGGCTCAGAGGTTAAGAGTACTGGCTGCTCTTCCAGGGGTCCTGAGTTCAATTCCCAGCAACCACATGGTGGCTCACACCCATCTATAATGTTGCCCTCTTCCAGCATGAAGGCACACATGCAGACAGAATACTGTCTAAATAATAAATCTTTAAAAAAAAAAAAAAAAGTAAAACCACTCTAACCAGAGCCTAAGTTGGAAACTACAAAATAATCAAGACACTTTTTTTTTTTTTTTGGTAAAAACAAAGATGGTTCTCAGGAGAAAAATCAGAGAAACATGAATAAAACAACACATAACATCTACCTTAAAAGACACAACCTCATTTTACTAAAAGAAAAATGAGATCCTTTCTCCCCTGTTAGGCTAGCAAAACTCCAAACATTTGCCAGGTGTGGTGGTACAAGCCTTCAGTCCCAGCACTCAGCAGGTAGAAGCTAGTAGACCTCTGTGAGTTCCAGGACAGCCTGGTCTATATAGTGAGTTCTCAAATAGCCTGATCTACATAGGGAGTTCCAAGACAGCTTCAACTACATAGAGACAACCTGTCTCACAAACAAACAACAACAAAAACAGTTAACAATATATTCTTTTTGTGAGGCTTTCCAATAGACTCTTCCAAACATCTTGTTGGTAGTACCAGACCCACACAGGAGAATCTAGTCATACCAAAGCAATGTAAAAGCCCATACCTTTAACCAGGACCCTACAGTCCCACTTCTAGAAATCTACCTTAAATATATTCTGGTAGAGATATAACACAGAATTATTTGGTAGAACACATTTATTTATTTTATTTTATTGTAACTTCTTTGATGACGGCAAAAGATTGAGAACAATTCAAATACTTAGAACTAAGGGAAAGAGAAGATGAGGTGTACAAGGAAGAGCATCACTACATGGCACACTGTGCAGGACACAACATCAACTACATTCCCTTCTTTATATGGACAGACATATACCCATGCTTAGATTTTCTGAAACAAGTAATAAAATAAATTCAAAATTAACAGGAACAATGGCCTAAGAGGAAGGAAGCACACACAAATAGAAAAATGACGATAAACTATCTATTAAAAAAAAAGATATATATAATTTGTGTTCTACAGTTTTGACTTTGAATTATTTCCCTGTAAACAGATTACATCACTGAAAAAATAACAACACTAAGTCAAGGTGGTACTATTGCAATGGTACCACTGGAGAGGCTGAGTAAGAGGACTGCCAGAATTCTGGGGCCAGCCTGATCTAGTGAACACCAGACAAGCAAGGACTACAGAGCACGACCCTTTCAAGAAAGGCAGGAAAGAAAAGCAGGCAGGCAGGTAGGCAGCTAGTTCAATCAAAATGTGAAAGGTGATCCCTAAAAATAAAAAAATGTGAAAAGAAAGTCTGATTTCAGTTGTATGACACAATCACACACAGAAAAGGACAATTTCAAAAGTGACATGTATTCTACAGACAAAAAGACAGGTGAAGAAATAACGCTTTGCGTTTCGAATTCTTATCCATGATAAGGTTAACACTGAAGGACAGGCATGGTGACACACACCTTTATTCTCAGTGATCAGGGTGTAGAGGTACATGGATTCCTGAAAGTTCAAGGCCTCCAGGGCTACACAGAGAGATCCTGTCTCTGAACACACACACAATTAATATTGATATTTGGAAACGAATGTATACAATGTGGGTAAAACAGATACATAATTATGTTAACATATTTTTAAAATAAAATCAATTCTCTTAATCCTGTACACTAAAAGATCTTCTGGAGGTATCTTCACCCCAGATCTCAAGCTGTACTATAGAGCAACAGTAATAAAAATGGCATGGTCCTGGCATAAAAAAAAAAAAAAAATCAATATTCTTACACCAGAAATGGAAATATCAGCCTGATCTCAAAATATGCTAGAGACAGTGTACAGGAAACAGAAGTTCAGGGGAAGTAAATCAATGTCAAGAAGAAGCAATAAGCCATAACAAGAAAAAGAACATGTATAAGAAACACAGGACATGGGGGCTGGAATAGGGAGGAAATCTCCAAACTGGAAATGAGATGAAAACAGAACAACAACAACAAAAACAAAAAAAGCAAACAAACAAAAGAAACAGAGCAATGTATCTATGCATGGTATACTGTCTTTGATTTGTGTTTAGGAAATGACAATAGCCACTAGCACAACAGGGCACTGAGTTTATAAGGGTTGCACAAATGCTTTCTGACTCAATCTGAAACCTCCTCCAGGAGGAAATTCATGCTGCTATTATGAACTTAGTCAACAGCCCATGTCTGGGTTGGTAATAGGTCCTAGTGGAGACTACTACTGTGGTTTTGCTAGACAGTGTCAAACTGTCTTCCAAACTTTTACATTTTTACCCATACATTAGTGCTACTCAGCTTTGGCCAAAGATTCTTCTGGTTGAAGTGAGCAATGCTTAAAGAGGAGACTCATAGCTGGTCAAAGTGCTGAGACTGAGTGAGTATTGAGTGTTCAGCCCTGAATAGGACTCACGGCTCAGGGAACACAAAAGAGGCAGGTAACAAGAATGTTAAGAGCTGGGGAACAAGGAAGAGTGTTATAACAACAGTCTTCTGAACTCACATCAGCTGTGGTCACCTGCATGCTGTGGTCATCAGCAATCAATCACAGTTAGGACAGAAGCTTCTAAGACCCCTTCCCAGGCCCCTGAAGGAGCTATTGGCAGTTAACGGTTGTTGGGAGAAGGGAAACTGTTCTCCTTAGTGGTGTAGCCACTGATGATGCTGATGCACTTCTAAAGAAGCCTGACCTATGTTCACACAAACAACCTGATTAAGCTCATCCAGTTATGTACAAGGGGAGCTTATTCAGGAGTCAGCAGGAGTGGCAGGGGTAGGCAATAAGGAGTTAACAAGATAGTGTCCATTATATTCTCACAGAAACTTGTCAACAAGTAAGTTAATACACTTTAAAAACAAGTATCTGTTCTTTTTAAATAATTACTTTGACATTCTCAGCCCATACTGTGCTTGAAAGGCCAGGTCAGATCTCTTGTACTGTGTAAAACCAGGTATGGCGGTACACTCCTGAATTCCCAACACTAAGTTAGAGGAAAGGTCAGCCTTGTCTACATACTGAGCTCATGAGCAACCTGGACTACATGAGATACTGCCTCAAAAATACAACAAAAATAAAGTAAACTTATTTCTAGATGCCTTTGAATGTTATAAAAGCACATATCAAGTCACTATTCAAATCATTCAAACTATCACATTTCTTTTACAAAAACGAAAAGTAACTAAAATGGTTTCACTATATCTGAAATGTTTTTAAATTTTGATAATTTCTAAAATAGCCTTGAAAGCAAAACTCAAAGTAAATAAATATTTGTTTCTTTACTTAATAAGAACAGCTTACACTGGAAGCCAGACTCCTGACAACCACTGCAATGTAAAGAATTATTAATCATCAAGGGCATGTAATTTGCCCAAGGGTATTATAACTAAGAAAAGGTAGAATGGGACCTCAGGCAACTAGCTGACTCCTGACCCTGAACTCCCCACTGGAGAGCTGACAAATTGTGGTGCCTAGGTCATGGAAGCTATAAGACTTGGTGTTTGCCCTGGTGGGTTTTGGTCTTGCTTTGGTCCAGTATTTCCTATATCCCCATTCCTCTCTTTTGGAATGGTAATGTGTATTCTGTTCTGTGCCGGGCAGACAAAGCCCTGAGAGAATGAAGTCCTGAGTAAATGTGTGCAGTTGACCTGGTTACAGCCATGTCAAAGACTACAATGCCTCATCCTCATGGGAGTGGCTAACCTTCCCCAGGTGAGGCTAAGAGCTATGGCAAAGTCTTCCTACGGGTCTGAGTGTGGATATTAATAGTGCGTACAGAAAACATCCACCTCAGCTTTCCCCCTAGATATTAATGGCCTGAATTCTGCTCCCCTATCTCCTTGATCCAGCTGTATATTCCATCCATAAACTATGCCTTCTTGTCCAACTGATCCCAGCTTTTCTGTTCCTGTGTGTCCTGAGGCCATACAAGAATATGGCACTGTCCCTTCATATGTTAGAAGTATGTAACTTGCCTTTTCATTTTATAAGGGATTATAGTTAACAAATTAACTTGAGTCTTTAAAAGGGAAGACTCTGGATATTTAAACAATGTTGAGATTGTGACAGACTACAGGGACTTTTGACGTTGGACTAAAGCATTCTGCATTCTAACATGGCAGCCAGGGAACACGATGTGGTGGTTTGAATGAGAAATGTCTCTGCAGTCTAGGGCATCTGAACTCTTGGTTTCCATTTGGTGGCACTGTTCGGGGAGGGTTAATTGGAGTAGCCTTGCTGGTAGAAGTATGTCACTGAGCTTGGGCTTTGAAATTATATGGCCATGCCCTACTTCCGGTTTGTTCTCTCTTCAGGCTTGAGGATGTAAGCTCTCGGCTTCCTGATTCTGCCAACATGCTTAGTTTGCTGCCATGCTTAACTACTACAAACCTTCTGAAACCATAAGCCAAAATAAATTCTTTCAGAGATTGGTTTCAGTCATGGTGCTTTATAACAGCAACAGAAAAGGAATTAATACATCAGGCAAAAACACTTTTCTGGTTGGTAAGAGGAAATAAATTATATGTCCAACCTAATTACAATAAATTATACTGCTCTGAAAATCTTAATATAACCAAATGTTTACATTATTTGTTCAGTATTTATATTTCAGTTAATTCTCAAATGTCTTACAAGTGCCATAACATAAAAATATACATGTCATAGTGTTTAGTCTATAATAATCCTTCAGAGCCAAAATATGGAGGTGTCCATTCTACATTGGCCCCCTTAGGTCTTTGCATCATTTAGCCAAGTTTAATCTTTTCACAGCACCATCAAAGAAATCTTTCACCACGTTCATCACATACATTCGTAAAGCCACTTCACTTGAGAATAGATAGTATGAGCACCAGATAGGGAAGACTCCTGAATCAGACTTGCTGACTTACCTTCGCTAGCATTTTCTTTCAGTTGTTCCTCATATTCCTGCATTGCTGATACACAACTATTATGAATCAGTTCCCCCAGGCGTTTCAAGTCTGCCACAGACTTATCCACTAGCTCAGCATCACGTGCTATGCACTCTAGCCTGAAAAAACAAAAAAACTAAGACACTGTGCCCACTTTTCTGAACATGATATGGATGCTGCTAGGTGTCATAAGTGTTAGCTCCTGAAAGATGCTTGCTGTATGGATCAGACCCAGACCAATAATAACCTTTGACAATAACTAAAGCACATCCATTTCCCATCATCAAAAATTGACTTGGGATAGCCCACAAAATTAAGTGACCCTAAACACCAGAGGAAAAAAGATCTGAGCTTATCTTACTCTACAAATGAGCTGTCTGCAACTGTTAGCATGTGAGGTTCCTAAAGATTGCACACACGAGTTTGCCTCTTTATGTTCATTTTCTTTTCTCCTGTATTATCTGCTGCAATGCTACTAGAAGCATAGGGTAATTACTTCTACATCATACCAAGTATATAAATGCACTGAATGAAAGGACCACAGACCCATTTTTCCACATCCACTGGCTTTTATACTAACTTCTTCAAAGATGAAGTTTTTGCAGCTGGATGTCCAACCAGTCCCAGAGAGAGATGATATACTTGACTGTAGTGGACTACTTCCTCTCCCAATGGAAATGGCAAAACCAAAGCATACGCCTGGGATTCCCACCAGCCCCAGAAGTTTCTAAAAGACAGGAATCTGACATGTCCTTTAAATCAGTGCTCTTGTTTGAAGGATACGTTGATGATTGATGATTGCATATAAAGCAAGATACTAAATCATCTGAAATATCCAGACACTTCTGTTAGAAACCCAAACTCTAAATGTGTACTTTGAACAGCATCAATTCACACTTTCTGAAGTTAGTCCTGCAAGGTAACACAAGCTCAGTCTTTATATTATCTTCACGACATCCTATTACTAGATCATCAAATCACAAAGAACCCTTTCTTCTCCTACATTCCTAAAGCAAAGAACAACTAACTACCAGCATTTTCAAATGCAGTCCTGTGACCATCCCTCTGGGTCTACTCTTTACCATGCAATCTGCATGCACGGGCCTTATCTCCCTCCTCATTCAGACAAAACTTCTGAATGATCAGTCTATAGCCACCACCTGTGCCACCTTTCCAAAACAGGACATTCACCCAATACATTAATATTGTAGCAGGGTCTCCCTTGAGTGGAAAGACTGCTCCCAGAATTAGTATTAAATGGAAAATATTATCTCCCATCACAAAAAAAAAAAAAAGCCTACTATAAAAAGAGGATAGGATCTTACCTTTCAAGAGGGAGACCAAACTTCTTATAAGCCTTGATGAACCTAAGAATATGAGCAACAAAATTAATTTAAAACCACAAGTATTAGTTGTAAAAATTCTATAATCTTTTGTCATGAAGTATGAAGTATGAGCCACACAGATTGTCATCTAGTAAGTGAATACTGAGTGTTTCTGAACGGGTCACCCTAACAAGTGCTCAAGCTCTACTCAAGGAGGGTGCCAAGGTTATTCTCAGTGACAGGTCAGGACCTAGGAACTATGACTAGAACACGGGTACAACAGCTCAACTATGATAAAACGCTAACATCATTACTCAGTGGCCATTTCAGCCCATTTCAGCTGAGTTTGAAATCACAATATTTTTCATTATTTATGGTTAATGATACAATTATAAGATTTCTATGGCTGTCAAATACTTTTTTTAATTAATCAGAACTTTATATATATATGTATTCATAATACATACCTATGTACACACACATATAATTTAAAACTTATATAAAACTATTTAGAAAACTATTGACTCTTGTCCATCCTTGTCTCCAACCAAACCTTCAATCTATTTTTCCAGCCTCCACCTTCAATCACACTGATCACTACCCATCATCCCATCACTATTTCACCAACACTTTCAATAAAAAGCAAGATGTCACAACACATCACTTGCATCACTGTAATATGCCATGTTACTATGATAAACTGGTTATGTAACAGTGTAAGGAAAGAGACTAAGAAACAAGGAAATAAGATGTGACAACAGGACTAAATATGAAAATAGCTAAACAAAAGTACAAAACAAAGGATTTGCATACAAAACTTAGTAAAGTGTTAAATATGAAAGTGAACATAAGGATTATCCCTCAACCCTACATTTCTCCTAATATAAAATGAAGTATTTTATGTCTGAAGTAGTTTAGGCTTTAAGATTGAAAGATAGTAAGGACCAGGCGTGTGGCACATTCCCTTAATCCTAGCACTCACTTAGGGAGGCTGAGGCATGCAGATCAATGAGTTTGAGACCAGCCTGGTCTATAAAATGAGTCCAGGACAGCCGAGGCTATACAAAAAAGCCCTGACTCAAAAATAAATAATTAAAATAAGGAGTATGTACCTCTTGCCTAGCATGCACCAGGCCCCGGGTTCAATCCAGCACTCAAAACAGTGATGATAATCTTCAGTGATACAAAAATAACAAAACTATCAACAAAAACTGCCAAAATCAACTCTAAAGAAAACCTAGAACTTATGCAAAAGCCTACAGCCCATCTGAAGCGTAAGTGCAAGTGAACACCCGAGTCTCAGAAAGAGCACGGGGCTTTCCGTCACTGCTTGCTTTATTTCCGACCCAGAATAAACTTGAGAGATAAACGCTAACTGCGCCCCCTGTGCACAGCAGCCGTGAGTGAAGCCCATCTGAGGCAGCGCAGGGCTAACTCCAGAAGGAAGGCATACTGACACGAAGTAACGTTGTCAGGTTTGTCTTTTTTCTTTATTATGGTCATTATTATTAGGTATACAGGTGTTTTGACTGCATGTATGTCTGTGAACCTTGTATATATACCTATTGTACAAGGAGGCCAGAAGAGGAAATCAGATGCCCTGGAACTGGAGTTGGAGACAGCAGTAAGCTGATAGGTAGGTGCTGGGAATTGAACGAGGGCAAAGGCTGTCAAGAAAACTGTACTTTAAAAAGCATGGAACTTGGACTTATAAGACATCAGTCTGCTACTGTGAGTATGCACATGTTATAACTAAAGAATTAAAGAGTCACCAAACAGAGATGATCAGTAGAAATATAAATTAGAGAACTGGGGAGGTGGAGAGGGGGGGACAGTTCAATAGTAGAGCACTTCTTCAGCACGCAAACGACCTTGGGTTTGGTCCTAGGACTGTGAAGGAAAAGGAACCGATTTTAAAGGAAAAGGAAAAAAAATTTAAAACGAAACAAATAGAAATTCTGAAGTTGAAAAGTACAAAAACTGAAATGGAGATCAGTAGAGGATCAATAGGAGAAAACTTAAACAGAAGAGAAAAAAGAATGAAAACTTGAAAAAGAGAGAGATTATGATACTGCCAGAAACGGAAAAAAAATCATCATTAGCATACACACCCCAACAGAAAACACTAAGTGAGAACCCTTCAGGCAGGGATCAAGGGCAATATACAGTACTTCAAATCCACATGAAGAAGTACCACAAGATCACAAGTTAGCAACTATAAAAACAGTATCAGGGACTTTTTGGCTGAACTCTTCCATCAACCTTCATGAGGAATCACATGAAGCAGGTTCACAAAATTGTGTAGATGGCCTTCCAATGTATAAAAATTTGTGTGACAAGAGCATAGAAGAAAAAGGAAGGAGTAACTGCAGCCAGATTTTCATAAACCACTGACATTAAGCTGTTAGGCATCTAGATGTTACTTGAAATTTCCATGGAAACCACCAAAAAGGTAACTAAAAGATAGCAATGGAAAAAGGTAGTTAGAATGGTATACTGAAGCCTGCGTACTGACCACAAAAGGCACCGATGGAGAAATAGAAGAGTACAGACAGCCCAGGACATAGAGAGACAATTGCTGCACTGCAGGTAATGAATTAAGACAAAGCAAAAGGTTGTCAGAGGAGATTTTGTAAAGCTAATCTAACTGCTGTCTACAAGAGAGAGTCGGATTTTAAAGTCCAGACCAAAATAAAAAGATAAACAGTAACACCATCTCTTCCATTCCAAATGTCCAAAGGGAGCTCAGTGTCTAAAACTGACGTAAGCAGGAAAAGGCTGACAAAGGTCGTCTCGTGGGCTATTAGAGCAGGGCCCAGCCACGCCACCATGGCTGCGTCAACACCCAGACTCACAGGGATGGGTGCAGCAAGGGCAGCTCTACTGGGGTAGCAACTTCTACGCATACTATAAACACAGATAGGTACTGCATACATCAGCCTCCCCTTGGTAAACTTCCTCCTGAAAACAATGAGGACATAAAAAGATGGAAAAGAGGCTGTGATACAGACACTCAGACGTTAGGGACCTCAAAGTGACCCTCATTTGTACTGGAGCTCAAGGCCAGGGGGGTTTACATGAGACCTACCTCAACCCCATAACCCAGGCCAACCGAAAACTAAAACTAAACTCCAGATTAAGGGAAGGAAGGACTACATCTGGAAACTGCAGGATCTCATGGGCAGACCCCAGATCCTTCTCTGCCTTCCTTGCACAGTCTCTTTCTTCCTACCCTGTCATATGTGTCAGGATCACTGGCCAAGGCATACAACACGTAACTTCCAGACAAGCTCCAGCAAAGCAGAAACTCCACCGACCTTCGGATCTCGGCATCAGTAAAGCCCTCCACGAGGTCTTTGCGCACACTTCGGGGGCGCCCTCTGCGCTTTGGCTTTTTATCATCATCGGAGTCATCCGTTTCACTCTCGGAAGCAGAAGATCTCTGGGCTTGCCTCTTAGACTCAGTGTCAGAATCACTGTCATTTGTCTGAGCCTGAAAAAGAATAAGGCAAAGCCTCACTTTTAGCAAGTGTCAGGTCCAGGAACAAAAGCACCAAGACCAGCCCATCTTATTTGTTAGCGCTCAGACTTCGCAACATATCTGACAAGTTAATTTTCCTTAAACAAATGTCAGGTAATAGGGAGGAAAAGCTGTCATACTTTAAGTGACCCTGCAATGATTAAGTGTATTGAGTTTAAAATATTTGGTTAATTTTTATACTACAAAATACATGATAACCAGCATAAAATAGTAATTCCTCAGAAATTAACTACTTTTCTTGGTCTTTTTTTTTCTCCTTTGTGAAATGAAGATAAAAGTATGATAGTCCCTTTGAGACAAGGTTTGCACAGCATTAAATGCAAAAGGAAATACAAATGCATGCAGAACTATGTATGGCATGCAGTAACAGCTTAATAGGTGGTGATGTTGATTTACTATGACAGCAGACAAGCCTAATAGCCTCAAACAACAGTTAATAAATTTGTTTTCTTAGTTCAATAATACTGGGGGAAAACTCTATCAAATGGTGCTTGTGAAAGGCTGAACAAGCTGTACAGCCTGTGGAAATCTTATGTTTTTTCATGTAATCTTGTACTACTTAGACCCAGTACTGTGAGCATTTAAGGACAAAAAAAGATCTGGTACTATGGACGTTGAAGACAAAGGCAATGAGAACCAAACTGTCAGGACTGTTAGCAGTTTTAAGCTCAAAGTCAAATATACAAACTTCTGTAAACTCTGAAGTCACCTAGTCATTTCTCAAAAAGCCATCAGACTAAGTAAAAGTCCCAAGGATACGTTTATGAGCCCTGCGCATGCTCCCTTTCATCTGCCCTGCATGCCTGTGTCACGGCCTCTGTGCAAGGCCTCTCTCTTGACTATTCTAAGCTACATTTGCAGCCACACAGGGCACAAGGCATACTTTCCTCTCACTTCACCTTTTTAGTGGAACTACGAATTCGAGGCAGCATGTAAATCTCTTCTAACTCCTTCTGCCGTTCTTCTTCCTCCACTTTTTTCCTCTGCTCTTCTGGAATGATTTCATCCCAGTCCTTGTGAGGACGCTCTTCTAGCTCCTCTTCATCTTCCATCGTTGCAAAATTGGCAACCTGAAAAGGAAAGGACAACCTCCATCTGACATTTCTCCACTTCCAAACAACATCTGCTAGGCATGGACTTAATGAATGTTTTTAATTTAAAACACGGTAATAGGTAGGACTCATAATATTGCATAATAAAAATTTTTAAAAAAATTTTTTTCTATTCTCACCTTTTATTCCCCACAAAAATCAACATGCCAAAGCTATCAGTTCATCAAAAATTTTAAATTAGGGAAATAGATACAGGAAGAAAAACTGCCTCTCTCTAATTGTGATGAGCAGCAGCAGCTAGCCCTCACTCACCCAGTCACCTCATTCGTTTTTATCAAGAGTGTAAGCAGTAAGGCTATGTAGACTACATGTGCTTAAGTGTCCATTTTAATCTTAAGCAGAAACAAAAACAAACCTAGAAAACATACCATTTATTCCCTCCCAAAGATCTGCAGGAATCTGTAGTCAAATTGTAGGTCTGCATCCCAAAAAATATAACTATCTAAGCATGCCAGTCGAGGGCTACAGCCAAACAGCACCCAGCTCTGAACAGCCCTGGCAGAGCTCCATGCCCAGTTTCCTTCCTGGCCTAAGAGTCCATTGAAGTACAAAAACGCCTTTACACTCTCCATCCTCAAAGCCATGTGGAGCTACATGACTTTAATCAAATCAAAACTTTATGATGTGTACCAAAAAATAACTATTTAACTTCTAGCAAGAATATTTTGATCTTTACAACCAGATATCTTAAACATCAAGAAGGAGAACAAGAGATATAACTTCTGAGATTGTAAAGAGCAAACCATCTCACTATCTTATCAATTATTTTTTTACAAACTAATAATAGTGCTTACACTTAATTTAGGTGTGGGTTTTTATATTAATTTTATATTAATTTATTTATCTGTGAAGGTAAACATGCATGCCACTGCAAATGTTGTTAACACTCGGCTCTCTCCCTCCACAATGTGCACTCCAGAAACTGAACTTATGTTGGCAGCAAGCACCTCTCTCTATGAGCTATTCCAAAGGCCTGTAGGTCTGATATTTTAAAGAAGTCAGATAAAAATGATAAAACAAACATAAACCTGAATGCATGTTGGTAGATCATGTGGCTAGAAATAAGCTTTTCCAAAGGCAATAGTGATGGGCCCAATAATCTACCTGGAAAATGATCACAGCTGCACTTGGGTGTAAAGTGAGAGACTGCCAGCCTCACTGGGCAGTGGTAGAGCATACCTTTAATCCCAGAATTTGAGATTTATAACAATAATATAATGTAAATAATGCAATGAAGTATTTACAACAATACTTCAAACATAGCAAAGAGTAGCACAAGTGCTATTATTACTGAATAAAATGGTAATCCTACATTAAAAACAATTGCTGAGCCAGGTAGTGGTGGTGCACACCTTTAATTCCAGCACTCAGGGAGGCAGAGGCAGGTGAATCTCTGTGAGTTCGAGGATAACCTGGTCTACAAAGTGGGAGTCGAGGAGAGCCAAGGCTATACAGAGAAAGCCTGTCTCAAAATACAAAACAAAACAAAACAAAAACAAAAAAAACACATATATGAGAAAAAAAACAACTTTGGAAGGGAACAGTAACTGGTAATGTGCTGACTATGCTTCAATAACTTATAGCATGTGGAATTTTTTTGTATCTAAATAACCATGTAAGAATCTAATCAAAACATCATAAAATCATCCGTTTTAACTATGAGGAGAACCACAGAGGTAGAATCAGGTTTAATGTTCGGGTCCCTCAAAATCCACATATTGTAGGATTAGAGCTACAGCTCAGTGGTGAAGTGCTTACACAGTATGTATGAGATCCTGGGTTCAGACTCCTACACAACTACCAACATAAAGGAGTAAGTGCTGAAATCCTGATGCCAGTAGCTGACAATACTAGGAAGGGTCCTTGGAAGGTGATTAGCTCATGATAATATGTTCCTGGCAAGATTAGTTTTCACCTTACAAAATGGATACTAGATACAACATGAACTCTAGACAGCTCTCTGGCCTCCCTATGCCTTGGGAGAATAGAACAAGAAGGCAGCAGTATGTAACTCAGATGACAGTCCTCAACAAAAACCTCACCATATCAGAACCACGATCTCAGAAGTCTTCAGGAATGTGAGAAATGAATTTGCATTGTTTCGGTAAACCAGTCTATGAAACTTTGTTATAAGACAACAGGCTTAAGACAGCCACAGTGATTTACCCTTTCCACACTGTCCTCTGTATCCCAGAATGAATTCTGGGAATTCTATTCCAAGAGTTCTCTCTGACCACTTTTTCCCCAGCTGCTTCCTTATTCTTTCATTAAGACAATTTCCACTTAGCCAACCATGGAGCACACACAACAGAGCACTGCAAACAGGCAAAATCTACCAGTTCTTCATCAACACTAAGTGGCCTACCATCCCCAACACCACAGTAACCTTTAACT
The DNA here is from genome assembly GCA_028658305.1 of Pachyuromys duprasi. NCBI lineage: Eukaryota > Metazoa > Chordata > Mammalia > Rodentia > Muridae > Pachyuromys > Pachyuromys duprasi. Next base: position 51,354,696 of record CM053758.1, read on the forward strand.
TTCTCTGGCTTCTTTAGCCTGCAGGGAATCAGTCATATCCTGACTTGCATTTTAAAAACATCCACTATTTTGATTTTTCTGTGCCCTCCATATCAATCCCCCACTCTAGGATTGCCAAGTGACTCAATTTCTCCCAGCATCAAATATTGCTGGAGAAAATCACGTGATCCTGTTGAGTGGTTCCACAGGAAAGGCTCCAACTAGATTTAGATGACTCCCTATCAATTTGTCCCCACAAGCACAGTCTAACCTACGGCTGTCCTAAGGCTTTCTGCTCTCATCAGAACTCAAGTCACAAACTGAACTCTCAAACTTGTCCTCCTTGTCACTAAGGTGATTAATTCTCAAGCTATGCTTTAGAGTACCTGCTTCCTGCTCCTCTGGGGCAATCAGACATGAGATTTTCCTCCTTGTCTCCTTGGACACTTGAGGATCTCCCTATCCTCAAGTTCTTCCAGCAACCTAGAGACACAGTGACGTCTTTCTAAAACCCTTACTTTATTTGGTCCTTCTGTCTGTCGTACATATTTACCTTCCCTACACCTTCTAATAACTACCTGTCGTCAGTGGTGCCACCTCCTCTTCTCCTGGTGCCCACTTTCTGTGTTTAGCCATGACCCCATCAATTCTGTTTTATCAGATAACACTGACTATTCCTTATATCTCCCTTTAGGAAGGAAGGAGACACAGGGGAAGGAACAGGAGAAAAGGGAAAGAGAATGAAGAAGAAAAATCAAGAGAGAAAAAAAACAAAACAAAACAAAAAACAATACTAACAGAATCTCCCTCCAAAAATAAACTTAAGCCAAGTAGCAGTGGCACACGCCTTTAATACCAGCACTTGGAAAATCTCTGTGAGTTCAAGGCCAGCCTGGTCTACACAGTGAGTCCAGACCAGCCAAGGATATACAGAAAACTCCTGGGTGGGGGTGAGGAGATCCTCACAAATGTCACCTACAGTTCCCACCCTTTGACTTCTCATTGGTACCCAATGCCATGAATATCTCCCATATCCCCCCACACTTCTGGTCTTTTGTTAATCCTGTTGGCAACATACTCTCAGTGTTCTTCATCAAATTCTGTTCTTCTACACCTGACTCAAGGAAGGATGGTTCACCTCAGTGTTTACACCTCATGGTGATACTGTAGTCTACATTTCTAGCATCCTCACTCAGAATAACATTGAACATGAGTTAATTCAGGTAAAGGGACAAAATACCAAGCCTAGTGCAAAAGAAAATGCTCAGAAAAAAAGGAGCTACTACTTAATAGAAGTGTTGAATACTATCCCAAGAACTTCCTACCTTAAACTGTGAGAGAAGCTCATCTGTAGCACTAGTTGAAACTTCATTCTCTCTGGTTTCAGCTAAGCGCAAAATCTCATCTATATCCATTTCCTGAAGGAACAAAAGTGACACAGGTTTAGTGAAAAAGCAACAGTCTCAGTATTTACTAAAACCATCATGTGTATATCAGACATCTTTCCTATGGCACTCTATTTACTCTGACAGCCTCAGCCTACGTCTTTCACAACCAACACTTCCCATTAGTATTTATTCAAACAATGATGCAAAATTCAGGGAATTCTAAGAAAGAAAACTTCGGAGAAATACAGAATCCATCAGTGCTTTATCCATCCCTCCCATTCCTTGTTAGTGTAGTAAGAGGCAAGAAAACAAATAATAATAATAATGAAAAAGAATCCATGTCCCTGAAAATAATTACTTCTTTATAAAAATCACTAACAGAGAATCTACTTCCTAAAAAACTTAAGTACTTATAAAATATCCTTTAAAAAAAAAGCATTTTTCTACTATTGTACCTCCACTGTAAAAGTGATGAGTTATATAAGTACATTCTCTTTTAAGTGTATCATATACGTAGAAAATATTCATTCTTCATTTCCCACTTTTGAGCCAGCTGGCTTACGGTTCTCTCCTCCAAAATACACTTCCTTTGACTTTCATGTCATATATGAGACACCTGACATACATCATATATATATATGCCCATATATAGTTACATAAGGAAGCAAATATACAAACATATAAAATCAAAGTTCTACATGGGGGTGGAAACATGTGATACTTGTTTTTCTGAATCTGGCTCATTTTACCTAGTGAGTTCCAGATCCACCAATTTTCCTACAAATGACAGAATTTCAAATGTGTATAGACACAACAGAGTTTCGTTACCTATGCAACTATCAATGGACACCCAGACTGATTATGTAACTTGGAATTATTAGTGCTACAGTAAACATGGACATGCAAGCATCCTTATGACACATCACTTATAGTTCCTTTGAGTATATAGTTCCAGGAGTGGTATATAGCTAGATCACATGAAAGTTCTGTTTTTAATTTTGAGAACCTTCATGCTGATTCCCATAGTGGCTACAAAAGTAAATGCTCATGCTCCAAACTGATTACCTGAGGCTCTGATTCCTCGCCTTCAATTTCTTTGAAGAGATCCTCTGCTCCAAATTTCAAGATAGCGGTCAGCTCTTCTTTATTAAAGGGATTTGAGCTGTAGGAGTGAAATATAGAAGGAGTTGGTGGGATGGCTCAGCAGGTAAACACGTCTTGCCACCAAGCCTGAGACTACCTGCATTCAACCCCCAAGACTCACATGGTGGAAGAAGAAAACAAGCTGTCCTCTACTTCTACCTCCAGAGGCACAAGTGTAACCCTCAATTTCATCACAAATAAAAATATATGTAAATATAAAATTTTAAAAGAGGCTAGCAACATTTCTATCTCAGTGGGCAAGAGCCTTTGCTGATCTTCCAGAAGATGTGGGTTGGCTCCCAGCATGCATACAGTAACACACAGGTACCTATAACTCTAGGTACAAGTTACAGTGCTTTCTTCTGACATCTGCTAGAGCCAGGCACACACATGGCACACATATATACATGAAAACAAAACACTTATATGCATAAAAACCACATAAATATTTAAAATATTTTTAGAAAAGAGTAGCAATTATGCACTCTGGACCTGGACTTCTGTGTATATACCCTTCACTTAAGGGGACAAATGACCAAAAGTTAATTCTGCCTCAAGAACAAGATCCCTCAAATTCCTCATTTATAACCCAGAATTTGTGATAAGGCTAGAAACTCAGTTACTGTCCTGTTTGGTTCACCTACAACATTATCAGCAAAGACGGTTAACAACACATACTTTTCTCTGCCCTTTGTTTCGGAAAGTCACCTCATCTTCATCAACAAGTTCATCCTTCTCACCTCTTGCCCAAAACAGCCAAACTTCTCTGATTTAGTTTCTTCTTGAATAGAAAATAATCTCAAAACATTCTACTTAGGAATAACAATTTGACCCCATCTTAAATACACTGTAGCATAATCCAAAGGTGGTCAGAGTATAAACTCCTCAACACCACTCCTGGTGTCCTTTCACTATTAACAATCCGAAGGCACAACAACCCACACACATATACTTTCGCTAACAGTGGAAGCACAGTAGCCAGTTCTGTCTGATAGTCATGGCTGAAAAGACAAAGGTGACTCTGTGCTATAGTAAGAACCAACTAACAACATGGCCTACACTTCTGCTTTTATCATGTCACATGAGGAGCCAGAAGGAAAGACAAGAGAGCAGAGTGAAAGAAAGAGGGAATATATATGGGGGGGGGGGGGAAAGAATGGGGGCCTTAGGCACAAAACAAAGACAAGGGACCAGCAGCACCAACCTCACAGCACCAAGTGGACTGGCACTGCCTGAGGTAAAACCTGTCAGACTTTATCAAAAGCTGGTGGAAGCAATCTAACTGACTCTCTGTCTCCCCATCTTTCTGGTATTTACTTGGATCTTCCTGAGTTGTTTTCAAGAACTGTCCTGCCAGTGGTATCCATGCGCTGAATCACCAGATGGTCCAACACCATCTTCTTTTTGGCCCGTTCTATGATCTCCTCTTCCACAGTCCCCTTTGTAACCAAGCGGTAAATATTCACCTGAAAGAAAAGAAAAATGCTGTTTACTCCTACCTAAAGCAAAAATTACTTCTGTCAAAACTCAAGAGGGAGAAAGTTATTTTGTTCTCTTGTACCATGTATGACTACACCTGGGCAGTCTTAGTAGGTGGGTGCAAAATATGTGCTATCTGTAGCAGACTACATTCTTAAAGGAAAGTACTTCTAAAGATATCTCACAGCCTTGTTCTTGACAAACACCTTCCCAACAATAACTGGACTCACTGATTTTACAAAAACTGTACTGCTGGTCACATGAAATAATCATGAAGCAGTCTTTGAGATCCACAGATAAAACAAAACCTAAAAACCAAGCCTGTGGTTTCCAGCATGCCACAGACTGCACTGTTACTAATTACCCTGACTAATACTAGACTTAAGGTAGCCATGCCCTTAACACAGCAAAGGCTCAGCTCAAATCTGCTCCTTACACATCTTTCCTGGCAAATATGTGGAAAGTCACTCATGATGTACTTTTCAAGTAGAAGTTGGTTAAGAGTCTGTACTGGGACTCACCCAAGGCCCAAAGACATCTCTTTTCTAAGCAGGTTTATAAAGAGAAGGCAAAGCAGTAAGGAAATACGCATTTTGTAGTCTGACGAGGAAGAATAAACCTCTGCCTGTGGTCCCAAACTGATTTCCACAACCTCTCCCCACTGACCTGCTTCTTCTGACCGATTCTGTGTGCTCGGGCTTGTGCCTGCAAGTCATTCTGGGGGTTCCAGTCTGAGTCAAAGATGACGACTGTGTCTGCTGAAGCCAAATTGATTCCCAGGCCACCAGCCCGTGTGGAGAGCAGGAAGCAGAAGTCCTGTACACAATGCAATATACTACTTTATGCAGTGGCCTTCTCAGAGACATTCTCACAGTCCAATAAGCCCTCACACCTGGAAACCCCTGCAGGTGTGAAGAAAAGTGAGATATGATGGACAAACTTTATGAAGGCTAAAAGGAGCTGGAGGACTTGAGACATAGGGAATTTTCATTGGATTAAGAGGAAGTGTCAGTGCAGGGAACAAAGGAGTAAAGTAGACTCTAGCAAGGCAGCAGGAACAAGAAATTTATGCCCCAGCTAACACTAGTATATGCAACAAGTTAACCATAAGCACCACAGAAACTCAGTCTTGGTGGAAACTGTTTTAGCAAGTGACCCAGATGTATGTTTTCTTGAGAAAGGGAGACTGTACCATGTAAGGTAGTTAGTATATGCACACATACTTTCTGTGTGTACACCCACCCACTCATTAGACTGAAGAGAACAGCACACTACACGAATCCAGACTGCTAAAAAGCACAGGAACCTCAATCACCACAAAGCATGCCGAAGAAAAAGTAGAGTGGATTTGAGGAATCACTGTGTGTGCAAAAGACCAGGTATTAATGTCTTCTAGTCTCCATAGCAATAAGAGACTGGACAGGTATGGTCTATTTGCCATATCTATCTAGGTGAGTGTTCAGGAAAACATGTGGGCAGAGGGAAAGTAAACTGTATACAAGTCAGGTTTTAAAAAGCTTAAAAAAATCAATATTTTCAGATGAGCATCTGATCAGCTATATCAAAGGCTGAAACTTCCATTTTTGTACGTTGTGTGTGGGTGTGCTGAGCCACTTCACCAGCATCCAAAAGTTGATGGCTTTTGAGTACAAAACTACAACTCAAAAGTTGTTCTCGGGGCTAGAGAGATGGCTCAGTGGTTAAGAGCACTGTCTGTTCTTCCAGACGTCCTGTGTTCAATCCTAGCAACTACATGCTGGCTCACAACCATCTATACTGGGATCTGATGCCCTCTTCTGGCATGAAGGTGTACATGCAGATAAAACACTCATGTAAAATAAATAAATAAAATCTTTAAAGAAGAAAAAAAAAAAGCTGGTCTGGGATCAAGTATGGTGGCATATATTGATAATTCAGCACTCAGGAAGAGGCAGGAGGGTAAGGGTGTCAAGGCCAACCTCAGTTATATATTGAGTTTGAGATGAGCCTAGGCTACAAGAGATTCTTTCTCTAAAAACAAAGCAAACCAAAATAAATTTTTAAAAAATTTTTTAAAAACCAAACAGATAAACTGCTGACTTAGGAAATAAACCTCAATAAATGGATATATTTGACAAATGATAGAAGAAATGGGAGAGACACACAAGACAAACAACAGAAAGCTCTTCAGATTCTAACAAGACAAACAACAGAAAGCTCTTCAGATTCTACCAGTAATAATCAACAGCTAAGAACACACAGAGTATGTGTGTAGAGTAACAGCAGACAGTTTAGGCTAAGATGTCTAAAACTGTTAATATAAACTGAACATTGAACGATCTCATAAACAATTTCCAATGCCACAAAGATATATAAATTGCATGTTGTTTATGTCTATTATCAAACTAATAGGTTTAAAAAGATTATGAAGCTTGATGCTGCTAAAAGCAACATAAAATGGGACTATTTGTACAGGAAACATATAATTATAAATTATTTTAGAAAACTGAACAAAAAGCATCCAAATACTTTTTTAAGTATTTTGTAACTATTTCAAATGATAATGAAATGGCTTAGAAACAGGAGGAGCTGGAAAGATGGCTCAGTGGTTCAGGGTACTTGCTGTCCTTGTGGAAGACCTGAGTTCAGTTTCTGGCACAAGTCAGTTAACTTGTAATTTTAATTTGCTAAAATTAAAATTAATTTTAAAGTTGTTTTAATTATAATTTTAAATAAATTTAATAAAAATTTTAATTTTAAAATTAAAGTTAATTTGTAATTTTAGTTCTAGAAACCCACACCCTTTTCTGGCCTCCTCAGGCACCAGGCACATATGAAGTACACATACATACGTGCAGGCTAAGGAGTCATCAACATAAAATAAAAAAAAAAATAACAGAGATATGAAAAATACTAAAAATCACATCCTGAGGTGCTGGGCTGGAGATATAGCTTGGTGGTAGAGTGCTGGTCCAGCCCACACACGGACCTGGGTTTGATCTCATAGAGGGGTAGGGTGGGTGATTGGGGGTGATGTCCTAAGGCCTTTAATGACATGGGGAAAATCGGCCAAGTATAATTTTGACAAAGAAAGACAAAATCATATAGAGCATGATTACAATAAGGTAAACACAATGAGACAAATGATTTGATCTGTACAGATACAGACAGCAATGTGTGAAGACTATGTCACTGTGGTGAAGGCTTCATTTAGGGTAGTCTTCACCATCTACAACATCTGACAAATAGGCATGTGGTATCTTCCCCAGAAATTTTAAAATTAATTTTAAAAAGCAACTGAATATGTCAGAGAAACCATATTTTATATATGGCTATCAGAATAAGAATCAAAAATAAAACTACACATTTTCTTTCTCTGGAAAGAAAACGAAACATTTAACTCACTTCATCTTTTAAATTAGAACAAGGGAACAGTGTTTTTTTTTTAATATAAACACTATAAATTAAAAATTGCTGGTATTTTACTGAATGCCTATTACAAACTAAGAAAGAAATGTGATGAGTGCTTTGTTTATCACCACATTTCATCCTCATGGCAATAGTACCAAGTAGGGCTTCGAGCCACTGAGATTTTATAGTTATAGAAAGAGGGGGGAAAGAGGGTGAGACTAATGCTTTCCATGATTCAATTCCTAAGTCTTGGTCCTTGATAAATTTTTACCCCTCACATGTCCAGGACACTAGTCTCACTAAGACCACCAACAAATATCATTCTGAAGTAGTGAAAGAGACATTGAGTTTTTAAAACCCTTCAGAATGCAGAATATAAACTTGTTCTATTAAAAAATAATAAAAAAAGCACTCAGACGCTAGATATTAGAATAGTCTCCACAACAGCGCTTGTCCAGTTCTGCTCTCTCCCCTGCTCCTTCTGTTTACCTGTTACTTGTTTCACTTACCCTGAAGTTCTTCTCCCATACTCCTCTTAACTCTCCTTTCACTTGACCAACTGTACACTATAATGTACTCAGGGTTTCTAACTTGGGTTAAAGTAGCTCTAATATAGGTGTGCCCAAACCAAAACACTTGCCAAAACCAATTCCAAGCAGGACATTTAATAATGCAAAATTGTAGCTATAAAGCAGAGAAAAAAACATTAGGCTACATCACACCTGGAGTTTAACATAACTGAAACTTGGCAAACACACTATTTAAGCATCAGTACCAGAAAACTACAGATAAGAACCTTGGACAACAAGTGTATCAAAGTTAATACTACTGGCCTGGCCCACCTGGCTTGCTGTTCTTTCAAACCCATAAATTTGGTTAAGTTGGTAGAAATCATCACTAGTTCAGCCAAGGAATCTGGGACAGTATTTTCATGCCTGCCCAGTGAGTAACAACAAAACAAGGCATCTTTTATAGTAGGACTTTCTTGTCTTATCAAGACAAGAGAAGTCTGCTACAAAATGCTTCTGAAACAGAATCCATTAAGCTAGAAAGACCTCCCCCCCCCCATGCAAAGTTCAAGTTGCCCAATAATAAAGCCATGCATAATGTACCTCAGACCCATCTGCATTGAAGTGATCCAATGCCTGTTTTCGGATTTCCCCCTTGATGGAACCATCCAGGCGCTGTAAAAAGAAACCACAGAAAAATCTGAAGTGGGGAAGATGAGTGATACTTAGAATAGAACATCAGACTTTATCTCTGAGACACACACTGAGTAAAAATAACTGGAAATGTTGGCCAAGTACTATAAGGGTATGTGTAAACAGCATGGCTGACGTAACCTGAGCTCTCCAGTTACAAACTCAAGGTCAGGAGTTTCTAATTCAAAGGACTGTCTAGGCTTACCCAAGGATCAGAATGTCTACTAAAAACTACAAGGAAAGAGGTAAGAACATAGCCTGTATGGTGAAGAAATTCTAACTCTAGTCACACAGTAAATGGCTCCTGCAGAAAAAATTAATATGGCTATACAAACCAAATGTGTTCTATATAAGCCAAGTATGTGCTATACAAACCAAATAGCACATTTGGAAACTACTGAAAATGTTCAAATTAATTGATCGTGTATGCCAGCTTACATTCTGAAATCACTACAAAGTGTTCAAATACTAAAACTGCATCGTCAGCTTGAGCCTCGGTTACTAAGCTGTGCACAGAACGTTTTATAGTTAGAACATGCACCACTCCAGGTACAAGGCAGCGGTGCCTTACTGCAAATGCTCAATCCACACAGAACAAGTACTGAACGCCATACACAAAAGGCGTTTCTCAACATGTACATCTACTTTCACGTGTCATCCCTTAAAATCATCTCTTAAGATCAAACACTGATTTTACAAAAGGCCAAGCTGATCCAAACAGTATCTGCAAAGACCTACATCTCCCTAAGGCCGTGGGAGTCACAGCCACTTAAACAACAGATGGGCACATGTGTACCTCCCTTCAACAATACTATTCCCTTTATTTACAATAAATGTAAGCAGAGACTAGAGCCAAAGGCATTTGCAAAGGCAGGTTCACAGCCAGTATCTGAAATAAGAAAGTCCTCTATAACAGTCCCTTTAGCAAGAAGCACTGAGACAGTCCTGCTGAGAAGTCACTACCACTTGCTCTGGGGATCAGGATGTTTCAAGAACTCCTTCTCTTTTGCTCCTAGCCTCAAAACAAGGTCACATCTATGTGGTTAAGATAAAACAATGCAAGGCTACAAAGAAACCCTACCTCAATTAAAAAAAAAAATGATAAAACAACACTGCCTCTTTTCTTCTTAGGATGTGGGATTCTATAATCAGTTTCACACTTACTCCTGTCTACTTCAACAAGATACGAATAGGTAGCATAATCATTTTTTGTTGCCAATTCTTTTTTGCTAATCTTTCCTACCACCTTGTCCTTAGAACTAATGATCATAGGCTCAGTAGCACAGGTATCATGGCACACCAATGCCTGTGCATGTGTCCTCACACACTTATTCTCTCTAATAATAAATAAATTATTGCCGGGCATACTGGCACAAGCCTTTAATCCCAGCACTTGGGAGACATAGGCAGGTATGTGAGTTTGAGGCCATCCTGGTCTGCATGGTAAGTTCCAGGACAGCCAGGGCTACATAGTGAGATCCTGTCTCAAATAAACCAAAACACAGGATCTGCTGTTGTTTTTTAAAGAATGACTTCCCGTGTTCATTATCATCAGAGTAGTGTAAAGACATGAAAAAAAAAGTGAAGCCTTCCTAGAACCTTAATCTCCTATGTTTTTCAGGCAAGAAAACTTGTCTTCTACTTCAGTAAGGTGGAGAAGAGACAGAAGACAACAGGCAGAGCAGGTGTGAGTACAGCCACTGAGCTGTCTTACCTGGAAAGGATAGTGTTTGATAGTCAGGTACTCAGCCAGGATATCCAACATCCTCACCATCTGAGAGAAAATAAGGACCCTGTTTCCCCTTTCTCGGAGTCTTGTCAACAGTTTATCCAACAGAATCAACTTCCCACTGCTCCTGATTAGGGACTGAAGATTCAAAAGAGATCTTAATCATTACATTCAAACATAATATTGTGGAAATGATCTTTAAACATGGTATCCACAGTACTGTGCTTCCTGCATTGTTAAGTTTTCTTTCTCATCATTTCTGTTCATTTGGAGACAAGTTCTCGCTACATTGCCCAAGTGAACCTTGAATAAGCTGTCCTCAAACTCAAGTCCCTTTTGCCTCCACCATATCCCTAAAACATCCCTGTTATCCAAGGGCTCCCTCAACTCCACACCAGTACTGATGTCTGGCTTTTCTCATGTTTTTGAAAACTTCCTTTGATGCTCCTTGAAGGGTAATCAAGGAAGAGAAGGAATACTTCGATTTAAAATAAAAATCAATAGCAGAGCTGAATCACTTTTGAGAAGACAATTATAGCCAAGGGGAGCTGTGTACCTGAAGGACCTCCTGGCCGTTCTCCCTTTCGTTTTCCTCAGGAGCTTTGATCAGGTAGCAGTGGTTGCAGCACTTCTTCAGCTCCATTACAATATTAAGGAAGCCAGATGTGCTGCCTCTTGTTCCTTTGGCAAGAGCCTTATAATTCCTGGTCAGGATCCATCTGCAAATTGAAAACATTAATGCAAATAAGCAGAGTTTATGGCACAATAGGAAATAAAAGTTAAAAGACATTTTTTTTACTTTCTATCTCCTGTCACCTAACCACTGATCCTTTGCATCTCCAGGCAGAAGTGAAAAGTTCAATGGTTCTACCAGGTATGTTAACCTAACTGAGCAAATGAACACTAAAAGAAGACAATTCTAGAAGGTTACATACACACTTATTTATACACATGTGTGTGTATGTCTGTATAAGGGATAATCACTGAAGCACTCTTATTACAATTTTTGAAACTGGGAGTAAGTCATCGAACAGTAAGACTCTGGCTAACTAGGTTAGGTCTACTGTAAGAACCAGCATGGTGGTGCACATCTGTGATCTTAGCACTCAGCAGGCTGAGGCTTGAGAATTGTCAGTTCATAGTCAGCATGGGCTATAGTCTGAGAACTTGTCTCCAAAAACAGAAACTACACACACACACAAAACAAATACATGTATTCATTATAACTGATTATAAGGGAGTATTTTCATATTACAAAATGCTAAATAATGTTAAGTATTGTTTTACATACCAACTTAGAACAACAGGAAAATCACACATATATTATGGCATATTTATACATATGCCTTGGTAATAAACTCTAAAATATTAAAAGTACTTTTATCTGAGTAATAAAATATCTTTACGTTTATCTTAATAGTTACAATTTTGGGAACGTATCTCAAAATGTTCACTTCATCACCTATTTATAAAGCCAAAATGTTTGGAAAAAGTCCAAATGTACACACACAACCAAAGAACAGGATAAATAGGTTAAAATGCAGGTCCACATTCAAATGGAAGTTAGCACTCCCAGATAAGAATACCCGGATGGTGCACAACTGGAGCCCTGTCCTTAATCCCAGCACTCGGGAAGCCGAGTCTAGAGGAGGAGACCATACAGGGAGACCCTGCCAGGGGACTGTGGAGAGCAGTGGGGAGCGGACAGAAAAATCACGCCTATAACACTAGCAATTAGGATGAAAGGCAGAAGGAAGGAGACCTGAAAACTAGTCAAACCCACAAACAGAGAATACTGGTACTATTTAATTGTAAAAAAAAAAAAAAAATCACCAAAATTCTAACCACAAAGAACACCCCTTGATCACAAGTCTGTGATCTCCAAGCACCATCTCCCAGTAAACTAGTAGGTAGAATTCCTTAATGACTGGTTGGCTCTGGTTTGAGAGAGGAAAATGGATCACATGAATATGAAATGCTATCATGTAGAGAGTAAGGGATATGATAAGGACAGCACTCCTAATCCAGAACTCCAAATTCCACAACATTCTAAGGGTGAACGTGATACTGCAAATGGAAAATTCCACACCAGACCTTATGCATGCAGAAAACAGTCACATGTAGGTGCACTAAAAATATATATGAAGTGTACATGTACATCCATGTACACACACAATTAATAAAGTCAGAATGTGCTACACAGCACCAAGGAGGCTGAACTATAAAGGAGCATCAGTTTGAACCCAACTTGTACTATATACAGGACTGCAAAGTCAGGTTTGGATTTTAAGAATATATGAAAAAGACATAAAACATTATAATAAAGAGCTATGTAAACGTGGAAACAAAATATGAATGCTTCTGTGTATATGTGTATTCCAACTGGGGAATGTAAATACTCGGCAGACATTATTAAACTGGTAAGGGATTATTAACTACTTTAGGCATAATAACAGCAAAATTTTAAAGAATAAGATGTCTTTCTCTTTTAGAGACATACACTAAATCAGGGGTAGACGAAAAGACACAGGTGATGAACTAAAAGAACTAGTGATGGCCATGAGTTAATAACCACTGGAGCCAGAGGATGAGCACATGAGCAGATACTATATTATTTTTGTTTATATATGAAACTCCCATAATATCTCTAAAAGACAAATGGGAGCTTGGGACTACCTACAGTTCAGCAGTAAGTATCCACCCAGCACATGTCAGGCCCTGAGTTTGATCTCCCAGAAACATTGTATACACATATACATAAATGCATCATATTTTGTGAAAATTAAATATGACTGCCCTTAACAAGCACATTTTATGCTACCATCTATGCCAGACTCACTATTTTTGAATTTTCGTACAATATGATAAGCCAAAAAGCGTGCTGCTTGGAATGCTAGGAAGGAAGGAGGACTTGTTCTGTACCAGAGGAGAATGCTGCCTCTCCTGAGCTTTCCTTGCCATGCCTGACTTAAATGAGATTATGTGGTGATGACTTGTTCCTAGCGTCTGGAAGGGACATGTTTCATTCATCATCAATATTTCCAGTAGCTAGAAAAATGCTTAGCATTAAAACTTCAAGGAAGATTTCATGAAGAAAACAAAAACTGTTCAGCTTAGCTGATAACTGCTTAGTGTAAGAGTATCAGCACTAAAAATTAATGGCTGGAGAAATGACTCAGGAGTTAAGAGTACTTGCTGATCTGGCAAGGGACCTGGGTTCAGTTCCCAGCACTCACAACCATCCTTAACTCCAGTTCCAGGAGATCAAAGACCCTCTTCTCATTTCTGCAGACAACAGACATCCATGTGATGCACATGCATACTGCAGGCAAAACACTTATGTACATACAACAAAAAATAAACCTAAAAAAAGTTTGTTTTGATTGACAAACTTTAAATTATTTACATTAAAACAGTACTGCGTAAATTCTCTCTTACTCAAATGAAAAAAAAAAAAACAAAAATAAAAAACTCCTAGGTCAGGCGGTGGTGGCACATGTCTTTAACACCAGCATCTGGGAGGCAGAAACAGATGATCCCTATAAGTTCGAAGCCAGCCTTGTCTACAGAGTGAGCTCCAGGACAGCTAGGGCTACATAGAGAAATCCTGTCTTGAAAAATCAAAAAAAAAGAAAAGAAAAAGAAAAAGAACCTTTCCTTTTCTGATTAAATATGAATTTCAATTTAATTCCATTTTTGAGTATATAGACAAAGCAGTGGTTCTCTAGCTAGCCCAAGGCTGAAGCCCAATCCTCTCTGCTATAAAAAAACAAAGCTCAGGCCTAGGCCTGGTCCTAATAGTCGGAAGATAGGCAGAGCTTTTTGAGCTCGAGGCCAGGTAGAGTTACATAGAAACTCTGATTCAAAAAACAGAAAACTGTACTCTGAGTACTTGCAAGATTTACAAGGTTCTAGGCTTAATTTTTTAAAAAAGAAAAAAACAAAAACAAAAAAACCCAAAAACCTAAGTTCAGGCTTTCCTTTTAAAAAGGCACGTATCACTTGTGAAGCATCTATCTCATGGAAGGAACTTACTTATAATACTGTTTCTGAAGGGCTGACATCTCCACCCTGAGAATCTGCTCCACTTTGGCAGGAAGGGATTTCTCCACATCTTTTTTGACTCTCCGAAGAAGGAAAGGCTCTAGTACCTTATGAAGACTCTGGTAGCCATTCTCTCTCCCCTTTCCATGGTCTTCTTCAAAGTCTTCCCAGAACTCAAACCTACAGATGAAATTGTCACCATTAGTCACACAGAGGAAGAACATTTGCACAACAAGAAAAGAACTGAACTAGGAGTAGGGTGGCTCTGCGGGGATTTAAAAATAAAAATGCGAACTGTTCTACAAGGAAAGGCAAAATTTTTCCCATCACTGAATCCTCAATAAAAGAGAGGGAATAAATAAAATGCAATTCTAAAATTACAAAAAAGGACAAGATGGCTCAGCAGGTGGATACTTGCCACCTGACAAGAGAAAGCTAAGCACAAGCATCCCTCACTATCCATGTCCTGCTGACACAGTGTGACCAGCTGCTTGTTCCTGCCACCATGGCTTCCCTGCCACAACAGGATGGATACTAGAATCTCCAAGGCTGCATCCTAGAACCGTAAGCCAAAACACACCCTCCCTAAAGTTGCTTTTGGCAGGTGTTCTGTTGGGAACTGTGTCAAGTAACTAAAATGGCCACGATTAACTTTGATCTCTGGGAAGGAAAGGAGCCAGGAAGCTGACATGGGACAAAGAATAGCAATGAGAAAAAAAAAAAAAAAGAACACACGGGGCTGGCAAGATGGCTCAGCAGTTAAGAGAAAGGACACACATACAGTAAATGATAAAAAAGACACCAGCCAGGACTCTAAACAGTGCTGCTTAGACTATGATTACCCCACCATCTCCAAGGGAGACACTGGTAATGTCTAGGGACATTTTTAGATGTAACAACTGGCCTGAAGAGGGTAGAAGCCAAGAATGCTGCTAGACATCCAACAAGAAAAATGACACAAGGCAGCTGGAATAGGAGTGGAAAGTGTCCAGCCTAACTCAAAATATTAACACCACCAAAGATGACAAGCCCAGCACTGTGACACAGCACTGAGAGACAGTACTGAATGGAGGAGGGAGGAGGGTCTCTCCTCCCAGAAAAATACTGTAATGAAGAAAGAGACAGGAGCAGAAAGGAGGGAAGGTGGGTGGGGAAAGGAGATGGGGGAAAGAAAGAAAAGAAAAGGGGGAGAGGGAAGGAGGGTCAGCCCAGCTTTAACCCGCTCAGGTAACCACTGCAGTGAAAGCAGCACAGTCAGAAGGGTTAAATTTCTTGATCCATCATCGGAAAAGTCAAACTATCTCACAAAGAATATTTTTTTCAAAAGAAAAACTGAAGTTATCCCTTTGAGCTTAAAGACTCCCCCCCCCCACACACATACACACACACACAGAGAAACCTCAATTCACAAGGAAAAATGAAGAGCACCTGGAAATGATGAAATACATGTGTTATTTTCTCTTTTCAAGGTTTCCTTAAAAGACACAATCCTATGTCAACCATCAATTCTACTGCCGCATCCTGAGTTCATAAAAAAAGGAGGATTTATTCAATTGCTATATCCTGAGTTTATAACAAGGACAATTGATGTAGGTCAGCATTAACCCAAAGATTAGGATAAAATACACAATCCCTAGAGAATCCAAGAAGAAGAATTAAATAGTATACTAAAAATATAAACACTAAGCAGGGTAATAAAGGAGAGATAGGAATAAACATGAAACACATAAAAAAGTAGCCAAAAGACAGGAATGGGTATAACCATACCATTCTTTCTATCCAAGAAACTGCCTCAACCTAATCAAAGGAGGAAAAAAAAAAAAAACCCTGTAACTAGTGTTTTACCCCCAACAATTCTATTCAAAACAGAGGTTCTACAATATAAGACATGATATAAAAAGCATTCACATAAGAAAGACATTTAAAAGCCTGAACTTGCCGAAATACAAAGAAAATTATAAAAAATATATATATATATTATATATATATATAATATATATATATATATACAAAGAAAATTGATAGCAACAACAAAAAAAGAGTTGTCAGTACAAGTTTGTGAAAGCCACATAAATATGTAACATTCACCTGTAGCTGTAGACTCTACCTGGAGCTCTATATCCTAACTATAGTTCTAGGGCAGGGTTCTCAACCTTTTTTTTTTTTTTTTTGTCTCCCAGCTGTATCCTGCTCCCTCATTCCCTCCCAATCCCACTGTCTCTCCCTCATCTCCTCCCTGCCCCTTTCTAAGTCCACTGATAGGGGAGGACCTCCTCCCCTTTCATCTGACCCTACTTTATCTGGTATCTTCAGGACTGGCTACAAAGTCCTCCTCTGTGGCCTAGCAGGGCTGCTTCTCCCTTGCAGAGGGTGTGGAGGGGTGGTCATAGAGCCAGCCATTGAGTTCATGTCAGAAATAGTCCCTGTTCCCCTTACTAGGGTACCCACTTGGATACTGAGCTATCATGGGCTACATCCCAGCAGAGGTTCTAGGTTATATCCATACATGGTCCTTGGTTGGAGAAACAGTCTCATAAAAGACCCCTGTGCCCAGATATATTTGATCCTGTGGAGCTCCTGTCCTCTCCAGGTCATATTAACTCCGCCTTCTTTCATATGATTCCCTGCACTCTGCCGAAGGTTTGGTTATGAGTCTCGGTACCTGCTTTGATACACGGTTCTCAACCTTTCTAATGCTAGGACCCTTTAATACAGTTCTTCATCACAACATGAAGAACTGTTAATACAGTTAATACAGAACTGTTTAATACAGTTCTTCATGTTGTGATGAAGAACTGTATTGTTACTTCACAGCTATAATTTTGCTACCGCAATGAATCATGATGTAAGTATCTGTGTTTTCTGATAATCTAAGGTGATCCCTGTGATAGGGTCATTTGAGCCCCAAAAGTATTTCAAGTCGCTGCTCTTAACTCTGGAGCTCTAAACTCTAATTCTAGCTGCACACTCAGCTGCAGCACTAGACTTGAGCACAGCAGAAAAATGAGATGACAACAAGAATGTAGGAGGGCTCAGGGTACAATTAGCTCAGCCTGAATTTCACCCCAGCATCTTCCCAAACAACAGAACACCCTAAAATGTAACCAAAATGTAAAAAGTAAATTTAAGAAAAGAAGTTTAGGAGCTCTAACAAAAAAAACAAAACAAAAACACTAAACACTACTGATAAAAACTAAATAGAGAAATAGAGAAAACTTTCCTTGATCATGAATTAGAAGGCTCAGTTATTATCAGATTAACAACTCACAATCCAAACAAAATTCCAGTAGGATCTTCCCCAGAAATGAGTGAGCTGACTGAGAAACAGATAGAAAGCCTTTCCGAGTAGACAAAATGTTTTGAGAAAGAATGAAACGGTCTAATACGTCTCCATTTTTCGTTCCATAGTAGAAAACAGAACTACAGACAGAAGTAGGAACGAAAGCATTCACTGCACAGGGCTGACAGCTGAGAAACAGATTCTTCCTATCTTAACTACGATCTGTAAAAGATACAGTCTTCCAGCAAATGATGCTGGTACAACCTTCCAAATTTCTAGTAAAGAAAAATAAAAATAAATCAAGATCCTCACACTTCATACACTAACTGCCTTAGAATAAAATATGCACCTAATGTGACAGCTAAAATTTATAAAACAACAAAAACCTCTTTGTGGTCCCATTGTTAGGCCTCCATATTTTAGACATATCACACAAAAATAACTTGATAAATTATGTTTGAAAGTTAAAATTTGGCTCTTCAAAAGGCATTATGAAAGTAAAAAGAAAAGCCAGTAACACACCAATAAAGCACTTACATCCAGGAGTGTTTTTAAAGAAATAACCTTTTCAACTCATAAGCTGAAAATTCAATTTTTAAAAGCTAAAGCAGTGCTGTTGAAATTCTCATTAACTGTGTAAAAATGCATGTCAGCATGTGTGTTGGTGCACCAAATACATGCAGAACCTGCAGAGGGTAAAACAGGATTTCAGGTTCCCTAAAACTGGAGTTACAGACAGTTGGGAGCTACCACGGAGTGTTTAAGAACTGAACCCAGGTCCTCTGCAATAGCAGAAGTACTCTTAACTACTGAGCCTGAACCTAATTTGCTTCCTTTTCTTTTCTTTTCTGTTTTGTTTTGTCTTATTTTTTGAGGCAGTGTTTCTCTGTGTAACCCTCGCTGTCCTTGAACTTGATCTGTAGACCAGACTCGAATTCAGAGATCTGCCTACCTCCACTTCCTGAGTGCTGGGATTAAAGGTGTGTGCCCAGCAGGCCCAATCTAGTTTTCTTAACACCAACACATCTGAGTATTTCATTAAAAAAAAAAAAAAAAATCCCAAAAAGCCAAAGAGAAAAATAAAAAGATACTCACCATCCCTATTCATCACACAGAAAAAGATAAGGAACATTTAAATGTCGATTATATGATTAGTAATTAAATTGTTTACTGTGTATCAGTTGCTACTCCAGGTTATGTAAACCAGTGATGAATGAAGCAAGCAAGCTATCCCTAGTATTTTCACGGGCCTAAGTTAGTGATATACAGCCAACCAAACAGGGAGAAGAAAGAAGGTAAGAAAAGAGGTGGTTATCACGTAAAAATAAGGAACAGAAGCAGTCCAGGTAGCACAGAGTAGGAATGGGTCAGCATGTAGAAGAGGCAGGAAGAGGGCCAGGACAGCTGACGCATAATGAGTAATGGAACAGTGGTAGGGGCCAAATATGAACCAGGATCCAGCTCAGTAAGTCATCCACACTAGAGGAACAAATTTAGACTTTATTCTGAGTTATCACTCACTGGGCACCACCATACAATTTTAATTCTGTGGAATGACTATAAATACTATATATCTGCCCTATACAATTTATCTAATAGGGATAAGACAAAGTTTTATAAGAAGCAATTTGGCTTGAGGAAGGACTAAAACTGATGCTTAGACTATATTTATGGCGTGTCAGATTATGTATGGCATATACTTCATTCATGTGGCTCTGGGGTTTTGTTCTGTTTTATGCTTTTTTGAGGCAGTTACATGGAGCTTAGAGTGGCCTCAAATTTATTCTGTAGCTGGCACTGAATTTCTTTCTAATCTACCTACCTCAACTTCCCAAGTATTGGGACTGGCTAATCACCACCCACCTAATTTTCATGTCTTAATAATAATTTTTCAAGTGCTTTGACTAATTCAAACCTTTGGTGGGCAATTACATAGTTTTCCTTAACAGTCTAATATCTTTAGCTTCTATCACTTTATCATGCAACATTATGACATATATGCTTCTGCCACAGATGAAGTCTTTGCACCCCCGTGCTATCAGCGCTCTTACTTCTATCAAGAACATCGGAGAGTTGCCAGGAACGGTGGCCTTCAATGCCAGCACGTGGGCGGCAGAGGCACGAGAATCTCTGGAAGACTGATGCCAGCCTGTGCTACAGAGTTCCAGGCTAGCCTGGTCTACATAGTGAGATCCTTTCTTAAAGATACAAAAAAAAGTGGGGCAGGAAACATTTTTATATCAGACATTCTAGCACCTTTTGAAACAAACAGGAAGGAGCTTACTTCTCCGGCATAATAAAGTGCAGCAAGGACCAAAGTTCCTTGAGGGAATTCTGAAGAGGGGTGCCTGTGATCAGTAGCCTATGGTTGGACTTGAAATCAATCAGAGTTTTATACAATAAAGAGTCATCGTTCTTCAACCGATGGGCTTCATCTACTCCCAGGAAGGCCCAGTTAATACTGCCCAGCACGGTCTAAAGTGAAAAACAGAATAGAACAAGCCACCAGGTCAGAAGGGAACCCAAAAATGCTTACACATCTAAATCATCTCTGTACAAATACCATCACAAAGGTACACACGTAGACACATTTATTCTTCACAGATTTAATATATATTAAGATTCTTCTGCTTATTCTATTAATGGCCAGATTCAAGAATACCTCATCATCTAAAGCTGTAAGTTAATCCCTTACACAAGCCACTCCTGAAAGCCCCTCCAGAGGATGAAAACTGGTGTGCTCAACAAAAACAAAACAAAAAGTACACATTACTTTGTCTTTGCAAGATTCGTTTCTTGCCCCAACCTTGAAACACAGAAGAGACAAAACCACCAAACTAAATATAGAAGCATTTCCCACTTGGTAACTTTAGAAAGCTCTCTAGTCCCTATAGTGTACCTCAGTGCAGGCTCCATACCCTTTCCTCCTGTCTCTTGCTTAACTCAATTGGACTAAGGCAACCTGAGCTCCCATTCAACTGTGAGGTTTGTTTTCTACTTAAAGTTTAGTATTTGAGGTATTTTTTAAGTTTGTTTGCTTGGCTTTTTAAACAAAGCAAGAAGAATAATAACATGACAAGTGGGAATCACAGTACCCACTATTTAAACATGACAGACAAGTCTTGACCTTTATTACTAATTACACACCTTATCTTTCAGGAGGATCTCGTAAGTTGTTATAAGTGCATTGAACTTCAACCTTTTGGTTTGAGAATGAATCCACTCATACTCCCTTATCTAAAAGGAGAGAAAAACAGTAATTAAGACACAATTTCTACTTCCAAGTTTTTGAAACAAAGCAAGTCTTGTAATAGATGCAACAGAAACGACAAACATGTCTCATGAGGCTCAGCACTGTAAAGAGACTTATGTAACCCAAGTGTAGAACTCTGAAAGTCAAACTCAAACTATGGAGCACTAAGCAGGAAAAACTTTATTGTCATTCAAAAAAACCAAACCCTCCCGCAAAGATCTGACTGAGTGTGCAGCATTTATCAGCATTTGAACTTGGAATTTCGTCAGGCATGCTTACACATGCCTTTAATCCTACCACTTAAGATGCAGAGGCAGGCAGAAATCTGTGAGTTCCAGGACAGCCAGGGTTACAGAGAAATGGTGTACTGAGCAAGGCAAGGGATGGGGAAGACTGGAAGATGACTTTGGGAGCTTGAACTAAATAAAGTACAGCTTTCCCAGATCCATGAACTGTTCTTAAGGAAATAAAATTTCCATTCTTTCATAAGGTGATATTTATTGAGAAGTAACAAGTTATAAGCAATAGCTTGGCCAGAAATTTTATTAATCATAGTCAACAACTATATTCACCAGGAAAATTTTACAGAGTCAAAATATAACTTAATATAAGTAGTAAATAGTGGGAATGTAAAGAAACTGGAAAATTAATGAATCCATAGTAAAACATGATCAGAAACTCAGCAAACACAATGATGGCTACTAACAAAGTTCATATGGTTTGCTGACTTAGAAAACGCAACACACGACGATGAGGACTTACAGGTGATTTGTTGTTTTGTTTTCGTTGGCTAGCAGAGCTGGCAATCAAACCCTGAGTCTCACATGTGCTGTAGGGTACATCACTGAGCGACAGCTCCAACCCCAGATTGTTTTAATGGTAGCGTTTAATAAAAATAAGTTTGAATCCACAAAAATGTGTTTACAGCACTTACCTAAATGTTGAAGATTCCCAGTGGCCCACTCTTACTACAACCAATCTCCAAAATATATGTTAACAAAGAAGGGCACAAGCCAAGACCAAAAAGACTGTATCTGGCAAGCTGGGGTCCCAGCTCTGCCATTCTTTTAAAAGCAAGGGTTAGACAGACTCCCTTGATAGTTATTGTCATCAGTCTGTCAGATATTTTGAAGACTATTACAAAAGTTACAGGAATACATACAAAAGCATCCAACATAAGAACTAGCATAGAGGGTACTAAAAAAAAAAAAAAAGGCGTTCATTTCTCAAAAAACTGCTAAACACTGTGTGCTAACTTCATGATGATGCTCAAGTCAACATTTGGTACCGAACAATTTTCTTTTATGCAGCCCTAGAAATGCATTGCTTTCCTTTATTTTTATTTCTTTCTTGTAAGTTATAAAACCTCCCTGTTTTAAGAGATTGGGAAATAAATTCTAAGAATCCAAGTCTTTCCAATAACATTTCTGATAAAATAGCAAAGATATTAATTTTCCATAAGGTTAAGTTGATCTTAAATATAAAAATCAAACTAGCAGTTATCATAGCTCTCAGGGGACTGAGGTAGGTGGACTGCCATGAGTTAGAGGCCAGCCTAAACTACACAGTAAGAGACTAGGATGGAGAGGAGAAGGGAGAGGAGAGAGAAGAGAATCACCACAATCTAGCTGAGAGATAATCCCATGCAGTTATTGGTGTTTTAAACATAGTAGCATACGCCTTGTTCAAAGTTTTAAAGAGTAACTGAGTTTCATTTTGACAAAACTCACAGTATACAGTGTTTGAATGATTTTACTAATACATCTCTAAAAAGCACTTAAAATCAACTCCCAGGACACATTTTTAACATACCGTATTTCTGCTCATCAGGTCACCAATATAAACCACGACATTAATCTCTGGTGCCCAGATTTCAAACTCCCTCTGCCATGAAGTAAGGGTCGATAAGGGAACAACTATAAGAAAGGGCCCATAGAGCTGGTGCTGGTGGAACAGGTAGGAGAGAAATGATATGGTCTGGATGGTCTTTCCTAGGCCCATTTCATCAGCAAGGATTACACTGTTACTTCTGCAGTAAGAAAATGGTACAAAGAAAAGGAATCAGCTCATGAGAAAAACAGTATATGTAAAAATAATATACACAGTTTACAGTAAACACAAAGAAAAGCATAAGTTTAACCCTTCAATGAATTTCTTCTTATCTTCATTGCCTCGTGCCTTCTAAGTAGAGAAGAAAACAGAAGACAGAAATAGCAGCCCAGACAATAAATCTATAAGTATATTCAAGACTTAGATAACATGAAACTCCTCCAATTGTTCCTATCTTACATGTAAGGCTTTGAACTGCATTGTCTTCCCTAGGCTATCCCTCTAATGGAGAAGATGGGTTTTATCACAGTTGCATAAAACATGTAGCCTTGGGTTCATCAATAAACAAAATGAATAAACTGGCTATCAGCCATGCTGCCGAATGCTACCCCAACAGTCATGTCCCTTTGCTCAAATTACCTTCCCCATTCCACTGCATTCCACTTGATTAATCAATACCACATCCACTGTTTTACACACCTATTTGATCCAAGTATAAAGGACTGGGGTTTTGCATTGTTTGTAGTGCTAGAGATAGAGCCCAGGGCCTTGTACATTTTCCGCAAAAGGGAACTGTTTTAAATATGCAACATTCCACATTTCTGGGCCTCATTATGGAACTCTGAATGAGACTATCCAAGAAAGAGTGAAGGATTCTGAGGGTTTTGTTTAGGGTTTTGGTTTTTGGTTTTGTTTCCTATGAAGAAGAATCTCACTATGTAGACCAGGTTGACCTGTAATTTGTAATTCTCCTGCCTCTGCCTTGAAGACCTGGAAAGAGAGGATTCTGTACATTCAATAAGCATGAATCTGCTTCATGGACCTGTTTAAGAAACACTGTAGTAGAAAACAGGCTGAATTTCCTTCCACATTTGCTTTAATTTTTTTTTAATTGTACAGATATGAAAAGAAAGACAAATGAAGAAAATGAGCAGTTATAGGAAGTATGTTTGGAAAATAGAAAATAGCTGATGTGGCAGGAAAGTAGAGATCCATGTATGATTTAGTCTGTAAACACTGTTACAGACCAGTGAGATGACTCATAAGGTAAAGGCACGTGCCATAAGGCCTAATAAAGTAAACACAATCTCCAGAATCCATGCAACAGGAAAACAGGACTCCTTCACATCAACCATGCAAATATATATGCACACAAAGGTATGCATTCAATGTAAGCAAGCTTTTAAAAAATTGATAAATAAATAGAACCACAATGTCTGCCTTTAGCCAAGGTTCTGGGTTTTCCCCAGTACCATAAATGTGTTACTGCCAAGGACCTCCCAACTCTGAATTTGGTGGTTATTTATGGCTTTGTGCTGCTTCTGAGTACTGCAACTCATCTGGATCCTTCCCAACCCAGCCCAAACCAAGTGCCAACAATTCAGCCTAACCCCTCAGCGACTTGCTCTTTTGTGCTCCCTTCTGGCTGTCTCTAGCAGGGAACTCCTCCATGCTCTCTTTCCCTGCAGAAACCAGTTCTCCTTCTTGCTTTCAAAGTCTGAGGAGGAGAGGAATGAAGGTACTAACCCTCTGGGAGGGCTCTTCCCAGCCTGGATTAGGTAGGGACTTTTGGTCATTCTCTCCTTCCTTCCTTCCTTTTCTGACTCTTTAACCCAGAAACTTCTGTAAGATTTAACAATAGTTGCTCATCATGTTTCTGGAGGTAAACAAACGTCAATATACTGTTCTGAAGCATCAGCAGCAGGCACAGCCAAGGAAGACAGGTGCTGACAGACTCTCTATGAGCTGTGGGTGGGTCTTTGCGATACCACTATTTACCACTATTTTGTAATCCTTGACAAGTGCAACTTGAGGCACACAGACCTTGCGGTGTTTATAGTCTTGTTCCTGTACATCAAGAGATGCTGCTACCCTCCAGCAGGCCAACCCTTTCTATTCTCAGCTCTACTCATGATACTGGCACCGCATTTTAACCAAAAGCTTCTGTGCCAAATGAACTAAGAGTTTGTATGTACCCATGCTTTAATAGTGAACCAGAGTTCTAGAAAGAAAAACAAGGCATTTAACTTGCCAGGATTGCAGGCAGATCTCTTTGAGTTTAAAGCCAACCTGGTTTATATACTGAGGCCTAGGGTAAGCCAGCACTACAAAGTGAGACTATGTAAAAAAACAAAAACAAAAACAAAACCATGCTCGTGACTACACAGCAAATACTGTGCAACTCTGGACAAAGCTCGTGGTATCCTTGCTTCTAAGCACCAACAACTGTAAAATAAAAGAGCCAGCTCATACAATCTCTTTAGTTCTATGTAAGTTCTTACTGATCCTTTAGAAACAGTAGGACTCACTATCTTTGGAAAGGAAAACTGTTTTCTTAAAAACTATTTGCTGTAGAATTTCATACATATATTATTCTTTGGTCACTCCCCCCACTTTCTTATCCCATACCCCCTCCATCAAATCAATCTCCTTCTGCTCAACGGCCCCACCTACTTTTTCATATCTGTTTATATGTCTCCCACTGCATTTTAATTAAGTTTGCCTGCATGAGATGGGTAGGGACTAAAGAAAACCATTCTTAAGCAGCTAAAATGATAGTGACACACTTTCTCAGTCATACAAATTTGAGCTCAAATGCTGAATTTTCTTCACTGGCTCTTAAAAATACTACATTCAGTTGAAAATACAGCAAGTAGTGAAGGTGATTCATGTGATAGTTATTGTAAATGTGTTCATAACTAGAAACATCTTCCTAGCATTGAGGATAAATTTGAGCATTTTTATTTTTCAAGACATAGCTTAGCACCCAAGAGGCAACTCAAAACTCCAGGTCCAGGATATAAATGCCCTCTTCTGGCCTCTGTGGCTACCAGGTACATAAGTGGTGCATAGACATACATGCAGGAAAACACCTACATATGTAAAAAAAAAGTTTTTTTTTAAGTGAGGAGGGAATCTGTCATTAACACTGAAGGAAGCTCTCACACAATGTATCACATAATGACAGAGGAATCACACCTACCTTGAATCGCTTAAATTCTCAAAGCCTAAATAGCCCCCAGCACTTAGCTCTTAGGAGAATAATAAGCCAAACACAAGTAGAGAAAAATGAAACTGTGTCTTCTACCTACTTGCACCAGGAGTGGGCAAGCCAGTTGAGACCCTCCAGCTGATAATCTCGGAGCTCCAGATTCTCCCCTCCTAAGTAGGCTGGCTGCTTCTTTAAAGCTACAAACCGTGGTCTTTGCTTTAGTGCCTAAAAAACAAAATTAACAACACCTGGGTCTTAGAATATTTTTCCCTGCTTTTAGATTACAACGTTAGCCATATTTTATGCACCCTATGCCAAACAAACAAACAAAAAGCTTAATTTCAGGTGTGAGTTGTCATCCCACTTCACCCCTGCCTACTCTGTTCCCAGATAAGCACATTTAATAACTTGTTCTTTCTCTGACATAAATTTATGAACATATTAGTTCTTTATTTTCTCATCCTTTACTGTGTGACACGGAATTACCTTAATGTCACCTTTTCTAAACAATACGGTAATACTCTGCAAGTCTTATTTTATTGTGAGCATGAGTGTTTTGCCTAAATGCATGTATGTGGTCAGGGGAGGGTGCCGGATCGCACCGACTGGAACTAGATGGTTGTAAGCCACCAGGTGGGCACTGGGAACTGCAGCCCAGCCTTCTGCAAGAGTAACAGCTTCCCTGAACTACAAAGCCCAATCCCTAGGCCCCAGCGTACCTTCTTGTATGCCATTAAGCACCACTATACTTCCCAAAGGGCAGAGGAAGTGGACACACTGGCTGCTTTCCTCTAGAGCCCCTTCAGTGGCCAGCAAGGCCAGTCCCTCCCCTCTGCTCTGTTCTCACCATGGCTTCTCCAGCACACTGGTGACCAACAATCCCATGCTGGCTTTCACAGGCAGGGGGCTAAGTTATTAACATGAACTTCAACTTCTCTAAGACACAGTCCAAGGAGTCGGGTGTATTTCTAGATCTCAACAAATTCCAATGAGGAAAAAAGATTTGTGCAATCAATGTAGCAAAAAAAAAAAAAAGCTTACATGTTCAGTTTCTGATTTAAAATCCAGAGACATCTTTCCTATTTGTTTGAAAGTAGCTACTTTCAAATATTTCTCACAATATATCTAATTCTATAAAGTATTATAGAAACCAGTAAAAAAAAAAATCTTTTAAAGGAAATTTTGTGTCTATATGTGTGCACCTGTCTGTACTGATGTGCACCACAGCCATGCAGGACCCTTCCAAGATGGCATTGGGTCTCCGGAACTGGAGTCAAAGGCAGCTGTGAGCCCCTACCTGGGTACTATGACCCAAGTGCAGCTCTTCTCCAAGAACAATAAGCAATCTTAACCTCTGAGCCAGATCTCCAGCCCCTTACCCTCTCATTTTGCTTTCTTTCTTTTTTCTTTGAGACAAGTCACAGGTAAACCAGGATAGCCTTGAACTCACTAACAGCCAAGAATGACCCTGAATTTATGATTCCTCTGCCTCCACCTCCAAAAGCCTGAGATTCCAGGCTTACATAATGATGACCAGTTTTATGTATTCCTAGACAATGAAACCCAAGGGCTGTACACATGACAGGTACACTTTGCTTACTGTGCTATATCCCCAGCCCATGATGTAATTACTTATATTTAATGTCACTTTTAAATCATCATTCATTCTTGTACTTTTGCTTCTATATGACTAGCCCTTTGGTTACCACATCTTTTCATGACAACAACAACAAACCAATATAATAATGGGCTGGGTGTGGTGGTGCATGCAGAAACACATGGATCTCTGAGTTCAAGGCTTTGTTCTACATAGTGAGTTCCAAGACATCCGGGGCAACATAAAGATCCTGTCTCATATATAATTAATATAATATAATATAATACAATGCAATATAATACAATGCAATATAATACAATGCAATATAATACAATGTAGAAAAGTAAACCACAAAACCCCAAAATCAGCAAACCTTGCATTCTCTTGTGGGAATGGTTTTGGAGTTGTTACGACTGTGGAAGCTATCAATACAATTCTGGAATTTTTTTCCAATCAAGGCTTCATCTTCCCAGCTACATTCTGAGTACGGCAGTCCCATCCATTTGCATAGATATTCAGGCTCATTTGAAGGTGCTGGCTTCCGACTGTGAGCTATATCATGTATTAAGAATTTATCAAACAATGTCAAATTATAAGTAAAAAGAGATAATACTTTTTTAATGTATAACCAATGAATACCTTATGAAAAAACTGTAAATACTCTAAAAAACAGAAAGTGCTCATAAAAATTGAACATTTCCTAAGGTTAAGATGTGTTACTTACCTGGAAAATCTGTTTGGCCCAATGTAGATTTGCTTGTCTTCACAGCTAAACAAACACAAAATAAGACAGCAAAGTTATAAATATACCAAGGAAGATAAACAGATTTTACAAGTAAGGGGCAGGAGAGATGGCTCAGAGGTTAAGAGCACCAGCTGCTCTCCCAGAGGACCCAGGTTCAAGTCCCAGTACCCATATGGCAGCTCACAACTGTCTGTTTCTCTCATCCTAGGGGACCCGAAGCCTTCTGGCTCCTCAAGAACAAAGTATGCACATTGTGCACAGATATACATGAAGGCAAAAAAAAAAAAAAAAAAAAAAAAGCATTCACTTTTTAAAAAACAACTTAGTTTTAAAAAACAGATTTTACAAGTAAGAATATGTGCTCACTAAGCCAAACACAAAAAGAAGCTGTTGTGACCTGGCTGCCAGACATCATCCTATTACTCTGCTACTTTTTAACATAAAATGTCACTGAATATATACCCAGAACTACACCTCATTCTCTCTTGAGGCCGTCTCAATCACACATGTTCTGCCAACAGTTATTTCCTGGGTCCATTTCACTGATGCCAGTCAGCCCTACTCCCAAATTCAAGAATGAAATCTGAGATAGTATTCCATGTCAATCACCTACTTCTACTCCAACAATCTCTCTTAGCTCACCTCTTAGATCACTGCCTACTTGTTTTCTGTCTCTTGGAAACATGCTATAATGTACTCAGACTTTCTCTTCTCACAATGTATATAATCCCTCTTATGGGCTCACCTACATATTGGCAATACCTAAATGTATCTCAAAGTCAGATCGAGGTGAACATATGTTGCAGCCCTCAAATAATACTTGTCTCTTAGATGAAAGCAATATTATCAAGCTAAACATTTGATTTCAACTCCAAAAATCAATTCTTCCTCTTCCCTTGATCTTTCCATTTCAGTGATTGGTACTCATATTCTCTTATGAAATCTCACAAGTCAACATCCTTAACACTTCTGTCTCTCATCCCCCTAACTTGAAACTACAAGCAATAACTATTAGCTCTCCCCTCAAAATAAATACAGTCCTTTGTTTAGTCTTAAAAAGTAAACCTACGGGCCATGCGTGGAGAAGGGGAGGGAAGGCAGGATTGGGAGGGGAGGAGGGAGAGGTTTATGGGAGGGATACAAAGTGAATAAAGTGTAATTAATTTTTTTAAAGCCTTCAAAAAAAAAAGTAAACCTACAAAATGCACTTTATAAATTTGCATTATCCTAAAGCCAATGGTCATTTTCTCCAAGTTTATAGATAACTGAAGTTTTTATGAACTCACCTATTACTCTTTCTACTATCTGATACTGTTTATTCAACTCCGATGCCAGCTCCTGTTGGCAATTGAAATATTCAACATCTTCAGGAGAAACTTTCCCTAACCTAGGCAAAAGACCCAAAACAAGCATATACCAGTTAGATCTTGGAGATCTATCCACATGTATCAGAGCAAACATTCTAAGTGCAAATACAAATTTATTTGCTTCTGTGTGTCCCTTTTAGTAATCTTCACTAGTAGGTGGTCAGTAATGTTTACAAAAAAACAAAACAAAAAAAAAACCTTCAAATCATTTTTGCAAATTGTATTAAAACCAAGAATAATTATAAGTGTATCAGAACTCAGAAGGTTCTAGAATATTACCTTTCACATATAAGCCACTCCAGCCTAACCAAAACAAAATAACAAAATGTTCTTGGGATTGGTTCTACATATAATTATCAAATTCAAGTCACTGATTCACTTGCAGTTATTCTATGCCTCACTTTGCCAATCTACGAAACAGGTAAGAAAAAAGTCACAATTTTATTGTCAGGATCACACATACTAAAAATGTGTCAAATGTTCAATGAGCTAGCTATTCTTGTTAAATCTGAAAATTTAGTAGTCATATATAAAGACATCCACATTTAGAAAACAGAATTGTAGATTGCTCAGTGTTCCTTGATCAGATGATCAAAGCAAAATCCTAGATATCTGTGTTCTCCACATATTTTAAACCTCCCTTCCCTTCGACTGGAAACACCTCATTAATCCACAGAAAGCAACATACCATTGCTTGATTTCGTCCTCTTTCTTCTTGAAGTTCTCCAGTTTTTTTAGGCCCTTCACTTTCTGTTGTTGTAAGGATTCTTCACTCTCCCATGTGCTGTGGATATAAGACCAGCCCTTCCACTTGATAAGGTATTGGATTTCACCTTCCTCCCTCTCAGTGTCAAAATCACCACTAGGATCTCCATTAGCTTCAACAGCATACACAGTGGTAGATGCTCCAGTAGCTGCAAAAGGATTCAAGTCATCTTTAAAGAAAACGTAAGAAACCAGGCAGGCAATGAAAAGATTCTTAATAAAGCAACTGCCAAGAGGAGTTTCTTCCTGAATAAACCAAATGTCTTTGACTTACAATAAGCAGTCAACTTATTATACAATTAAATTATTACAACACATGATGGACTCAGTACCTTCAAACATCCTGAAGATGCTACTATTTACCTTAAAGACGATGGAACCAAACAAGTCCTCTGTACAAACACCAGACAATGAAAGAGCAGCGTCCTTTTTAATCCTGACTACCTCAAAAAGCAGATCTCTTCCTCCGAGAATTGAGTAAAAAAATAAAATAAAATAAAAAAATCAAAATACCCTCTCCTTACTCACCCTCCCAAAACTGTTACCTGCCTTACCCTCAAATAAACCAGATTGGGAGTGAGGGGTGTGGTTAGTCAGGCAAGGTACCAGGTTCCCAGTCAACTCTACATATTCTCAAGACCCAATTTCAAAAATAAAAGATTCAGGCAGGAAAAGGACCATTATGCTTGTTTAGTCTTTTTGCAGTGTGAGGACTGGAACAAATGCTCTATCACTGAATAAAGTTGTATTCCTAGCCCTAAGTATTATTATGAAATTTTCCTTATGAAAATGTTATTTTAGAACAACTTCAGAAATATCTCAATTTTTTAAAACTTTCTCTATGATAAAAATATGTCTGTAACGAGTCTCATTTTCACAAGGTGATTCAGAAACAACTAAATAAACACAGATTTGCTTACTGTTCATGAACAAGTACCTCTGCTTTAGCCCTACACTACTTACAACTTAACTAGCTTACATTAAAAGGTCTTAAAGACACTGAAAATATTCTTTTGTCTTTAGTTCTGGAATAAATCAGGGCAATTTCCACAATTCACAATACAAGTATGGACTAAATTCATCGCATTACATAATATGTAAAATACTGGCCTTCTAAATATATATAAAATGTAATGTGTGGGCTCCAGATGCAACCAGTTGGTACAGTGCTTACAGAGCATCACCAAGGCCTAATTTAACTCCCAGCACCACATATACTGACCACAGTGGTGCACAACTGTAATCCCAGAACTTGGGAGTTAGAGACAGAAGGATTAGGAGTTCAAGGTCATCCTTGTCTATATACCAAGTTGGAGGCCAGCCAAGGCTACCAGAGAACCCTGTCTCAAAAATTCAAAGTGTGTAATTTGCTCCCCAAAGACACAAACCTCCTTTCTTTCCCAGTCTTGAATCTAAGACCTTTTCAATAGTTTCACTATTATCTTGCTGTTCATCAATTCCTTCTCCAGTCATTTCAATGAGATCATCTGAATCAGTCTCAAAGTCATCATCTTCTTTGTAACTGTGTGAGAAATAATGCTGAATGAGTAAGAGACTGTACCTTCAGAAGTAAGCATCTCTACAGAGTATCACTGGAATAGGAAGCACACTCTTTGACTCCATGTTATTCAAAGACTTTTCAGTCAGTGGACTCAAAGCCTACTTCATCCCATTTCAAGCACTGATGCATGCCCACAGATAAACTCAGGAGTAGCTCATACTGTATAAGCAAGATACAGGAAACTACAAAAATACTCTTTATTTAGTACTGAGTAATTAATATCTAAATTATGACAAAGAAAATTTATAATGAAAGAGAAACTGCTGTTTTTTCAGACAAAAGAAAAATAATATTTCTAAGATTAAAAGTTTTAATCATGCAATTTTATCTCCCAAAAACAAGAAAATGAATTTAATTTAAAATAACCCAAACAGTTGAGAATTTTCACACTTCTGAATTATAAATATAAAATATATTTGGCCATGATGATCCCAGAACTGAGGGCAGAGAAACAGCCTGAGGATGGTCTGAGCCACATAATAAATTTCAAGATAGCCATGACTACATATTAAGTTCCAGACTAGCCTGAGCTACATAAAAAAACATAAAAAGAAACGAAGAAAAACCTTTAAAACACATGAACAATAAATACAAGGGGGCAAGGCCCTGGGTTTAATCTCCAACACAACAAAATAATTGCAGAAAAACATAATTCTAGATACAGCACAGTAAGAAAATGAGCTAAGCAAAACACCAGCACATTATAAGCCTAGTCCTACATTTGACTATTAATTGGAAACATCAGGCAAGCTATTCGTATCTCTAGGACTCAGCTTTACATTTCTAAGCAGACCAAAAGAAACATGCATATGCTCTGATATGAAACGTACTTCACATTCTCTAGATTAAATGAAACAATTATCTGAATATATCTGTATCTTTTTTTCATCACCAATTAATGTGTCTTATCCTATTATTAAAGAATAATAATATGATTATACCCAAACAATAGATACAATGAGACTCAAGAGTAATTCAGAAGTGAAAATACCATCCAGACATTGTTCTGAAACATTAGAAAGATAGCCCCTGAGATGGGACGGGCCCCTCAGGCCTGTTACAATGAGGTGTTACTTTCCTCCACTGGGCTCAACACCATTTTCCCCCAAGGATGGCTAGATTCTAAAATCAGCTTTATCACATAGGCTTATATTCCCTTTTTTTTTTTTGAGACAAGGTCTCACTGTGTACCTCTGGCCTTTCTGGAACAAGCTATGTAGACCAGGCTAGCCTCAAACTCACACAGATCCACCTACCTCTGCTCCCTAGTGCTGGGATCAAAGGAGTGCACCACCCTCAGGCTGATATTCTTACCTGTCAATCACATCATCTGAAATTTGAAAGAACCAATCTAACCAACTACATCATCATCTTCACATCACTGAAAAACTTCCGGGGCACAACTGACCTCACATTTTTAGCAGCTCTTCGTCGAGTCTGCCTTTTGGGAGCTTCATCATCGTCGTCATCGTCATCAGAGGACTCCTGCTTTTTCCTCTTTCCACGCTGAATCTTAGGTTGCTTTTTAACTTGAGGTTTGGGCACTGATCTAAAATGAACAGAGGGAAACAAAAAGCAAAGCTTTCACTCTGTCACTTGGTAACTACTTCAAATCTACATAATGGTATTTCCCAGCACAGTGGCACACACAAAGAACTCTCTAAAGGGGGCCAGGCACGGGATCAGACCTGGAAACTCAGAACTCATGAGGTGACAGGAGGAGGTTCAGGAGTTCAAAGTCAACCTCCACAGCATAACACTCTCAGGAAAAAAAAAGGGGATAAGATAACATACGAGCACATCCATGTGCTTCTCCTGGCTATCTAACAAACCCTAAGGAATGATTGAGGACTCAGGAAATAGTGGGCAGAGATCCAGCAGGACAATTCATCTTGAGAGCAATTTAGTACTATTATCAAACTATAAATGATAAATGTTCATCAATAAAAACTATTATTAGGGTTGGGGATTTAGCTCAATGATAGAACGCTTACATATCAAGGGCAAGGCCCTATGTTTGGTCCTCAGTTCTGAAAAAAACAAAACAAACAAAAAACTATAATTAGCTTTCAGGCATTAATAAGGTAGGTGTTGGGTGTAATTTGACTACATCCCACTCAATCGTGAAAGAAGGTATATTCTGTGGACTGGGGAGATGGTTCAGTCTGTAAAGTGTTGCCACACAAGCATGATGACCTGAGTTCAATCCCCCACAATCTACGTAAAAAGCCAGGCACAGTCGAAGTGGCATGTACTTGTAATCCCAGCACCTGGAAAGCAGCCCTAGTAGCATATGGGACTGGGCTGTTCCAGGCTCCCAGAGTCAGGCTGAACTAATCACTGAACTCAGGGGTTCCAAGAAGAGATCTTGTCTCAAAAAAAAAAAAAAGGGATAGCTCCCAAGGAACAACACCCAAAGATGACCTCTGGCCTTCCAACACACAGCACCAGAAACAAAACAAAACAAAAAAACAGAAGTTAAATTTTCTTGGGGTCTTGAACTTGAGGTTACCCTCAGATTGTTCCAAAAAGGCCAGAGCTACACAGTGAGACCTTATCTCAAAAAAATAAAATAAAATAAAAAAAAAACCAAACCAAACCAAACCAAAACCAGCATAAGCCTGTGTGCTAAAGCTGCTTTTAGAATCCGGCTATCCTTGGGGAAAACTGGTGAAGATCACAGTGGAGGAGAGTAACAGCTCATTGTAAGTGGTCTCAAGCTTCCATCCCATCCTAGGAGCTATCTTCCTAAAGTTTTAGAACAGTATCTGGATGGTATTTTCACCTCTGAATTACTTGAATCTCAGAATAAATTTCTTCTGCCTTCTTATGTTACCATCATTTGCCATGTTTGATCAAAAACTACCAAACCTTTTGGCTTTCTCAGCCTATTCCCATCTCTATACAATTAGACTCTCTACTTACTGTTATAGACATTATATAAAAAGGGTAATAAACTATAAATATACTTTGGATCAACCAGAGGAGTATTTTCATCTTAAACATTAGTTCTTGCCAGGAGTGGTGGTGTACCCCTTGAATTCCCATGCTAAGGAAAAAGAGACACATGGATCTGATGTGCCTGGTCTACATAGTGAGTTTCAGGACAGCCAGGACTAAATAGAGAAATCCTGTCTCAAAAGGCCAAAAAGTAATAAGTAAAACAATCAGAGCTCCACAAGAAGAGCAACAGATCAAACATTTCTGGGCACAAGGATCTTTTCTGAGACTGATATGCCAACCAAGGACCATGTATGGAGATAACCTAGAATCCCTAGAACCCCTGCACAGATGTAGCCCATGGAAGCTCAGTCTCCAAATGGGTTTCCTAGTAAGGGGAAAAGGTGCTGTCTCTGACATGAACTCAGTAGCTGGCTCTTTGATCACCTCTCCCTAAATGGGGAGCAGCCTTACCAGGCCACAGAGGAAGACAATGCAGCCAGTCCTGATGAGACCTGATAGGCTAGGGTCAAATGGAGGAGGATGTCCCCTATCAGTGGACTTGAAGAAGGGCATGGGAGGCTAAGAGGGAGGGTGGGATGGGGAGGGCATGGGGGAAGGGGATACAGGTGGGCTAAAAAGTAAATAAACTATAATTAATTAAAAAATTATAATAAAAAAAATTAATTTTTAAAAATCAATCAGAGAATTAGTCCTCCCAAAATGAATTTGTATCCTGTCTTTACAAACAAGAAGTTTTTTGGTCTTGTTTTAGAGTAGAAGCTATAGTTGCATATAATGCACATCCTGAATAGTCTGCCATAGAAAAAAAAATCCACTATCAAATAATATGATCAGAGCCCATGATATGCATATATGAAAATACAACGAGGAAACCCATTAATTTTTATAATTATTATACACTAATAAGGAAATATATTTTTGTAATCCTATAGTACATGAAGAAGGAAAAAGCATCTCTGGTCAGAACTGCATCCATCCAAACACTCAAAAGTGATTTCAGTAGCCCAGTCACTTAGCCACTTGGTAAAGATACAGGCTAGCACAAGAGAAGCAAACATTCAAATCTGGAAAAGGACAATTTGTCTTGCTTAGGACTCTGGCTCTAAGGGACTTCCTCCTTCTTTTGTAACCCACAGTAATTCATCCAGAAGCAGACTGGAAAGGCAAGCAGCGTACCTTCTAGGGACAGGTCTTCTCGCTTTTACTTTCTTTTGT
Organism: Pachyuromys duprasi; assembly: GCA_028658305.1. Classification (NCBI taxonomy): domain Eukaryota; kingdom Metazoa; phylum Chordata; class Mammalia; order Rodentia; family Muridae; genus Pachyuromys; species Pachyuromys duprasi. Next base: position 51,390,838 of record CM053758.1, read on the forward strand.
TCTGGTTCGCTCTCTGCACTTGTGCCTTGTTCTTGTTCATCTTCTGAGGGGTCCTGTTTCCATTTTTCTCTGTGATCAAAATCAAAACAAATTTTTTTCTGTAAGAATTCTTAAGCTAAGCAATCTCAAAAAAAAAAAAAATTCCAAACACATTTTCTGAAACACAGAATATAGGTATTTTAGATATTATGCTAAAAGAGCTGTTTAAGATCAATTTAGGGCTGGAGAGATGGCTCAGAGGTTAAGAGCCCTGGCTGTTCTTCCAAAGGTCCCAAGTTCAATTCCCAGCAACCACATGGTAGCTCACAACCATCTATTGAGATCTGTTGACCTCTTCTGGCATGCAGGTGTACATGCAGATAGAACATTGTATACATAAATAAATCTTTTTTAAAAATCAATTTAAACTTTGGGGCTTTGTTATTCTTTCTGAATTACATAGCATCTATTCCTAGTTTAACTCTGATAACAAATATAAATGGAGACTATGAGCATAATTTTCAAACCACTTTTTCTAAGTTAGAAAAATACTGTTAGCCGTTCTATTTTGTTCACCACTGTGTCACTGACAAGACTAAGTCTATACTACGTATTAGACCAAAACTTCCCAAGCTTTGGTATGCATCAGAACTAGCAAAAGACCTTGCTTCTGATTCAAAAGCTGTCCATCATGAAAGCTCTGAATTTAACAAATTCATACATGATGCTGATATTGCATATAATGCATTTGAAAGCAGAGAGGCAGCTCCGACACTTGTGTTTTGCTGGCTAGACAAGTACTCTCTTTGAAAGCTCCAACCCCAACCTACAGGAAATGTGTTAAGTCTTTTGAACATAATTAAGGAAACAGTCCCTGGATTTATTTTTCAGTGCTGAACCTATCATCCAACCAACCAATTTAAGACCTAGTTCCATTTAAGACCTAGTTTTTAGTCCTGATGTGACTTGATGAACTGGGGTGGGTGGTGGGTGGGTAGGAGAGGGCTCCCCTTATCTGTGAAATAAAAGAGAAGGGATGGAGGAAGAGGGAGTGAGGGTGGAACTGGGAGAAGAGGAGGGAGGGATATTAAGTGAATGAAAAAAGTTAATTAAAAATAAAATAACCGTGGGGGGGTGGGACTTAGTTTTTAGTCATTAGTAGATACGGGAATTGGTCTTTTGTCCTTGAGCTCGCACAAGGCTTCAAAGAGCCATAACCAGAGGGGTCTCCCTACCTCTAAGAGCTTTACACCATGTACGCTATTCAGATTCTATCAGAACTGTTTAATATAAAGGGTGGTAAACAGAAATGGCCTTGGTTAAATAAAGAAATTGACTAGTGAGTGAGACCTTTCAGTTTTCCAGTCAGCCATGTTGGGTACTTTTGGAAACTAAACAGTAAGTAGCCCTGATACTAGTTTCTATCCATCACACACACACTCTCTCTCTCTCTCCTTCTCTCTCTTTTTGCTTTGTTTTTTGACACAGGGTTTCTCTGTATAGCCTTGGCTGTCCTGTACTCACTTTGTAGACCAGGATGAGTTCAAACTCACATAGCTCTGCCTGCCTCTGCCCCCCTGAGTGCTGGGATTACAAGAGTGGTTTGTTTGGCAGTCTCTCCTTAAAACAAACACTTTCTTTTATGTACCCATACTCTGGTACTCAGCTTGTTCTACTTACTCAAGGTCTAGTATAATAAAATTTTGCTAAAGAATATAGAATAAAGAAGCCAGACATGATGATATACTTAGAACAAGCCAACGATGAGTTCAAAACCAACCTTGGCTACAAGCAAAACCCTGTCTCGGGAAACAACAACAAAAAAGAAATCTAAGTAATAAAAGGTGATTGCCAAGAAGATAGAAGAAAAGGGTGACTCCAGAACTTGGGAAACTAGTATGTGAGTCTGTGGTATCCCTAGGATTCTGAACAAGTGGTTTACCTTTCCAAAGTCATACTTTAAAAAATGGCCTCACAGGAGCAAGTTTCAAAAACATGGATGATTAAGGACCAAGGAAGCCTACATCAGTGAGAAAAATCCATAGTTATGTAATCTGAGCTAGGACTATCCATGAGACCCACTACAAAGAATTACAGCAAACTAAAATAACAATAAACAGTGAAAGTGTGTGTGTTGAGGCCTGTGTATCCCATCAAGTTAAAAATTCACACACAGCTTGGGGGCAGTAAAGCACATGCCCATAATCCCAGCACTCAGGAAGGCAGGGGAAGGTGGAGCTCCATGAGTTTAAAGCCAGCAGTCCCTTGGGCTCATAATTTTTTGATCTCTTGCTCTCCTTGTGGAGCTCCTGTCCCCTCCAGGTCTTCCTTATCTCCCCCTTCTTTCATAAGACTCTTGGCACTGTGCCCAAAGTTTGGCTATAAATCCCAGCATCTCCTTCAATACCTTGTTGGGTAAAGTCTTTCAACGGCCCTCTGTGGTGGGCTCCTGTACTGTTGGCTGTTCTCCCTCTTCCGATGCCCATCCCCCCTTTGCCTTTCTGAATGAGGATCGATCATCTTACCCAGGGTCCTCCTCCTTGCTTAGCTTCTTTAGGTGTACAGATTTTAGTATGTTTACCCTATATTATATGTCTAACATCCACTTATAAGTGAGTATATACCATGTGTGTCTTTCCGCTTCTAGGATACCTCATTCAGGATGATCTTTTTCTAGTTCCCACCATTTGCCTGCAAATTTCATGATTTCCTTGTTTTTAACTGCTGAGTAGTATTCCATTGTATAAATGTACCACAATTTCAATATCCATCCCTCAGGGGTCTTTTCTGAGATTGACTCCAACCAAGGATCATGCATGAAGATAACCTAGAACCTCTGAACAGATGTAGCCCATGGCAGCTCAGTCTCCAAGTGGGCTCCATAGTAATGGGAACAGGAACTGTCTCTGACATGAAATCAGTGGCCTACTCTTCGATCACCTCCTCCTGAAGGGAGGGGAGCAGCCTTACCAGGCCACAGAGGAAAACAATGCAGCCAGTCCTGATGAGACTTGATAGGGTTGGGTCAGAGAGAAGGGGAGGAGGATGTCCCCTATCAGTGGACTTGGAGAGGAGCATGGGAGGAGATGAGTTAGAGAAGGTGGGATTGGGATGGGATAAGGGAAGGGGCTACAGGTGGGATACAAAATGAATAAACTGTAATTTATAGAAATATATATACATTTTTACAAAGGGGGTGGGGGGGAAGCCAGCAGTCCAGGGCAGCCAACGCTACACAGAGAAACCCTATCTTGAAAAAGAAAAAGGATAACCAGGATAACTTAGGCTCTTCCAACATAAGAATATCAGAGGAAAAAACTTTTCAAATCAACTGGTCTAAAGCCCAGTGAGATGCTCTTCATTGCAGGAGCCTAGATTGCTTGGCAACAAGCAAGACAGCAATCCCCAAGACAACAAATCTCACATCTGCTTTCCTCAATCATAACCCACAAAAGACCCTTAAAGACCTAGGAAAAATTACAGTGAAGCTTACACATTCCACCATAATATCTAGACAATTACAAGAGACGGGAGTTTAAAATTGGTCACATTATGTTTTAATTTTCAAGAACAAGAAAAAAAAGTATTTCATTTATTTTGCTTTTGTTTTTCTAAGACAGAGACTCACTCTAAAGCTCTGTCTGGCCTGGAGCTTCCTATATAGACAAAGCTAACCTTAGACTCATCAAGATCTGCTTCTTTCTGCCTCTGCCTCCCAAGAGCTAGGATCACAGGCATTTGCCACCATACCCAACAGGAGAAAGAATCAGCTGTACAAAAGTCTCTGTGGAGATGAATGAAAATCAACTTCCAACACACCCTCCTCCCCACACACGTAACTTGTGAACAAGTGAAACAGCTCACTTCTGTAGGAAGCCAACTTAGAAGGAACTTTTTAAGGAGACTCACCAGTCACCCATACACTGCAAGCCCCACTGCAGTAAATGGAGTCTTGTGCCTTGAGTCTAGATCAGAAGATAAGAGCGCTTGCTGCTCTTCTAGAGAACCTGAATTTGGTTTCCAAAACCCACACAGTGGTTCACAATCATCCCTCACTCCAGTTCTAGGGGAAGCACACATTTTCTTCTGAACTCTAAGGACAGCAGGCAACCATACATGTATACATTTACATAAAGGCAAAACACTATACTCATAAAATAAATAAATTTTAAGAGATAAAGAGGCAAGAACTTGATTAAAAACTATTTCACAAGCCAAGAGCAGCGGCACATGCCTATGATCTCAGCACTCAAGGAGGCAGACACACACAGATCTCTGAGTCCGAGGCCAGACTGGTCTACAAAGTGAGTCCAAGAGAGCCAAGACTACACAGAGAAACCCTGTCTCAAAAAACGAAAAAAATTAAAAAATTCACTAATAAAAAAATTTTTTTGCATTTTAATCTAGCATAAGCAGCCAGCAGAATTTTTGCCAAATTTTTGGACCTGTGGAAAAAACTACTAAAACTACCAAACTGTTAATGAGACTCTAAAGTAAGGTAAACAAACAAGTAGCCTGAATACTAATCGGTTACCTTTCCATTATGAGAAAAAACAGGCTTCAGAACATAAATTGAGAAGACAGGCACGTAGCTAAAGAAACTTTAAATATAATGAGCCTGGGTATTGGGCACAATGGGCAATGGCTAGCTACTGAACATGTCGAGTGCCAAAAGAATACTCTTTTTCTTCAGCTTTAAAAGACATATCAGTAAAAGAAGGAAATGGCTTCCAAATAGCAGATATCCCCAAGAGAGAATACTTTTACTAATTCCAATCTGAGACTAATAATGATTGAATTCCATTTTGACACATCTGTGACAGATTCTCAACTCAAAACAGTGAAAAGCAATAAGCAACTATAGTCCTATAATCTCCACCCCCAGTGTCATTCTTCCCTTTCCTGCAGTGCTTTTTTCCCCCAGGAAACCTAGGTAGAAGTGGGGTCCCTACAGTAAACTTGACAGAGGGCAGCTGGCAGCTTTAGCCCTGCTAGGCTATGAACTGACTTTGTCCTTGGAGAACTCTCTCTCACACACACACATATACACACCTGCATGATTATAACTAAAATATTTTAAAATCTGGTTGGAAGAAGAGTTGGCCCAATACACAGTAACTGTATAAACAACTGGGACAAGTACTGAGCAACACTGCCTAGAGATGGATCTTTGTGCTACACTTTATTCCTTCAGCTTTTTAAAAATCTGGTACCCCATCTTTAAAAAAGAACAAAAATGCATGGATACAGAAGGATCTACAGTTTCTGAAGAGCACGTCATTGTACCAATATTTCAAAGTGTCATTGCCTTTAGGTGAGTCTCTCTCAATTCTTAAATTTACATCGCCACACACAGCAGATTTTGTTACACTTGTTACTAGATGAGAGTTGCCAGTAGTACCCAAACTGTGATGCCTTCCCACAATGTGGTCAAGATGGCCATTGCAAAAACATCCCCACATGGCCATTAGACAAGACAAAATAAAACAAGAACAGAAAAGTCTCCCAGGCAGCTTATGCAACTGAAATGCAAGGAAAGCCTTCTAAGATGTTCCATCCTGCTGTCTCTAACTCCAAGTCAATGTGTAAAACACAATGGAAGTTGGATATATTTAGACAAAACAATATTAAATACTGCTTTACAAAGTTCTTTAGTAATATACATTTAATGTAACTACTTTTAACTGCTGGGCATGTAGAATTCTTAATTATTGTTTTGAAGATGAAAAAATAGCCTTAAGAAATTCAAATCTGCCTAGTACTCAAAGAACATGTAACTAAAGACTATAGTGGAAGTATTCTTGAATTGATGTACAAAGTTTTGGACATTACATTTTTTAAAAAGGAGCTATAGAATTTACACAGTTAAAGGAACAGTACACTATGGAAATGGGGAGGAAAGGAGCTGTTACTTAAAAAATCTATAGTGTTTGACTACACAGAATTTTTTAACTAAAAATAATGAATATACAGGTATAGAGGGACTCTCTTGTAATACTAGCACTTGGAAAATGAAGGCAGGAGGCTCAGCCTTATCTACACAGTGAGACACGTGTCTCAAGAAGATAAATAATAGGGATTGGGGATTTAGCTCAGTGGTAGAGCGCTTGCAGCGCAAGGCCCTGGGTTCGGTCCTCAGCTCTGGAAAAAAAAAAAAAAAAAAAGAAAGGAAGGAAGGAAGGAAGGAAGGAAGGAAGGAAGGAAGGAAGGAAGGAAGGAAGGAAGGAAGGAAGGAAAAAGATAAATAATAAAAACAATAATGAACAGCCAGGAACAGTGTCACATTCCTTTAATGTCATCACCAGGAAGCTGAGGCAAGAGGGTCACTTAAGTTTGATGCCAGTCTGGGCAGTAAAACAAGACTTTGTCTCAAAAATAATAAAAATAAAAAAATAACTATCCTGAAGCCAGGAGTGATGGCACACACCTATAACCCCACCACTGGGAAAACAGAACCAGGAAGATGTGCCACAGTTCAAGGCCAGCCTGGTCTAGATAATGAGCTCTAGGCAAACCCTGTGCTCCAGACAAGTGTGACACTCTTGTCTTTAAAAACCTTTTTTAATTAAATATATATATATATATATATATATATATGTATGTATATATAAAACAAAAGTATATATGGGGTGTTATACACCTGTAATTCCAGGATTTTGGATAAAGACATAAAAATCAAGAATTCAAGGTCATCCTCAGCTATATAATAAGGCCAAAGGCACTTGAGACCCTGAGTCAAAATAAGCAAGGCCCATGAGATGGTTCAGCAGATTAATAAGGTGCTCACCTACAATCATGATAACCTGTATTCCATCCCCACACCCACATAAAAGGAGAGTCCACAAGCTGTTCCCTGACCTCCACATGCACACCCATACATATTCATATACACACAAAATAAATGTTTTTTTTAATTTCATGATAAAAAATTTATTTTCATAATTAATGAGCACAGAACTAAGGCGTTAGCTCTGTGGTAGAGTAAGCATGCCACAGCGTGTGTGAGGCCTACGTTTCAATCTCTAATGCTGGCAAAATAATAACAACAGAGAGTGGAATTTGTTACACAATACTTTAACTCTAAGCTCAAGAATTAAAATCTTCTGACCTACAAATTATAATCTTAGAATTACATGACAACAGTATGTATTCCATAACAAAATGGGTGCCCAAACAAAAGAAATCTATCACGTCAACATGAGAAGTGGCCAATTTAAATCCTTTCCTTACTTCACAAGAATGCAGTATCTACTTTGGTATTTATGCTTACTTTCCAGAAAAAATTAACTGAGCTAATTGGACTACCCCCACTAAAGAAGCTGATGTTGGAACTTTAACAAACAGTCCAAGGACATACAAGATGACTCCATACTAAACTGAGAATCCTAGTGATATAATAACCCAACCTAAGAGTCCTGGAACAAACAGAATAAAAGACTGTCCAAGAAACGCAGACATGCTCAAAACTATCAGATTAAGTTATTTCCTCCATGGAAGACTTACTGTTTTTTCAGCTGCCTCTGGCCTCTTCTTTTTGGACTCCCACTCTCAGACCCGCTACTTGCCTTCAGAGTGTGAGGGAGAAAAATTATTACAAGAGTTAATTCACAGTGAGACTTTAGAATGAAATCTAAGCACTTGCTAGGTGGAGCCCACTCTTATTTTGCTTTGAAAACAAGTGTCTCTTTTCTATACTTAGCTCAGAGTCATCTAAAACAGCAAAATCAAGTACAACCTTGTACATGTACATGTTCTGTACCTATAATATCCAAAACAGTGAGCCATCGGCACATGTAAACTGGCATGAGGCAGAGCAGTGTATACATAATAATTAAATATTTAAAAAAATATATATGTAATCCTAAATGAAGAGCTAACAGCATTAGGCCAAGGAAGAATTACAGTCACAGGCAGAAGAACAGTATCTTCCCATAATGAACCAAAATGGCACTCCTCCTACTGCTGTTAGTCTTGGGGCCTGCTACAGATACACAGCTGTATAAGACAGGAGGAGCTACACAGGTGCCCAGTATACAAGTGTGACTGCATATAATGAATGCAGCTCTCAGTGGCCCAGGCACTATGGGGAAGGGAAACACAGGCTCATCAGCTCAGAAGCCACTCAGAACCCAAACAGCATAAACATGCAGATACTGGAATGAACTTAGTTTTCAGAGGACATTTACTAAGACCAGAAACTTAGCTCCCTAGCACTGGCTATCAAATACCTAACTCTCATTGGAAGAATGTTACTTGACTACAAATAGCAAAATCCTCCCAAGGCAGGAAGGGGGCATTTCACTGAGACAAGAATAATAGCCCTTCAAAATTTACTCTACAAATCTAATATGGAGAGATTTCACAAAACAATGACACAATCTGAGAAACTCAAAAGGAGAAATCCAATTCTATAGATGGGTGAACCCAATATATAATACTTAAAAATCACCAGTCTGGGTACTGGGATATGTAGTTAAGTGATAGGGTGATTGTTTAGTCTGTTCAAGTATCACGGTTCTGCCCTATCACTTAAAAAAACAGTACTCAATCTCTCATAATTAGCCCACAAAATGAATATACTAGAAACTAGTTTTCTATCTCACACTACAAGTGAGATAGAAAATCAAACTTATATAAATTGAGAAAAACAAAAATACAATAAATATTCCTCTTTCCTTTCTCTGGAGTAAATGCAACACACTTCCATGTTCTATTTGTTCAGCAAATAAGTCATTCACTTACCGAAATACTAAAATAAACTTGCCACAATCAATTACTTTGGGCAATTTAACTTTAAAAGTGTATAACACCACAAATACTGGAATGAAACATTAACTATTAACTATTTGGCAAGTGTTTTTTACTTAACTTTTTGCCTACTTATCTGTTCAGAGAAATGCCCCATTATAGTCACTTTTAACTGAAACACCTGAAGCTCAGTCTTTTCAATAGTAATAAACACCAGTCACGGAAGATGAGGTGAGATAGAGAACTGAAATGCGTGCCCCTGAATCCTTTCTTACCTCTTCCTTAATATTAAACCGTGATGGTTCTTGTCTGCTTCGGTTTGACCGCCTAACCCCATAAACATCAGGATATTCTTCCCACATCTGCAAAATTAATTGATTGTGCATTGAGTCCTTTCCTTAACTCCACTTGACTTTTATTATTATTATTATTATTATTATTATTATTATTATTATTAGAGCACTTAATACAAATCAAACAAAATCAAGTAACTAAATACCCAAAGAGTTGCTTTGCTAGTTGAGAAAGCTAAACAGTAAGTACCCTCACCAGAGAACAGACATTGCCCTGGTGAGAAAAATTGAACAGTGCCTTCGCTGCTGTTAAAACTATTGCAAGCGCTGCTTATGTCATGAGCTAAAATGTGACACTGATTACTTCCACTTAATAAAATTACTGAGGAAATCTAAATTTTCTATGCTTGCAGTTTCAACTTATAAACAACAAACAAACAAACAAAACCCAAGCAGAAGGGGCCCACCAAATCTAATCAAACAAGGCAGGGCAGCCAGCTACCTACAAGTTCTCAAGATGAGAGCTTCCACCATCTCCCTGACATGCCTGTTTTCATTTAATAGCAATAGTTAGCCCTCTGCCTTTCAGACTTTTTGCTAACAGCTTTCACCGATGATTTGAAAAGTTGACTTTAAAGGAAGGACTGTCTTCCACAGAGATAACTATGCTTAAGTATACTCTGCTTTTTAAATGAAAACACAGGAAAGCAAAAGGAAGCTGAATGAACTGTGGCATACTGGTGTTAAGATGTTTAATCATGGTTAAACATATGGAACAGACATTAGAAAACCAAGGTAAGGAATATAGTTTTTATCAGCAGTCAATGTCATGAAAGCATTTAGAAATCCAAGGCAGATTACATGCAAAGAACAAGAAGCCACTGTCTAAGGGCAGTTAAATGTTTGCACTTATGTATGTTTTCCTTAGGGAACCAGACAGTAAAAATCCAAGCTATGCTGCTATTTGTTTCTGAAACTGTAATGGGAAATAAATCACAAAGTATCTAGGTATACAAGAGGCATTTCTAAGTCTAAAAGAACATTGGAAACAAGTGCCATTGTTTCTTTCCCTGAAGAGTTTTAATATGATGAATAAACTTCATATGACTAGTCAGGCATGGTGATGCATGCCTTTAATCCCAGTACTCAGAAGCCAAAGACAGCCATTACTGTGCTGTCAAAGCCAGCCAGCCTGGTACACACAGTAAGTTTCAGGATAGCCAGGACTGCATACTGAAATCCTAACTAGAAAAAGAAAGTAGAAAACAAGCCCTGAAAGCCAAAAGAAAAAAAAAAAAAAAGTTAAAATTTGGCCCAGGAATAGCAGAACTAGAAACCAATACCCAACAGCAGTTAGGATTATAAGTGGAAGAGGCAAGTAAATCAAAACACACTGGACCAACCTGGTAAAGAAAGGAGTGAGAGAGATTCGTACTATAGCCTTTCTGCCCATACCCACACCTATTCCTTATGGACCCCTGCTAAAGATGAGAAATTATTTGTATCATTCAGAAAATAACTTTATGGATTCTTTATTAACTGAGATGGCTAATAAATCCCTCTATTGGACCAGCCACATGAAACTAAATATTTTTACCTTTTTAGTACTGATCACCTTAACCATAAAAAGATTTTAATATTCCTAAAGATATAATTTTACCTTGAACTCCTATGTATATCTATGTGTATATGTATATACACACACACACATATTTGTATATGTATGTATGCGTTCTGTGTTGGAGACTGAATACGCAAATCCAATCTCAGTAATGCTTTCTCAAGTGAGGCATAGTTTCATAAAACAGCCTCTAAGTCCAGCACTAGTAGATTAGACATCCTCTTCTGGCCTCTTCAAGGACCAACACATACATATAAATAAAAATAAACCATTAAAACAAGTGGCTAGTCACATGCCTTTAATCCCAGCACTTGAGAGGCTGAAGCATGTGGATCTTTGTGAGTTTGGGGCCAACCTGGTCTACAAAGTGAGGTCCAGAACAGCCAGAGCTAGATAGTAAAATCCTTTCACCAAAAAAGAAAAAAAAGGCCAGTTTATCATGGCACATATCTTTAATGACAGTGCTCATAAGGCAGAAGCAGCAGATCTGTGAGTTTAATATGTCTAGGCTATACAGCGCTCCCGACCAGTCAAGGATATATAGTGAAATCCTGTCTCCAAAAAAAAAGAAAAAATTCTAATACTAATATAAGTTTTCCTATCCCCAGACATCAGCATCCTCCAGCCATCCCATGGCCCCTAAAAGTCAGATACCATTACAGAGCAACTTGTTGAGAACTAAAATAACTGGTCAACCCAAATCTGTCTCAAAAGCACCAAATTGGTTGTCTTTTAACTTCACATGGTCTAAAACTGCTCACTACTGTCTACAATTTAATATCATCTATATAACATGAAGATGCAAATACAAATTTGTATCTTCCTAGATTGTAGATGAAATTTAAGAGATGACAACACACAACTTAATTTTATTCAAGTGCTTATTTTTTTTTAAATAGAAAGCAAAATTCTTTTGTATTCTGAGTAGTTCACACATAAGTCTTTCAAATAAAATCTTACAGGTTGAGGCGTGGGAGGCTGGAGGTAACTCTGCTGGAGGACTTATCTAGCACGTACAAACACAGCGCCACAGAAGTGATAATACATGGAGGAGTTCAAGGTCATCCTTGGCTATAACAAGTTCAGGGCCAGCCTGAGCTACAAGATAGGCAACCACACACACACACACAAATCAGACACCTGGTGATGAAGTTACACAATTACGTAATTCTTTTTCTACCAAAATAAAAATGTATTCCAATGTGAATCAATATGAAATGTTATGCAATTTAATTTTTGCCTTGGGTATTCTTTGCTACAAGACTCTTTTCTAATAAGCTTTTTAAAACATAACTACAATGCCTTCATTCAGGCTGTTCTGTGGTTTGTTTCCTTTCTACTACTCAGGCAAGAAAATCTCTTTATGGCAGTGTTATGGGCCAGGCCTGTCATCCCAGCATGTGGGCCGAAGAAGAATTGAGTTCCAGGCCACATCAGCCTATAAGGTAAGACCCTGTCTGAAAACAAAGCAGGATGGGGAGGGAAGGACTGGCCGGGCATAATGGTACACTCTTGGGAGATAGACGCAGAATGATCAAGGGGGTAAGGCCAGTCTTGGCTGCAATGCAAGCAAGTTCCTGGCCAGCCCAAGGTATGTGAGACCCTATATCCAGATACAAACAAAAAGACATACTAATCAATCTTCTTTGGAAACATTCTACTTGCTAGTCCTGGATAGTAGCAAATTTGCAATATCCAGCCCAGGAGATACCTTCTTCACATCAGCTATCCGTTCCTTCTTAGAGGCAGGCTTCTCTTTGGCTTCTGGAAGAACTGGCTGGGATTTGGAACCTGCCGATTCACTTTCAGATTCTGATTGGCTCTCAGAAGATTCAGAACTGCTATTGGACTCACTGCCATGTCCACTTCCTTGATCGCTGCCCTGCTCACTTTCAGACTGACTGCCAGAGTCTGAACCCGAAGCTTCATCAGAGGCTGAATGACTTAAGAGAGACAGGCAGAGAGAGAAGACTTAGAAACATTTAAGAACTGCCACATAAATTGGATTTTTTAAATGCTCTGGTAATATGTCTTCAGACCATAATTTCAGCAATTTAACATTCAAAATCATTTTTATTTTTTTACTGCAAATAATGCTTTACTTTTCCCATTAACTTTTACCTTCATATTTTTTGACACCATACATAACAGGTGATTTACATATTTTCACATATTCAGGCAAACATGGGTCCTTTCATTCAAATGAAGTACAACTATATAACTCCAAGTATTTAAGGAACTCTGAGACCTCACTGGAACACTATGATCTGCTAAGTCACATCTGTTTAAGTACCAACACCCTCTTCAAAATAAAAGACAATAACTTCAAAATGTCAAAAACAAACCCACCCCAAAAGGAAGAATGAAATTATTCAATCAGGGATACTCAGTGACAGGTGGTCAGGCTCAGGTAGGAAGCGACATACACGGCCTGCAGTCCGGTCCTCTCCAAAGCAATGGTTCCAATGAGAATACTACCACCTGGCATTCTCTGATAACGGTCTAGGTACATCCCACTGCCCTTCCAAATTCCAAATCCTAACAATCATGTGGATTTCACAATCATGAAAGCCAAAAAATAGACACTTTAGGTTGAGATGTAGACACAATAGCATAAAGCCTGAGAGGGAAGCTTCTTATTTACCGCTACTGTATCTTCCACACTAGAACTAAGGTCACATAACTAAGCAAAGGTCTGTGGAAAGAACTGGGGAGTGGGTGGAACTGGGTTGGTAGTGTATGTTCAAAGACAGCAGGGGCCCTGTGCTTCAACATGACACAGGTGGGGTGGGTGCATTCAAGTTAAAGTCAGCCTCTGCTACATAACAAGTTTGAGGACAGCCTGGAACACATAAGCCCCTGCCAAAATAAGAGAGAGACAAAGAAAACAAGTTACTGGAAACTTAGACTGATCCCAATCTACAAAAATCACATTACAATACAAGAGGCCTTTAAGTCAAGATGAAGAAATGGAAAATTTAGTCTCTAAGGAGGGAAGACAAGAGAAATACAAACTGCCTGCTCACCTCCTAGTGTCAGGTATTCTGCTATATACTTTACACGTATTTATTCTCCAGGATAAACCTATGAAAAGACAGATTTTAAGAAACTTGGCCTTCTCTCTCTTCCTTTGGAGTCTATATCTTATCCCATCTCTCATTTTCTGGTGCATCAGTATTCTGCATGTATGCATGTGTCTGTGTACCACGTATGTGTAGTACCCAGAAGCCAGTTGGGGGCCCCAGAACAGGAGTTACAGACTGCTGTAAAGGTCCTTGAGGGAGTCAGAGCCGAGCTACATAGAATTCCTCTGAAAGAGCAGCTAAAGCTCCTAAATGCACAGCCATCTCTCCAGCCACACAGCTATGCCATCTTTTAAGCACTTACACCCACCTAAAGAGTCATGAGCATCACATGGCAGCTATGGAAGCAGCAATACTTCTACATAAATGCTTTGAGACTCTGACATCCACTCTCAGACTCCCTAACAAAAAGTTCTCCCAGCCGACACCACCACAAAACTCAGGGCACTGAAGGACTTTGTGAATTTTGCTGCCACCATTTGCACACAAAGATACAGAACTAGCTGCAAAACTTCCTACAAATCAGAGGTTCAGAAGGCCCATTCTCCCTGAAATGGAGGCAAGGAAGAATCTGGAGGCTCGGCAGCTGAGTATTTATGAAGGCCTGCCCTGGTCTTTGTACCCGTCTCAGCATGAGCTAGAAAATCTGGCCTCTAGTCAGATTTTGGCCTCTACTCCCCCATGCTCATGTCTGTATGATTCCTAACCCTCTCTGTAAGATTTACTTTATGTGTATGAGTGTTTTGTTTCCATGTATGTCTATGTACCACAGGCCAGAAGAGGGTTTTAGGTGCCCTGGTTGCTGGGAACTGGAGCCCAGGTCATCTACAAGACCTATGTCCTCTTAACTGTTAAGCCCTCTCTCCAAGACCCCGCTCATCTCTTCATCATTCCTCCCCTCATCCCCACTTGCTGTGTGACACTTGCATGGCATAAATCCCAGTACCATTCGCCTCCAACCACTCTACGCAGTGCTTACGCAGCAAGCTAAGTATCTAGTTTTGTGAGCTTGGTATCATCTTTTGTAGGAATGTAGGCTTTGCTCTCTCATGTGCTAAGCTCAGCCAATTAGACACTTCCAAAGGCTAACCTGTCAGTGCAACTGCTACCGTGAGAAAACTGGCAACCCCACCTTGATATCAGCTTCATCTCTCAACCTCTGCTACCTCTCACTTTTCACAGTGACTCCTGCCCCTAAGAAAATGAACCAAAGCCCCAGCAGTTGAGTTGGGGATATGGCTCAGTGGTACAGTACTCGCCTATTCATACATAATATGTGTTGGGGCCCAACACATATTAAAGAATGATAAATGTAGTTTTTGTAAAGCTCAGCTATTTGACATATTACCTTGTCTCCCATTTGTAATATCTTATAAAAGTAATATGGTCACTTGTCAACCCTTCAAAACAGGCTTGAAAGTTAAGGTATTGTCTTTTCAATGTTCCTTGTGCTTGGTGTATTAGCAACTACTGACTGACTTAAAATAAATATACAATGTACCTGCCTTCATTTTCCAGCTGAACTCTAGACAAGAACTTGTGGGTGGAATCATGTGACAATCATCACAACTAAAATAGTCAGAGCAACACAGTATAATCAAAAAACTCTCTTACAAAAGAAATATTCCAAATGTAACTGAAAATTGTTAAACTACCAGTTTAAAGACTCAGAAAAATGCTACAAAAGTCAGCTTTAGCCTACTACATACAACACTCCAGGTAACTACAGAGGCTTTTTTAGTCCCATGCAGGAAAGCAGGAACCCCAGCAGACAACACAGTATGTCAATGCCATGACAGAACAACAGTTTCCTATGAAATTGCCACAGAACTAAGCTGTATTTCAAATGTCTACTTTGGTTATTTTCAAATTGTTCTTTTAAGCAATAAGCTATAAATATCTGTGATTCATTTCTGTATATCTTTATTTCTATGCAGAATATTTTGGTTCTTTCCCTGTTGCTCATTATAACCAGTAAGGCTCTAAATATTCTTGTTTATACCTTCTTGGACAGCTGTGTTTCTGCTTATGTGCAAGTGACCATTAGAAATGTAACGCTGCACACAATTATCACAAAAAAAAAAACCACATTTCCATTAGCTCACATTTATGTAAAACGTAGTCTACCAATCTGTTAGAGTGGCTTATTCAGTGGGAAGGGGTATGCCAGTAGATTCCATAGACTAGCTTACACTTGTAAAATAAAAAGTAAAAAATGAAACACTACAAAAATCAAACCCAAGAAAAAGGAAGTTATAGTCACCTATGGAGCTGAGGCAAACAGATGTAACCACGTAAGATACTGGCATTGTTTATGGCATTAGTGGTGAACGCACAGCTGCTTATTAATTCTTAAATATTTTTAATGTATAAACTTGTTTACTAATCAAAATAACACAGAAGAGTGAACTCAAGGAAGAGAACAAGATACTCAACCCTACTCAAAAGCAATAAAAATAAATGGTTTGGGGGGAGGGGCTGTGGTTTGTTTGTTGGTTGCCCAAGCATTAGGAGACAGGTCTACCATCATGAAATTAAGATAAGTATGGACTATGTAAAAAACCCCATCTAAGACAAAGAAAGGGAATTTTATTTTGGAACAAGGCAGTAAGATATAAGATTTAACATATTTCAAGAGAAGGAATGATTTAAAAAAAAACTTAATAAATATTTTGGGGGGAGGAGTTGTTTTGGTTTTTCTTCTTGGAGATGAAAGCCCAGACACAGCTGCCTCTGCCTCACCAGTGCTGGGATAATAAGCATGTAGGAGGACAAGTTCCTTGCTGCTGAAAACAACAACAAAAATTTAAACCTGTACTATTTAGAGAAGCAACAGCTGCAGTGACACAACATTTCCTAAAATTTGGAATATTAAGTACTTTAGCACTACACAGCAGCCTTTACACGGATTCACAGAAGTTCTAAGACCACAAATAAAAAGGTCAGCCTGGCATGTGCTGCATGCTTTAATAGCAGCACTTAGGAACCTGACGATCAGGACACAGCCTGTATCATATATCCAGAGAGAGAGAGACAGAGCGAGGACCAAATTCAGTTCACAGGTGACAATCCTTAAATAAAGACTTTCTGGTGTAATAGTAATCTCACTTTCTAGGTGTAGTAGCTACAAGGCAGTTAAAATTACATTCACATGAATTATCTACTACAACCTCATAAAAAGCATATTCACTTGAAAGTTATTCAAACTCTAAACAAATTTCATACTTTTCACCTAGACAAAAAAAAAAAAAAAGGTTATGTGTCAATATCCAAGAGAGAGAAGACAACTAAAAAGAACACCTTTACTAAGGTTTTTATGAAATAAATCAGTCTTTCTTACAACTGGATTTTGAAACCAAAAGGGTCACTTCCATTTCTTAAAGTGCCATTTTCAAAATGACCACAAGAGGACAGCACAACATTCTACTTACAGGAGAAAGCCTGTGGGTTCTCTGTCCAAGAGCCTCCATTTCCTCAGACTGGTGTTTTATTTTCCTAACTCACAAAATGGCTGAACCACTTATTACTTAACAGAGCTTTGTGGTTACTGCTGGTGAATGCAAAATACGAAGGTACGCAAAAGTAAATCTATACTGAAATTCCACAAAGAGATATCCACACAAAGTTTAAATTACGGACATTAAAAGTGTCAAAAATATCCTTAAATCAATCCTATAAAGACAAAGTCTTTGACAAAGTTAATGACATCTGTAATGGAAGTTTTGTATGTTACATAAAAATGCTTTTGTTTTAATCCAAAGTGTGGGATTTCAGTTGGACTACAGTTTGTTCACACCTGTTAAGTGTCAAGTGCAGGTCAGAGAGGGGCTCTAATATTTGTATTTACTTATTTATACTCTTAGGACTCTAAGAGTATAAATATGAGGCTGAGAGACTGTGAGGTGTTTTGTTCAGGGGAGTCGAGTGCTGACCTGTGATGAGAGACTAGAGACAGTGTGGCAGTTTGGCACAAACAGATGGAGAGAAATGCTTCCAGGCGCAGCAGCATGGAAGAGACTGCGGGCTGCCATTTGTAGTTGACAGAGATTGGTATAGAACCCTAAAAGAACCCCTTGACCTTAACTAGCTGGGAGAAGAAAAGGGGTCTGGGGCCCCTCTCCCCACTAACCTTTTCTCTCTCCTACTTAAGGTTGGGGGCCTGGTGGAAAGGAGGTAGAGGCCTAAACACCCCAAATACAGTAGAGTTTAAAAAGAGAGAGCCACTGGTGGCACTCTGCTCTAGGCACCTGAAAGCCAGATCTGCACCACCCACTCCTCTATGGAATTGCTGGCCCTGCATTACACACATTCTCAGACCTATTATTAAGTCAACAAAGTGGCCATATGACTGTTCCTTCTAGGCCATGGCTTCATGTCTTAAAGGAACTGAAAAGGGCAAGATACTTCAATCAGTATTCTCACTGACACAGAGCTGTGAAAATTCCTCAGGCTTTGTCTTAAAATTCCTATACAGCTAGGCAGTGGTAGTGCACACCTTTAATCCCAGGCTACAAAGTGAGTTCCAACACTTACAAAAATATAATCAAGACAGTATATCAAAAAATTGAACTTTATTACTAATTTGGGAGATATATTACAATAGACAACTTTACACATTTTGTCAAAACTGAAAAACTATTAACCAATAAGCCAGTATGGAAATAGTAGTCACACCACTAACAGAAGTTTAGACACGTTTGGAGAAGGTATTAACCAGTAACATTTCTTTCTCCTTTCTTTTTCTCATTTTTTTCTCAGTCTTTACTTAATGAACAGATGTACATGCATGACATGCCATGACAAACGTGAGGTCAAATTGACAGCTCTGTGGGTTCCAGGGCATCTTTACTCATGAGCTTTCTTGCTTATTCCAGAAATGGTTCTTAAAAATAAATGTATAAACCAGGCATAGTTGTGCACACCTATAATCCTAGCACTCAGGGAGGCAGAGGCAAGCGGATCTCTGTGAGCTCGAGGCCAACTTAGTCTGCAAATAGCGTTCAGGACAGCCAAGGCCACAAAGAGAAACCCTGTCTCGGAAAAAACAACAACAACAAAAACCTAAATAAATAAATAAATAAATAAGTGCACGCACGCATACATAACTGTATGGGCTGGGCTGTGGTGGCTCATGCCTTGAATCCTAGCACTCAAGAGGCAGAGCAAAGCAGATCAAGGCCAGCATGGTCTACAGAGTGAGTTCCAGGACAGGCAGGACTACACAGAGAAACCCCATCTCAAAATAACAAAAACAAACAGACATACAAGGGTATGTTACCTAGGTCAGTCAATGTTGGGCAACAATCAAGCACAAACATATTCAAAGGAAGAGACCAAAAAAAAAAAAAAAAGTGCTATACATAACCATGTACAATATGTAAGATGTGAATTATCCACATATACAAATAACTTTAAGAATAACATTAGGACTTAAACAAATGACAACCTAAAAACTATAAGTTTTAGGGGGGCTATGATCTAAACAGTGAATATATAAAAATAAATTTAACAAAAAACCTAAATTAAAAAAAAACTACATAAGCAATAAACATTTTTTTAAATTTGTATGTGCCAAGTTAGCACAAAAGCGACAGCAGTAAAAGGGTTTGATGGGATCGTAGCTATGTTCCTTTTACTAAAACATTCTTTGAACCTTTGTTTCTTCATAATTTTTCAAAAAGGTTTGTTTGCTTTTTTTTGTTTTGAGACACGGTCTCACAGTGAAGCTCTGGCTCATGGACAATCTAGAACCTAGGAGATCTGAATACCTCTTCCTTACAAGCAGGGGCTAAAGGCACACCACTAGGGCCAGCAAGGTTTCCTCTTACCACATAGCAGATCCCTTCCTAGGATTCAGTTCACAAACTCAAGACAAACAGGAACAATTAAGGAGAAATGACAGGGAAAAGAGGAATCTAGCTAAAGCCTCATCAGGGAGAATAAAGAACTCCAACACAGTTGACACTGTGAAGGCAATGTGCCCAAATGAGTCAAGTATGGCTTCACTGTATTCATACATTCTCTGAATCTCAAACAAGAACAAGACTAAAGCAACCCTTTTCCACACCCACATGCCTTGTTTGTTTTTGAGCCCAGGTTTCCCAGGCTGGCTGGGTGTCTTGGAGCTCTTCAAGTAGAATAGGCTGGCCTTGAACACACAAAGATCTACCTGCCTCTGGTGGGATTAAATCTGTACACCATTATGCAATACTGTTTAAAGCAGCATCTTTAACTTCCCCTAAAACCCTAGGCTTCCACTTTATCAGATGTAATCTCACCCAACGCAAATCAGAAAACATCCCACTATTTTAACCATCTTACTTCCCCAAAAAGAAAAGGTCCCTCACAAGAGGGTTTCAACAGAAGAGGAAGGAGGAAGTGGAAGGCCAATGGAGGGTAAAAACAACCAAGTCTATGCATGAAGTTGTCAAAGAATTTTTTAGCAGACCTTCAAGATATAACTTCAGAAGCCACCAAAATCAGTATTTATGGCTACAAAGACCTAACCTTAATTCCTTTCAGGAACCCAAACTCACAACTTAATCCCAAGTGTTCTTTTACTAAAATTTATGTTTAAAATTTACTGAGCCAATAAAACAAATGTTTTGTGTGTGTATGTGTATCTAGATAGATAGATAGATAGATAGATAGATAGATAGATAGATAGATAGATAGATAGATAGATAGATAGATAGAAACACACACACATAAAGAGGGGGAGAGGTGAAGAGACTGAGATTGAAATCAACCAGAAATGAAATTCTTTTCTGTAGTGAAGCCCTGAATCCTAACTGAACTGAAGTTTCTCAACGTGGTGGCAGCAGTAGGAACTGAGTGTGTGTGTGTCTCTGCTTGTCTCCCACTTGTACTGACATCTTTCTCACTGTAGTCTATGGGAGACCACCTATTTGGAGTAGGCTAATATACCAGTCAACAAGAAACCAAATCAAGATGATGTCACTTAGATAAACTTCTATGTTGTTTACCTTACCTTCAGGGCAATTTACATTGGCGCAATCAAGTCTTCTCTGTCTTAAAAGCTAAAGTAACCAAAGTAACCAAAAGTGCCCTGCTTTTTTTTACCTTGTTCTAATAGATGGCTTGTTCTAATAGACTACTCCATACCTTCCTACTTACTCATGAAATGCTGTTCATTCCTCAATCACTAATAAAACCCAAATGGATTTTCAAACTTGTTAAAAACTGTCATTTCTCTACAGGAAAATTCACTTTCGCTTTAAAGAAAAATACACAAGATTTCATGGACTAACAAAGCTAAATCCCAACCATATTTCTCCAATTAAGGCAGACAGTTATCTGTGGTTTACAGCACACAGGGTTTTCCTTCCCGAGCATTCGTAAGCCCTCTAGGTTCAATCCCAGTG
This sequence comes from Pachyuromys duprasi, assembly GCA_028658305.1. Classification (NCBI taxonomy): domain Eukaryota; kingdom Metazoa; phylum Chordata; class Mammalia; order Rodentia; family Muridae; genus Pachyuromys; species Pachyuromys duprasi. Next base: position 51,411,947 of record CM053758.1, read on the forward strand.
TGGGTGAGAGGAACAGGCCTGGTGGTACAGGCCTGTCACCAAGCTATTCTGGAGGCTAGGGCAGGGGGGATACCCAGAACTTACCTAGCTGTGTCTGAAAATCTCATCTGGGACCAGGCAGAAGCTGTCTTAATGCTTAAGCTGTCTCATGCTACTTCTGCTCCCCAATAACCAATTAACATTTTCATCATCTTACATGGTAGAACTACTGGCCTCAGCAGATGTCAGTGTGAATTACATAAAAGAGGCTAGATTTGGTCTCCACAGAGAATTTTATGCCTAGTTAGTTAATAAGGACCTGTCAACAATTACACGCTCAAAGGCAAGAAAGCTTTCTACTCAGGTAAAAACAAGACTAACTAGTAAGCTAAGAGAAGCTACAAGGAAACCTCCCTGAATTGATAAACAAGGTTCTAACCAACCATCAAAGGGGGTATTTACACTCTGAGCACCAGGAAAAAATGGACTAGTTTGGTCAGAGTTCTTTTTGAACCTCCAAGTTTATTTTCTTATTAGCTAACTTGTAGACTATAACTTTTATAGACATTTGTAAAATAGACTGTATTTAAGAAACTTCAAAGTGCAAAGGAGATTAAAGGTCCTGGTTAGCAATTTCAATAATAAATGTGTAATGTTCATGTCCTCAAGAGTCCTTGGAGCTGAGAAAGCAAACAAGATGAGGGAATTCAGTTTAGCAATCAATCCATCACCAGCACCCACTATGGCAAGAACGCCACCACATTTTTAGTTGTACATGCTTTCTACACTGGGACACCTTGGGCAGGGTTGGTGCTGGACTGGTGAGGGTATGCTGGTGTTTGTAGGCTGTTTAGCACCCCATACTTCTATGCACTAGATGTCAATAGCCGCTCAGCACCGGGTGATAACTAAAAATACATCCAAACAAGGTAAAATTGGGTGTAAGGAGCCATACAACATCAAGGGTAAAAAGTAGCCACTGTACATAACCCTGCTTCAGAAGCACAGCATTGCCACTTACTATTTTAAAGATAAAAATAAAAAGACGCAGAAGCTTCTGCCCAAAATTCTACAGAAGCAAAAATGGCAGACAGTGGTGGCTCACACACCCATAATAACATCACTGAGGAGACCACGACTGAAATGCCTCAAATTCCAGGCCAGCCTGTGTGAAACCATCTCTAAGGGGAAAAAAAAAAAAATGTAATAAGCAAAAGAAGAGAAAGAGAAAAAAGAGAGATAGCTTTCTGTATACCTGTCACACAACCCTATCCTGCTGCCAAAATTCTGAAGCCTGCAGTTATTTGAGTACTGCTCCTGGGTACAATCCCTCAATTACTCTATTTTAGCAATTCCAAGCAGGAAGCCTGGGCATATGATTGACAACCCAGGTGCCTAATTCTAAACAAGAGTATTTTTAGAATTATAAACTCAAGTCAAATTTTTGTTAAAATGAGGAAAGAGTACTACAGAAGTTTGATCCATCAGTCCTAATTTTCACCTTAGCACCCATATAGTGCCTGTGTCAATGTCAAGAAACCTATACCTAATCTGAACAGAGGACACACTATTCATTAATTTTCTCACCATCCATCTGATCTAGGACTATTTCTCAGCAGAACAAATCTACAAGACAACAAAGCCAACAGGAATTTCCCTTTCCCCTAACCTGCTACATAATCTGTATTATCCAGGCTGTTATCACACTTGTTTTAATTATCCAGGTAGTTCTCAAAAAAAAAAAAAAAACCTGTGCACAAAAATTAAACTTAGAATACAGAGGAGGGAGACCACAAGCATAAATTTTCAAGCATTATAGACTAGCCCAAAGTGCACGTGTGACAATAAAGCCAAACAACAAAAGCCCAAGTTGGAAGGTTTACAAGACCTCCCCATCCACCGGACACTTTCAGGATTCAGCTGCCCTCAAGGAAACCACTTCAATGGCCACACTTTCACTTGAATTTGAATGTAAAACAATGGCCTTTTGAAAAAGATCACATCTACAATACACAGTTCTCTGAGTTTTTGTTTCTTTAAAAATGAAAAAGGAGGCTGTCTGTGGTGGTGCAGGCCTTTAACCCCACACTGTAGGAGGCAGAGGCAGGTGGATCCTCTGTGAGTTTGAGGCCAGTCTGATCTACACAGTGAATACCAGGATGGCCACAGATATGTAGAGAACCTATCTCAAAAAAGAAAAAAAGGAAAGAAAGGTAGAAAGAAAGTATAAAAAGAAGTGGGCCGGGCAGAAGGCTCAGCAGTAAACAGCAGCTGCTGTGCAAACATGAAGACTTGAAATTCAAATCCCCACAATCCTCATAAAAAGAAAGGTGTGAGGCTGGAGATGCCCACTGTTGCTGCTCTTCCAGAGGACACAGATTCAATTCCCAGCACCTACATGGCAGCTCACCTGTCTAGAACTCCAGTTCCTTGGGGACTTGACACCCTTTTCTGGTCTCCATGGGCACCAGGCATGCATGAGGTACACAAACATACATTCAGGAAACAGTGATACACATAAAATACAAATATATGAAATCTTTAAATTAAAAAAAAAAAGTTAGCTAATGTGCATATGCCTTTAAGCAAAAAACCCAGGCAGAGACAGGCAAGTCTAAGTTCTAGGCCAACCTGGTCTTCTTAGTCCCAAGGTTAGCCAGAACCACAGTGAGACTGACCTAAAATGAAATACAATATAGGTGTGGCGAGAAAATGCAGTGCTGTGACATAGGGAGAAGAATCTCTTGGCAACCTAGCTCCATATCCAGTGAGACACTGTCTCCAAAGCAATAGGGCAGAGATTGAGAGGCCACCCTACATCCTCATCTGGCCTCAGTGTGCATGAACTACATATACCACACAAAAGATAGACCGATGAGATAGACAGATTAGTAGACAGACAGACAGACAAAATGCTAAATCTTTACAAACAGAAGAGGAAGATCCAAGACATTTTACTAAGTCTTCTACTACTTCTACAGCTTTTTCTGAATCGACAAAGGAGATGGCAACCATTTGTAAAAAGCTTAAGCCATACAAGAGCCAAACTACCAAAGACTTGAGTCACAATTCCACTACTGACTCCGTTATACTTCAATTTTCTCATTTATAAAACAGGGATGATAATACCTCTTCATGAATGAGGCTGGGTTCATGGTGGCTCCCATTATTTTCTTTTAAACAGCCTCTCACAATCATTGCATCCACAGACTTGATACCTATCAAAAATACAAAGATTACAAACACATGGCCAATCGAGGGCTCTAGTGGTGTTTGTCTTTAGTCCCAGGGCTCTGGAACAGAGGCAAGTGAATCCAAGTTGAGGCTAGCATTCTGGGATAACCAGGGCTACAGAAAAAGACTCCATCTCAAAAACCAAAAGGGAGGGCAGGGAAAATAAAGCAGGGCCGGCATGGTGGCACATACCTTTTATCACCGCTGGCAGAACAGAAGGCTGGCAGACTGAGTTCAAAGGCCAGCCTGGTCTACACAGTGAGTTAAAAGCCACCCAGAGCTACAAAGTGAGAGCGTGTTTCTAAAAAGACAAACTACAAAAGTGAGATTCCCTACGGATTCTTTAGCAATTTTTAAAATGTTGATGCTGATTACTTTATATTCCGCTCCTGTATAATCTGGTTGATAAGCTACAAGGTGAAGTCAATATGGAATAAATGTATTGAAATTAATTCTTTTTAAGATTAAATAAATCTTTTTAAGGTACTAAATACACTTAACAAAATTAACATCCAAGCAAACTTCTAGATCAATTTGAAGAGTGCAAGTATAGAACATACTAGGGAAGAGACCACGAGAACTTAGAGCAAACTGAGACATAGAAGGGACCCAGCCTCTATAGAAAAGCTCCTCACTCAGCTTTTGAAATGAATGCCTCAACACAGAAACACTAAACCTCTTAACTCCTTTTCTCAGATTCCCAGCTATCTTTTATTTCCTGACAAACTAAAAACACTGGCCTGAAAGTATAAACAAAGAGGATGTGACCAGCAGTTATTACTGAAGAAAGTAACATGTTCCATTGGAAGATTGGAACACATGGAGTTACTGCAAACAAGAAGACACTGGTCAATCTGAACCACATAGATACCTTTTTCCAAAATCAATCTGGAAGGCAGGGTGGACTCAAATGCTTTAAAAGACCTCCAATGTCAGAAAAAAACAAATTCCTCCAACCCATAAATCGCGTTAAGAGGATCTGAAGTGAAAAAACAAAACAAGTTCCACAGGAATAAATCCACACCAAATGAGGGCAGGCAGCTGCCATGTACTAGGAAAGGCTGGCTCCAGCCAACTAGATGGGCTAGAAATACTACAGCACTCACTAGCCACTCTGCTACTTCAACAGCTAGAGGAGCAAAATAGGGCAGAGAGTTAAGTAACGCAGGCAGTAATTACCATCAGAGGGGAAGGGAAGGTAACTCAATTACTGCCAAGAGCAGGGCTGTGACTCATAGAACAGGAAGAATAATCAGCTTCCACAGAGGCTGGCTCTTCTGAGGAGGAAAAATAAAATAAAATAAAATTGAGGTTTAACTACAAAATGCACCCAAGATTTTAAAAGGGGACTTGCCTCCTGAGGCCATTCCCGAAAATCACTCCCTTGCAAAGGACTCCTGGTAACCCAGACACCCACCAGGGCACGTAGGAAGAACCTGGCTCATTAGAAAGCATTTAAAACTGACAGGGCAGGGTTAGGGGAGACAAGGAGAGCTAAGCAGTAATAGAACTGTTACTAGTAGCTGACATCCACTGGGTGCTTTCAGTGTGCTAGGCTCTAAAAACTTCTAAAAGCATTCAAATATTTAATCCTCACAACCCAATAATGATTAACATGGTCTACATTCTTTAGATGAGAAAATTTTATGTCCAAAAATAACCTAAATTGGAAGCTTTCAGTACTAAACTAAAAGCTGAACTGATTATCCATTACCTATGCAGCTCTTGCCTGGCAAAAACATGACTGAGACTTAAACCTTAAAATTAGACCAACTGTCTTTCCCCAGGCCCTGAAAGGGGTGAGAATGGAGAGGTGGCTGTGCCTTTAAGAGCACCTGCTCCTCTTGCAGAGGATGCAGGGGTGTAGGTTCTAGCACCTACATGGTAGCTCACTACTGTTAGCAACTCCAGTCCAAAGAGATGCGAAGTCCTCTCCCGGCCTTCAAGGGCACCAGGCACACTCAAAGAGCACACATACATACACTCATACAACCAAACACTCAAACACATTAAAATAAGATACAGAGCCAGCCAGACATCTGAAACACCAAAACAGGGTGCTCCATATGCAAGCCCATAAATGAAGTGTTCAAACTGTTTCAGAAAACACAACATGCATGGCAGCTTCTACACTTGTTATCATTTATTTCAGAAAGACCTCGACCCTCATGTCCTAATTTGAGCTCAAATGTTTCCAGCAAGGGGCCTTTTTAGGAAAGTCTCTAGTCCAAGTGTCACCTAATCAACTAAAGCCCAAATTGATTACAGAGCAGATACATAAAAAGACACATAACAAACACATAAACAAAATAACCACTGTGCTAAAAAATTACTGATTTAAAAAGGAAAACAGCCCCTGGGTCTGCTGGGTCAAATTAGTTTTTTTCTGGCTTTTTTAAAATAACCTTAAAGTTCCAAAATAAGTTAGTATTTGGCAGCACTGGAGAAGCTGCCCAATCATGTTTGCACGCATGAGGTAATACTAAGCTACATGACACCTAAGCTAAGCACAAGTGTTTTTATTAGTGTGCAGAAGTAACTCTTGGGTAATGGGGTTGGGGGGCAGGTGTATAACACAGTTTCTTTGTTAAAGTAACACTCCTCAAGAAAACTTTAGAACTCAATAAAGAGATCTAAAGTAGTCAGGCAAAGCTAAAGCAGGAGAGAGCTTTAGTAGTAGCAGCCCACAGCCAGCAAAAAATGACTTACTGGCAGTCACACACTTTTATTAAGGACAAGTTCACTATATCAAATTTTGTGGGGAAAATGGTATGGATGTGGATATCGAAGGTGAGCTCTGCAGCTAGTGGCAGAAATTTTGACAGCCGGGCCAAACACTACAGTAATGTAAATTATAAAAGCTGAATGGCATACACAGTTCAAATAAAACTACAAATTCTTTCCTCAAGCAACTCTCTTGCTGTAGTTTAGAAAAACTTAGCAAACAGTGTTTGCAAACCTCCCTCCATAAACGCCACCTTTTTACCTTATTGTAGAGACATAATCTGAGGCAGCCAGGGCTGGCCTCAAACTCTACAAAGCTGAGAATGACCTTGGACTCTTTATTCTCCAGTGCCCACATCCCAAATAGAGATTTCAAGTGTGTCACATCCAGCTTACAAAATTAGGAAACAAACCCAGGGGCATCCTGGGCTTATAACCAACTAAGCCTCACCATCCAACCCCCACTGACTTAATCTACAAAAGGTACTAATTATAAAAGAGCCAAAAACAAAGAATTACAAAGTGCAAGGTTTTTTTGTTTTTGTTTCTCTGTGTAGTCCAGGCTGTAGACCAAGCTGGCCTGGAACTCCAGGAGCTGCCTTTGCCTCCAGAGTGCTGGGACTAAGGGTAAGAGCCACCACTGCCCATCAAACTCCTTTTAAAGTAGTAAAAACACACATCACACAGAGAAAAAAAAAAAAAAAGGTTTCTTGCCTCTTCCTGAAATCCACACAGGGTTTAAAAGAGAATAAAAAAGCAGAACTAAAAAAAAAATGTTGATATGTTCACTGGCTCTACTGTTATGAATTCCTGATCACTAGACCTGTGATAATACACATTAACTCCGCACAATGCAATACATTTAGGCTGAAAATAGCCTCCACAGAACTGTTTATTCTCTCATAAATACAATGCAATGATGGTTGGCTACTTAATTCTATCCCATAGAAATTTAAGAATGGCTAGCAAACACTACAATCTAATAGTATTATAATTTAATTTCAATACACAAAAAAGGAAGATGGGATTACTATCTTCCTTCTGGTGTCAAGATACTTTTGGCTTTGTTACTTTTATTTAATAAAACATTTTAAAATGCTAGAAACCAGCAAACACAAATACATTTTACAAAATACTGACCTCTAAGGATGTTAAGCATTTTGTGTAGAATAAACATGAGCAAAATGGTTCCGTGTAATTTTTTTATATAACAATCTTAAAATCCTTTACTTTCCTAAGAATTGCAGTAAACAACCAGGATTAAAGGAAAACCTATAAAACCCATTACAGGGAATTGTTCCTTTCACAAAGGCCCATGAAAACATCTTAGCAGCACTGAAGCCCACACCACTTTCTTAAGACTGATGAAGAGGGCAATCCTGGCTGTCATGTCCTGAACTGTTTGCATACCAACTGGCCTTGAACTCAGAGATATGCACGCCTCTGCCACTAACTCCCCAATCGCTGAATGAAGAGTATGGGCCACACCAGGTACCATATTCTACCAAATTGTTAACAGTGTCCCCTAAGGAATAGCTTACTTAATATTGCTATAATGAACTAGAAAGCATAATATTTGAGTTAACAGAGAAATGTTCTAACACTGCTTTTCCTTCAAGGTTAAACTCATCACTTGTGATTTAATTTGGAACTGGAGTTGGTAAATTATTTTTAAAAATAAATTCTTACAAAGGTTTCTGAACAAAGTAGGAAATGAGCAGCAACAGTTTACCATAACTGAACGAATAAAGGGAATCTACAGCCAAGGCATTTCTCAAGACCTTACCAAGTAATTCTACTACCAGCCAAGTCTGAGTCTCAGCCAGTGCCAGTAAACACTTTAACAGTTTGCTGACACTCCACAGTAACGTGTTGCCTAATGCACTGATATTTTTTGTCATAATAACTAAGTTTCTAGGCCGTCTTCCATTTAACTACCCCACTGCGATCTTACAAACCACTAAACACATACTGACCTGAGTTTTTCTTCCTCAAATGTCAACTGAGAAAATGTTTGATACCAAGTAAAAATGCACGGGGACAAGTTCAAATGCTCTTCCCTTGGTTTATGAGCCATGTATGACACAGAGCTTAAAATCCCGTTAGGACCTTTCAATTAAAAATATTCTACTCACACTGAACTGGTTTCAAACAATGGGAACAAAATCAAACTCACTAATCTCTTTACACTGAACAAGGGAATAAACGGGAGAAAATAACACACCGTAATATCAAAAAACAAAAACCGCGAAAACTGTAAATTAAAAAAAAAAAAAACTAGCGGGTTACTATTTGGAGATTTACGATTACTGTTGTCTTTTTCTCCAACAGAGGACAACTACTCCTGGAATGGGCTGAGGAAAACAGACTGCAGGGCGTGGTGGGACCACTACAGGCCAGGCCTGAGGAACTGCAAGGAGAAAAATCGGCCCGGAAAGAAGCCGCCCACCGGAAAGTCCCGACCAAAATTCCCTTCCTCTGCCCCGCCCACGCCACAAGCAGAGCCCAGAGAGAAAGCGGCCGAGCGGCGCACGAGGCTCCGCGTCACCGCGTTCTCCCACCCACAACGACTGACGTAAGAGGGCGGAGCCAGCCTGACGGCGCCACCGTTGACCCTGCTGTTACCAAGCGCGCGCACAGCCAATCAGCACCCGCCGTCAGCGCCGGCTGGCCTTTGAACTCCGCACGGCAACTTCCTGCTGTTTGGCGAGTACACAGTGCAATGCAGTATGTCTGTCAGCGCTGCGGCACAAAGGAACAGCCATTTTGTGACTGAGCTGGACCTGCACCAAGATGCCAGGGCCTCCGAGGGCTGCTGCCTGCGCCAACTACCGAGCTGCCCCTTATTTCATCAGCAGAGTACCAATGGGAAACGTGGGGAAAAGGATGTTCTGATATTAAGGTTTCGATTCATTTGTTTTCAGCCTTCTTAAAAATCCGTTTTTAAAAGTATTATCAGCGTCATAAAATGGCTGCCACTTAAAACTGCGTGTTCCAGTCCACAAGCACTGCATATGCCTTTCCTAATCGTCCCCAGCCTTCCAAGGCTAAGAGCCTAGCGAAATATGGTAAGATTATACCCACACCTCTGGATAGCAAACTACAGCTCAAAGGCAGACGATTTTAGATCGACACTTAGTTTTAGAAATGCTGTGTCCTACAACACAGACCCGCGTGCACGGGTACATGTGCACTCCTTTCCCTAGTTTCCATTCCTGGGTGTGTTCCATACTTTGTATGCCCATCACTGTCTGCTGTGTTTAGAAATTTACGTATGTGAAATGTTCAAAATTACATTCTAAAATGTAAACGTTTAATCTCCAAAAATCGTGATATACAAAGCACATTAGATCAGCATTAACGTAAAAAAAAAATACAATATAATCACTATTAAAATATAGCACTTGTTTCAGAAACAGGAAAACAAGCTTTACTTAAAACTTGAGCTCATTCCAGTCTCTCAGATGATTCTCATTCTAAAATTTACTTGACCTGAAAACAATTCCTTTTCTCCCCTACAGAATCGGGCTGCAAAGGTGGTGTTTTTAGTAGTGTTTCCTAAACACCACTTAAAAAATTAAGCCTCTACATGTCAAGTTACTGATGACACGGGCAACAACACTTTCAGTTCACGAAAAATATCAGCCTACCAAAACAACACAAACATCCTTTAAACTTTACAATCTTTAAAGGAAGTGATGTCATAACTATGTACATGCATTAATAATGTATATAACTTAACAGTAATTTATAAGTTAACAGTAATTTAAAAGTAACTCCATCTTCAAGGAATGTAAGACTATCTTGGACATTCACCAAGTATATGATTTAAAATGTACTTGGCAAAAGCATTAAACACATGTCTCTTATTTTGACTAAAAGAATCAAATGCATGACAATGCCCAAGTCATTTCCCAGATAAAAGTAAGTTTATTCAAAGGCAGCAGGACTTTGAGTTGATATCATTGTGTGATCAATGAAACCAAAAACCTTGAATAAGAAAGCCAAAACCCTGGTGAGAATATGCAAATCATATACTCAAAGGAGTAACAATTTTAATATTAGGTATTTCATAATTGCCAAATATATCTAGAGCTTCCTATACATTCAAATTGTCACTTTCCAGAAAACTAGTTTTGCATTAGAAGTTTTTTTGTCCTATATGTAACTTAATAATTACACAGGCAATTCAAAAGATATCCAAAATGTTCAACTCAATTTGCCTAGGAACTTGGAAATGTATTTTAATAAGGCTCAAAATATTTTTAGTAGAAAGCAAAACTCATCATTTGTAATAAGCTATATTCAAGACTTCCAAATTTATTTACAAGCTAATTTAGAAAAGGAATTTTATGCAAAATTATAAAGTAGTATCAAAACTGGGAAAAGATCACATAACCAATCATATCCTTGTTACCTGCATGATTTAAAAATTGACATGACAATTCTTAAGAACATCAAAAAATGTATTCACATTTTTAAAATTAAAATAGTCATACAACAAAAACCTTACAGACTTTATTACTTTAGTCATTGATAAGCTACTTCAAGGAATGTAAGACAAATCATGATTTGAACAAACGGTACATTAAAAAGCTTCAGAAGAAAAAGCATCCCAGACGACTCTGTCAAAATAAATGGATAAATTTAAAGCAGCATAAACTAAAATGTAAAGATAAAATACAATTACCAACCAGAAAGCAGTCTTAATATAAATATACAAATAGAAACCTTGTAACATTTTAAGCATAAAATCTACAATTACATTGTCATAGGAACAAAACAAAGCTAAAGTATTAATAACATTCCAGGATTTTTTTTTTGCCTACAGATTTAATGATCTCAGGAACTATAAGATTTTGATAAGCCACAAAAATTTTTGAAATTGTCAAGTGCATCAAAAGAAACAATCAATAACATAAACTGAAAGGCAAAGGCTCCTATTTGTGATTCCATTTTTAAATGTACATTTTTTCATTCATATAACTTTCTCAAATGTCTATTTACTATAATTTACTACGACTAGGCCCTCAGTTACAAGTTTGAATATCCCAGATTCTTCAAAGAAAAAAATTTGCCTTGTATGTAAAATGGTGCAATGCAGCAATGGCTAAACAGACAAGGTCATTTTTCTGCGGCACGAAAACCTAAAATCTAAAAATTTACTGACAGAAAAACTACAGTTTCTAGGAAAGGCCCCTCCGTATAAAAGTACCTTACCTCTGAATGCTGTAAGAGGCCTTAAGTCACAACTCAACTTTCATAAATTGCTACCAAAAAATCAGGGTGTGGCATGTTAGCAATCTCAAGGTCACGCTTAAAAAAAAAAATTCAACCCAAGTTAGAAAATTCTTATAACACAGACAGCAAATCCCTGTCTGTCAAAGTAAACAAGTGTAAGCTGAGGTTTCCCCACAAAAAAAAAAAAAAAAGACAGAAAGTAAGTTGATAGCTCATACCTCGATGCATTGCTGTGTAGCGAACTGTCCTCCTCTTGGCTTTTGTCCTTATTTCTCATCATCTTTTAATTCTTAAATATTAAGGGGGAGGGGGAATCTGTGTTTGCTTTGAAGTCCTGTGCCCAGGTATTTACTGTCAAAAGTTGAAAGAAAGGTAAGGTCCCAGCTTCTATGGATGGTTTTTATTATCAGGAACAAAGTCCTGACGATGTTAGCGATATTCGTGTAATTCAACAACGGTAAGAACCAAAAAAAACAAAATATTTCTATTTTTCCGTTTTAAAATAAGTGGGGAATAAACTGAACGGTAGAAGCATCACTACCAATAAGGAAAGTTTCTCAAAGTAACACACTGGATACAAATAACAATCTCTGTATCTTATTGCGTCATCCAGGAATTTCTCGTATTTACAGTAAATAAAGGCAACTTAAACATAAAAATCTTTAAAATTATTACTAATTATCGTGGACTTACCTGATCCATGTAGTATGTCCAAAGCAAGAGTCCTATCTAGTAGTAGAAAAATACCAGATCCAAAATAATTAAAAATAACGCAAAGTCCTCCGTTAAAAAACAAAAAGTAAATGAAATAATCCTCAAATATGTTGCCTTGTCAAAAAATAAAGCAGTAATTAATACTAAAACAGGTCCGGAAGGGAAAAAAAAACCTCATTAGGAGAGCGCACAAAAATGGAGGTGCGCCATGGCTTCTAAGCTGGAAAAAACAACGACCTGGGCTCTCACTACGGCAGCTTCTTCCAACAAGGCACGAAAAGAAAGCTCCTAAAAGCTGCTTTTCTCCCAAAAAAAGGTTCGGATCGACCCCAGAAAGTCACTAGGAGAGGCAGGGGGCTGCGGGGGCCCCCTGAGGCTGCCCGAAAGTTAGGGAAAGTTGCGTAAAGTGAACCGAAGCAGGGAGCAAAGCGCGCTCTCTCTAAGGCACAGCCGCCATCTAGAGCCTCCTTCCCAGCTCTGAGAGCTCTGCCTTTGATTGACACTCTCTACATTTACCCCACAACTCAGGTGATGTACCATAGACCCACCCCTTCATCTCCACCAAAAAAAAAAGAAAAGAAAAAAGAAAGAAAAAGAACCAGATCTTCCATCCAAGGGAGCCTGAAGACCCCCAACCCCACACCTCCCTGCCCCTCCAGACCACTCCATCAGGGGGAGGGGGAAGGGCTTCTTAACCCCCTCTGGCTCAAGCACCCTTTTTAAGCCAGAGAGAAATGTAATTTGTTCCTTTTGTCTAAAGATCTGCTAAATATTTCAGTGCTTGAGCTAAAATAACTTCCTCCCTGGACAGGAAGTGTTATTTTATCAAGCCATTTTGAAATAAGGATAATTTTTAGAGAATCTAAAGCTCAGCTTAAGTACTAGTCTTCAAAAAAATTAACACCCCCATGGGTAAAATGGCTTGTAAATAGAAGCAACATAATACCATAAATTATGCTCAACTCTTGCAACCTTTATGATGCCTAAAAACACATAAAGATTACGTTTAAGGGGGAATTTTCCACCCCAACTGGAAGGAAAGGGTAATTTTTTACAACTCAAGAGCGCCTCCCTAGTGTTCAATTGCAGTAGAGCAAAATTTAGTACAAATATTTTTGTCCCAGAATCAACAAAATTCTTTAACCCATTATATAACCTTGGAAGCACAACACATCAAAAATAAAATCCTCATTCATCACATATTTCCTTCTTATACTGATTTGGACAAGATAAAGAACTTCAAACTCAAGAATATACACCAACACTGATCACCCTTAAATAAAAAACTCAACTTCAACTCCAAAACCAAAAGAACCAGTATATCTGAACCCTTCACTCATTCCAAGTCAACTCTAGGTACATGCACATCAGGTCACTTACAACAGGCCACATCTAACAGCCAATTATCAAACTGTCAAAGACAAACTCCTTCAAGGTGGAATACAAGGTCTACAGAAACAAACTTACAAATTCAACAAAGGGTTTTCTCCCATGCAGACAAGTAACCAAGCACATACTCAAGTCCAAAAAACTCAAAACATTACTGAACCGTATTACTGGTCAAAACCATGTCATTCCATCATTGCAGTAATCCATTTGTTTTACAACTAAAAGCAGTTATGTTAAATCTAGGAAAACATAAAACCCATAATCATTTCAAATATACACGTGTTTTTACATCCAAACCAAAATCCAAAGCTCACTTTTTAATTTACATAGACCAACCAACCACCTCATAACACTCAAAGAACACTGCGTGTGTACTAACCACCCAGGTGTATTTTAAGTTATTTTACATTAATAATGGATTATTTTATTCTTTGTTCTCTGTATTGAGAAAACATAACCAAGGGTCATTTGGTCAACAAAACAAAATTCGTATCACTCCTTTATATTAGTTACCAAAACCTGTTATTAGTTAAGTAGCAATAAATGAAAACCTAGCATTTTTCAACCATGGGGAATCTAAAGCATGGCATGTTTCATTTAAACTCCCAACTGTACAGAATAAGGAAAAAGATTCTTCTTCAAATATAAATTACACTACTGTCATAGATGAAGTCCTTTTGTGGATACCCAAAACCCCTAAACATACACTTCTAATTTTAGACAATACAAATCAATAACTCAAATATTCAAATGAGCATTTCATTCCAACATGTTTTACTTATACTTTAAAAATACAGGTCAAAGGGACCACTTTCATCAACACAAACTGACGGATAATCTGTCACAGACTGTGACAACAAGTACTTTGTTTTGTAAATTCATTATAATCTCATAAGATTCAAGGCTCCTATTACCCACTGATTAAAATGCAAGATCTGTTTAAAAGAGCAAAATAAATTTAGAGAAATTCACTTAAACCCTATAATAAAACACCAACCAAGCTGGGTACCTCCTAGTGTACCTAGGAGGTAAAGGCAGGTGGATCTGGGAGCCAGACTGGTCTACAAAGCCAAGTTTCAGGATAGCCAGGGCTGTTACACAGAGAAGCCTTGGCTTAAAAAAAACCAGAAAGAAAAAGAAAAACTGCATTTTAACCAAAGGACCACTCCACTAAGCACTGGTACACTGACCTGGCTTTTCATATAAACATGAAAAATCCCAACCAAACAGAAGCATCCCAATTTACCAGCTTTATTCAGTACACTTTAATGAAAAGTGACTATAAAGGTCAAAATGTTAGTAAGACGAAATGAACATTTAATGAAATATTCCACTTAAAAATTTTAAAAAAGGCCCAAACTGAGAAATTTTTAAGTTTTAGAAATTTTATTGAAGTTAACATTCCATAAGGTCACTCAGATCAAATTGCATGAAATTCCAGGAATACAAACTACCATTTGTAGAAATGTAGCATCCTCCAGATGTCAAAAATGTACAGGATAGTAACAAGTCTTTAAAAGGTAAATCCCACTGTCCATTTGTGTTGGTTAAGAGTCATTCATTTCCTGGAATCCATATTAAAACAACCCTGTGTTGGTTGTATAAGATCACAGCATTCTCTTCCATTAATCCATTTTCCTCAATTCCCCATAGTGAGCTGCCATCTTGATTTCTCAGTGGTAAGGTCCATTTCAAACTCTTCAAAGATGAATGGGTGCTTCATAAAAAACATTAGAAGAAAAAAATTCTGTTGGAGTAACAATCATCTTATTTCTTCAAACAGAAAATTTTACCCATCTTGAAGATATTCTACCACACACAAGTCTTTAATTCTGTAAAATCTTTTAACTATGAAACAGCACTATTGTGACAAACTTCTCAAAGACAGAATCAATGAATTCACTTTTTAAGTTCTCCTGTCACAAATACATTTATATCCATTAAAAATAGTAAGCTAAGCCAAGGGTGAAAGTCCTAAATCTAACATGAGTAGCATGGTGCATATATGAAAAGTAAAACCAAAGATTAAAATTCAAATATGGTAGGAGGCTGAATTACAGACACATGGTGGACTCTACAATTTCAATGCAAAAAAAAAAGTTCCCAAGCTCCTTCAAAGAAAACTAATTATAGAAAGAATCTTAAGGGATTAAAAAAAGCAATGGCTCATTGAACAGCATACTTTTACAGTCTTACAGATGTTAATTTTGTTTAGATAACATACATGACCTGCATAAACAGAAGCGCCTTTTTAGTTACCTGAGAATGCAGAGAATGTGAAGCCACAAGAAAAAAAATTAGAAGCATCTGCTTGGCTTACTTGTAATTTGCCACAAAAATGCTATCATATTTCAAATTATAAACTACTAAAATATACTTTCATTGTAAAAACATCACGTTCCTCCTGGAAAAATTAATCTATTATTTAAACAGTTTAGACTGAGGGAGAAATGAGAATCCAGGTGATTTTACTTCTAATGATCTCTAGATTCATCATTTTCACAAAAAACTTGAAAAAACATTTTCAGTTTTCATGTTGCATCCATGTGTATGTGCATTTTTCTTGGGAGGAGGGGGCCATATGTATTTGAATCTAAGAGCATATGTAGGACTGAGGTTGATAATAGGTCTGAGGTGATGTTGAGAATCAAAATGATCTTAACCTTATGTGCTGAAAAGGACCTCTCAGTCAAACCCAGAGCTCAGCGTGGCTTCTCAATAGCCTGAGAATCCACCTCCACCTGGAATTACGGGTATCTGGTGGCTGGACATACACTTGGATTTTTGGTAAATACAAATTACCAAGCAAATGTTTAAAAGCTAAGCCATCTCCTGAGCCTACAAAACCATTCTAAACCCTGGCCTTCTGAGTTTCCAACTCAATTTGTAGAGATACAGCCAGTAACTGATTGGGGGAATAAAACGAGAGAGAGAGAGAGAGAGAGAATATAGGTTTGATTCTAGGATAATATCCTATTTCCCTAACTAAAATTAAGGTATGTTCTCTAACACACACACACATTACAAACACATACCCAATAAGCTAAATAATCAAGACAATGGTGCTCCCTATTAAGAAATGATTCTTTAAAGGAATATCACAGCATCAGTAAATCATCAAATCAAGACATTCTTCTATAGTAAATTGTGAAAATTTCTCAAACCCTTACTTAAAATGAAAAATAATTCCTTCTACTCACACATTAGTGAAATACCATTTACCCTGTTCTTTTCTTAAAATTAAGTAATGGTAATGTGTATGGTGACACCTGCCTTTAATTCTAGTATTGGGGAGCCAGGAGGATGAGTGTAAGGCCAACCAGGTCTACTTAGGAAGTTCAAGGTCACCCAAGGCTACACAGTGAGAGCCTATTTCCAAAAGAAAATGAAAAAAAAAAAAAAAAAAGGAAGGAAGCAAGCAAGGAACTGTAGGAGCTGGAGGGACTCAATGGATAAGAGCCACTTGTTGCCCTTCCAGGGCCCACTTGGATTCCCAGCACCCACACAGCAGCTCTAACTTTACTCTTGTCTTGGGAAGATACAAGGCCTCTCCTGGCCTCCTCCAGGACCAAACTTGCAAGTAATGCATACACACTCAGGTACCATACACATAGAAAGGAATTTTTTAAATTTAGAAATGATGGTAAATTATGTCATCTCTGGTCATTGCAAACCAGCTTCTCCTCTCTCTCTTGGGTTAAAATGCATGGTGAGACTCTAAATGAACCAGTGAGATGGTCTCTGACAAACAGTGACAGTAATGCTGTATTACAGTCAGTACAGGCACTACAGGTGCAAGTTATTCACTGTGGAGCTTTAATAATCAGTGCTCTCTACCACCGGGTAAGTGTACTGCTTCTAAAACTATTTTTTACAGGGGAAAAAAAATAAAAAAAAGCATAGATTATTTCAGGTGAAAGAGTGCATGCATAGCATGCACAGCACACACAAATCCCTGGGTTTGATCCACAAAACCACATTAAAAAAAAAATATTGGGCATGGTGGTAGCATATGCCTGTAATCTCACAACTTTGGAGGTAAAGAAAGGACCAAAAAATTCAAGGTCATCCTTGGCTAAAATAAGCCACTTGACACTAACCTCAAAAACAAACAAATGAAATGAACAAGGCCAGATATGGTGGCCTGCACACAAAATCCCAGGACTCAGGAGATTGCTGAGGCAAGAGTACTGCTATGAGTTTGAAGCTGGAGTGAGCTACAGTCTCAAAAATAAGAAACCAAAAACACTATCATTAGAAAACTAGTCAAAAACTGCACTCCCACAGCTGTCATGTCAAGTGATGTACTTCAAAGAATTTTAAAAGTAAATTTAAAACTTCTATAAGAGAAAACAGACAACTTTTACATTATAAATCAGTGATCAGTATAGACTGATGCAAACTCCATGATCTAAAGCCAAAGGAAAGAATTTTGTTAACAAAGCAAACATATTTCATAAAGTATCAAAGCTAATCAAAGGGCTGTGAAGGGTTTAGAAGTAATCAATCCATCTACGTTCAAAGTTTCAAATACTAACAAAAACTAAATTTACAAGTAAGCAAAAGCTTTGCTTAAAAACTTTGCAAAAAAAAAAGGAATTAAGACATGAGCCTTGGAACATAAAAATGTTTAGCAAAACATTGCAAAACAGCAACGTCAAACAATGACTGTCTTGTGGCACTACTGAAGAATAAATGAGCTGGTACATAACAGACGTGATCTCAGTAAAGGCTGGCTACCATTCCACTACATCACAGTAAACGCATATAAGGCTCTCCAACAAAACAACACTATTCCAGTAGCAAGAAAATCTTCGAGAACACAGATCATGCGTTGGTTAATTATTTAAGAACAGTTCTGCCTTTAGTATTATATTGGGAGGAAAATTCAATGAGTGTGGACATTGATAACCAACTACACCTTTCTACAGTAACTCGTAAATTACAGACATAATGAACTCTGAACCTTTGTTTCCCAAGGAAAATTCAAACTTAGGAAGGTTAGAATGTTCTCAATTTGTTATTTACTAATTTGTACTTCTCCTACCTATATATGTTTATTCTAAGAACTCCCCATGTAAATCTAAGTTTTTATGTCACCAAGATAGTCAGGAACAATTATCTCATGAAATCCAATTACTAGACACATTCATAAATTAAGAACAGCAAATTGATTATGGATATCATCAAATAAATAAAGTGCAAGCCACTAACTCATCTAAAGTTTAAGTAGGGGTCTCCTAAAATAAAGCAATTCCTCTACTTCAACTAGTCTTACTATTTTTAAGTAACAGTCTCCCCAGTGTAGCCTAAGTCAGAGACCATGGATGATGGCCTTGAACATCTGACTCTTGTCTTCCCAAAGGCTAGAATCCCAGGTGTGTGCCACCATGCCCATCGTATCTTTACCAGTTTTAATAGCAAAGAAAAATACAGGGAGCAAACAATTTTAAAAACTAATGATCACTTTTTTAAATAAATGGCTGTAAGGCTACTATTATTAACATATTCAAAAGTTAAATGCTTACTTCACAACTAAAGAAAACAGACATAGGGCTGGAGAGATGGCTCAGAGGTTAAGAGCACTGCTTGCTCTTCTAGAGGTCCTAAGTTCAATTCCCAGCAACCACATGGTGGCTCACAACCATCAATAATGAGATCTGCTGCCCTCTTCTGGCCTGCAAGTGTACATGCAGGCAGAACATTGTATACATAATAAAATCTTTTAAAAAATTAGTTTAGTAGAAAAACTCATCCTTCTTATCATGTAATTAATAAATTCAGCAATTATGAATTGATTTCCATCTTTTGCTTTGTCTTTTAAATTTTAATATATTTATGTAAGAAAGCCTGACAACTAAACTTGCCTAATTTGGTCTTGTTTTAAAAATAGACTGAATCCTCAAGAGAATATATTGACAAGTCTGGATCTTATATAAGATAGGTATAAAAACAGTAAAATTATTTCGAAAAGACTAACCAATCTTCATCAATAAAAGAATGAGATCAATTAATGATAAAGCAAGCCATCTTTTCCATGGCTTTACAATCTAATTTAATTAACAAACCAGTTAAACAGACTAAGTCTGAGGGAAGAATGTGTGCACACGTGTACATACATGTGTGCTTGCATATGTTTATGCATACATAAATATGTACAAATACAAATATATGTACATGTATTTTTTTCATTTTTACTGTTTCAAAATTTTAGCTTTCAAGCACACCTACAATGTTTTACATTAATAACATTTTAACAATGAATTCCATTTGCCTTTCATTAGACTCAAAACACTAGCTGATAATGTAGAATAAAAGCTACACTAACTTGGGCTAGAGAGATGGCTCAGAAGTTAAGAGCACTGTCTGTTCTTCCAAAGGTCCTAAGCTCATTCCCAGCAACCACATGGTGGCTCACAACCATCTATAGTGAGTTCTGGTGCCCTCTTCTGCCCTGCAGATGTACATACAAACAAAACATTCTAAACATAATAAAATGTTTTTTAAAAAAAGTGCTACACTAACACAATAAAGCAACAAATGTTTCCTAAGTAGCTACAATGTGACAGGCAACTAATCTGTGAAGTGTAATCACACAGGAAACTAGTGTCTACTGCATTAGGCAAACTTTGGGTCTACTTACTCTCCTTCAAGAACACAAACCTTATTTTGTAGGCCTTAAGAGCCATTGCATTCTCAAATAGCAATAACAGAAAAAGGGAAGGATTAAAAAAAAAAAATCACCTAGAACCTAGATTCTCAAATGTTTTTATTCCTATGAAACAGCTAGTGGACAAATATAAGTTTTTTTTGCCAATGAGTAAATCCTTTTGGCAACTGACCCAAAATTATTTATAAAAACCTTCCCATTTTACTCTTTACCAACACTTGTCAGGTTTGTAATTTTAAAAACCTATTTCATAGTAGTGGTCATAACAACACATCCTGCATCAAATTGCAATTTCTATGTCAATAAGGCTAAATTTTCAGTCTTGAAGTTTTTAAGTTCAGAGTTACTTCATCAGAACCAATCACAACTGGAAATCAATTAAAATTACTTATTATCAAGAGAGAACCAAAGGGCTTCTAAGTTCTACATCATTAAAGTAGCAAGAATAGATCCTAGGACCATAGTCTCTTTTCTTTTAAGACCAGACAGTGAACATTCTAGGCTATGTATCTATTTCAGCACAAGTATTCTCAACGCTAAGACACTATCTAATGACCAGATATGCTGGGAAAATATATATACATATATACATATATGTTTCCAAATCCAAGACATTGGAAACAAGTCCAAATAGGTTTCTTGCTCATAAAGTTTTAATTTCTAACCCCGCTGTAGTGGCATATGCCTTTAATCCCAGTACTCAGGAAGCAGAGGCAGGCAAATCTCTGAGTTCCAGGCTGGCCAGCACCATAGCTTGTCTCAAAAAGATGGATGGGTAGGTGAGTGTGTAAATAAGTTTTAATCTTCAGATAAAGGGAGAAAGGCAATAAGTGATTAATAAACTTCACAAGTGTCTAGACTAGACATGGTGCCACCAGTTTTTAATCCAAGCTCTCAAGAGGCAGAGACAAGTAAATCTCTTTTGTGCTTAAAGCAACCTCATCTAAATGAATTCTAAGCCCTGCTTGGATAAATGGTGAATGAAGCCTTGTCTTAAACTTCACATCTAACCATTATGTAGATAGTCGTACTTTGCTTACAGCTTTGATAAAGCCATGTACTTAAAATTCCAAATCAGAACTTAAAATTCCTAGCCATTCTTAAAATTAAAAATCAAATCCAACAAGTGTATTAAGACTTACTAAATGCTTCAACAATGTCTATGGTACAGGCCTTTCAATCCATCTGGGATTCACATTTCTGCCAAAAAAAAAAAAAAAAAACCGTAAAGATTTTATTAAATCCTATGGCATAATTTCAATACCTTCCAAGGATCTAACAGGTCAAGAACGAGTTTATGAACACATTAGTCCAAGCAACGACAAGAAAATAGTGACAAGATCTTAGATTTGCCAGTGTAGGAGCTAAGTTCTAGAGCAAGCTACTAAAATTACAAGTCTAGATTCTCATTCCTCAAGAACTCCAAATAAGCAATTACTGAGCTTCTGCATTAATTTCACTGGATATCCTGGGTTGAAAATAGGGAAAATACAAGTTAAACAACACAAAATTAATTCATCTTCTGTCCTCTCATCTATTAAACTTTTAAGCCTTCTAAAAAAAAAAAAAAAAAAACAACTTTTGTTAGCCACCTGGAAGGTGATTTTTTTTTCCCCTTTACAATATTCATATTATCTATCATATGCTAGAATCAATAATCCCATACATAATCAATAGTTCTAAATAAAATATTACCCTAGGCATCACTTAATCTATTTGATTGAAATTAATTCATCTTCTGTCCTCTCATCTATTAAACTTTTAAGCCTTCTAAAAAAAAAAAAACCTTTTGTTAGCCATCTGGAAGGTGATTTTTTTTCCCTTTTACAATATTCATATTATCTATCATATGCTAGAGTCAATATAATCCCATACATAATCAATAGTTCTAAATAAAATATTACCCTAGGCATCACTTAATCTATTTGATTGAATTGCACTCATCTATTTGACTAACACCAATAATTTAAGATTTATTTTTATAGGGGCTGCAGAGATTGCTCAGGTTAAGATCACTGATTGTTCTTCTAAGAGGTCTTGAGTTCAATTCCCAGCAACCACATGGTGGCTCACAACCATCTATAAAAAGATCTGATGCCCTCAGAACATGTATACATAATATATCTTTTTTAAAAAAAGATTTATTTTTACTATTTGAATCTATTTCTATGTCTGTGCAAGTGAAGAAGAGGGCATTGGATATTCTGGAGCTGGAATTACAAGCAGTTTGAGTGCTGAGAAGCACATGAGGTTCCCTCCAATTGTACAGGCTTTTAAATGCAGAGCCATCTCTCTAAAACTAACACTGATCTTACATAGGCAGTTGGTTTATCAGGACTTTTCACTAATTTCTGACTTAAATTCCTCAAAACCTAACATGGAAAATAACTGACATTTCAATAACTTTCTGAAATGAGGATGAGTTTATTTCTTAGCTTTATAGAATTACAATAACCATAAAATGAGAGACAGAGCTATGACAGGTGGTGGCAGCTCACACCAAATTTCAGTGATCAGGTGGCTGAGGCAGGGGGATCTCTGACTTCAAGGACAGCCTGGTCTACAGAGTGAGTTCTAGGACAGCAAAAGGTACACAAAGAAACCTTGTCTCTAAAAACTAAAAAAAAGAAACTGGTATTTATTAGCACTTAATATATGGGAGGCCCTAAATTTGAAACAACAAAAAAAACAAACTACCCAACCAGGAGATTAAACCGTGAAGAGCATGAGATTTAAAAATTATATACATGAGATCATGTCTCCACCAAAAAGAGAGAGTGAGCTGGTTCACCCAGTAAAAGTGCTTGCTGACAAGCCTGACACCCAAATTTAATGGCAGGAACTCATATAGGAGAAAAAAAGGACAAATGACTCAAGATAGGTTTTTCTCTGACCTAAAAACAACAACAAAAAAAAAAAATGTAAAGCTTCATATTAAACTGTAGCAATCTAAGTTTTTTAGGAAGAAAGGAAGCCCTGAAGTTTAAGATTTAAATATGCTACAGGCAACGATGTTACATGCCTTTCATCCCAGTACTTGGGAAGCAGAGGCAAGTGGTTCTCTGTGAGTTCCAGGCCAGCCAGAGCTACAAAGAGAGAAAAAAAGATATGACTGTTCATGGATGGGCAAGGTGGTGCATGCCTTTCATCCCAGGACTTGGGAAGCAAAGGTAAACAGATCTCTGAGTTCAAGGCCAGCCTAGTCTACAAAGTGAGTCTAGGACATTCAAGGCAGCAAAGAAAAACCCTGTCTCAGAAAAACAGGCAAAATAGATTTGACTGCTCAAAAGGTCAGATTACATTTATAGAGATCTGCCTGCCTCTGCCTCCCAAGTACTGGGACGAAAGGCATGTAGCATCACCTCCCAACTTTAACAGTCAAATATTAAACCACAAAAGAAAACTAAACTGACTAAGGGCAAGGGATATCAGTTAGAGGGGTTCCCCTGCATATGAAATCCTTGATTCAAACTAGTGTCATAACCAATAAACAATAGGACGGTTTAAAAGGGTAGACATTGTAAGAAATCTTGGAAAAAAGTTTCTAAGAGAAATCCCTCTTAGTAGTTTGATAATGTGATGATGCTACCATCCCAAGAAATGTTTAGGTTCTGAAGCCAACAAAAAGGTCTTTGATTTCACATTGCATCACAATGAAATTAACACTAATGAAATCTATAATAGGTTTTCCTTTCCCAAAACTGAGACAGTATAGAATAGTATTTTACCACCCTTCAATACTGGGGTGAGAGTCCAGTTCAGTTTAAGTAGATTAGCAGTCTGATTCTCCTCAAATTCCACCCCATCTTTATATATATGTATGTGTGCATGTACACAAACATATAACATATTATAAATGTGTGTATGCTACATATTATATATGGTTTGTTTTGTTTTGAAACAGGGTCTCTGTGTGGCCTTGGCTGCCCTGGAACTCACTGTAGACCAAACTGGCCTTGAACTCACAGAGACCTGCCTGTGCCAGCCTCCCCAGTGCCGAGATTAACGGCGTGTGCCACCACTGCCGGCCATCTTATATATTTTAAAATATACTTCGTGATTTAAAAATAAACTTTAGAGAGTATAAATAAGAATACAATGCTGAGCCTTTGGCAGTAAAAGTCAAGAACAACTTCACTTGTTTCTTAAATCCCTTAAGCTTTTAAACTCAAGATCACAACCAAACAACATTTAACTATAAGGAAATGTTTTGAGATGCAGACAAATGTTTCTCCTGGTGATCTTTGTCCAGCCTGAACAGTTCCAAATAAACAAAGGCATTAGCATTTCTTACTCTTTAAAATAAACCATAAAGGTAGGCATTATACCTATAATCCCACAACTCAGAATTAAGGAAGCTATCTCAAAAAAGAAAAGAAAAAAAACAAACAGTATGAATTTTTAAACCACCTTGATAATCTGAATTAAAAGGACTATGATTACTAGTATGTAATAACCATTTAACTCTTGAGGTTGCAGAGGTGACTCAGTGGTTAAGTTAGTATATGTCGCTCTTGCAGAAGATAAGAGCTTGGCTCCTAGTACCCAAATGGTGGCTAACCACCTCTCCTGGCTCCAAGTGCACTATGCACACTCATGGTGCAAATACATACAAGCAAGTAGAACACTCATTCCCATAAAAATTTTTAAATCTTGAAAAAAAATCTGAAACATTTGATTCTTGTTTGGGGATGTAATTTCAAATTATTACAATGAGGCCTGTGGCATACGGCAGTAGGTAAAGGCAGCTGCCAACACACCTGAAAACGGGAGTTTAGTTCCTACAACCTACAAGCTGAAAAGAAGCCTACTCCTCCTGACCTTCAAATCTGAATTTGTAAACACAAACTAAATATAATTTAAATAAACTAAAGGTAAAAATGTTTCCTAAAGCACAGACCTAGGGAGCATTACAAGATAATGTAAATTCCTAAAATCAGAAAACCCTTTTTAAAAAAATCAGGTCACCCATCACAAAAGATACATAATACCCTTAGGTTTAGGGTGTCAGATATAATGGCTAGTAACTATACTCTTAGCACTTTTGAGGCTAAAGCAGCCTTAAAATCAAGGGTCTTAAAATTAAGGGCACCTTGTACTACACAGTATGATCCTATTTCAAAAAGTCAAAAAATATGCCATCATAACTGCTTTGATGCAAATCCTGACAATCCACAGTGGGGGGAAAAAAAAATTCCTAAAGGCTGCCCCTGACCTCCATGTTCACACAAACACATAAATGCAGTTTTTCAAAATGGATAGTAAGGCTAGGGTGTTAGCAATAGTGTTTGTTCTTCTACATGTACAATGCTGAATTCAATCTTCAGTACCACAAAGGAAACAAAAATACAGAAACAAGTTTTAAAATGCTAATTACACCAAAAAATAGCCAATCTGAAAATAAACTTTGCATTCGGCCTAGAAGGGAAGAAGTTCATAAAACAAGGATATTTACCTTTAAAATGCATAAATAATTAACTTAAAATAATTATTTCTTTTATAAGGAATAAAACACATAAGGCATATAAACTACAAATCTTTATAATCATGTTCAAAGATGATGAAAATACCGCCATCTTTAAATGTTTACTAAACCAGGAAAAAATGTAATGCTTTCATTGCAGAACTCAAAACTTTCATTGGTTAATGACAACATATTTTTAAGGAAGCATCAGACAGCCGATGGCCTTGATTTCTGGTGCCTCCATGTCACAAGGGCTAAGAACAGAGGTATTCACCAGCAACCTGTTTTATTATGCAGCATCAGGGCTTTGTGCATTCTAGGAAAACCCTCTATCAACTCTGCTACATTCTCAGGCTCCATTTCATACTTAATTACTTTTCCAGTATCTGTATTTACACTGTGAATATTTTGGAATACATCAAAATAAATTATTTAGGAAACTGCCCTAGGTTTTATTATTCTGGTAGTTTCAGAACAGAAACAGTACCTGATGAGCAATGGAAAAAATACCACTCTACATGTAAGGCACTCCTCAGTATTATTTTTATTCACACAATTTAAGAGCTAAGAAGGAAACAAAAGCTGTAAACTCTAAGCCCTTCACACAAATTAAGATTTATGACACCAGAATAAAAGTCAGGACTGCATAGCCTATTCAGATTATAGGTACAGCTCTTGAATGCTGAATCATCACATCTGATTCAACAAAAAGTCAATGGAGAAATGTATATTAACATGCTATCAATAGCCCAAATTTTCAAATAGTCAAGAAACTGTGATCAGAAACTGAAAAGCTAAAGGAAATTCACATTAAAATTACCTATTTTGTATGCTCAAAACTATAAATGTCATAATCCAAAACCACTTATGATTAGCTGTAACATAGCTTCTTGTATTTTTTTTGGCATGTTATTCCTTTAAAGTTATAAAAACATTAAATACATCCCAACATAAACACAACTTGATAAGATTTAAAGAGTTTATCCAAAATGCTAAGATAAAGCCAAATATTTATTACTTAGTCCTTAAGTAAAACATATTTGACAAAAAACTTACCTTGATTATATAATAAATCACATTACCTACTGCATAGACTTTTGTAGGTCACACAATTCCATCTATATAAGATAGTATCTGATAAGTGCCCTCATGTGACAGTAAACTTTTCCATTAAATTAGCTCATGTAGTAACTATTCACACACTGAATATAAACATTATCAAAGATAATACTTTTTTCATAAAGTAAGTTATTCTACCCATTTGTCTTGGTTATAAAAACTGCCTCTAGGTATCAAAGCAGATGCTGAGACTCATAGCCAACTTTGGGTAGACTGCAGGGAATCTTATGAAAGAAGGGGGAGATAGGAAGACCTGGAGGGGACAGGAGCTCCACAAGGAGAGCAAAGATCAAAAATTTCTAGGCACAAGGGTCTTTTCTGAGACTGATATGCCAACCAAAGGACCATGCATGAAGATAACCTAGAATCCCTGCACAGAAGTAGCCCATGGCAGCTCAGCATCCAAGTGGGTTTCCTAGTAAGGGGAACCCAGGGCTGTCTCTGACATGAACTCAGTGGCTAGCTCTTTGATCACCTCCCCCTGATAGGGGAGCAGCCTTACCAGGCCACAAAGGAAGACAATGCAGCCAGTCCTGATGAGACCTGATAGACTAGGGTCATATGGAAGAGGAGGAGGACCTCCCCTATCAGTGGACTTGGGGGGGTGGGGGGTAGGACAGGAGATGAGGGAGGGAGGGGAGGATTGGGAGGGAATGAGAGAAGGGGCTACAGCGGGGATACAAAGTGAATAAACTGTAATTTATAAAAATTAAACAATTTTTTAAAATAAAAAACTACTTCTAAAAGATTAGGAATTAATTTAGCAGTTACTATATTACTTATTAAAGTTTAAAAAAATTAAAATTTCATTTAAAATTGCTAATCTTCAGCAGTTATTCTATTCAAATTATACCTCAGATAGGATTAGAAACATATTGACTATATTTAACTTCTGATAGTGTCATACAAAACACCTCCTTTTCTGCTTGTGTTACAAATGCCAACTACCCATTCTATCAACTACAAGGAGAAATTCTTGGGTTTTTGTTTTGTTTTAGAAAGTAGTGACACTGGATTTTGATAATTTATTTACTTTTATTTCATGTACATTGGTGTTTTGAGTGCATGCATGTTTGTGTAAG
Source organism: Pachyuromys duprasi (assembly GCA_028658305.1). Taxonomy (NCBI): domain Eukaryota; kingdom Metazoa; phylum Chordata; class Mammalia; order Rodentia; family Muridae; genus Pachyuromys; species Pachyuromys duprasi. The sequence continues at coordinate 51,439,563 of CM053758.1, forward strand.
GGTATCGGATCCCCTGAAACAGAAGTAACAGACAGTTGTAAGCTGCCATGTGGGTGCTGGGAACTGAACCCAAGTCCTCTGGAAGAGCACCAAGTGCTTTTAACTGCTGAGCCATCTCTCCAGCCCCAAAGAGAAAAAACCTACTTGGTATTTATGTTACAGGAATATAGGATTAAAGATACTTCTGCGTATAATCTTTAAGAGATTATAAATTTTAAAAGTCTATCATTTTCTTTTGTATACAATAATGTAAACTTTAACTGTGTTAAAGACAATAAAATTAGTCTATTTTCACTTCCTATTTGAATAAAAACAAGGCAATACGAACTTAATTTTCCATAGATTTCCAAGGCATAAGTAAATGTGCCCTCATTTTAATTAATTAGTCACTTGGTGTTTTGTTTTTTAAATTCCCCAAAGCATCACTTATTATTTCATATCTTCTCTGGCCAATACTTTAAATATAACTGAACATTATTTCTAGATTCAAGCTTATATAAACAGATTTATTTCTTAACATGTAAAAGTAGCCACATTTTCTTCGTTCACCTTAATATTCAACTATTAAGATAATAATGCATTTCATGGTATAATGAACCCAAAACCTTGAAATTATTTCTTTTTTTAGATACAAAAACAATTACTATGATACAGATAGAAGTTTCTAAGAGCAGTGCACTTGAGTTTGCTGGAAAAATCAATTTAAGTTTGTACTTGTTTAAAGTACTGCTAAAAATGCGTAACTTGACTATTTAGTAGCAAGGATATCAAAGTTTGTTTTTAGCTTTTGAAACAGAGTTCTTTCAAGAAACAAGGGAACAATAATTATAAAATTTTAGGACACTGTTTTGTCACGGGGTGGAGTAGGAAGCCAAACAATTCCAGACTATAAAGACAACACTAATTTAACACTGCACATTTAACTATCATGAAAAGGCAAGCACCATTTTATTGGGAAGACCAAATGTCTCACTACTGAATATAATTGTATGCATTGATAAAAATTATGCGTATCAACTGCTTTCATAGTTAACACAAAAGTACTTGGGTTTACAGCAAAAGCATTAGAATATTTTTTCATCTTTTTTATATAAACAGTCCAACTATTTGTCTCACTGACAAACTTTAGTGATACATTCCTACCCAAATGTTTGTAAATATCAAAATAGAACAATTAATAAAATTACTTACTATATAAAATACAGAATGTCCCAAGGGCTCGCCTTTATTCGTATCGATAAAACTCTTGTGTCAGTCTTCAAAATGGCACACCTTGAGAAAACAAACAATATCCTCAACTTAGTGATGAAAAAAAAAAAAAACAGTAACAAGTAGAAATGCTTTAAAGCTTTATACAGGACAGAAACTATTGATACTCTAACTTTTGAAATATTGCTCCCTAAAATCTAGTCGTCTAAATAGTAAACTATTCAAATTTCCTAGTAAATTTCTTTAAATATTTAAAATGTTAAAATAATTTGCAATTGAAAGGTAACAAAAACCATTTTGGTTCATTCCTGATTCCAAAAGCTTCTTACCAAATTAAACAAAGCCTTAAAAGACTTGCAGTATTTGTACTATTCATTCCATGTATTTGTACATTACATTACAATGACTACAGAAATATTCTTTTAACCACTTACTCAGTGAAAGGGGCTCTTAAAAGATTTTTTTTTAATTTTGAATATATATCAATTCATAATTGTTTTTTAAAAACATAAATATTGATTGAATGCTGGAAATATAAGTCACCAAAAAGGAAAACCAAAAGCCTTGTGAGTTAATTTTATGTCAAACCAGTAAATTTACCAATCTTACCTGGGATAAAAGCTGTTTTTTATTCAGAATCATCAGCAACCACACTAATTATAATCTTGGAAGTTACCTTAAAAAAAAGAAAATGATTTAAGTGTTTTGATATTTTCAAAGATTTCTTGACCAAAGACTCAGTGTGCTGAAATGAAAAAATATTCCAAAGACAAGATTCCAGGTACAAATGTGGGGTAACACAACCTACACATTTAAGGCTGCAGTTATTTAGCTTTAATGCCTATCAGTCTTTGTTTTCCTCAATTGGAATGTACTGACAAATACTCGGGATTAAAACACTGGAATCCAAAAAAAGAAACACAAAAAAACTAAAATGAGTATCACTTTACTCTCTTTTTCCATTAGATAATCAAGTAAACAAAAACAAAGGAGAAGTTGCTGAGGTTCAAAGAAACCCCATCCTCCTAAATTTTCTTTATTATCTACAAATTCCTCTTACAGTTAGGAGCAGTGAAGATGAACTCCTCCAGGAGAAATTAGTGAACTTAAAATGGCCACTGGTTACTTTAAATTTTAAACTGCAAGCTATTTGATCTCACTAAATGGGATATTAGCATTGTCTTTTAAGCAGCTCTCAAACTTGTGATATCTTATGACCTTCATTCAATTCCAAACCAGGGTCCAGAATATTTTGTCTTTCTCCTACCTAGTTTATCCTGAAAGATAATCATAACATCTTAAACTGCTAGCAGTTATTTTTACATTTCACTATTCAAAACGCATTCTGAACTGCATTCCGAATCTCTTTAAAACCACTTTCAGTGAAAAAACATTTCAGAGCATTCATTTGAAAAAACGAAATTAGTACCTGCATTCTGTAAAATCAAAGTATGTACAACTGATATAACATTCACTACCTTATAAAAAGGTATTCCAATTATTTTCTACTGGAAATATCCAATGAAATATAGTCCAATCAGTACCTTTGATTTTTTTGATGTACTACGTAAATCTCCCTAACACTGTCTTTACGCAGTTCTTCACCTTTACAGCACAAGGACTCCGCAGAACGAAGACAAATGTATTAAAGAACACACAAAGCTCTGTGCATTTCTAGATTTTTTCTTCCAACGGCTAGACCTAAATCATCAAGTATTTTTAAATGAGTATGCAAAAAATTGCGACTTTTTCTTAGAATTGTTTTTTCAATACTGTTCCATTTTTTAAGCACATCTCGACTTTTATACATGCAACAAATGCAACAAATATGGCCCCTCTTCATCGTCCATCACGGACAGTCTTACTTCACTATTTACACTAAGAAAAGTAACTTCCCGAAGAACTGTGCAATTAGAATATTCCTTTATAAAACTTTTTCTATCAGGAATTGTAATAGTATACATTATCTCTTTTTAAACAACAAGATGAATTTTAACTTTTAAAGGGTAGAAACGGACTCAAGTACGTTTTATCATTCAAGTGTGAGAAGTTACTGATAACGGCTCTTCACACTCATTTTTAAAAGTATCCAACAGTGTAGTTATGTTCAAATACCAGGATGTCAAATTATCTTGGTGAAAGTACTCGGTAAAAATAAGCTGTATTCATCAAACGTCATCATCTAGCCCCATAATTATCAAATCTACTTCCATTAAACTGCCTTGTTGCCGTCGTCATTTTTGAAAAACCAGAAGCACCCCTGTAACTTGTCTTTTCTAAAAGACAACAAACGTCACAGACGTTTAACAAGCAGTAACGATACCTTTGCACCTACAGCCTCTCTCAAAAGCAGCTTGGAAAGAGTTAAAAGCCAACACCCAACGGGGAGAGGGGGGGAAAGACAAGTTTTATTTTGGTTTAATGGAAGTGAGAGATTCCATTGTTCTTTTAAATCCGACCCCGAAGACGGGTTCCACTCCCCGGAAGACATTTTTTACAGCCCATCCCCGGAGGACCGCGGCTGCTGAACGCCAAGTATCAAAATAACTCACCGGAGCGAGCAGGGGCTCCGCGGCGCGGCCGCCGCCCTCTCCCCGCCGGCGCGGAGAGCAGCGGGAACGGGGGCCGCGCCGGGGCTCCGGCGGCCTCGGCCTGGGCGCAGCCCCGGGGCCGCGTGCGGAGAGCCGCCCGCCAGCGCGCCGCCCCTCCCGCCCGCGCTCAAGGACGTCGTGCTTTTCCTCCCAAGGACAAAGGACAATAAAGGGAGCGGGGAGCCACTCACCGGGTCGAAGAGCGGCCGCGGGCGCCGTCGGCTCGCGCTTCCCCGCGCCGGGCGGACCGGGCGCCCGCCGCAGCCTCCCGCCCACCGCGCGCGCCGCCGGCCCCGGCGCTGCCGCAGCGCAGCCGCGGGCGTCGCGGGCCCGGCCTCCGCGGGGGCCTCGGCCGCGGGCTCCGTCGCCCGCGCGCGGCCGCCTCGCCTCGGCCGCGGCCTCCCCGCTCTCCCGGAGCCCTCCGGGACGCCGCGGTACTGCTCCCGGCGCAGCGACGAGCCCGTGGGCCGCGACGGGCCGCCTGACAGCTCGGGCTGCTGCTGCCTCTCCGGCCATCTTGTGCCGTGTGTGGTGTCTCTCCCGTCTCCTCGCTCGGCTTTACTCCCTCCTCCTCCTCCCCCCCGCCCCACACACCACACAACATGGCCTCTTCGCTGCGGCGGTGGCTGCGGCGGCGGCAGGAGCTCCGCGGCAATCCAGCTCGCCCCCTCCCCCAACCTCCCGCCTGCAGCTCCGGGACTCCCAGTGCGCACGCGCGCCGACACCCGCCCGCGGCGGCCATTGGCTGGGCCAGCTTCCTGCCATCGCTTCCCGGAGCGGCCCCACGCTCTCTCGTTGGTGCCTTCCTCCCGCCCCAACAGCCGCTTCCTGCTCGCTATTGGTTCGTCCTGAACCCACCTTCCTACGCCTCTTTCACCTTCTCCACGCCAATAGGACGAAGTTAGTGCCAATCACAGCCTGTGGGCGTTTCGGCTGGAAGGTCCCAGCCTGTGATTGGCAGATGATGAAACTTTGTGGGTTTGCGGGAGAGACGTAGCTCTGTGCTCCGCAGTGCGGACCGCTCGAAGCTGGTTCGTGTGTAGTGTAGACGAGTCATTAGAAGCTTGGGCTCCCCTGGTTCTGACTTGAGATTTTATGTTTCCGCCTTCAAAGGCAGAGGGAGTGTTAGAGGGAAGACATGATTGACAAGATAAGCAAAGACAACACGTCCTTCCCTCCCTCTCCAGCCAGCAGCCATATCCTCAGGATTTTTACCCCTAAGCAACCAGACCTACCTACAGGTCACAGGCGGGAGCAGTAACCTTAGCACGAGCACGTTCCCTAATCTAATTTCTGGTTTGATGTGCTGTATATTCGGGGTCATCTGCTAACAGAAGCAGTTGTGCGAGGCCTTACGAAGCGGCCTCGTAATCCTGATTGGCCAAGTGTCACCTTTCAGGGCAGTGTTTGTTGAAGTGGTAGTTTAAACGTTAACAGCCATGTCTACCTGTCCAACTTTTCCCCAGAGGATTACACAAAACAAGCTTCATAGCCTCTCAGAAACTCCACTTTTCTCCATTTACACTTCCCACTTCTGCCTGGAAACTTTAAGCAGAACACAAGTGAACATCTGAAATGGCCTCAAAAGGCTGAGGAAAGAAAAGTTCTCTCCAAGTAGCGGGATGTGGAAATGTTCCTTTTGACAAGGAACTAGGGGAAAAGAAAACAGAGATGTGATTAGTTTCTGTGAGGGGGGGAAAAAAATAAGGGACTTGCTTGTTGGAATTAGAAAAACAATTCTCAGATCCTCTTGAGACTTTGCTCCTGGGTAAGAATCATACTGTTACTTGAAACAAAAAGTAGTTCTCGTTCCACTTTTGGGGGAGGGGAGGGTGAGATAGGGTCTCTCTAACATAGCCTTGGCTGTCCTGAAACATGCTATGTTAGTTTGTTAACATTTATTTAATTTGAGTGTGCGTGTGGTGTGTTTGTGTGTGTGTGTGTGTGTGTGTGTGTGTATACACATTGAGTATCTCAGCACACGTGTGGAGGTGAGAGGAAAAAGGAAAGGAGTCGGTTCTTTCCTACCCCAATCATCAGGTTTGTCAGCAAAGTACCTTTAACAGTCAAGCTGGTTGGCCATCTATCTTTAAAAAATTATTATTATTATTATATACATACATACATATATATATATATATACACACACATACATACTGGGGCTGGAGAGATGGTTCATTGATTAAGATGTCATGTACCACTCTTCCAAGGGACCTGAGTTCATTTTCCAGCACCCACATCAGATTACTCACAACTACAATAAGTCAAGCTCTAGGGGTGTCTGGTGTCTGCATCCTCAACGGGCACTTGCACTCACAAGCATGTACCCCCACGTAATCACATATGTACATAAGTTTAAAATAAATAAAAATAAAACATTTTTTATGAGCTTACTGCTTACTGCTTTTGCAGAGGACCTTTGTTCAGTTCCCAGCACCTACACTGGCAGCTAACAACCATCTGTAACGCCATTTCCAAGAGACCCAATGCTCTCATCTGACCTCTGCAGCCATGCACATGGTGACAAACACACAGACAGAAAAAAAATTTTTTTTAATCTTTTAAATTTTTAATAGAAAAGAAAGACAGCTAGGAGATATGTAATAGATAAATAATAGATTTTTGAAGGATATTTTACCCTATTGTGATTGAGATTGTGTACTGTAAAAATCTGTTTCTTGTTTGGTGTGGCTCAGCCCTAGCACATACCTTTAATCCAAGAGCTTTCTGTACACAAGATTTAATAAAATTAACTGTAGGTCAAAAGCAAGAAACCAGCTGACAAGGATTAAGTAGAAAGGAGGGACTTTGAAAGAAGAGTATTTAAGACAGTGTAAAAAAGGAGCTCTTTGGGTTTGGGAGCTTTTGGTTTTTTCCTCCTGGGCTGTCAGGTGAGCTAGCTTTTGGCTCTTTGACTTTTAGCTTTTTGGCTTTTTCCTTCTGGGACATGAGCTGAGTAGGAAGGTCAGCTGGGTACTTTCTCTGCCTCTCTGAGCCATTAGGTTTTCACCCCAGCATCTGGCTCCTGAGTCTTCATTGGTAAAATGGTAAAACAATTGGGATTTTAATTTATTATAACAATAGGTAGAATTGATAAATATATTAGATGGATGATAGCTAGATTAGATAAATAGATTAGATAGATAATGGTTAGATAAATAAGAAAAACATTGAACAGAGATGGTAGCACAAACCTGTACTCCCAGGTTCTTGGGAGGCTGAAAGGTGAGAATCCATTTTAGCCCAGGAGTTCAGGTCCAGCCTGGGCAACATAGCAAGGTCCTATCTCAAAACACTCAGTATGTGACTAGATTTAATGTCGCATAGGCTACTTAGGTAAGAGTTAGGAATTTGTATAGGCATCAGGCTACTCCTGTGCATGCTGGCCATACTTCTTGGCGACATACTTTGAGCTGTAACACTGTAACAGAAATTAAATTTTCGTAAGGTTTGCTCACTTGCAGTCTTCGTCCCAGTACTTGCAAGACTGAGGAAGGCAGTGTGTGTCTGAAACCACCCTGGGCTACAAAGTGAGTTCCAGGACAGCTAACTACTTAAGAAAAAAAAAAAAATGGTTGAAGATATGACTCAGATGGCAGAGTGCTTGCCTAGCGTGGCCTAGGTTCTAGACTCAAACCCCAGCAGCTCAAGAACCAGTGTGAATCCCAGCGATCCAGAAGTGGAAACAGGAGAAATTCAAAGTCATTCTCAATTACATTTGATCTGGTCAGTCTCAAAACAAGAAAAAGTCTCCCATGCCAGAACACGCAACAGGCACAGCCAACCATAACACTCCCTCGTCTACTGAGTACTGTCTCAGGAGCCTACAAGGCTCATAGTCAGCCCATTTCACTGTATGACCCAAATGGCCATTAAACTCGAAACTCCTCAAACATTCTTATTTACGTTTTCTCCACTTAATTTAATTTCAAAAGGGCATTCTCTCACACAGACTAGTTCTGAACATCAACATGGCTTTTTCTCTAGCCCCACCCGAGCCCTTAGATCCTCTTCTTTCCTGGGCCTTACCATCCTCTTATTTACTCTCTTTTCTTCTGTATCCTTCTACTGTGACCTAGAATTTCATCTAAGAGTCTGCCTTTCCAGATCAATCATCAAGGAAAGCCTGCACAGACCATCCAGTGAAGAGTAATGGCTACCAGGTTGTAAATCCAGCATTTAGCTACGTAAGAGGCTCACGAACTTGGGACCAGCCTGGCCTACATCATAACAAAACCCTGTACATGCATTCTCTCTCTCTCTCTCCCACTGTCATGTGCTTATTTATTTTTCTTGCTGGTGCTAGAGACCAAATCTAAGGCCCTGTACAGGCTAGGCAAGTGCTATACCACTGGGCTACTTCCCTAACCCACCTCTGACCATCCCCTGCCCCCAGAATGTGAAAAACACCAAATCAACTCATTAGCTCACTAGGTAGCAGGCCTTGTTCGAAAGCCTCTTTGTGTATTAACTCAATTGATGACAAACCTGTGACTTCAGTCAGAGATGGTTATGGTCCCTGTGTGTTGTCTTCAATAGGAAACTGAGACACGGGGAGTTTAAGCCTCAGACCGAGCCAAGCTTCGAGCCAGGATTGAGCCTAGATGACAGAGCTCCAGGTTCATGTCCTCTGCGCCTCTACCAGCATCCTCACAAAGACTGTCCTGGGGCAGAACAGGCTCGTGTAGATCTTCTGCTGTGTGCCTTTCATGATTTTCCCACTCAAGATGTTCGATCCAGTTTGACTTGATGCCCAGACCTGCGCCCACTTGAGTGTCAAATTCCCAACTATGCACCTAGAAGCTACCTAGCTGTCCTGTTTTGCTGCCTCTTTGATTAAAGCCCCTACACATCAACTATGGGATGTTTTCTAAAAATACACCTTGGGCAGTTTACTTTAAACTTCTCCCTGCTATCCTGCACCATGTTCTCTTCAGAAAGAGCACTCACCTGCCACTCTGAAGCTGGTTTTCATCATAGATGAGACAGTCGTTTTTCTTAATGTTCATTCATTTACTGTGTTGGGGGAGAGGACATACTGTGCAACAGTGTGTGGAGGTCAGAGAATAATTAACAGAAGCGAATTCTCTCCTTTCCATCATATGGGACTCAGAGATCAAGCTCAGGTCATCAGGCTTAGCAGCAAGTTCCCTTATCCCCTGGGCTATCTCACTGGCCCCAGACACTCTGATTTCTTTAGCTACATCTATCCGTTATGTTTAGCCTAACTTCTTACACAGCTTACACCTGCCCAGGGCTGGCTGTCCCACCTCAATCCTTAACCAAGAAAATGCCCTGTGGGCTTACCTAAAGGCCAATCTGATGGAGGCATTGTCTCGATTGAGGTTCCCTCTTCCCTCATGACTCCAGTTTGTGTCAAGCTGACAAAGGCAGACCACCACAGCCTTCTATGGCATCTGCCAAAGGACCAAGACACCATTCATCCTTTCTCCGCTTACACTGGCCCTTGCGACTGTGTTTGTTTTGTGGTCCGGTCCTGCTTTGTTCTTCTGGTTTGTATTTTTTTTACTTTGTTGTGTCAGAGTCGCGCTATAGAGTCACAGCTGGCCTCAACTCTCCTGCTGCCTGCCCTCAGCCTCCAAGTGCTGCTATTTTAGTTAAGCCCAACTACAATCATCATAGTGTCTACTGATATTTTCCTTTATAGGCAAAAGAGAAAAATGGAGTGTGTGTGTGCTCTGTGTCAAGCTCCTATTTAACAGAGTCCAAAATAAAACCTTAAATGACGGAATATTTCTCAAAGGACAGGACATGTCTACACTAGTTTATACTGGTTACCTTGGAGAAAAAGACCTGGGAAGTAGACAGAAAATACAGGCAGAAAGGTCCTTTTTACACTTTGCATTCTTTTGTGATTTTTGAATTTTAAATCATGTGACTATATCACCAAAATTGAAAAAAAAAACAATTAAAAAAGACCAATTACTCTCCAACTACAAAAAGTAATAATAATAATCACTCTTTTTAACTTTATTAAGGTTTGAGTTTGGCTACAATAAATATCTTCAAGTGTTTTGCAGGTTTTTTTAAACTTTTATTTACATTTCTTTAGTTTGTTTGCTTTCATAGATGTTGCTGATAGATCTTTTTGTTATTTTGTCTTTTTTTTTTTTTTTTTTTTCGGAGCTGAGGACCAAACCCAGGTCCTTGTGCTTGCTAGGCAAGCCCTCTACCACTGAGTTAAATCCCCAACGTTTTGCAGTGTTTTTAATGGAATAAAGATCACACAGGGGGCTGGCAATGTGATTCAAATGGTAGAAAGCTTGCCTAGAGTGTGAAACCCTGGATTCAATCCATAACACCCCATAAATCTACAAAGCATGGTACTTGGTATTATATGTATGTAATCCAAGAATGGGTGTAGGTAGAAAGATCAAAAGTTCAAGGTCATTCTCAGTAACAAATTGAGTTAGAAGCCTATCTTGTCTGCATTGAATTGTGTCTCCAAAAAAACAAAACAATGATCTGGCTCAGTGGATAAGACCACTTGCCGTTCTTACAAAGGGCCCAGTTCTCTCCCAGCATCCACATCATGGCTCACTATCATCTGTAACTCCAATTCCAAGAGATTCAACGCCTTCTTCTGGCCTCCACAGACACCAGATAGATATATGTAATGCTCAGCTACATATGTGAGGAGAACACACACATAAAATAAACAATAATAACGTAATAATAAAAACAAAAGTCACACAAAACACTCTCCAAAGGTTCGAACAGCACCCAAAGGGCTCTTAGCTGAAAGTGACAAGGACGCCTGGGACAGCAGCTTCCATTCCCAATGTAACAACCTCCCAGAGCCATTGCAAATAGAACAGGTCTTCCCACAGTCCTCCTGGCTTTTCTGAAGCCTCACTCTGCCCTTCTCTCCTCTGTGAGCTGCTGAGGAAGAGGTAGAAGCCAGCAAATTGGCTTTCTCCCTTCATCCTATTCTCTATGACCCACTCTGCTTTGAGACCAGTCTCCTTTAGATTGTCAGTCCAGATCCTCTCCACGAGGAACAGAAACCCAGGGCAGTTTTCAATTTCAGGCGCATCTGGATTCCAGTTCTGCACCAGCTCTTTGCCGTTTCTCCTATGGAGCTGGACGTTCCTGTAGATTCTGTCATAGCCACCAGATGCCTCCTGTGGCTTCCTTACCTGGCTTTCTTTCTTTCTTTTTTTTTCCTTTCTTTCTCTATCTCTTTCTATTTGTTATTATTTTTAATTATATATGTGTGTGTATCTGTAATTATTTTAAATTATGTCTAATTGTATGTCTGTGGGTTGGTATGTGAACATGAGTGTAGGCACCCACGGAGGCCAAAGATGTCAGATCCACAGGGAGCAGGAGCTACAGGCAGTTATGAGCCAACTGATGTGGGTGATGGGTGTCCAATGTGGAGCATCAGGAAGAGAGAAGTACATGCTTTTAATCACCGGACTGTCTCTCCAGGCCCTGTTCTTTAGTTTGTTAGCTAGCTTAATTTTCTTTTCTTTCTTTCTTTCTTTCTTTCTTTTTTTTAGCTCAGAGTGCATCACGCAGGCTTGAAACATATTTGCTATATATGACAAGTACCATGGTAGGAGCTGAGATTATAGGTGATATGGACCAGAAATACTGGGAACCTGTTCTATGGAGAAGAATTATGTCCAAAGGAGAAGGCGAGTCAGGAGTAATAACTCCCACCTGTAACACCAGCACTTAGAGGCCCAGACATGAAGACTGCCACAAGTATTAAGCCAGATTGGGCTACATAGCAAGTTCCTGGCCGGTCAGATCCAGACCCGATGTCAAAAAGGGGGCATGAGGGGGCACGACAAGGACATGTTTGGGAAAGTGTTGTGGTGATGGCACCACAGGTGTCTACCCATAAGCAAACTCATCAAGTTGTACTTATTAAAATATGTGCTGTTCATGTGTTGTTTATGCTTCAAGAAAACGTCTCAGGAAACAACGTACACATTTTACAAAGTCTTTTTCTAAAAATGCTCCTCAGCCAGGTGTGGTCTTGCATACCTCTAATCCCAGCACTCACAAGTTCAAAATCAGTCTTGACTCCGCTATGCCAACCCAAGTAGGAGAGAGGGAAAAAAAAAAAAAAAAGCTGTGTCCATGAAAAATAAAGACAAAGCAAAAAAACAGACAGGAGAAAAGGAAAAAGATGACTTTTCCCAGTCACAGATTGGGAATAAAAACTATGCCGTGAAAATAAAGACTTCCAAAAGAACCAGAAAGAATTCATAGAAATAATGACAAGCAAACAAACAAATGAGTACAAGTGGAAAATCCAATAGAAAGAATGATAACATTGAGAAAATTCACAGAGGACAAAGCAAGAACTACAGGCAGGTATGATGGAGAGAAATGTGGGGACATAGTGGGAGGTTTCATCCTCCAATAACACAATAGCACGGCTCTAGGAGAAAATGGCAGGGATACTAACTAGGAAGGGATTCCTCAGATGACTCAGAAAAATTCCCCTGAACAGAACAGTCTGATTTTCAGGTGAAAAGGCTGATCTGGTGGTCAGACAGAAGCTGTGAATATAGAAGAGCTTTGGGCATACTCTGTTGCACCTCTGAAATCAAGAAGATAGAAAAGATGGGTAAAGAAGGAGTGTTCAGATGGAAAAAAGGACCAGAGTTCAGATCCCCAGATACACATAAGAGGCTAGGCAAGGTGGTATATGCCTGTCATCCCAACTCTGGAAAGGTAGAGGTGGCCAGTTCCAGGAGTTTGCTTGTGGGCCAGTCTACAATAACTGGAAAATTCTCAAGACCTTGTCAAAGAAAGAAAGAAAAAGAGGCAGGGGGAGGGAGAGGAAGGAAGAAAAAGAAAATAAAGAAATGGATAGGAAAGGAAAGAGAAAAAGAAAAGAGCTAAGAGAAGATGTTTTTCATGATAACTTTTAAACCTCACTAAATCAACCAGCAGATGTATGGGCAGAATGAAGGCATTTTGAAAGCATGATCTCAAAAACCCGATCTCTCACATAGCTTTCTGAAGAAGACGGCAGGTGATGAACATCACAAATGTGAGGGGAGAAAAAAAAAAAGGAATTTCTGGGCTGTAGTGGCACACACCTTTAAATCTCAGTACTTGGGAGACAGAGGGAGGTGGATGGATCTCTGTGAGTTCAAGACCAGCCTGATAGAATGAGTTCTAGGACAGCCAGGGCTAGACAAAGAAACTTTATCTCAAAAAAACAGAGAGAGAGAGAGAGAGAGAGAGAGAGAGAGAGAGAGAGAGAGAGAGAAACAAAACAAAGAAAAAAGAAATTAAGCCAGTGATACGGCTCAGTATGTAAAAGCACTTGGTCGCCAATCCTGTCAACCCAAGTCGAATCCCTAGAACCCACATAGTAGAAGGAGAGAATCAACTCTAGCAAGTTGTCCTTTGACCCCAGACACAAGCTGGGACATGTGCATAGTTCTCCTTCTCTCTCTCCAGATCCCTCTCCCTCTCCCTGTCCTCTCTCTCATACACACACGCAAGACAGAGGGAGGTGAGGGCAAAAGGAAGACAAGAACTATTGTAAAAAGCAAGTAGAACCCTAGATGGGTGGGTCGGAAATTCTGATGTCAGCTGTGCTCTGAGCAGAGAGTGACCTGGATCAGCATCACCCAGAAGACAAAGAAAACATACCAACAAAGGAAACAGGGTCACCCAAGTGTTACCCCACTACCACCCTGCACCTCCCTTTCTACCTGAGGAAATTGACCTGGATTCCAGCCTGATCAAAACCTTTATTGAGTGATGAATTAACAGACCCGCCTCTGGTCTCCTAAGCCTGGATCAGCTGAGGAGTTTGAGTTGTCCGCCACTATTTACACGGAAAAAACATCAGAGGAAGCCCTGGACACACTCCTCCTACTGTCACCTTCGCCCCGTCGCTGTCCTGCCAGTGGTCGAATGATTCTGCACCCAGTGTTCCCTGAAGATGTTGCCCAGGAGAGCTTTCAGGAAGCTAAAGAGAGACAGCAGCCCTGAAAGTGTTCTGCTGTCATCCCGGAGAAACTCTACCTATGTGTACCGTAGGACAGCATTACCTCCAGATATGTACTTGCTATATAGGTTTTCAGAATTAAGAATTGATACCTGTCCAGGTGACATTTCAAACCAGTAAAGACAGGAAGTGCTGACTAAAAGCTGAGAGAACTGTGTCATCTCATACAAATAACTTGAAAGGTCTGGGAAGGGAATCTTAGGAGGCTCTAAGGACAATTAAGATCCTTTATTAAACTGAGATGGTGCATGGGGTGCTTTATGTTGTAACTCTTTACATGTATGTACATATGTATGTGTTTGTTTTATATACTTGCAAGTATGCAAGATTGTTTCATGTATGGATGTGGCTATGATTTCAATCAGATAAATGAGAGATTTCAAATGACAATTGAGGGAGAAAGCGTGAGGTATGGCTATACTATATGCTGACTGTTGTTTGGGTTTTTTGTTTGTTTGTTTTTTTATCAACATGAGACAAGCTGGGATCATCTGGGAAGAGGAATCATCAATTAACACAGTGCCTCTATCATGTTGGCTTCGTAGACAATTCTGTGGAGCATTTTCTTGATTAAAGATTGATGTAGAAGGACCCAGCACACTGTGTGTGGTGCCAGCGCTAGGCAAGTGGTCCTGTAAAGGAAAACCAGCTTAGGGAATCACAGAACGCATGCCAGTAAGTGGTGTTCCCCCATGGTCTCAGCTTCATTTTTCTGCCTCTAGGTTCCTGCCCTGAGCTGCTGCCTTGACTTCCTCAGTGATGTAAGTTAAAAATAAACCCTTGGAAGACCAAGTTGCTTTGGTCATAATGTCCTATCACAGCGATAGAAGGAAAACTGATAGGCCTAGAATACTCAAAGTTTGATTCGCAACACCAGAGAAAAATAAATCCAACCAATTAAAACTGTTAGAAACGACCTAAGGCAAAACCACACCGGTTGAGTTCTATAGTGTTTGAAGAATAGCAGCCATGTGAGATGGGAGAGATAGAGTAGCCACACCCCAATGGCCTCCATTGTACCCAACATGACTTTCTACCCCGTGTTCTGTTCCCACCATATTAGCTCAATGAAGTTGGCTGTCATGTGTTAAAGTGAGGAGGACTCAGAGTGACAAGTAGGCTGAGGGACCAAGAGGGAAAGAATACCCCAGTAATAAAAGCTAACGCTTATAGGAAGCGTCCCAGCAAAGGATGTCAAAACTGTCTCCCATCCCAGTCTCCTGTGAAGGAAACACCAACATGTTATTCACAATTTTGTATAAAAAGCAACCTCAAATGCTGGGGGGGGGGGGAGGGGCATGCCTTTAATCCCAGCACTCAGGGAGGCAGAGGCAGGCAGATCTCTGTGAGTTTGACGCCAGGTTGGTCTACAGAGCAAGTTTCAGGACAGCCAAGGCTACACAGAGAATCCCTGCCTCGAAAATCCAGAAAAGAAAAAAGAAAGAAAGAAAGAGCGAGCAACTTCAAAATGCACTGCCAAATGATCATTTGTATGCACCATCTCATACATGGTCCCACTGTTCAGACGTTCAGGAATATTTTGGTGCCATGACTCTGGTACAGAGATCTCTTGAGAACTTGCAATCATAATGTCATCAGGCTGCCATCACCTGAAGGCTTGACTGAGACTAGAGAACCTGCTCCCGAGATGGCTCATGCTCAAGGCTATCGGTGAGAGGCCCCAGTTTCTCACTCACATGGACTGTCCATCTTTGTCTGAATGTGCACAGATGAAAAGAAGCTTCTCCCAGAAAGAAAAGTACAAAAGGATGCAAAGGTGAAAGCTGGACATGGGATGCCCTTGTTGCCCTAGCAACAGGAGCTGAGCAGCAGCAATATGTCTTCAACAATTCAAAATAAAACAAAAGCCAAGCATAATAGCACACACCTTTTGTCCCAGCACTCAGGAGGCAGAACCAGCTGAATATCTGCAAGTTCAAGGCCAGCCTGGTCTACAGAGCCAGTGAAACCCTTTCTCAAACAAACTAACAAAACAGGCATGGTGGTACTGACCTTTAATCTCAGCATTCGGGAGGCAGACACAGAAATATCTCTGATCTGTAGAGCCAGTTCCAGGACAGCAAGGACTACACAGAGAAACCCTGTCACATACATACATACATACATACATACATACATACATACATAAAAACATCAGTGAGAGAAAGAGAATAAACAAAAAGACCATGACAAATATTTGGGTGAGCACAGTGGGAATTGTTAATTTGGTTGGAACATTCAATAGTTTTTCTATAAACCTTCTGACCAAATGATCCTATTCCTAGGAATTTACCCAAACAGTACATTAATAAAGAGGGAACACCATTCAACAGTAAAAAATAAATGGCCTATTTATAAATGCACTACAAATGAATCTTTTTCTGAGGTCTTTATTATTTCATTATTGATTTTATGCTTATTATGATTGTGTATGTCTGAGTACAAGTGTAGGCACATGTGGAGATTAGAGGGCAACTTTCAGGAGTCATAGACTCTGGGGATCAAATTCAGGTCGTCAGGCAGTGTAGCAAGTGCCGTTTCCCGATGAACTATCTCACTGGCCCCTGATTTTGCTTTGTTTGGAGGTGGGGCAAATTTGAAGCAAGCTTTATTAAATATTAAGTACTGACCAAGAGATGGACTTTGGTCAGGAATTTCCCAGCTTAAAATGGCCATGATTTTGCATTTTTGAGCTAGGATCTCTTGTATTTCAGGCTGGATTCGAACTTGAGGTAGCTGAGGGTAGTACCAAATTTCAGATTCTCCTGCCCTGCCTGCCCCTTGAGTGCTAGGGCTATAGGCAGGCTCCACAATGTCCAGTTTATGCAGCCCGGGGGAACGAACCAGGGCCTTGTGCATGCTAAATAAGCACTTTACCCACTAGGCTATATGGCCAGTCTCATCTATCAGTCTTTTTATTTTTTAATTAGGTTTATTTATTTTATTTTATGTATATGAGTGTCTTTCTTGTATGTATGTAAATGTTTCTGGTGCTTTTGAAGATCAGAAGCAGCAGCATATTTCCTAGCTATGGAGTTACAGATGGTTGTGAGCCACCATATGGGTGCTAGGAGTTGAACGCAGGTCCTCTGGAAAAGCAACAAGTGCTTTTAACCACTAAGCCATCTCTCCAGCCCCTCATCCATTAGTCTTAAGTTTCTCACCCCATTGACCTTTCTCTTGCACTTGACATTGACCACTCACCTTTTACAGCTCTTAGTTCATGGTCCTCCTGACATTACATGGTCTTTCTCCGCTAATGAACACTTCAGCAAATTTGTTTCTAGATAGTCTCAAGGTTGGCTTTCTGATCTCTGCCTGTGTAAGAGAAAGGAATGTTCTGAAAGAGTTAAAGCCTCCTTTTAAGATACCCAGCCACACTAAGGTCACCTTCAAATGTCAGACTACTGCCTTGCCAGCTTACCGAAGCAGTAGCTATTTTGGCTGCAGCCAGACTGATGGTGTCATTCCCTGATGTCTTGGCTGGCATCTGGTCACTGCCTCTTTGCATGATGTTCTTCTCTGTTCACATCTCCAGCTCAGGATCTGCCCTCCCAGACTAGAGCCTGCAAACTGTTTCATTTACTCTCTTCCAACGTGATTACTTTCTCTCTTGAGAGTTTCCACGAGTTAATGCCTATGATGTTTGCTACTCAACTGGCTCTCATCTTGAGTTATTATTTACATACTTGGGTGCAAAGATGATATCTCCCTAAATAGACTCCAATTAGCTTCTCTGCAGGCAGAGCCCTTGACTTTGTTTTGTTTACTTTTATGGTGTAATTGTAGATGTTCAAGTAATTGACTGAGCATTTATTTACTATATCAAACTGACTCAACAAGACATTATATTCCTACCAATTACCAGACAAATTCCATGTAATTGATTAGGCAAATTTGATACTGAATGACCTCTAGCATGAATTACCCAAAGTAAATCACCAAAACTGAGTTAGATGTATTTGTAATCCCAGGACTTGGAAGGTAGATCAGTAGTGTATAGCAAGTTTGAGGCTAGCCTGGCCTATAGAAACCCCGTATCAAAACACAAAAGCAAAAACAGCAGCAATGTAAACCACAATTGAATGTCAGTCTTTGGTTAAATACAGAAATACAGATTTCTGTTTCTTGAAGCTTCTATAAAAAAAAAAAAAAAAAAAAAAAAGGACGAAGCTCATATGTCAGCGATCAAAAAATAGATCTTGCCCCAGGCACCCCAATAGTATGTCTGGAATGCTGGCATATTATGCAATAGTCCCAGATTAGCCAACTAGAAGAGTCTCAAACCTGAGAACTTTATTTGGGCTCTTTCCATTCTTAGCACAGAGCGCTGATTGACACCTCATAGGCATTTCTTCTCACTAACTGTGATGTGAGATAGAAAGTGGCTACAGGCCATCCAGCACCCGGCAAAGCTGACCTGGCCTGGCATCACCAGCTTTAGGAGCCAATACTATGGCAGTTACTTCTTGTCTATCAGAGCCCAGGCAGGCTCTGACCTTCCTGTGCAATCACAAACATGATAGTGTAGAAAGCCCCACATTGCCTAATCTGAAGCACATATCCAGCCTCATAAACCTGCCTAGGAGGAAATGAGATAGTCTGAGGGATTATTGACTGGAAAAAAAACTTCAGGAGCTTATGCAAAACTAAGCAAGTGCTCTATCAATGAGTGGTACCCTCTGCCTCTACGGAGATCAAAACTCGCAAAGCAGTATTCTTCATTTATAGTTTGGGTTTTTTGTTTATCCAGGGTATAGTGACAATAATTTTTACTTCTTATTTTTATTTCTTATTCTTTTTATTCTTTTTCGAGACAGACTTTTTCTGTGTAGCCCTGGCTATCCTGGAACTGGCTCTGCAGACCAGGCTGGCCTGAAATCAGAGATCTACCAGCCTCTGCCTCTGCTGGGATTAAAGGGGTATGCCACCACTCAGATAATTTTAACTTCTTAAGTAGTACACTAAGGTGGTATGGTGATACATGCACCTTAGGAGCACTAAGGAGGCAGAAGATCAGAAGGATCAGAAGTTCAAGTCCATCCTTACCAACCACAGCAAATTTGAGTCCAGCCCGGGCTACATGAGACCATGTCTCAAAGAGAAAATTTTAAAAAGAAAAGAAAACAAAAAGAATCTCTCAAGCAGCAGTGTGCCACATAGAGAGTGCGGTACTATGCAGCAGTTTCTGAGGCTGGTGTGATGAGCATCTTAACTCGTATTCCCTCTATGAGTGGGTATTAACAAGCCCACCGTGATCCTTGGGAGCCCACATCAGACAAAGTAAGAATGAACCTTCAGAAACTTCAGGGCAGCTAAAATGTCCACATCCGTCCAGCAGCTTCACAAGGAGTGTGAAGGCAAGTCTATGTTATCAGAGCGACCCTGAGAGGGCTGCAGCCTATCTTTCTAGGGCCTACAGACTTCTACCCCAAACCTCCTGGCTACATTTTAAAGTGACTTTATTTATTTTATTTTATTTTATTTTATTTTATTTTATTTTATTTTATGTGCATTGGTGTTTTCTACCCATGTGTGTCTGTGTGAAGGTATCAGATCCCTTGGAGCTAGAGTTAACAGACAGTGGTGAACCACCATTGGGTGCTGGGAACTGAACCCAGGTCTGCTAGAAGAGCAACCAATGCTGCTAACCACTGAGCCATCTCTCCATCCCCTATGTCTACATTCTTTACACAGATTATAAGATTACTGAACCCAACTGATGTATGTTTTGTCTCATCTATTCCCGGGGAATCGCAGACTTGTATAGAGAAAATAATCACAACTTTGAATCAACTAACATCTTTTTCATCTGGCTTTGTGATGTTTTTTTATTTTTTATTTTAGTGCATATCAATTATGCATTATAATAGGTTTCATTATGGTATTTTTCTCCATGTTTACGTTTTGATCATAGTCACCTCTACCACCCTCTCTTGTCCTCATTTCACTCCTGCTGAATTCCGTTCCTGTTCCCAACGAGTCCCCCTTCTACTTGCATGTCAAATTTCTTTTTTAATGACCCAGTGAGTTTTGTTAGGGTGCCTTAAAGGAGCATGGGTGAAGGATTCTTCCGTGGACCTTAACTGTGGCTTACACCACTGTCTTAGTTAGGGCTACCGTTGCTGTGATGAAACACCATGACCACAGCAACTCTTATACAAATGTTTTTAATTGGGGCTTGCTTACCGTATCAAAGGTGTAGCCCATTATCGCCATGGTGGGGAGCGTGGAGACAAAGCAGGCAGGCATGGCGCTGGAGGAGTAGCTGAGAGGTCTACATCCAGATCTGTAGAGAGCAAGGTGAGAGAGTCGCAGGGCCTCGCTGGGGCATTTGAAACTCCACGCGCTGTGACGCACTCCTGTAATCCCGGCACTTGGAGCAGCAGAGGCAGGTGATCTCTGTGAGTTTGAGGCCAGCCCGGTCTACAAAGTGAGTGCAAAACAGCCAAAGCTACACAGAGAACCCCTGTCTGGGGGGGGGGGGG
>CM053758.1:51459959-51555242 GCA_028658305.1 Pachyuromys duprasi
GGGCCATTTTTATTCAACCACCACAACCACTAAAGAGAGTGTCCCTCTCTCAGCAGTCATTAACTGGCTCATGGAGGGGTGGGACTCCATGAGCCCTTCCCCTTCAGTTGTTTTCTTAAGATGCCATTAACTTTGTATTATCACTAGACTTAATATCTATTAAGTTCTTTTTGTGTCTCTCTGTCGTTCTCTGGTGTTTGTGTGCTCTGCACATGTGAATGAAGATAAATGCAAGTGTGGAGGCCAGAGAACTTCTTCAGTTGCTCTCAGCCTTACTGTTGGAAACGCTCTCTCACTGAACATGAAGCCCATGGATTGACTACACCAGCTGGTCAGTGAGCTTCAGGAATCTACTTGCCTCTCCCACTCCACTGCCCCAGCTCTGGGGTTAGAGGTAGGCCACAGCCCCTGGCTTTCACAGGGGTGCTAGGATTTGAATTCAGCTCCTCATGCACTTCCAGCGTGCACTGTAACCACTGGCCCCTAAATTAAGTCTGTATGTGTATGTGAAGAACACTTAGAATCTACTGTCAGTAATTTTCAAGTATACAATATATCATTCACAATCACAGTTGCCATGTTATAAACTAGATTTCTGTAACTTAGTCCTTCTAAGAGAAACTTTGCATCCTTTGATCAGCATTTCTTAATTCTTCAAGGTCCATTTGAATCTTGAGCACCTATCTCAAGAATTGAAAAGAGCTCCTCTTAGAAACGTTCTTAAGAAACGGTACACGAAACTCCCAGGGTTTCCTAGCTCCTCTCTCTGCTCTAGCCCTTCCAAGTTCTCTCTTGTAAATGGAATTAATTATTCCATTAATATTAATTAATGCTGGTTACTAATACGGTGACTGTTATTCTTTAACCCACTATTTTATAAATAAAAGGCAGGGAAACTTGTTAGGTGTATAATAAACCATAGAACTCTGAAGCTGGGCAGAGTTCTTGTCTGCTTGTCAGCCAAAAGCACTGTAAACACTTACACATGTTTCACATGAGCTGCTTCTCCTCCATCAGGCCAGTCCTCGGAGCAAGCTGCTCTTGACCACATGCTCCCGGTTACACTAACACATGGGGACCTGCTCCTTTCTTCCTCCTTCCTCTCTCCTCCCTGTGCTTCTTCTGCGACCCCACAAGCCCTTGAGTCTTTGCTCCTCTTCCCTCTCTTTAGCTCAGCCCAGGCAGTAGGCAACTTTATTAGCCAATCAGGGATAATTTGGGAGGCAAGTTTCACTCGTCATTTTTGGATACTTGAGAAATTTCTCTCAAGACAGTAAGGATCTTGGGGAATAAGCAATTAACATTTGCATACATAGTAGCTCCAGATCAACCCCAATACACACTCTCTGTAACACACACACACAAACACACACCACACCACACCCTCCAATTGAGATTGAACCCAGGACACCACACATGCTAGGCATGTGCTCTACACGGAGTTAATTTCCTAGGCATTCTTCTATTGTTTATTGTGAGACACGGTCTCAATGAGTTGTTCAATCTGGTCTTGAACTCAGTCTGTAGCCTAGGCTGACCTTGAACTTGTGATCTTCCTGAATTATCTCCTGAGTAGCAAGGATTATGACCACCAGGCTCTAGTCACAAACTTTCCATTAGTCATAAGCATGCCTTCATATTCTTCCTATAAAGCCCTTCTCTCTATATATATATATATATTTTTTTTCTAACCAGGGTTTAGAACTCTTCACTGTCAACCTGACTGGATTTCAAATCACTTAGGAGATTCTAGGTGCTGGTGCTGGTGTGTCTGTGAGGGCATCTCCAGAAACTATTAATTAAGAAAGGTAAGACGCTGCTCTTCCTCCTCCTTCTCCTTCACCTCCTCCTCCTTGTCTTCTTTGAGACAGAGTCAACCACACAGCTCTGGCTAGCCTGGAGCTTGCAATGACTATCATCCCTGCACTGGGATTACAGGTATATCCTGTGCATGCCCAGCTATTGGTAAGTTTTCTAATAGAACTCTGCAATAGATTCCTAGAGAGAGACTACTGAATCAAAAAGAGATCATAAATGTGTTTTGCTCAGTCTTGCCAAATTCACTTCCAAAGGGTTGTACCATCTCTCATTCCCACTAGCTGTGTGTTATTGTGTCTGTTTTATGACATAAGGTATATATGCACATATTCAAGGAAAACACTCATACAAATAGAAAAAAACTAAATCATAAAAAAAAAGTCCTTTTCATCATTGTGGCCCTTCTGTCCACTGAAATTACACCAAACAGATGTGTAGTAATCTTTTTTGTTTATTTGGGGTGGGAGAGGTTCTTTTTTATTTTATTTTATTTTATTTTTGAGACAGGATCTCATGTTGCTCAAAATGGCCTCCAATTTGCTATGTAAAAGGATCAGAAATCCAAGGTCATTCTTAGCTACTTAGCAAGCTCAACCTGACCGATGATATATGAGAATCTGTTTAAAACAATTAAAAACTTAGTCTCGGAAGCCCAAGGATTGACCTGTCTTATCGAATGAGTTGAGAGGCAAATGGGTCTAACTTGATTTCTTCTTCCCAGACAAGAAAGAACCTGAACTATGACAGGGATGGTGGTACATGCTTTTGATCCATCCCAACACTCCAGGGGCAGAGGTAGGCTGATCTCTCACAAAGTCCAAGGCCTTCCTGGCTTACATATTAAGTTCCAGGTCAACCAGAACTATATAGTTAGACTATGTCTCCAAGAAAAAAAAATCACAACTAGAAATAACACTGACTGCCCCTCCCCAATCCTAGCCAGTGCTAATGGAAGACAGACCTTTGTTTCACTCACCTGCAACACAATTTTTAGATAAACTATACTCCACTGCCAAAATGTCATGGTGCTCACCTCTCTCCACCAGTAACCTGGCTAATTGCCACTATGAAGTCTCACATCTGGTTCCGTCTTCACCTTCTGATTAATACCCGGCCATATCCAGGGTCTTCTTTGTACTTCCAAGACTAATGTTAGCCAAGACCTTGCTTCATTCCACCTCCAGGCAATGGGTGCTTAACCACACGCTCACATGTTCTCCTATCCCTGTAACTCTTCTGTACCCACAGTGTCAAAGCCATACATAGTGTACTTGTAATTCCTAGAATGGAATCCACTGCAAGCCAAGCATTAAGGCAAATGCGCTTGTAAGCTAGCCTCAGGAACTTTCTGACAGAGGCTGTGCTTATGAGTGAATACTACTAACATATCATATTTGCTAAAATCCACTAAGCTGCCTCCTCACAGAGCGGTTCTCAGGGTCTCTAAAGCACAAGATAAGAAGGGACTTTTAAAGGAATAATAGGCATCTCCTGTGTGTGATATGAGGGAAAAATACCAATTCAAGGGGAAGATTAGGGTAAGGACTCAGTTCAATACCTGGGAAGGTATTTTGTAGTTGTGATTAATATTTTTTTCTTGTTTTATTCATTTGTTTTTTGTTTGTTTGTTTTGGTTGGTTGGTTAGTTTGGGTTTGGGTTTTTTGCTTTTTTGTTTTTGTTTTTGGGTTGTTTTGTTTTGTTTTCAGACAGGATTTCTCTTTGTAGCTCTGGATGTACTAGAACTCTGTAGAGCAGGCTGGCCACCAACTCACAGAGATCCACCTGCTTCTGCCACCACCGATGGCTGTGATTAATATTCCTATATTGACAATTTATTTGTTTTAAGTAAAGATTATCATCAATAGGGCCATATGTTTCATGGAATCAGTTAAAGGCTTTAAAGGAAAACCTGAGGTTTCCTTGGAAGGAATTCTGCCTCATAATAATGTAGAAATTCTACCTGGGTTTCTGGTTTGCCCTATACTTTGTATATTACTATTTTGTTGATGTTTTGGTCTGCTTTTTTCTTTTGAGACAGGATCTTATTTAGTCTAGACTGGACTTAAATTTGCTGCGTAGCCAAGAAGGACCTTGATTCAAGATCTTCCTGCTTCCACCTCTCAAATGCTAGGATTATATGTGTGTGTCATTGTACTTCCATTTTTTTGTTTTGGTTGGTGTTTTTGTTGGCTGGTTAGTTGGTGGTTTTGTTTGTTTTCAATGCTGACAACTGAATGCTAAGCCAGCACTCTGCTGCAGTACTGTATCTCCAGCCCTCCACACTTGAACTTACCAACCCTCACAATTACATAAACCAAATTCCTTACATTTCTCTCTCTCTATCACACACACCCACACAATTGACTGCCTTTCTTTGAAGAATCCTTACCGATATAGGTAGTTTCATTCTTAATTACGGTCAAGAGAAGAGAAATTTTTTGCATAAGAAATTGCCAGTGAACTATAGATAGCATCATTAGCAGCTTCCTATCTGGGCAGCAGGGTAAAGACAAATATGGTGAGTCAGGTGTGGTGGTGCATTGCCTTTAATCCCAGCACTCAGGGAGGCAGAGGCAGGCTGATCTCTGAGTTTGAGGCCAGCCTGGTCTACAAAGCAAGTCCAGGAAAGCCGAGGCTACACAGAGAAACCCTGTCTACAAAGAGAGAGAGAGAGCACCACCTGACAGCTGGAAATGGGTTAGAAATTGTACTAATAAGGCAAAGGCTATTTAAGGTGCTGCTGCTTTTTAAATATATACTTATTTATTTATTATTGGTGTGCATGAGTGCTGGGATTATGAACATACTGTGGTGGACATGTGAAGATCAGAGGATAACCTTCAGGAATTGTTTCTCTCCTTGCACTCTAGATTCTGGGAAACTTGGGTCATTGAGCTTGTGTGGCAAATGCTGCTACCCACTGAGCCATATTGATGGCCCCTAAGATCTTTCTTCAAACTATTAGTACAGCCTCAGTGATTAAGAGTACTTTCATGCTCTTGTAGAGGATCCAGATTCAATTCTTAGCATCCTCATGGTAACTCGCAGTCATGTAACTCTAGTCCCAAGGGATCCAACACCATAGTCTAGCCACTATAGGCACAAGGCACACATGTGGTGAACAAACATATATGCAGAAAAAACACCCATACACGTAAAATAATGTTTTAAAAATAGCTGTAATATATAGTTCAAGGCTAGGGGTATGACTTAACAATAAAGGGCACAGTTATTGTGTGCAATACTCTGAGTTCAAGCCCTAGCACTAAAAGAATAGAGACATAATATATAGAGAAATAATATCATAAAGCTCAGATCCAAAGATAGAATAAAGTTACAACTCATCTTGACCAATAAACATTTAGAAGCCAGGCATAAGAGCATATATGTCCAACCCCAGCACTTAGTACAATGAAGTCAAAGTTTGAAGCTAGCTTGGGTTACATTAGTGAACCTCTGACTCAAGACAATAAAAGTGTTTGACACAACATTGCACTAAGGCTTTCCAGGAGACAGGAGGAGTCACAGGCACTGAATTTACCATAATGGCAGGTGAATATTAATAAAGATTGTGCAGTAGCAATTCGTGGATGTAGATCAGAAATCCAGAACTCCACTGGGACACTGCAATATGCTGAAGACACAGTTTCTAGAAAGGAATTATTGCCACAGTTGGACTTTTGAGCAACAAAATGTGAATTTTCTACATACACACTAAATCCAGTGTTTGGAGTTTATTTGGCAACTCAAAGAGTTAATCCTAAGGAGCATCCTGTAAATCAAGAATTGGGAAGAATCAGTACGTATAAGCAAAGTCAGAAAAATAGCAAACTAAAGGGCTTCTGAGATATCAGGTAAGGGTGTGGCCACCAAACCTTCTGGTCTAGGTTCAATCCTTGTAACCTATGTGGTGGAAGGAGATAAGCAACTACTGCAGGTTGTATACACACACACACAAAAATTAATTAGCCAATCAATCAGTCAACATGTAGGGAAAGAAAAATAACAGAAAAGAACAAAGCAAACTAAACTAAGGTACCACCTCAACATTTGTACAAACTATATTCTGAGCAGTACATTGCATTCTAAGCAGGGTACTAGGGAGGCAGAGGCAGGAAGTCCAGGAGTTCAAAACCAGCTTCAGCTATATGAAGTTCAAGGCCAGCCTGGAATTCATGACACCTTGTTTAGTGTAATATTTATATTATATATATATAATTATATATGTATATATATATATATAATTATGTATACAATGTTCTTTCTACATGTACATCTGAACACCAGAAGAAGGCACCAGATCTCATTATAGATGGTTGTGAGCCACCATGTGGTTGCTAGGAACTGAGCACAAGACCTTTGGAAGATCAGCCAGTGCTCTTAACCTCTGAGCCATCCCTCCAGCCTCTCTTTTTTTATAATTTATGCTTGGAGGATGTTTTGTGCACTGTGTATTCAAATACTGGTTTCTGTACCCAGAGACCTGGTTGCAGTCCAGACATTGACACTGGCAGTTCTATGAAGCATCTCCTGTCTCAATGTTGTATAAAAATTGTTCCCTATCACCCTCTGATTAGTTAATAAAGAGCTGAACATGCAATAGCTGGGCAGGAGATGATAAGGCAGGACTTCTGATCCCAGTGAGGGGGTTCCAGGGAGAGCAAGGGGCAAGAAGGGAGAGAAGTTTGCCATGAGGGAGTTGCCGTGAGGACATGGATGAACAAGGAGGTACCAGAGAGAGGCTAGGATGGCAGGTAATAGGTTACATGGCTGGGAAGTAATCCAGGCCAGCATTGCCTAGCTATGGTTAGAATAGCTCAATGTCTGCCCAGCTATAGTGCCTAAATCTATTATTAATGAATGTAATTGTCCCCATGTCATTATTGGGGAGCTAGGACAGGCATAGAAAAAGCCATACTTTCATAGTTCATATGTAAACTTACACTTTAACTTATAATACTGAATGTTTTTCCTTGAGAAAGAGTAAGTTGTCATTGTTTTTCCGATAGAACACTAGGCTATAATAGGCAGTGTGGTATGTTTTACATTTGTAATTTGTGATCTCTAATATAAGACACCTCTTTATATAG
Organism: Pachyuromys duprasi; assembly: GCA_028658305.1. Taxonomy (NCBI): domain Eukaryota; kingdom Metazoa; phylum Chordata; class Mammalia; order Rodentia; family Muridae; genus Pachyuromys; species Pachyuromys duprasi. Next base: position 51,466,869 of record CM053758.1, read on the forward strand.
TTCAATTCTGGAAATAACACTTAATTTTTTAAAAAACCTGTGTTTAAATATTCTTTACAAATAGTTGTAGTGGATGGTTGGTTGGTTGCTTTTTCAAGACAGGCTTTTTCTGTGTAGCTCCTGGACTCACTTTGTAGATGACTTGAACTCATGGAGATCTACCTGCCTCTGCCTCCTGAGTACTGGGGTAAAAGGCATGTACCACCACAACTGACACTATTTGTTTCTTTGTTTAACAGATTTTTATTTTATGTGTATGAGTGTTTTGCCTGCATGTAAGTGCACTTTGAACAGGCCTGTGTCCTTGGAGGTCAGAAGATGTCAGATCGTTCGGAACTGGAGTTATGGACAGTTTTGAGCCACCTTGCGGGTGTGGGGAACTGAACATAAGTCCTCTGTAAGAACAGCAAGCTTTCTTAACTACTGAGCCATCTCTCCAGCTCCCATTTGTAGTCCTTTAAATAAATGATGATCTCACGAAGTATTCTATCTGTAGGCTGAAGTTGTAAGTATGTCTGCTTATGTTAGAAGACATTAAGAATAAAATGACTTAAACAACCCACTTTTTCTGTGTAATTAATTCAACATATTTCCATGATTTTAGGAATTATTGGTCTCTGGGTACTCAAAGTGTAAAATTAAAACTTCAAGGTTGTAATTTAATTCTTGGCCTATTGCCTTAATGTCCCATTTAAAATAAAACATATTCGTGTGTGTGTGTGTGTGTGTGTTAAGAACGGATGTATGACTGAGGACAATCTCAACATCTGATCCTCCTTTTCTACCTTGTTGTAGACAGGGTCTATTTGTTGTTCCAACTGCTATACTAAGCTAGCTAGCTGAGATCTTCAATTCTCACTTCCCATGCACTCTTAGGGACACTGGAATTACAGGAGCTCACAGTAAGCATTCAGCTTTGTACACGGGGTATGGGGATTCAAACTCAGGTCCCCATAATTACATGGCAAAAACTTTAATCCACTGAACTATCTCCCCAGACTCATACTACTTTTTTTTTTAACATCTATTTATTTAGTATGGGGAGGGGTGTGTGCACACATGTGGAGGTCAGAGAACAACTTCATAGGAATCAGTTCTCTCCCTCCATCCTATAGGATTCAGAGGCTTCACAAAAAGTACCCTTACCCAATAAGCCATCCTGCTGCGCACTCCCACCCCATCCCACTAAACTTTTCTGGAAAGCAAGACTGTATATTGTAACTGATGATTGAATTTTGACATGATATCCTCTTAATGAAAGCTATAGCCTGGTGGTGGTGGTGGTGCATGCTTTTAGTCCCAGCACTTGGGGAGCAGGGACAGGTAGATTTCTGTAAATTCCACAGCCTGGTCTACAGAGTGAGTTCCAGGACATCCAGGGCTACACAGAGAAACCTTGCCTTGAAAAGCCAGAAGCAGAAGAAGGAAAAGGAGGAGGAGGAGGAGGAGGAGGTTAGAGATGTAGACGTCTCAGCAAGCGCCCTTACCAGGCCAGTTGTCTCATCTGCCCCCACAATAACTCTTGATGGAAAATAAGGTGGTATACTGTTGATTGAATTTTGGCCTGGCACTCTCTTAATAAATTATAGCTGTGTAGTTGTGTGGAAGGGTCAAGCAGCAATATCAACACCAACAACCATGTCAACAATCCCCGGCTGACTAGTTTTAAGCAGAAGGTGGAGTTTGGTTCGTCTCAGTAGGGTTCTTAAAAAGAAAGACTAAGTAGGTTATCCCAATATCAAAGGCAGGGAGATGAATTATAGATGACTTGGATAGATGGAACTGATCAGATAAAAATGCAAAATTTCTAGGCCAAAAATAATCTAATTAAATCAAAGCCTCCAAAAGTCATGCAACACTAAAAAGCCTATTTATTAATAGTATGAAATAGGATTAATGATCTTACTATCTGAAGAAAAAATAACAGTCAGTAAGATAAGGCTTGGCTGGCTAGTATGTGAGGGGTTTGCACCAGAATTTTTTCAAGAATAAGTTACACTCATGGCTTCAAACATCTAAAAACAAACCCAGGCTCGCCAGCTCCAAGCCTACTAACTACAGCGTCAGGAAGATTCCATTCTCCACCTCTATGAGCTGAGCAGAGACAGAAAGAAACAAACCCAGAATGTATGCAAGGGCCCGTGGGCGTGAATGCCTGTTGAAACACAACTTAGCAAAACAAGCCTGACTCTGGGCTCGTAACACCGCTGTGACTCTAACCAGACGGGAACTGAGTCATGGGACACGTTGTCACATGCCTTACAGCTCAGCCCTGGGGAGTCTGAGGCTGCAGGATCTTGAGTTCTAGACCAAACTGGGCTCCATAAGAACCTGCCTTCAAAATAACTAATAAATGTATAAAAATAACATCGATAACATTAAAGAGAAATAGAAATAGAAATGCCCTATTGAGGCAGAAGCCAGGGGGTTGGGTAGGGTGGAGAGAAGGCTCAAAGCAAAAGCTAACCAAACAACACGGCACCAAACATACAAGCAAAAAGTAAAGTTGTGATGGCAAGAAACTGCATTTGCAAGTTTACTATCTTTATCTCTCTTTTTTTAAGCTGTGACATTTTTATTCTTCAGCAGTCAGTGTGCCTTTATCTCTTTCTAGATCTTGAAGGATGAAGGACATGTTTTGAAACTGGCACCTGGCTTACTGTAGATTACCTTTGCAGACCGATAGCCATTTATTTTCGGTCATTTCCTGCTGAAGAAGTTAGCTGGCCAAGTGCCAAGAAGAAGTTTTCAAAATGCAGCTTTTGTTCTCATCTCTCATTTCCTCTCTGCCAGGCTTCAGATTAGGAGCTGCACTGACCCATCTGCTCTGCTTACTATGAAAGGGCTCAGGAATGTTCTGGAACATACAGCCACTAGTCACTATTGGATATAAAAAAAACAATGATAAAGGGAGGGGGAACAAGAACGAAGGAATTACATGAACAATCCATTTTCATGCCTGAAAACAGAATGAATTTATTTGGTGTTGATTACAGTCCTGTGGATGAAAAGGTCAGTCTAGAGAGAAGTCTAAGTGAGCCTGTTCCCGGTACTGGCGCTTTGGCTTAGCGGTTCAGAGCACTCACAGCTCTTGCAGAGGACGAAGACTCCAGCCCCAGCACGCATACATCTATCTATCTCTGGGGCATTTATCTATCTCTGGGGCATCTGATGTCTCCTACACAGGAGGCCTCCTGCACATGTACACAGACACATACATAGGCACACACACACATTTAATGCAAATGACTGAAGATAACTCCAAATCTGCTTTGGGAAAGCCTTGTGATGTATCTTCCAGCCTGGTTGGAGGTGTGGCTCAATATCAGGAGGCCTAGGTCCCATCTCCCAGAGGTACAGACACACTTACACACACACACACACACACTCACTCATCACCACAACTCACACACACAACTCATACACACACCCACACACATCTCATACACACAACTCACATGCACATTCACACACATAAGTACACACACACAATTAACTCCTAACTAGTTGAAGGGGGCTTAACTACGAAAATTCCTTCATGGAAGAGATTCCACAGACTTAATAAGAAGTTAGGGTAGTTGCATGGAAACTGGAAAAATGTGTCAAAGCAGAAACTCCGAGTTGAGATGCAGTTAATAGTGTAGGGACGTAGATCCACGTGTACCAGCCGGGAAAGTACAGTCTGCCAGCTGCCAACCCTGGGACAAGAAATCCATGAAGACAGCCAGGAAAAATCTGGTGGGGGCATGTGGCTGCCAAGAGAAAGGGCATGATTTGTAGTGCTCCCTCAGTGCCGTTCCTTAGTAAGAAGGGGAGTTGTGGGGTGGGGGGGAGCAGAGGACATGGAGGAGAAAGAAATGGAAAGACTGAAGAGAGAATGCTTTACAATATAGGCTTTACAGAAGTTTAAAAAGAAATTGACAATGAAAGAAGAAGTAGCCAGAGTACCGAAAAGTGCGTGCACACACACGCACACAAACCTTGTGATGAGGTGCACACCCATGGACACTTACAGATCAGAGGAGGGTGTGAGATGCCCTGCTCTGTCACTCTCTGCCTTATTCCCTTGAGGCGGTGCCTCTCACTGAACCTGAAGTCAGGCAGGTGGTGAGCAAGCCCCAACAATCTATCTCTGCCCTTCTCCCACACTGTGTTGGCATCACAGGAATGTATGGCCACACCCAGCTTCTTCTCTGGGTACATGGGATTCAAACTCAGGGCCTCCTGTTCTCATACAACTATAGCTGAGCCATCTCCCAAAATAAAATATGTTTGTACAGGCAGCATCTCCTTGTAGCCCAGACTGACCTGGAACTCCTTCTGTAACCCAGGATGGCTTCAAGCTGAGGAGGCAGATCCTCTTACTTCAGCCTTTTAAGTAAGCCAACATGTCTGGTGCTTACCCTTACTAAAACTAAAAAAAAACACCACACTGTTTCCTAGATTGTCTAAGACAGAAAATAGACCAAGCCAACACTATAATGCTGGTGAACTGATTTTTTGTTGTTGTTTGTGTTTTTGAGACAGGGTTTCTCTGTATAGCCCTGGCTGTCACTCACTCTGTAGACAAGACTGGCCTTGAACTCACAAAGATCTGCCTGCCTCTGACTCAAGAGGACTAGGATTGAAGGCGTGTGCCACCACGGCCCAGCCTGGGTTTTAATGTATTCATGTATTTGAATTTTTGTAAAGTGTACATAACAAAGTTTACCATTTTGACTATTTTAATAAGTGCACAGTTCTCTCGTACTTCGTGCACTCACATCTGCTGGAACCATCATCTCATCCACCTCCACCATTCTTCACCGCAGGTATTTTCAAGGGAGAGAGCTGCTACTTTCAAGTCTGGAATGGGAATTCCATCATACAAGGTAGAAAAGAACTGAGCAAAGTCAGCCATGTGTCTGTCCACAGGGAGGCTTCACCAAAGGCTAGGAGGGTGAGGAGGCTGTAGCTCTGTTTTCAGGGGCAGCCTGCGGAGCACCGGAATGGAGCAGGGGGCCAGGTTTACCCTAAACCCAGCATTTATAATCCTTGAACTCAATGTTTCACTGGAGGCCAAAACAGGAATAGGTTCAGTGTTACTTGAATCCAAAGTCACATGGATTGGAGGTGTTGCTCAATTGGTGATCATCTAGCAACCATGAAGCCCTGCGTTCAATCTCCAGCATTATATATAAACCAGGCACAGTAGCCTAGAATCTAGATCGTTGCTGGTTCAAGGCCAGGGTGGATCCAGAGTGGGGCTGCCAGTAGTGGGCACAGTGGGGAAATCCAGATTCACAACACACACTGTCACCAACACCTGCCTGAAAAGTTGTATTTAGGGACCTCCACGCAGGTGGATTTTGGTGAAGAAAGGAGCATCAGGGTGAGCCCATGAGAAGTAGAACGGGATTTTAGTTTATGATTTTTTTAACAAGTTATTTGTTTTTGTTTTTTTTTATGGATATGAGTACGTTGTCTTTGTGCACACCAGGAGAGGGCATCGGATTATATTACAGGTGGTTGTGAGCCAACATGTGGTCGCTGGGAATTGAACTCAGGACCTCTGGAAGGGCAGCCAGTGCTCTTAACTGCTGAGCCATCTCTCCAACCCCAGAATTGGATCTTATGAGAAACAGGAAAAAAGGTAATCCGGAAAGTGTAAAAAGATGTGACAGCATGAGCATGGGCTTTTTCAGGGGCGAATTGGTCCCAGGCATCTTTACAATGAAAGTACATAGGACTTAGAAACACTCTCCACCCCTTCTTTTTGTTGACTGTGGGGTGTGTGTGTGTGTGTCTGTGTGTGTGTGTGTGTGTTTGATTTGTTCTTTTGAGTCAGCCTTTCTCTGTCCTGGATTCACTCTGTAGACCAGGCTCGCCTCTGCCTCCCTGAGTGCTGGGAATAAAGACCTGCACCATCACGTCCAGCTCCCCCCCTTTTTTAAAACATTGCTCAAAGAGTATAGTTTGTACCAAAGTTAAAGAATTTCCTTAGTAAACAAAAATTCTGACACCTTGCAGGAAGAGGGTTGTCTAGGTTTGGGAGAGAAGGGGATTTTTCCTTCGAAAAATCCAAAACAGAACAACAAAACTAAGCAAATGAGATATTTAAGCCAAGCATTTATTTATTTTTTAAAAATATACTCTTGTTCATCCGCGTACACATTTTGCCCACGTGGATGTGTACGTACCACATTCATGCTTGTTGCCCTTGGAGCCAAAACAGAATGTTGGCTTCTCTGGAGTTACTGACGGTTGTGAGCGGCCGTATGGGTGCTGGGAACCTAACCTGGGTCCTCAGCATAACAGCAAGCGCTGCTCGCTACTGAGGCGTCTCTGCAGCCACCTCTCTTTCTTCTTGAGACAGCTTTAACTAGCCCAGGCTTGCCTCTAACTCATTACGGAGCCAAGAATGACCTTGACTTTTCTTATTTAGTTAGTTTACAAAACACATATGTAAGTGTTATACGCTCTTGAGCTCAGGTGCCCACAGAGACATTCGATCCATGGAGCTGTAATTACAGGAGATTGTGAGTCATTTTACCGTCCGGCCAGGGTACTGGGAACCAGGCTTGGTTCCCCTAGGAGAATAGTACATGGTACTACTCTTAACCTGGCTGAGGTTAAGAGGCTGAGCTGTCTCCAGCGCTGACCTTGAACTTCCGATCCTCTTTCCCCCCACCTCTTGAGTAACCAACCCAGTAATCCCACACCCAGTTTTATGCGGTGCAGGGGACCAGACCAAGGACTTTGTACATGCTGGACAAACATTCTATGAACAGAACTGCTAATGCAGCTCATGAGTCAAGGTTTGTTACAAACCGGAAGTGGCTTCGGTAGATACAAGGTGTTCGGGAGCACATCTAGCAACATTTTAACTGTGGAATCTAAGTGGGGGATGGCTGGGTGGGTGCTCGCTGAATAACTATTAACCTTTCCATCTCTTGCAGCGAACTGTTGAGAACTAAGGGCTTTGTATCTGTCACACACAGGGCTCTCTCACTGTTTAAAAGGCAGACAGCGCTTAGGGGCTGGGCTCTCTGCTGTTTTGGGAAGGAAAAATTTACCGAGGGTGGGGCCCCACCCCCAACTCTCTGACCCCTAAAACTGGCAGCCAAGAGAGGCCCCTTACACAAAGCTGGGAAGAAAGCCGGTTCTCCACTGCGGCATTCTTGAAAAGAATGGCTGCTTTCAGCACCAGCTTTGATGTCAGGGAGTTAGTTAAACGGAGCTGAGTTAAACTGCCCATACTGTTTTACTCCACAAACAGCCATGCAGGTAAGATTCAGAACTCGGTTCCCACTTTGCTCCGGATTAGAAACCGGCATGAGTCACAGGACTGGCTGATCCCTGGGACTGAAGATCTTCTTGGAAAAGGCGACAGTGGCATCTTTGGCTAAGGATGCTGGAAAAAAAAAGCTCACAGGGCTGACAGTGCTACTGCTGCCAATCAGCTTTCTGAAAGGTCTTTTTTTTTTTTTTCCTGTCTGTTAGCTTAGCCTACGAATTCTCTTTTGACTACACTAAGAAGAGGGGCCAGCAGTAAAACACATGCGCTCTGCTGGCCTGAGGAGGGTGTGCCTAAACTCACCTCCCCCATCCTGTGTGACACAAGAGATCTTAGAGGGACATGTGACGCTGCAGCAAAGATGAGAGCAGATGGATTTTGTTCGGCTTCTCAGAGCTTCAGATCTGTGGGGGTGGAGCACGATGGCAGGACAAGGGCAACACAGTTCCATCGATTGTACACATCATTGTATCAAAAGAATGTGCAGCCCCTTAAGGAAAGTATGCATTAGGTATTAATGAAGAATAATCTACAAGCTGTACTGTTTGTTAAAAACAAAAGTGAAGATGAAAGCAGTATCTTTAGTAGCTGCCCCTTTGTGTGTGTAAAGATATGGGTGGATGGTTATGTATGCAAGAACACTTTTGTTTGGATATACAACAACAAGGCTTGTTCAGGGGATGGGGATTAGGGCAGAGGCGAGATAAGGAGATCTATTTATACTGGGCAAGGTGGAGCACGCCTGTGTTCCCAGTACTCAGGCAGAGGCAGTTCAAGACCAGCCTGGTCTACAAAGCAAGTCCAGGACAGACAAGGCTACACAGAGAAACCCTGTCTCAAAAAAAGAAAGAAAGAGAGAGAGAGAGAGAGAAAAGAAAGCTATGTAGTGCTGGGTTATATGCCTTAGTTGGTAAAGTGCTTCTTGCCACATAAGCATGAGAACCTGAGTTCAATTCCCATTCCTGCAACCCACATAAACGACATAACCCACTTGTAATCTCAGCCGTGGGTAAGTAGTAACAGGCAGAGTTCTGGGGCTTAGTGACCCAGCACCCTGGCCTAATAGTAGGTGAGCCCCAGGTCCAGTGAAAGACAGTGTCTGAAACAAACAAACAAACAAAAAAGGTTTGGGTCAGGTAGGTAGGTAAAGGTGTCCACTGCCAAGCCTGACAACCTCAGGTGAATCCCTGGGACCCACATGGTAGAAGGAAAGAGAGAGAACCAATTCCCAAAACTTGTTCTCTGACCTTCACACACACGTACACACTCACTCACACATGCACTCAGGTATACATACACACACACATTTATACACACATAGATACAATTCACATACACAAATGCATACACACACAGAGACACTTACATGTACTTACACACTCACATACACACATGGACACACTAATAAGTAAGTAAATACATAAATAATATGATTTTTAAAGCTTTTAAAAGACAAGAAACCACAAAGTGGGTCCATTAAGGCGGCTCAGCAGGTAGGAGTGATTGCAGAGCCAGTCCAGTAACCTGAGTTCAAGCCCTAGAACCTACAGCATGGTTGAGCCTTTAGTCCTACCATTCAGGAGGCAGAAGCAGAGACAGGTGTGTCCCAAGACTGGCCTGGTTTACAGAGTCCCAGGACACCAGCAGGACAGGCAGCGCTACACAGAGAAACCCTATTTCGAACCCCATCCCAAAAGTTAGTATTTGCAGGGCTGGAGAGATGGCTCAGTGGTTAAGAACACTGCCTGCTCTTCCGGAGGTCCTAAGTTGAATTCCTAGCAACCACATACTCATCAATCTGATGCCCTCCCCTGACATGCACGTGTACAAGCAGACAGAGCTCTCATATATATATAAAGTAAATAAATAAATCTTTTTTTAAAAAGTTAATATTTGCTAAATACCTAAAGCAGTGCCTGACATGTAGAAGTTGTTGGTCTGGATAACTGGATAACCAAATAAATTTTTAGCTGTTTTTTCATAGTTGAGACAAAGTCTTGCTACATTAGAGCTCAGGCCAGCCTTGAACTTGTCACCTTCTAAGTGACAACCTGATAACATCCCAAGTGCTGTGATTTCTGGACTAAACCACTATGTCCAGCTCCAATTATTTCATTTATTTATTCTTGGAGACAGGCTCTCTTTATGTAGCTCTGGCTATCCCACTATGTAGATCAGACAGGCCTTGAACTCACAGAGATCCTCCTGCTTCTGCCTGCCTAGTATATTTTATTTTTTTAGACAAGGTCTTACTCTGTAACTCAGGCTGGCCTAGAACTTTCTATGTAGATGTGACTGGCCATGAACTTACAGAGATCCTTCTGCCTCTGCCTCAAGTGCCAGGATTAAAAGCCTGGCCCCATCTTTTTGTTGTTGTTGTGTTTTATATTGTGGTTGTTTATGTTTTGGTTTTTGGTTTGGTTATTTGAGACAAGATTTACCTGTATGCCTCAGATGTCCTGGAACTTTCTCTGTAGAATAAGCTGGATGAACTCAAGAAATCTGCCTGCTTCTGCCTCTGGAGTGCTGGAACTAAAGGAGTGTGCCACCACATCCCTGGCAAGCGTTTTTTTAGAATCTAGCCCAAACTGGTTATGATGTAGTAGCCATGTAAGCTGTGTTGGTTTGAAAAAGAATGACCTCCTACCTCCACCCCAATATGCTCATATATTTGAATGCTTGACTCTTAGTTGATGGAACTGTTTGGGAAGCATTAGGAGTTGTGGCCTTATTAGAGGTGTGTTGCTTCAGGTAGGCTTTGAAATTTCAAAAGCCCACACCCTGCCCACTCAGCTACAGTCCTCCCTGCCGCTATGGTCATGAACCTTTCGACCCAAATTAAATGCCTCCTTTTTATAAGTTGCGTCAGTCATGGTGTTTTATTATGGCAATAGAACTGTAACTAAGAAATAACCCAAGCTGGCCTCAAACACTAGGTGATCCTCCTGCCTTAGTCTCCTGAGGGCAAAGATAGCGGCAGTAGTTTATTTTAAACCAAAGGAAGTGAAGCGTAAAGTCTCTATTAAAAGCAAAGATAAGTTGGTTTTAGGAGGTAGAAACATTATCTGTGGTAAATAAGAAGGCTCCTAAGCTGAGAAATAATTCTTTTCCTCCTTTTTTATTATTAATTCTTTTTAATGTGGAAGGCTCTTTGAGGAGTTAGAGCAAGGAGAAACATGATCAAAATATATTATATTTAAAATTTTAAACATTATAGATAATGAATACACACACATATATACATATATGTGTGCTTTACCTGCATGTATGTCTGTAGACCATGTGTGTACAGTGCCCACAGAGGCTAGAGACAAGGGCTGGACTCACTGGGACTGAGGATGCAGATGGTTGTGAGCTGCTTTGTGGGTGTTAAGAATTGAACCAGTGTCTTCAGGAAGAGCCTCCAATGCTCTTAACCGTTGAGCCACCTCTCTAGCCCTGGCGGGGGAGAAATGTAACTAGAGGAAAATGTAAGACTTTTTGTTTGTTTGTTGAGATAGGGTTGCTCTGTGTAGCCCTGGTCATCCTAGAACTACCTCTATAGACCAGGCTGGCCTCAATGCAGATATCTGCCTGCTTCTCCCTCCAGAGTGCTGAGATTAAAGGTGTGTGCCACCACTGCCTGGTGTAATAAAATTATAAAATAAAATAATTCTTTTTGTTTGGTTGTGGTGGCATGTGGCCTTAATCCCAACACTTGGAAACCCCACGGGAAGCCATATCACTGTGAGTCTGAGGCCAGCTTGGCCTACAGTAATGAGCTCCCGGCCACCAGGGATGCATAGAGACCCTGTTGCAGAAAAGCAAAACTAATTTCCTTCACCCTTGCCAAAAAGCCTGTCAAACTGTTTAGTCCCTGAAATCCATAAAGTGAAAAGACAGAGCCTCTGACCTATACACGCACACACTCATTCATGCACAGAGACACACCATTGTTAGTGTACACACAAAGAAATATATATTTTTTAATCTTTAAATCTTTTCCATTACATTATTGCTTGTGTGTGCACTATGGCACGTGTGTGGGTCAGGGAACAGCTCTGAGGTTCTAGCTCGTTCATTCAACCACCTGGGTCCTTCCTGGAGACCAGCTCAGGTCAGCAGGGCTGGCAGCAAGCACCTCTACCAGCTGAGCCTTTTCACTATCCCTTTTAAATGTTTTAAGTTACGTTTTATGTATTCTCTTTTGTGAAGCCTCAGCCATGGGTAAGTTAGTACAGGGCAAAGTTCATACAGGTGTGATAGTTCACCCTTAATCTCAGCACCCAGGAGGCTGAGGCAAGAGGAATGCTGAGTTTTAGACCAGTATGGATTAAGCACTGGTCCTCAAGCTTCCTAATGCTGTGGCCGTTTAATGTAGTCCCTCATGTTCTGGTGACCATGACCCCTCCCCCCCAACCATAAAACTATTTTCTTTGCTACTTCAAAACTGTTACAAATCATAATGTCAATATTTTTAAAGATAGAGGTTTGCCAATGGGGTCTCAACCCACAGGTTATGGTATGAGACTGTCTTAAAAGACAAACAAAACAAAAATATCAAAACGGGATGACTTTGAAGCGCTAGAGATGGCTCAGCAATGAAGAGCCTGGGTTGCTCTTGCAAAGGACCCAAGTTTGGTCCTCAGCACCCAAGTTTGGAGGCTGACAGTCACTTGTAAACCCACACACACTCAAAATAAAATAAAAGTATGTGATAGATGGTGGTGGGCCTTATGGTCTACATGGTTTCCAACAGTAAGGAACCCTGGACCACCCCAGCCCAGCCCCACCCACTGCAGAGAGGAAGAGAGAGACCCATTTCAACCCCCAACTCTGAGCATCTCCCCTCACACTCTCCAACTCAGACACCCCCTAACACGTACACCGCCTAAGTAGAGGACTGGTTTAAGAAGTTCTCTTAAATACCATCAATCACGTTCACTGCACCTAAAAAAAAAAAAAAAAAAAAAAAGGAACTTTGAATACAGCAGGTTGCTTTGTTTGCATAATGTCAGTGGCCTCATCCAAATAGTCAAAGGGTTCTTCCTCACCCCACCCCCACCCCCCACTAGCCCCAGGGAAGAGGGAACTTGTGAAATTCGCTCTGGCTTTCGGATTTGAACCTGCCTCCTCCCTGGGTCTCTAGTGTGATAGTTTATCCCACAGTTTTGGATTTTTTGTTTGTGTTTTTTGTTTTTGGAAAATTCCTGAAAAACAATCTTTCTATAAAAATTTATACATCCCATTGATTGTTTTTCTGGGGATTCGTTACTGGTCTGACTTAGTTTCCTAGTATCACCCAAACAACAAGATTCTAGACGTTCCTGCTTTACTGCTCAATCATAGACAATGTTTATCTCCAGAAGACGGCATTTGCTCGCTGCCTGGAAAAGCCTTCTGCAAGGTGGGAGGCGGCAGCCGGAGCCGATACCCTCCAGTGAGTCTTCTGTCAAAGAAGCTGCGCTCGACAGCGCAGAAGCAAGCCTTTCATTAGCAGAAGACGACGATCCGACTTCTGTCAGCTGATAAAACTTAATTATGCTTCTAACTACATAAACTCAAGTAAATACGTTTGAAAATACCCGATTTTCATCTCGAACGTACAAAGGATTAATTGCAAGAAAGCAAATTATTTATGAGTTAGGAAAAAAAAATTTTTCTTCACTGTGTCCCCCACAAAAATTAGTGCTTTGAGCGGTTATTTTATTTGCCAGTTCTGCAGGGGAAAGTACTGTTTCCTCAATCAACACATCAGAGATTTCTACATTTCCAGAATAAGAGAAAGACAATCTCCTGGAAGAGAAGGGATGCTGGAAGTGGCCTAAGTTTTCCCCCTTGTTCCCTTACCACGGAGACATACATATATAAAATAAAATAAAATAAAATAAAACCTCCGGAGTTTAAGTGTTTCCCAGCTGCGCTCAACTAACTCTATCTTGGGCAGTGTTTTGATTTCTCCTCCCCTCTCTGGAGCCAAACCGAAGGACACAAATAGCTCTGAGCCCCCCGGGAGGGCACGGCGGAGGTACTGGCTGATTACCCGGCTTAGCGCAGCATCCAGGCTCCTCCTCCTCTGGCCTGGACTCCCGGCAGGCTGGAGGGCCCGGCTGCGCACTGCGAATTTGCAGTGCAGTGGCCTGGAGGGATTAACGTGGCTGCAATTCATTCCAGCTCATTCGTGCACCACCTGGGCCTCGGCATCAGTGACTCATTGTTTCCACCCAGAGCAGGTCGAGCTCGTGGTAGTGTCGGTAACCAAGGCAAAGGGGAAAAAAAATATTTTTTCTCCTTTCAACATAACCAGTTTTCTAAAGCTGAGTACAGAAGCGGGGACGTAGGGTGTGTCATCCCAGGCAGCGTAGCCAAGGTTACTTGCTGCCTTTGAGTTGTCCTGCGGGGAACAAAGCTTTAAATTTACTGTCTACTAACAGAAAGAGGTCCGAAGCCAGGGCTCCCTTAGTTGATGGCTATGAGATGGCTCTAGAAAAGGAACCGAACATATTGGATTTTAGTGATAGTACCTAAAATTTGTGTAAATAAACATACTGGCCGATAGATTTGCTATGTCGAAATATAAGATCTGAGCAGGGCTTGATGGTGCACGCCTGTAATCCCAGAACTCTGGGAGGCAGAGGCAAGAGGCAGAGTCCAAGGCCAGCCTGGTCTACAAAGTGAGTCCAGGACAACCAGGCTACACAGAAAAACCCTGTCTCGAAAAAAACCAAAGTAAATAAATAAAAGATCTGCATCCACATCTGTGTGTGTGCCAGAGGACAACTTGGAGGAGTCAGTTTCTCCATTCACTTTGTGAGTTCCAGAAACAGAACTCAGAGAGTCAAGCCTGGCTGCAGGGTGGCCCTGCGTCCCTGTACCTGTAGGAGCATGACATCACTCACCTCCACAGCAAATCTGCCTCACTTTGGCCTAGTTTCACACTGGTTGGGAGAAGAGAGAGCCAGGAATTATGGAACTTCAAGATCTTTTTCTGGCTAAGCACAGTGCACTTCAAAAGCTTGCCTGACACAACTTGGAAGACATTGGCTATCTTTCTGTAGACTCTACAGAGATACAGATTGTGTTGTATACATTCTCAAATCTTGTTATTTGGCCTCATTCTATTTATCTGAAAATTTTATGATGTTTATAATTAATAATAATAGGACAGGACATGTAGCTCAGGGATAGAGTACTTGCCAAGTATTTGCAAGGCCTGGATTCTACCTTAATACTGTCAAAACAGCAAGCAGATTAAAAAAAAATTTTTTTAATGGAAAAAGAAATTCAGGGTGGTGGGCATGTAGCTCAATTAGCAGAGTGCTAATTGCAAGAAGCCCAGGATGAAATTCCCAGCAATGCTTAAATTCAGCCTGGTGGGGTCATGCCTCAGTCCTAGCATGTGGGAAATAGAAGCAGGATGATTCAGGTTAAGGTCAGCCTCTGCTACATAGTGAAGTCCAGGCCAGCATGGACCATGTGAGACCCTGCCTCAAAAGACAAAAACAAAACAAATGAGATGGGAGAAGGAGGAGCAAGAGGAGGAGGAAAAAGAGAGGAGGATGGCAGAAAGGAAGAAAGAGGAGAAGGAACAGGGAGGAAGGGAAGGAAAAAAGGGAGAGATCTAAGTAGGTCTAAGTCAAACCCCGAGAACAACGCGCCACCAAGCACAATGCCTCTTGAATAAATTCCAAAACAGACTCTTCATAAAATAAAGATGGAAGACACTGAAAAAGAGAAGATAGCCATAGTACAGGGAGATTACCTACAGGGCTTAATAAAGCCAGAGAGAAGATGCCATTATTATGCTGTGAATCAGTCGCTATAGTAAGAGGAGACTTGTCTGGCCTTGGCTAGTTTCCTGTGCTGTGTCTACCCTATCCTCTAGCTTATAAACTGGGACTTATTTGGGCTCTGAAGGAGAAAGACTCAAAATAATAAAAGGTTATGTCTCTGGCTTTCAGATCCATGTTATAATTCAGCAGGTTGGTTTTTTTTCTTTGGTTGCCAGAGTCCTTAAAGACAGGCCTCAAAATATTTGCTTCACCTTTCTGGAAACTTAATAAAGACCTTCAAAGATTATGCTTGTTTTTGTGGGCAGGGCATCTGCAAACAGTGCCAGTTTAAATGCCTGAGTGTCTCACATCCAACCAGAAGCAGGAATGGTTCTCTGAATGAGCCTTTTACCGTTACAAGAAATCTGTGTATAAAAGAGCCTCATCAAATATTAACAGGTTGGTAGTACTTGTACCAACAATGTAACTGTTTGGTCCAAAGGAAAATCTCAAATTCTCCAAAATAGCAGTGCCACTGACTGTGCCCCGTGATAACAGTTTGGGCTCCAACAGAAATTATTTCTGGCAGAGATAAAAGCCTCCATTCAGCCTTCCTCAGGAACCTGTGAAGCAGGTTCCTGTCTGCCTTGAAGAGGCATCACTTCTTATCTTTCCCTACAGCTGTCTACTGCAAATGAGACCTATGCTCTCTGTTAGCACAAACATATAATTCATATGAAAGAGCCTCCAGGCTCTTCAGGTCCCTATTAACACTATTAACTTGTACCTGTAATATATATCAAAGATACCAGGCTCTTCTGGTCTGTACGCTTCCTTCTCCCCTCTATCCTAAAATTCTAGGAGGTTGTTCTAGATACCACACCCTCGCTTTTCTAGCTGCACCTTTCTCTTTAAAAGCAACAAGCCCCACCTTCCCCAAACCCCTAAGAGATAGTTTTTTGACTCCCTCAAATGCCTCTGGCTATTCTCTTCTTACTGCCTGGGGAGGTGGCCACAGGGAAGTTTTTACAATAAACCTTCCCACCTGTGGTGTAGTCCAGTTTAGCGGTTGTGCTTTGACGCACTTACAATAACCAAGCAAGGTGGTCAAACTCTGAGGGGACTGTGGCAAGCCAAACAGAGGACTGTGCAGCCCTACTAAGTACAACTGAAGAAGATCACCCCACACAGACTAAAATTACATTTCTGAGTAGCTGCTAGGTTCGTAGAGAGGTGCTTTATTTCCACTTGCTTGTTAGTATATCACAGATGAGGGGACAGGGTCACTGCTCCATGTCACTCTCAGTAGCCTGAGAGGTTCTAACCTTCCAGAGACCTCAACTCAGGCCAAACCAGGATTCCTATAGCAGAAAACCAAATCAGACCTAGCTGGTTTGATGCAGAGTTGGAAATTTTATTATATATATATTTCAATATAGACGGGGTAAGGAGAAAGAGAAGGGCTCAGAAAGAAACATCTCTACATACTGGGTGTGTTCTTCCCAGGGGAGAATGACAATGAATTGCCTCTTAGGTTAGATTTCAAAAGGTTACCAAGAAACCTCTTTCTCTAGTGAGACTATAGGGTGGTCCTAGAGATACCTTTAGATGAAATTATGATCTGAAACACTAAAACTGGAAACCACTAAAACTGGATAAGGGAGACCCAGTGTGGTGACAAACACCTTTAACATCAGCGGTTTTTGGGAGGCAGAGGCAGGAGGATTTCTGTAATTTCAAAACCAGCCTGGTCTACGTAGTAAGTTCCAGGTCAGGGAGGGCTACATATTAGAGAGACCCTGTCTCAAAACAACCAAAAAATTAGACAAGGGGTTTAGTACATGCCTTTTCTCTGCAAGTGGGATTTCTGGTGAGACTCCCTGCAAACTGTGGATTTGTATATGGGAAAAGAAAAAGGCCATAAGCAGTTGCTAAATATGCTAGGATTCTTTTTATTTTTTCCAATTAAGTTTGTTTTCTGACAGTTCCACACATGTATGTAATGCATATGACCACTCTTACCTCCTCCCTTCCCTTCCTCCTATCATTCCTTTCTGCCTCCCCATTTTCTGATCTCTTTCTCCTGTTCACTTCTGTTTTGTGTTTAACCAGGCCATGTGACTCCTCTTCTCCTAGAATCTATCCACGGTTCAGCAGTATGGGGTAGGGCCCTACGAGGCCCTCCTCTGACCGACTGTGGACAGGGCCAGGCTTGTGTGTGGGCCCTTGTTGTGAGTTCATGACCTCAGTGCTTGTATGTGTCTAAAGGACAGAATTTCACAGCTCTCCACTCTTTCAATTCCTGGAAGATTTCAACCTGCCCCTTCTGAAAAATTCCCAGCGCCATAGAGGGGGTGGTGTGAATTGTGCTGGAATTCTTTCCCTTGTGTGTGAGAGAGAGAAAGAGAGAGAGAGAGAGAGAGAGAGAGAGAGATTCTCTCTGTAGTCCTGGCTGTCTTGGAACTCACTTGAAGACCAGGTTGGCCTTGAACTTTCAGAAATCCACCTGCCTCTGTCTCTGCTGGCATTAATGGTGTGTGACACTACTGCCTAGCACGTGTGTCTTTCTTTTAATGTCTCCAAAGTTTTGTTTTATCTTTCTATTCTGTAGCTACTTTTCCTTTGTCCCTACAGAAGTGGTTCTCAACCTGTGGGTCTCAACCTCACAGGGATACTATATCAGATATCGCATATATGTATATATATATATATGTGTGTGTATGTATGTATATACATATTTACATTATGATTCATAACAGTAGCAAAATCATAATTATGAAAGCAATGAAAATTTTATGGTTGGGTCACCACAACACAAGAAACTATATTAAAGGGTAGCAGCATCAGGAAGTTCAGAACCACTGGCTGACAGAGATTTTCAGTCCTTCCTAGTGGGCTGTAGGTTCATGCTGAAGTCCAAGGTGAAGGCAGTTTGCACAGTTGGTTGTTCTTTCTCTGAGTTCCTATAGCCATTTCACCACAAGCTTTTTGTTTGTGTGGAGACGGGACCTCATTTCATGAATGTAAAAGTCTCCGAAGTACCTTTCAGAAATAGGACAGAAACACAGGGGGAAATCATTGCAACACGATCAGTGGAAAGGAACTCTTATCAAGGAATCCATTTGAAGTTTCTAGCCAGCAGAAAAGCAAGAATACAGAAAAGTTCACAGCTGCTTAGAGCCCTTCTCACTTCCCAACCAGAAACCTATGACTTTCTAGGAATCTCACCAGAAAATCCAGTTGTAAGGATAAGATATGTACTGGCCCTTCTGGCCAACCCTACTCGCTTCTGGTTTTACTTTATCAATACAATTCCATCCAAGGCACCACCTGTGCAGCCTCCTTATAAGAGAAGAAAGATGAGCTGGAGAGATGGCTCAGCAGTTAAGAGCACTGGTGGCTCTTCCAGAAGATCCAGGTTCAATTCCCAGCACCCACATGGCAGCTCACAGCTGCCGGGAACCCAACACCCTCAAATAGACACAAATGCAGGCAAAATGCCAATGCATGTAACATAAATAAATCACTTTTTTAAAAAAAGCATAAGCCCAGCGTGTGAATAAGTCTTTTCTTTCTCTTAACCCTCATGTTCAAGCCTTTATTAAAACACCTTTACTAAAATCTCTAACTTTGCTTTAAACCAGCAAGGCCTCAAATTCTTTTTTGCACTGAAGCTAGGAGTCCTGGTTTGGCTTGAGTTGAGGTCCCTAAAAGATCTGGGGAACTCCTCAAGCTACAAAGAACAATAGTATGGCGTGTCACAGTCCTCTCGCCACTGACTGGTCCCTTTGAGAATCCTTATTTGGTTTGGTTTAAATTACACTTATTTATTTAAGTGTGAGGGGCACAGGAGCAGGAGCCACATCAACTACAAGGAGGTCAAGGACAAGGCATTGTTCTTTTCTTCTGTCATCATATGGGTTCTGGGGATTGAACTCAGGTCATCATGGTCAGAGGCAAGCACCTTTACCAGTTAAGACATCTTCCTTATCTCTTTGTTTTTGTTTGTTTGTTTTGTTTTTTTGTTTTGTTTTTTGAGGCACAGTCTCACTCTGTAGCTTTGGCTGACCTTCAGGTCATTATTGCCCCCCGATTGCCTCAAATGTATAGCAATCCCCCTGCTTCCGCAGCCTCCAAAGAGCTGTGATTACAGGTATGAGGCTCTACTCCCAGCTTTGTTTTTTTGTTTTGTTGTTGGTGGTGGTGGTTTGTGTTTTAAAACATGATTCTCCTACATAGCCCAGGCTAGCCTCCAGCTTATGAGGTTCTCCTTCTTCCAATTCCTAAGAGAAATAAGCGTTAACCACAACCCACAAATTTGTCTTCCTTCCATTCTTTCCAAGTGGCCCTGTAAAAGAAACTGCTAATTCTTTCCTAAAACAGCATTATTTATTCTTTAACATATTCCATGCATTTATACAATGTATCATGACACAAACAGTTGGGCATACCCATGAGTGGCTTTTCTCAGTTGGATCATTTGAGCCGGGAAAGGGCATCATGAATCTGGGCCACACCTTCTAGGGTCAGCCTCCATAAAAGAACATGGAAGAAGGAAGCTTTTGCTTTTGTCTGCTTGCCCTCACTCTCAATATCAAGCCCATCTCTCATGCTGTTGAGACATTGTTTTGCTGGTCAAAGAACCTACTTCTTTGATATGCTAGTATAGACTAAAAACCAACTAAGACACTGTGAATAAAACTTCCTGAAAAAAAGCTGTGTCTGGCTAAGAACAAAAAAACTCCTGAGAGTAGTTTCTGTGTCTGCAGAGATTAGTGAACCAATTAGAATTTCAGTACTGTGAGACTGTAATTTTGTAGGTTCAGATTATATCTTGGACTTGTTTTAGTCTTCTGAACAGCCATTCCTTGCCCCACTCTGTCTGAATTAACACCTTCTGATAATAAATTAAAAACCTCTTAAAAGATATTAACTTAGCAGAACACTAACTTCCACCAATCTAAGAATATCAGATAACATTTAAGGTCTATAGAATGGCTACCCCTCTACACACACAATCTCATTGTACCTGCCTCTTTGATGTACCCACCAATGTACTTTCAACTTGCCTTGATTTACAACTTTCTATTAAAAACCCTGTGAAACTGCTCCCGTGTTGGGACATGGAATTTAGGGTAACAAACATCTATGTAAATGGCTCCAGAATAAACTATCTCTTACTCCCTCTAAGATGAGAACCATGGCTGGGTATGGCAGTGCATGCCTTTCATGCCGGCACTGTGAGTTCGAGGCCAGTCTCGTCTACACATCGAGTCTAGGACAGCTAGTTTTTCTACACAAAAAAACCCTGTCTTCAAAAACCAAACAAACAAAAACCAAACTGAAAACAAAACCAAAAACACAACAATAAAAACCCAAGAAGATGAGAGCTATGGCTTTTCCATCAATAGCATCTAGCCTCACGAACTGAACGGCTCCCAGATTCCTGGCCTTTCCATCAGGAGACAGCCACTATTGGACTAGCTGGTCCACAGTGCATAAGGCACTCTAAAAATCTTCTTATATAGATGGGTTCTATTAGTTCTGCCCCACTGAACCCTCATTAACACCGCTTCCTCCACCTCTTCCTTTTAAATAATCTATTGAATCCAGTTAGTGTGTCTCCATGTGCATGAGCACGGCCATCAACACGTGAACATCAGCAACCTACCAGAGGCCGTACTCCTGGAAACCAATAACTGCACTGGTTCCTGAGAGGCCTCAGAAGTCTCAGCCCCCAACCCCCATTATCCCTTCACTGGACACTCCCTGAGCCTTGAGGAGCTAGAGTGGGGAGGTTGATACACGTCCCATTTAGAACTGAATTCTCACTCTTTTCTTCTTTTCAGTGTACCAGTTGGGAATCTTTTTCATTAAAGATTTACCCACTGTAAAACAAACAAAATAAAACAAACAAAAGCAGCTGACCAAGATCAAGAGCCTCACTAGGAAAGCTACTGCCCTTCCCCCCCTTATTTTAATGTAAGGGGTGGTAGGTGAGTGCAGGGCCCAGGGAGTCCAGTATTGAGGCCTGCTTTAACTTTTTGCATAACTATAGCTCCTGTGTGGACACCTGCTTTTGTCTTTAGCATAACTGAAACCATT
Source organism: Pachyuromys duprasi (assembly GCA_028658305.1). NCBI lineage: Eukaryota > Metazoa > Chordata > Mammalia > Rodentia > Muridae > Pachyuromys > Pachyuromys duprasi. The sequence goes on from CM053758.1 coordinate 51,488,001, forward strand.
TTGTCTTCAGGTTCTATTTTGATCATAAGGTGAAACTGAGTTCAAGTTCTCAGGTTCTGCCTGCCTGACATATGAATAGCCTCTACTTGCAATTCAATACTTGTTGATTTGTTCTGCTTGAGTTAAAGATAAATGTATGTTCTCTTGGAGTTAAATCCCAATACCCTGCTAAATTTCTTACTCTGCTAAATTTCTTTCTCATGGAAAAGACAGGGAACTGGAAAGCCCCCAAGCTCCTCTACCTTAAAATCCCAGCCAATCAGTGCTTTGACTAGCTACCTAGGCACAACACCTGGAATAGAAGTGATTCTTCCCGCTTGATTATGGGTTTTGTTTGTTTTTGCCTTTAAAAAAACTCACTTTGAGAATGGCTCAGGGTCAAATCCAGACTGTGTCCCTGACCTGTCAGACTTTGCTAAGTGTTCAATAAACTTCCATCTACCTGAGTCTAGTGTTCAAGAGGTCACTGTGCCGCTAGCCACTAACCAGATGATGATGTTGGATCCTCTTGAGCTGGAGTTACAGCGCAGATGCTGGGAACTGAATTCCCACCTCTGGAAGAGCAGCAAGCACTCTCGGCCCCACTGAACCATGTCTTCTGGGAAAGCTGCTAATTCTTAAGAGAACCAGGATGGATGCTCTCTCACTATCCCTGACTCACCAGCCCCCACCTCTATAGATTTGGAAAGCACTAAAGAGTGAAGGAAAAATAAAAAGTCCAAGACTTTAAAAGCCCAGACTAGAAAGAGAAAGATGAGCTGCGTTTATTTCCTGTCAGCACATGTTTTGGGCAGGGGGACATTTCGCCTTAATAGTTCATTGTGGGTAATACCAGTGGAAGAAAATGAACTCTCACAATATTCAGAAAGTTTTTCTGTTTTATTAAACTATGTAGAATTGATGTAAGGAGGTACAATGTTTAAAAATCCTTTCTTAAAGACAAGCATGCTATGTTAAAAAAAATGGGTGCAGGGAATCATGAAAAAAGGGGGAGTTAGTAAGATTTGGCGAGAACAAGAGCTCCACAAAGACCAAACAGATCAGGGCACAGGGGTCTTCTATGAGACTGTTTCTCCAACCAAGGACCATGTATGGATACAAACTATAACCCCTGCTCGGATGTGGCCCATGGTAGCTCAGTACCCAACTGGGTCCTCTAGTAAGGGGAACAGGAACTATTTGGGTCATGTACTCAATGGCTGGCTTGTTGACCGCCCCCTGCCCCCCGAGGGAGGAGCAGCCAAACTAGATACCAGAAGTGGACATTGCAGCCAGCCCAGATGAGACACGATAAGCTAGGGTCAGATGGAAGCGGGGGAGGTCCTACCCTATCAGTGGACTTGGAGGTGGCCAGGGAGAAGATGAGGGAGGGATGGGGAGAGTGGGAGGGAATGAGGGAGAGGGCTACAGCTGGGATACAAAGTATATAACCTGTGATTAATATGAAAATAAATAAATACTTATAAAAAATGGGACTTTTCCAATGTGGTCCAGCCTTGGTTTTAATGTGAAGCCAACCTTCAGCATTCTTCCCTGCACACAAGTGTCTGGTTGTATACATCACACTTGTACAAAAGAAAGTCTTTATGGAGACTTTAAACTGACACTAACAAGCCTAACACACTCTTCCTTTACCGGTTTTACCAAAGCAGTACTTGATAAACAAAATTGTCTGCCATGTATAGAGTGTTGTGGAGAACACTCTGAAAAGCTAGTTGCCTGAATGAACAAACTTTTTTTAAAGACTTGGTCTCATACAGCCCAGACTGGCCTCCAGTTTCTGTGGGTGAGGATGACCCTGAATTCATAATCCTTTGGCCCCAACCAAAGTGCCGGGATTGCAGTCATATATCACAGTATCTAGTTTATGTTATGCCAGGGATTGAATTTAGGGCCTAGGACACGATGGGCAAGCCCTCTATGACGAACTAAAGTTCCAAGAAAGAAGATACAACTGTGTTGGATGTCCTACAAATGTTGATTAGAAGTTCAATGATTGTGGAGATTGGAATGTTGCAGGTCCAGGGCTTAATTCCAAAGTATCTTGGAATTCCAAAGTATCTTCTCAGTAGAAATTCTAACATCCTTGTGACTTCAAAGCATGTCAGTTTGTAACATAGCTTCCACCAAACCCCAAGCTAAGAATGTGATCAGATAGTGTTCCAGGTCTATAGTCCAGTTTTCCCTGCTTGGCTAAACCTGTTTACCTGGTATTTCCACCAATGTACTCACAGTGTCTTGACTTACGACTTACAACAGAAAAAGCTGCTGCCAGGTTAGAATATGAAATTTGAAGTAAGCAAGATCTGTGTTCCAGGGCCATACTCACTTGCGGTTAGCTCTAGAATAAACTATCACTTATTCCTGGTGGAGAGTCACATTTTTTTACTTCAACATTATAAGCTGAGTTACAGCGTTGGCTTTAGAATCTTGTTTGCTACTCTGTCAAATAACTTAATACCTACCCTAGTGTAGAAATACCTGTAAAAGCTGGGAAAATAATAGGTGGGTTAGGTTTGTTTTTGAGACAGAGTCTCACTATGACCTGGTAGCAATCCTCCTGCTTCAGTCTCCCAAGTGTTGGGAATGTGCATCATCGGATCTGACCAAAGTAGATGAATTACAAGAAAAAATGGAGATAGATTGACTTTATGGGCTGGATATCAGAGTACTTCATTTAAAAAAATGGCCACCTTCCAAGTATTCTTGAAATATTTTTATTTTATTCCTCTCCTACCCACCCTCCCTTGCTAAGATAAGTTTGACTTGGGCTATTGAGATGGCTCAGGAGACAAACACGCCTGCTGTCAAGCCTGAAGACCTGAGTTAGATCCCCAGGATCCACATAGCGAAAAGAGAGAACCGATGCGCAAAGTTATCCTGTGACTTCCACATTCACAATGACTTGGCTGTCCTGAAATCACTTTGTAGACCAGGCTGGCCCCCAACTCACGGAGATCTACCTGCCGCTGCCTCACGGACTGCTGGGATTACAAGAGTGTGCCACCTTAGCCGGCTGCGCAATAACATTCTTAAAGTGTGATTAAATTTTGACCCTAAGGAGACTGCAATATAAATGATACCTCATATTTAGTCCTAGCATGTGACAGGAAATGGTGGAGGCCGTGTCGAAGTAGAAATTTCATTTCCTACCTAAAGTGGCAACCACGTCTCCGTACCTGACACTTGGGATGCCATATGGTCCAAGAGCAGCCATAACTTATTGTCAAGAGGAGTAAGTGGAAACTGGACATAGTGATGCTCAAGTAGAAGAAACCTGAAGGAATGATGTAGAAGGAACTTAAAGGAAAAGCAGTACTATTATAAAGGGTATACTTAGGAGATCTGAAGTCACAAAAAAGATTTTAGCTGAAGGAGCACTGCCTACTAAACACCCCCAAAATAAGCAGCCTGCTAACCAGCCTGTAACAGACCAGCAAAATTTAGCATGCTAGAATGTTCACTTACTGGGATTGAGCAGCCAGCAGGCGCCATTCTCATAACAAAGGAGGCAACGCTGACTTACACCCAGCCTCTACAGCCACCTTCACATCAAAGAACATGCCTCTAACAGGAACTCAAGGTGGCGTTTCAGGGTCACAACCAATGTTAAGTTCTGGCCTGCCATAAAGCCCCTGGTTCTCTTCTTGAGAGGAGCATAAATTCTGTCAGGTAAGCAAGATGACTCTGGGTAACAACTACTTGAAAAAGAACAGCACTGGTATATTTAAAATAACTCTGGCAAGCCGAGCATGGTGGCATGCACCTTTAATCCCAGCACTCAGGGAGGCAGAGGCAGGTGGATCTCTGTGAGTTTGAGGTCAGCCTGGTCTACAAAGTGAGTTTAGGATAGCCAAGGCTACACAGAGAAACCCTGTCTTAAAACAACAACAAAATAAACATAAACACCCAAAACAAACAAAACAAAAACTCTGGCACTATCTTTGTTGTGTGAATCTCCCAACTGCCTAAGAGGCCACACTTGCAGTCTCCTGTCTCCATTTAAATTGCTCAAAGTGTTATCTGGAGCTGGGACCTGAAAGAGAGTTAAGGACAGCCTATGTGGAACGCATAAACCTAAAAGTGTAAGTTAGGGAAATCTACTCATGGCTGGTTCCTCTTTGAATATTGCCCAGAGCTGGACCTGAACTATTATTACCTTTAGGTAAAGAGCTTTACCTTTGTTCACCTTTAAGTGTGTAGAGTGGTTCTCACTGGAAAGGCAGGTTCTTTCTATAACCATATGCCTGTAATATTCGAATTGAGACGGAAGCAGGAGGATCTTGAGTTGGAGGCCAGTCCGGACTATGTAGCAAGTCCCAGGCCAATTTGAGCTAGTGAATCCCTATCTCAAAAACAGGGAGAGAAGGAAAGCAGAAGCAGATGGGTCTCTGTGAGTTCCAGGACAACTAGAGTTAAGTGGTGAAACCCTGTCTCCAAAAAACAAACAAAAAAAAAGTATACCTACACGAAACTGTCAAAGAATAAAAGATATATTTTAAAATGCAAGGTAAAACAAAAACAAAGAAAGGTTAAGATTGAGGGGAGGCTGAGGGGAAAAATTTGAAAGCAAGCATCCCTAATTGGAAGAGCTGGTATCTGTGGCCTGTATGATGACAAATAGAAATCTGAGAAATACCTCAACATCTAAGGAGAAAAACACTCTTTCCTCCCTTTTAGCAATTATAAAAAAAAAACCTTAAGGATAATTCTTTGTCTGCTCCTTTTAGGAGTATGTGAATCTTTCAGGTGGAGGGCTGGGTGTGGGGAGTTAGGCGGTTGGGGGAGGATGTGGAAGGGAATTTGTCGGCTTTACCACCCAGGGAAGTGTTTCTCTATAGCCCATAGAGCCCTCTCACTCTGAAATGCAATCTCCACAGAAGGTAATCTATTTTCCAGCACCCTGCTATAAGTTACAAACCCAACTCCTGTTACCAAAAATAAATAAATAAATAAATAAATAGATAAATAAATAAATAAATAAATAAATAAATAAATAAATAAATAAATAAATGGGTTATTTCTTGTGGGCACAGTTAACAAACTACCAGCTACCAATCACCGGATGAATTTGGAGTGAATTGTGGCCAACAAAAGGTGCTATAAAGTCTTGTCAGGACTTGCTGTTTATCTTGGATCTGCTGCTTGGAAGACTGTGATACTGAAGCTTTTCTTCCCTACTTTGTGAAAAGGATTGCGGGTGACAGGAGACTGCTTTTATATAACTATAGTTTTTTCAACGCCTGCCACCAAAGTTTGGGCCTTCTGCTCCAAGGTAAAACCCACTCTGACCATCAATACCCAATAAAAAGGTGACAAGTGGGCTGGGGACTTTCTCTATCCAGACTTGCCCACGCCTCGCGGTGAGTGCTGCTTGTACATTCCTAGCTCACTTGCAGCGTGCGAAGGTAGTGTAGGATAGAACAACGTGGCCTGCCACGGGTTTCAAAAAGGGGACTTTAGAGGTCTTTGCTTTACAGCAATAGCGCTCGCTTGGCGGGTTAAGTTTCAGGTGGCGTTAATTAGCATTACTTAGCAAAGCAGAAAGTCCCAAGATACACAGCAAACTTCCCATCGCTAAAGGAACTTACATTCCAATAATAATTTTCATAGCACCATCACATCTCAGCTGGGAATAAATTAAATTTTAGGAAATAAAATGAACAGGATGAACTGTATCATTTTCTTAAGCGAACACGTCCCTAGAGTTAAGCACCACAGACAGCTGTTTACCTTCCCTTCTGAGCTAGCTTAACATGAAAAAAAAAAAAATTCCCACAAATGTTTATCCAAAGAAACATGGAAGCTTAGATTAGTTCTGAGGCCACAGTCCCTGCCCTGGAAAGGCTTGAGAAACCATAGTTCCCATGGTGAGGCACAGGCTTTTCTCCCACCTAGAACACTTAACTGGAGGGGTTTCTATGCAGTTGTGACAGTCAACCCTGACATTCCGCACTGGAGAGCCCGCTGAGCTCTGGGTTTGCCCCGGCTTTGTTCTCGGCGTAGATTTAAAAAAAAAAAAAAACCGGCTTTTCGAGGCCATTTTAGAACCTGGAGGACTCCAGGGCGCCTCGGCGGGGGCTGGCGGTAGCTAGGCAACGGAGGAGCACCCGTGCCGCGCAGCCGCAGTCGGCCGCGCACGGGTGCCCCGCTGTGTGGGCGGGCATGATGGGGGCGGGTGGGGGCGGAAAATTAGCCCAGCTTCTTCTTAAAGACGCAGGGACCTTTTCTGCTCAAGGCCCCAGGGCCAGCCGACCTTGGGAGCAGTTTTTGCAAGGCCGGTTTGCGACGCCCGGTTCCCCTCATTTTATCTCCGCGAATGGGATTTTATTTATCTTCTCAGAGGAACTATAATCCAATTCAAATTAAGTTCCCTGGGTACTAAATAAATAAATAGGTTTCCTCTAAATCAAGCTGGGGTGGGGGTGGGGGAAGACCTAATGAAACAAAACGACTACCGAAATGAACCCTAAGATATCGAATGGTGAAGAAAAAGAGGTAGTGAACTCAGGAAGAGGACGAAGGAGACACCCACGAATAAAGTCAGCACCACAAATAAACAGCTTTAAAAATGTGCAGATTCTGACGCAAGGAAAATCCATTCTTGACAGATGGATTGACAGATTATAGTATGTTAAAATTTAAGAGAACAACAAGATGCCTGTTAAATAAAGTGGAATCAGAAAACATCCTCTCCTTGTAGGTCGCTTTACAGTAAATAAAACCACAAGACTTTTTGCTCTGCTTTTTAGAAAAAAACAAAACAAAACAGTTCTTTAGAGTGTGTGTGTTAATACTGAGCTGCTGATGGTGGTGCAATTACACCACAGTGCCCTTGGAGAGGCCTTCCAGGGAGTCTGCTTCCTGGGAATTGAACTCAGGTCTTCAGAGTTAGCAATAATGGAATTTACCCTCTGAGCCATCTCTCCAGCCTCCATCCTGCTTCTTATCACATAAATTCCCTTCAAGTTAGCAGCTTTTATGATTTACAAGGTAAGGACTAATTCACAACGGTCCTGCTTATCTGAGAGAATAAACAGACTGCTTAGGTGCAAAGTAAACCTGCAGGAGATATTCTGCTGCCCTGCAAGCCTTTAAAGTTAACCGCCTTACCAAGGTATTTACTAAAACCCTTCCTTGAAACAACAGAATCGAACAAGAAAGGCAGGAAAAGAAAAAAGAGGAAAGAGAAAAAGAAATACTGTCTAAAGCCGTTAAGGCATTCTGTATCTCTTCAGTTCATTTCCAAAGACTGTGTTTTGTCCTCTGATGGTTTGCTTGTTATAGGTACCTCTTTTCCAAACTGCCGTTAGGTATACCCATTCTCTCTTACACACCGCACCAACATCCTCGGTAGCACTGTAGATTTTCACCACATATGGGCATGATGTTCCAGTCTTGTTCCTAGCAAAGCAATTTTCTATCCCAACTGTACCATTTCCCCCTACGCTTCTCAGCCATCTTAAACCTCATTACACCTCTACCTCAACCCCCTACATGTCCTTTTTATCCCTGTTGGAAAGTCCCTGAAACGTCAATGTTTACTTAGTAATTTGCAAAGGGCATCGCGTTCCTTTCAGAATATGGAGCTGTGTGTGATACATGGTACTAAGAAAACGTTACGTGTTGGGTCAGATGCCAACTGTGCAGCCTGTGAAATTTCCGTTTGGACTATTAGAGAAAGGGCCACATTATCGTTTCAGATTAAGTCCTGTGGAGCAAAACCAAAGCGATATGTGGTGCCGAAGAAGTGCCATCACCTAGAGGGAAAGAGTTGATGCAATGGGAACTGCGCCTCGGAAACAAAAATACATGCCGTGCGCTGGAGCTTGCTACGTACGGTGCCGCCTTCATGATCCATTACCACAGCAAAAGAACAGAGGTCTGAAAATGCTGCTTTTCAGCCAAAACGGTGTTTTGAACATTTGCAGTCTCCTTGCAGAAAGCACAGCGTGGGGCGACGGATGCTGCCTGCTGCACAAGGGCGGCTCTGGTGCCCGAAAGGCATGGCGTCCTTATCACCTTCCTTTCAAAGGGCCATTTTCTAGCACGGATAGGTCTGCACGCTCCTAATGGCCTCGGATAGTGCCCACTTTACGGGAGACAGAATTCAGATTGACAGTCACCAGAATTCTCCCTTTTAAATCAACATATAGAGGGGATCAAATTACTAAGAGATCAAATTACTGTAAATTGGAATCCAGTTCTTTTAAAGCCCTAATGAAATGATTTTTTTTGAAGATTTATTTATTTTTAGTGTATGAGTATTTTACCTGCACCTATGTCTTTGCACTGTGTGTCTGCTTGGTGCTTACCGAAGTCAGACACTTGAATGCCCTGGGTCCTCTGCAATAGCAGTAAGTTTTCTTAGCCACAGAATCATCTTTCTAAACTCTGATGAAAGATTTTCTTTTTTAAGAAAGCAAAATGTTTAAATATTTGTTAAAAGGTTTCAGTAGTTTCACATGGTGGCAAATGACTGTAATCCTTGCATTTGGGAGTCAGAGACAGAAGGATTTCTGCAAATTTGAGGCTGGATAGATCTACTTAGTGAGTTCCAGGATAGTCAAGGCTACAGAATGAGACCCTGGCCTAAAATACAAAACAGCAAAAATTTAGCAAATACAGTCAGGTGTCTTGATTTGTCCATTTTTAATAAAAAAGATAGTAAATTGAGCCAGGCAGCGGTGATGCACGTTTTTAATCTCAGAACTCAGGAAGCAGAGGCAGGCAGCTCTCTGAATTCCAGGCCAACCTGGTCTACAGAGCCAGGGCTACACAGAGAAAAACCCTGTCCCAAAATAAGCAAACAAAAAACCCCCAAAACAACAACAACAACAAAACCTAAATTGTACTGAAGAAATTCTAAGAAGAATTGCTGAGTCTGAATGAGGAAGTCATTGTATTGTTTTGACAACCAATAAAATATTTAGCTTATTGTGATGGCTAGTGTTGTTAGCTTGGCAGTATCTGGAATCTAGAAGCTAGTCCTCCAGGCACACCTGTGGGGAATTAGGTTTTAGTTAGCCTGTAGCAATGCTTGTCGTTAAGATTAGACGTGGGTGGGAAGACCCAGCGGAAAAATGTTGACATCATTCCTTAAGTTTGGGTCTTGACTGCCTGAAAAATAGAAAATAGATGGTGGCTCGGTGAGTAAATGCACTTGCAGCAAAAACCTGAGTCCCCTGAGTCCAATGTCTAGAAGCCATGGAAATAAAAATGGAAGGAGAGAACCCAACTGTATGCAGTGTTGCTTTCTGATTTCCAGAGGTTTACAGTGGCACATCCACCTGCACATATAACACACACACACACACAGATACATACAGTACACACTAAATAAAAAAAAATGTATAGAGAAGAATGGAGAAGCTAGCTGGGCACAGGTGTCCATTGCCCTCTGTTTAAATGTGTATGCATTGTGACCAGCTATTTCAAACTCAGGCTGCTGGCCTCCCCTGTCTCAAAGAACCTATTTTGAAAGGTGAGCAAATGAATCTTTTCCAAGTTACTTTGTCACAGTATTGTATCACAGCAACAGAAAAGCAACTAGCCCGCACTGGATTGCACAATGGGCAAGTTTTAAGTGTGGCTATGGTATTAGTTATTTTTCTGTGGCTGTGAGAAAACACCATGTCCAAGGCAACTTATAGAAGAGTTTATCTGGGGCTTATGATTCCAGAGGGCTAAGGCTCATAATGGCAGAGGTAGCATGGCATCATTTGATAAGTATGGATGCTAAGGTTGGAAGCTGAAAGATAAGAACTCACATCTTGAACTACAAGCAGGAAGCAGAGAAAAAAACTAGGACTGGCTTGTGGCGTTTGAAACCTCAAAGCCCGTCCTGAGTAATATACTTCTTCCAGCAATGCCTACCCAAACCATTCCACTAACTGGGGAGCAATTATTCAAACATCCGAGCCTATGGGGAACATTCTTATTCATACCACTGCAACTAGTATTTGAGTTACACACATACCAAACCCCAGTGCTTGTTTTGTTTACTTCAAGTCCAAATTTAGCTTTGCAATGTGTATATTAAAAACATGGGGATGAGTGTATTATACATCATATATATGCAGGAACCCATGGAAGTCAAAAGAGACTGACAAGTGGGTGTTGGGAATCGAACCTGTAGGAGCTTAAGTGCTCTTAACCTCTGAGCCACCTCTCTTCAGCCCAGTATGTTGTGTTTTTATTTTCAAAATTCACAGTCTTGACTGACGGTTTCTGGATGGTTTCTGTCTCCGTTAGATTGACAACCACCAAAAAGCTTCCAGTTCAAGGTGTAAATATGACACTCAGCATACAGGGAAGTCATCCTGGTAAGTCGTTGAGGACTTCTAAGAACACTTAGAATTAGTTTGTCCTTTTACCCATTCACACAGCAAATATTTATAGTGTCCCTCCTACGTGCAAAGCACACATTCTGGGAGGAGTACAATAAACAAAGTAAAATTATTTTCCTGGACCACTCTTTCTATTTGCCGGATGGGTTGCTACGTAAAGTAATAGTCAGCATAAATGATGACTGATTGAAGAATTTGGTCAGTGTATTGGACACTTAGCAACTTTGAACCTTGGCCACATTTCAGATGGAAAGTGCTGATATGGCTAAAAAAATTAGTATTGCTGTGCATCTTTGTGATGGTTTCCAGACTTTGAATTAAAGGCAGGTACTATATTGTCCAAGAGGTAAGTATCTGCACTGGAATAAAGGAAAACTATTGTAGAAAAGTAATGATTTTCACATGTGTAGATCCTAAAGTTACCCACCCCCACTCCTACACTATACGCATTGAACTCAGGGCCTCATGAATGCTAGACAAAGTCATTCTGGGCAAGTGCTCTACCGCTAAGCCATAGCCCCAGCCCTCCAATAAACAGACTTAACAAACCCAGTTTTCCATCCTTGTGGATTATAGGTTAGTTCAGTAACTAGAAAGACTTCATTAGACGATAGATACATGGTGGCCCATGCGTGTAGCACCAGTATTCATTTTGAGGTAGAGCAGGAGCATGGCTGCAAGTTCAAAGCCAGCTGGACTTACAGAAGTTTCAGGCTAGCCGGAACACTGTGCGACAATCTCTCAAAAGTTGTTAAATGATGAGCTAATGAGATGGCTGAGCAGGGAAGGGTACTTGCTGCCAAACCTGGAGATCTGATCTCCAGAACTCACATGGTAGAAGGAAAGAACCTACTCCTGCTAATCATTCTCTGGCCTCCTTATGTGTGTGGTGTCAAGCTCATGCCCTCCCCCAACACACACAAAAGAAAATCAATGAAGAGACTACTCCAGAGATAGCTCAGCAGTGAAGAGCACTGGCTGCTTTTGCACTGGACCTAGTTTGATTCCTCTATGTGGTGTTTGCTATCACCTGCAACTCTAGTTCCAGGCATCCAATGACCTCTTCTGGTTTTGGCAGGCACTAGGCAGACACATATGGTGCAGGCAAAATACTCATAACACATAAATAAATAAATCTTAATTAAAAAAAAACAGACAGGGGCTAGAGAGATGACTCAGTGGTTAAGAGCACTGACTGCTCTTCCAGAGGACCTGGGTTCAATTTCCAGCACCCACATGGCAGCTCACAACTGTCTGTAATGCCAGGGTGTCCGACATGCTCATACAGACATTAAAAAAAAAAAAAAAAAAAAAAAAAAAAGGCGGCCAGTGTTGAATGCCTTTAATCCCAGCATTCCAGAAGCAGAGTCAGGCAGATCTCTGAATTCAATGCCAGCCTGGACAGTGAGTTCCAGGACAGCCAGTACACAGAGAAAGCCTGTTAAAAAAAAATCATTAAACAATAAAATGGAAAAAAATTAGTCAACAAATAATAAGTAAACAAAAGACTCCATTATAAAAGAGTGATGAGAATTGATACTTTCCATGGCAGTCAAAACTGTCTTAAGTTTTACAACTGAACTACAGTTCCAGACATACATGCAAGCTAATAAACATAAAATAAATATAATAAATAAAAATAAATAACTTTAAAAAATTGATACTTTCCAAGAAAAAGAGCATTGTAATCCTCAAATAGATTAAAAATGACCACATACCCTCTGCTAATTGGTACTTTATTATTCATGCCTTTGTTTTATTCTTCGATAGCTCTGTGTTCTCTGAATCATTTTTAGAGAGTACAGGATACTGTGCCTGAGCACCAGGAACATGTGCGTAGAGGGAGAACTTCAGAACTATTCAGGTCTTTAACTATCTTTGAAGAGAGCCATCTTTTCTGCCCCTGTGGATAATAAGGCAATTGAACATCATAACTGAAATGATGGTAAATGGTGGTTTTAAGGCCTTTAGCCTTAAAAACAAAGTAAGGCAATAACACCACACAGCAAATCCAAGTGTTCATTTACATTAGGACAATTTTAGAAAACTGCAAAGCTTGTCACATTTTTCCACATTGGAAATTTCAGCAGCAACGACTGTCTTTTATACACATCTATACATAGAAATGAACTATACACAGAAATTGATAGGTTATCTCTGCTGATGAAATGAGCCACAATTAAAAGTATATAAAGGCAGGTTTATTGTGAGCAACTCTTGGGTTCACCGATCCGAAGGAATGGGGCCAGGGAAGTCCATGCACACAATGAGACAGAGAGCAAGGGGGGATGGAGGAGCTTAAACAGGCAAAGATAGAAATAGGAAGACAGAACTAGAGAAGCAAAATGTCTGGGTTATACAGTGAAGTGCCTCTGGGTGAGAGGCTTGAAAGTTTCCCCTGGGCTGGAAAGGTCAACAGGATATGCCAACCCTGCCCTGTAACCGGAAGGGACTGAAGGATGCTGGGAGAACTTGGGGGACAGGTCCTCTTTGTCGTGTTAAATAGGCACCTCAGCCATTTGTCCCTTGTCCTGGGTCTGAAATCCAACAGAAATGAAAGGAAAAGATTTCTCCTATGGTTAATTAGGTGGCAGTGGAGAATTCTTTCAAAAATACTCAGCTTGAAGGTAACATCCCCATTCTTTCTTTCTTGGACACACATTTACATAAAAATATATCAAAAATACATATCATGCACTTGTTAAAACAACAAAATGAACACATTAGCATCTCTTAGAAGGATAAAGGCGCCGAGCTAAGAGCTAAGATTTGACCTACGTGTGTTGCTGGGACACGTCTAAGAATGGAATACTTTGAGGAGCGTTCTAAGTGCTTGTGAGAAAACAGTTTTGTGACCTCAGTTTCTTCAAAACCACAGAATTATTCTTGGAATGTGCTTTCATGCCCCTCTCAGGTGTCTCGGATGGGAGTGAATTTACTTCCAATTATTCACTACCTCCGGCTACCGTTGTTTCTTTGTACGTCTCTATGGCAAAGCATGTTCTTGCCACTTTTGGCTTGTCCTTGTGATTGAACCCCTTACTCACAGATGAACCCTCAGAGTGTAAATTCTCTACTACTCTGAATAAAGTAGGCTATTGCCTGAGACTTCAGTCTGCCCCATTTCTAGGCTTCGTCCTCCCAGGTCCCACCGCCTTTACAGCACTAAACCGTGGGTTAGTGATACACTGTCTAGAGGGTTCTAGACGCAACACAATTAACTATGCAATTTGGAATTAAAATCTTTTAGAGTCTTCAGAAGGAACATTCAGATACATTGCAAACTGTGATTTACAGAAACAACAACAACAAAAGGCTCTTTTTGTCCAGCGTGGTGGGTTAAGGTTACAGTCCCAGCACTAGGGAGGCAGAGGCAGGCAGGCATCTGTCAGTTCAGGACCAGCCTGGCTTACATTCCAGGCCAACCAAAGCATCACAATGAGACTGTGTCTTAAACCAATCAACCAACCAAAAACAACAACAAAAAAACTGCCAAACCATCAACAACAAAACACTTTTTGTACAGAAGTGCTCACATCTATTTTATAGGTGCATAAAAACTGGCAAACAGGGCAGGGGACAGATGTAGCTCAGTGGTAGAATAATGCCAAAAAAAAAAAAAAAAGAAGACGAAAGAAAGAAAAAAGAAACAAAATTGATATCCATTAATTAAAATGGATATCTAAAGTGTTGAAGATTCAAAAAAAATTTTTTTTTAATTTTTATGGGGCTAAATGAACCTGAGCGTGCCACAGCAAGAGCGAGGAGGTCAGAGAGCAAGATTATTCAGTAGGTTCTCTCAGGTTCTTCCCACCTATGCGCTGGTGTCTGAGGAGAGAACTCAGGCAAACAGGCTCGCAGGGGGCAAGTGTTTCACCATTTAAAGACTCAGTTTCTGTATGAAGCCCAGGTTGCCTTCCAACTCAGCTCGTCTCTCCTGCTGCCACCTCCCAAGTGTTGGGCTTGTAGGCACGTTCCACCAAGCCTGACTACAAACCATGAAGATTTATTTATTTGTTTTTCCTCAAGACAGTGTTTGTGTTGTAGTCCTGGCTTCGTCGTCCGGGCTGGCTTCAGACTCACAGAGATCCGCCTGCCTCTGCCTCCTGAGCGCTGGGACTAAAGCATGCGCCACCACACCGAGCTAATGATGAAGAAGGTTCTTACAGCCATAAGAAAATGTACATTTTACATAACAGTGCAAAAACGTCAATTATAAAGTTATATGTATGTCATACGATCAACTAGATCACTTGTCCAACAGTGGTTATTCTTGGGGGTGCCATTCTAGATATTTTTCTTTGCAGTTTTCATGTTAGAAAATTATTTTGCATAATTTGAAAAAAAAACTTTGGGGGAGAAGGGGATTTGAGGGCTGAGGATTAATCTCAGGGTCTCACTTAGCCACATCTCCTAGACCCTGAAATGAAACGTTTTAAAAAGTCAGTAAAGAAGGTACCAGACTCCTCACACAGCATAATCTTCCAAAGAAAACTAATCTAAATTGAAGGCTAAATATACTTGAATTATTTATTGGAAGATGACTTCTGTAAATTTTCTTAAATCCCTTTTAGGCTTGCTATAATATTTCATTAAAATATGAAATACATTTTATAACAGGAAGTTTGTACTAGTAAAATCTGAAGGCAAAACTTTAAAGCCCGAGGAACGTCCATGTTTGACATTTGTAGAAAGAGTTGCCTGCGATTCTGTCTGAACCGTTCTAGGAAGGAGAAATCAAACAAGCACTGAAAAATATGAGATGTCCGCTGGTTCGCTGCCTGTTGAGGAACTGCTGGGATAAAGCTGTGTTCTCTCCTCAGACCAAGGAGAAGGAAAGATTACAGCCCTTTCTGTTTCAGAATTCCTTCCACACTTCCCAGCAATTGGCACTGACTGTGGTTGGGAATCATTAAAGCAGTGTTTTGGTTCCTCAGAGGTCTTGTGTGCATCCACAGTGCCTGCCCAACACAGCTCCACAGACAGAAACCTAAGGAGTGGGTGAAGGAGGTTTCCAAACTCCTTCCCGGTCAAAATTTGCACATTTAATTACTCCTTGAAAAGCTTGAGTTCTCCCATCCCCCGTTAGTCATTGATCACATCATCTCGTTTCTAGTTTATCATCTAATACGCTGTTTTGATCGCTGCTGTGCGATCTGTCATAAAGTAGGTCCCCTCCCCCAGCTAACACTGTCATAGTCCTTTATTTCACCCAAAATACTTATTAAACCTCTAAAGCCGTTGGAAGCCAAATCGTATCGCTTTAGATATGCCACAAGGCCTCGTAACTTTGCAAATATGGAAAAGAACGTGAAACCTATTTAAAAATCTTTCAAAATCCCCATCCTAAGGCAACAAATGTCTTGTTCTAAATATAGCATCACATTCAGAGCAACGTGTGTTAACTTCAAAGAAAAAATCACATTTAGCTGTTCGTCGACCCATATAACATAAAACGGTGGCCAGGAATGTCTAGGAGCTGGGGGCAAGTGGCGTTGGAAGGACTTGGGCATGAAGGGAAGGCTGCAGACTTTCGTTGCAATTCGAGAACACTGGGCCATTCTGCCTAATTTTCCTACATTTGTATTTTCCTAATTTTCCTTTATTTGCATTTTTACTGAAACAACGTCTAAGGTGGCCATCAGAAAAAAAACCCAAACCGTATCACACAGGTCTGGATTCCGCCACACTGGCCGACCGCACAGGTTAGAAAAGGCCCCAAAGCCCCAGAACTGGGGGCGGGGATGGAGGTGGGGGAGTGCGAGCCGCTTCCCAGCCGGTTCGGTCTCTAAGCTCGCCGACGCCCGCGGGGCCCACGACGGGCGTCTCTCTAACTCAGGGTTGGCCTCCTCCTGAGCTAAGCGCTCCCCCAGGAAGAGAACGCCCGGAGCAGGCAGGCAACACAAAGAAGGAGGCGGAGGTAGAGGCGCCGCGAAGGCCCGAGGCGCGTGCTGGCCCTTAGCCAGAGGTGTCGCGGCTGGAGAGCCGGCGCCCGCACCCCGGGCCTGCGCACTCTCCTCCACGGAAGCCGGCTCCGCCCGCCGCGCGGTGCCCCAACCGGCCCTTCCACCTCCCCCTTCCGGGCGCCGGGCTTCAAGGGCGCTGGCGACGAGCTCCTCCCCTCCCCCGCCAACCCTCCCCCGCGCCGCCATCTTGTTGTTTTCTTAACTTTCGTCCCCTCCGGCTCTTCTCCCCCCCGCCCCCCCCCCCCGCCTCGCCTTCCAGGCCACGTGGAAGCGCGCGGCAGCGGAAGAGACGGCCCCACCCCAGCTTCCGGCCAGACCGGTTCCAGCCGGCTGCGGGACTCAGACGCGCGGCTGCCCCCTGGTGGCCAGCCGCGACGCTGCGGCCACGCCTTGCCTCCTCCGCCATTTCCTGCGCGGCGCGAGGCACGTCCGCACTCCGCTGCCATCTCGGGAGCTCGCGGGCGGCGAGGGGGAGGCCGGCCCGCCCGCCTCCGGCCTGGGCGTCTCTTTCAGTCAGACTCGGGGGGGCCGGGGTTATCGCGAGGCCGCGCTTGCTTTGGAAAAACAGATTTATGCGGCGACCTGCCCTGCATTTTCTGCATATAACTCCGATAAAGAGTTTCCTTTTCCAAACAAGCCCTTCTTGGGTCTTTGTTTTGGACGAGGCCCATTGTGTACTCTGTCATCGCAGATGCCCCCTGGACAGGAGTTGTCACACCCCAGAGGACAAACCGCTGTGCTGGGGCTGAGGAGCCTGCGTTGGAGTCTAGGGCAACACATAACTACATTTCGAGGTTCTCAAGTGATCATTGGTCGGCATCACCCTCTTGAGGGAGCTCGTTGGAGATCTCCCCACACCTACCTAAATTAAAACATGTGGAGTGAGACCTGACAGTCAGTAACAAGCTGCAAGGGGATTTTGTGACACACTGAAGACCCTTATCTAATGCCAAAAGCCAGGCTCTAACGTAGGCAATTCGTGTACTGTTTCGGATGGAATCCTCCCCATCACATTCACGTTTTCCTTGTGCAACGCTAGAGTATATGAAATGCTAAAATATTATATGTACGTTTGTTTGCACTGTATATACATAAACACCTCTGCAGGGTTATCAAAGTTTGGTTTACCTCCAAAAGGGAGTTAGGTTACTAGGAGAAACGGAAAGGTTTTTTTTTTTCTTTTTCCGGTAAGTATAATTTTCCAACTTGAACTATTTGAGTAGTTAATCCAAAGAAAATAAGGAGTTATATTCAGAACAGTGTTAAAACTAAACCTAGAATCAAGTCCAAGTGGCTCCAGATTCCATGTCTTCTGTTGACTATGAAAATTTGTTTTAAACATAAAACAGTTCAGTAGACTGGTATTTTCAGCAATAATGAGGTGTAGTTCCTCATTTAAACTTCTGAACGATAACGACCCCTAACTGTGCTAGCAGTATGGTAAATAAAGTGAAAACAAAACATTTTTAGATAAGGCCCTGCTCCCTGCCACAGGGAGACTCCCTGTGAGAGGAGGGTCTTATGAGACAGGGTCTTTTATATAGTTCAGGCTGGCCTCAAACTCCAGCTCCATAGCGGATGAACCTGACCCTGCTGTTTCTACCTGGCAAATGCTGGGATCCCAGGCCTGTGGCATCTCACTCACCTAACCTTTGTCTTGTCTGTCTATGTGTTTTAGACAGGACTGACCTTAATCTCTAGGTAGTTCAGATGCCTCACCCTCAAAAGTGCTTGGATTATAGGCAACCATGCCCAATTTAGAAACTAAAGTTTGTTAACGATATCACTGACAGGGTCCTCAGATCACTTCTCTGATGCCCCTGGGGTATCTGTCCATCAAGTAGGAGCTATATACCATTCTTGCTCCAGTGTTGCAATAGTTAGGAGCTTGTTCCTTGTTCTTATTTTCTCAAGAAGCCAATCAATAGTGATGTTATTGGTTTTATTTATTTATTTTGAGACAGGCTGTAGCATAGTTGGTACAGTACAGTGCTTGTTTAACTTAAACATGCATGAAGGCCAGGATTTGAACCCCAGAATCACATAAATTGGGTGTCTTGCCACAAGCTGAGATGAGGGCAGGAGGATCAAGAATTTAAGGCCAGTCTCAACAACAGTGGGTTGAGGCTAGTCTGGGCTACTGTAAAGAAGGAGAAGACAAACCAGGTCTTCTGTGTATCTCAAACTGAGGGTGGCATCTAAACTGAAGCCTCCTGCACCCCAGGCTGCTAGGTGTGGGATTATAAGAATGTGCCACCATATCTACCTTCATCCTTTTTTTCTCTCTTTTTTTTTTTTTTCAAGGCAGGATTTCTTTGTGTATCCTTGGCTGTCCTGGAACTCATAAAGATCCCTTGTCTGCCTCCCAAGTGCTGGGTTTAAAGGCGTGTGCCAGCATTGCCTGGATCTATTTTGCCACTCTTCAAGAGGAATTGTAAAAGCAATACAAGCCCATGTGACTTTGAATGTGTTACTTAACCTCTTGTTGCTTCAGATTGCTTCTCAGTGAAAAAAGGAAGTTAAAAACACTTGCCTCACAGGCTTGTGAGGATGAATTGAGTTAATGTACATGTAGATGTATCTGAGGATTCAATAGTGGCTCAAAAATAACTGAAATGTGCCTGTATTAAACATGTACAGATTTTTTCTTGTCATTTTCTCTCAAGCAATATGATTTAACAGCCACTTATATACATTTGCGTTTTGTTAGGTAGTTATAAGTAAACTAGAAATGATGTAAGGTTTGTGGGTAGATGTTTGTAGGTTGCATTTTATATTAGGACCTTGAGCATCCATGAACTTCGGTACCCATGGGAATGTGTAAGGAACATCTGTAATCTTAGAACTTGGGAGGTGGAGGCAAGAAGATCAGAAGTTTAAGGTCATTCTCAGGTACATATTGAGTTCAAGATTAGCTTAGGATACTTGAGACTTGGTCTCATAAAGACATACAACTAAACAGACTTTCCAGGTAAGGTCAAGGGTCCTGGGATGGACTTTCAGTGTCATTGTCATGTGTATCTTTACATGTAGACAGGAAGGTTAATGTGCATAGAAGAGATGGCCAGGTGATTGCACAGGCAGAGATTGGAGACCGGTTAAGTTACAGAAAGCCAAGAATGACTGGCTTGCACCAGACAACACACAGGATAAAACTTCCTCCCAGAGACTTCAGACTCTGAGTGCCTACCACCTTGATTATACTCCAGGCCTCTAAAATTCTGAGAAGACAAACAAGCCAGCCCTTCTCCCTTTATGGCACAGTTAGCTCCTTTTACCTGATTCTGCTTGCTATAATTTCAGTTATCCAAGGATAACCACAGCCTCTTGATCACCTCGTCAACTCTCCAACCCATTACAGTTCCTAACTTATAAATGGAACTTTACGGAAGGCACACACACACACACACCCTCCCTGTACTGGAATTTGCACTGTCTGTAATTTCAGGCATCCATGGGAGGTCTTGGGATATATCGTTGATGAGGAGACCACTCTGAATTGTTATAGTGATCCTGGGGAACTAATGCAGGGTAGGATAGGAGGCCATTTTGGAAGTGTGTTTGTGGCACTTTAATGATTTTGTAAACTTCAGCTGTCAGTGTTAGAGATGAGGGGTAGGACTCACAAAGATCACAGAAGGTCTTTCTTTGACTAAAAATAGGACCCCTTCCCTGGTGCGTCTGGAGCCCAACAATCTGTATTTTGAAATAAAAACCACTAAGGAGGCTGAAGGAAGAGGTTGGAAGCAAGCTTGAGGACAATCTGGTTACAGAGTGAAAGCCTGCCCCTTCCCTGGACAACACAAACCAAAACAAAACCCCCAAACAAACAGCAAAACTGATTTTCATGTGATCTGATACATCATCCTCTGTAAACTTCATCTGCTGTGTGTTATGTACTAACATCCTATGACACACAGGCACACAGGAGTAAAAAAAAAAAATGCAATTTTGGCCAGGTGGTAATAGTACATGCTGAACATGCCTTGCATCCTAGCACTCAGTCAGAGGCAGGCAGATCTCTGTGGGTTCAAGGCCAGCCTGGTCTACAGAGCAAGTCCAGGACAGCCAAGGATACACAGAGAAACCTTGTCTGGAAAAACAAAAAAAAACCAAAAAGACTGCTGGACAAACAAGGGCACTGTGCTTTGTTACGTGGTATCCACGGGGCATCCCTGTTTTACATCTAGCTGGGGAGCGACGGTGCTGTATGCAGAGATAGGAAACAGCATAGTGAACTCCTCCATGTGCTCATCCAACTTTAATAACTATTTGCTGATAGCCAATCTTGTTTAATGTATGCTCACACCCACACATAATCACACCCCCTGATTAATGAAATAATTATAGAAATGGAGACACTTTATTAAGAAAAGAAAAGCGTTCCTGAGAATGGGATAAAAAGATAAAAGCCCACCCAGTATGGTGGCTTTTAATCCCAGCACTCAGGGAGGCAGAGGCAGGGAGATCACTGTGAGGTGGAGGCCAGCCTGGTCTACAAACCGAATCCAGGACAGCCAAGGCTATACAGAGAAACCCTGTCTCCAAGCCCCCCACCCCCCAAAAAAAGATAAAAGTAAGTCCCCAAACCTGGATTAGTTTTTTGACATAGAAAAATATCAAGCCCATTTAAAACATTTAAGAGCAAGGCTGGGTGTGGTAGCGCCTGAGTCCTAGTACTCAGGGGCCAGATCTATATAGTGAGTTCCAGGACAGCCAGGGCTACTAGAGAGACCCAGTGTCAGAAAAAGAAAGAGAAAGAAAAAAGAAAGAAAGAAAGAAAGAAAGAAAGAAAGAAAGAAAGAAAGAAAAAAAGAAAGAAAGAAAGAAAGAAAAAACAAATACACAAAATTTAAAAAATATTTATTTATTATTATTTTTGGTTTCTCTTGCAACAGGGTTTTCACAAAGTTGTCCAGGCTGTCTTATCGGACTGAGTGTTGAGATTGCAGCCTTTGAAGGACCAGTCTACTTCCATTTTAAGTTTAAAAGCCAAACTAGGTTCAGTCCTGTTGATGATTAAATCTGTTTCTCAAGGATTGCGCTATGCCCCACTTGTCACCCTAACTACAAATGGTTCTGTACTGTCTGTTCCAGGAATGGCAATCAGGTCTTTGTTTCAAAAGTTAATAACAATCTTGCAACCCTACCTTTATTTCAAAAGGGTTGTTATGGTGACCTTGTTATGACTATCTGTTGTTACAACCACCTTGCAATTATGTTTTAGGAGGTCATTATGACTAACTTCTGCTTATGTTCTGCTCCTGTTATGTTGCCTCTACTGCCCTCTAATCCCCCTACTCCTGAGCTATACACCTTGTCTCAGCCGGGCAGTGGTGGCTCATGTCTTTAATTCCAGCACTCAGGAAGCAGAGGCAGGTGGATCTCTGTGAGGCTAGCCTGCTTTACAGAGTCTGTTCCAGGAAAGCCAAGGCTACACAGTGAAACCTTGTCTCGAACACACACACACACACACACACACACACACACACACACACACACACACACACACACACACACACTCTCTCCTTGTCTTACATCCAATGCTGACATCTCAAACCCCACCTTATGAGGAACAGCCCATGTACACAAAAAAGCTTGCTTTGATTAATTTGGCTATGATGATTTGGCTTGGTGATCTTCCTCCTCTTGCCTTTGTGCTCCTATGAATGACTCCCACCTCCAACAATCATCACAAACGTGTGGCTCAACGTGAGAACCGGACCACTGAGCAGTGCTGATGCTGAATGGTAACTCTTTATTCAGGGAATGAACCGCTGGGCTTTCCCCAAGAGAAGGGAATGCAGCAGCCCTAACGGAAGACTTTGGGTTTTATACAGTGCTTTAAATTTGGGGGTGAGGGAGTGTGGCAGGAAGGTGTTAAGGAAAAAGGAACCGTTAGGAGGCAAAGGGGACTGTAGTAAGCAAAATTTTACAAGGATGGTGTTTGGGCTCTGGCTGTTAGGCTAGCACGAGGCTGTGGCTAAGCTATTTTTTGAGGCAAGGGTCAGCAGACTTCTGAGACATGTTCACTTTCCATTTCCCCGAAGAGGCTGGGTCCCACACGGTTCATTTATCTTGGTGTCTGAGGTCATCTTGGCCGAAAGATCTGGGCCAGCCCAACAATGAATAATATGAATGTATTTTTCTTTAATAGTTGAGGTCTATCTATCCCTTTATCTCTACTGACCTTTTCCTCTCTCTCTGGTCTCCAGTAATTGCTGCTTCCCGTTTGTTTGCTTTTTCCCTTTAACTAATTTTTAAAAGACTCGTTTTATTTTTATGTGTGTGTGGAAGGGGAGGCGCCGTGTGGAAGTCAGAGGACAACTTTTGGGAGTTGGTTCCTGCCTTCCACCTTTCAACCTCCCACCTTGCTTTTAAAGGCAACCCCTCTCGGTTGCTGTGCCTTGTGCTCGAGGCTTAGCCTGAGAACTTTTAATTTAATTTTATTTTTAAGGAGGGCTCCTGATTCTCCTGTTTCTTGCCACAGGAGACCTGGGATTGCAGACAGGCCATCTGGTTTTCACATGGGTTCAGGAATCACTTTTACTTGTTGAATCCTGTCCCAGGCCCTTGCTTTTTTTGTTTGTTTGTTTTTGAGGTTGGGTCTCACTCTGTACCCCAGGGCAGCCTGGAGATCACCACAATCCTCTTTCCTCAGCTTCCCAAGTGCCAGGACTTCAGGCACCATCACCAGACCCATCTAATCTTGCTGACCACTGCTGTCTAATTGGTTTTCTCTGTACTAGTTGGCTCCCTCAGGCAAACCCAAACTTTCAGTTAAATGCAAACCAGGCATTGCCCAAGGCAAATCTTATCAAATGGCCAATCACCCAGTTTCACCATCCCCACCCTCAATGTTTTCAAAATTTTCAGGGTCTCCTTGAAGACCAAGACTCCCCCAAAGCCCAGCCCTACTGCAGTGACCAATTACTCTCCTCTGTGGACCAGAGAAAGCTCCTAGGTTCTCCCTTTCTGTCTCTCACCTCCCATCTTCTCTTCTTCACCTTGCTCTCAGGGTTTTCTCCGGGACGCATTTGTCCTTCTGCACATTCCCATGCCTTATGGTAGGCTGGTGGTATCTCATGTGTGTGATTCTTGTTAATTTCTTTATGTAAACTATAGGGTCCATGGGGGCATGGTTGTGTCCTCTTCTGTTGACTCGACTCTTTTATCCCGACCACCTCCTCTGATGCTGGGTACCTCGAAAGCACTGAATGACTGCTAATGCATAAGTGACTGATGAATGACTGCTAATGCATTAAGTGGAGAAGGTTTCATAGCCAATTACTGTACTTAGCACTGTGACTGCCATCTAGTGGTAACACATCATTATGCGCTAGTCCTAGTCTCAAACCCTGCAAGCTCTGCAGGCCTCACTTCAGGAAGAGCTGGCAATCACTCTGTGTATAATAGACACCTGTGAAGCACTTGCCGTGTCTGGGGTATCATATGAGGTATTTTATACCACTGCCTGCTTGCAACATTGAGTGAACTGCTTCTGGAGATCACAAACTAAAAAGGCTGTATTCAGGCTCTATTGCTGTTTCACACTGTTCCTCATTGTTGGGGCCATGTATTAGTGAAATGTACCCATAAAAAAAAACCCTGGAATTTGGGCTGAAAAGATGGCTCAGTGGTTAAGAGCACTCAATAGCCTTCTAGAGGACCCAGGTTCAATTCCCAGCACCCACATGGCAGCTCACAACGGTATGTAACTCCAAGATCTGACATCCTTACCCAGACATACATACAGGAAAAACACAAATGAACATAAAGTAAAAAAAAAAAAAAAATTAAAAAACATTAAGAAATTTGTTTAAAAAAAAAAACCCTGAGGGGGTTGGGGATTTAGCCCAGTGGTAGAGTGCTTGCCTAGCAAGCGCAAGGCCCTGGGTTCAGTCCTCAGCTCTGGAAAAAAACAAAAACAAAAACAAAACAAAAAACCCTGGAATTCATTGAATGATTGCAGAGGCCCAGAACAAAACTCTCCTTGGTGACAAGAAGTACATTTTTGTAAATAGGGAGGGTAATATGTGGCTTGTCACTTTCCAGTAAGTTGTTTACTCTCTCAGTCACAAAAGTGGGGGTTGGAGTGTGCTTTCATATTGAAACCCCAGGACAAATTTGGTATCTGTGCATGTCTCATGAGCAATCTCTCTTTGCATATATTTCCTAAGTGTTTGACTTTGTGGCTCAAAAGTCTGGCCTTCATGTCCCTACAAAGCTACATATCTTCTACAGATTCAATATTAGAGTGTTTTTGATCAGGTATGGTGGGCTCATGCCTGTTAAGGGGAATGCTGCCTCTGGGGCCAGTCCCAGCTCCAGTGTAAGCTACAGGTCAGCCCGAATGGAGATCTCAGAGACTTGGAAGGCTGAGGCAAGAAGATCACAAGTTCAGGGCCTGTATTGGCCACAGGCTGTGTTCAAGGCCAATTTGGGGGAATGGAGTGGGCGTGTCTCGAAAGGAGAGGAGGGGAGGAACAAGAAGAGTGAAGTCTCCGGTGTGGATGAATACAATCCCTAGTGTGACCTGCTAGGCAGAAATGAAGCCTTCTAAATCGACACTTGTGCCTCTCAATCCGATTAGCAGACTACTGAAACAACGAACCCCAAAGAAACGGAGGAATCTTAACGCTTCAGGAAGAAAGAGGCACCAGGCAGAGGGGCAACTTGTCTCTCAGAAAGAAATTTTAAATAGTTCTAATAAGTTTGGCCACTTATGATTCTGACACCCAGATAACAGTGGGCTGGTGGGCAGGAGCACATCTTGACCAGGACTGCTTACATATGCTTTGCCCTCTATCATGCCTTTAATCCCAGCACTAGGGAGGCAGGCAGATCTCTGAGTTTGAGGAAAGCCTGGTCTAGAGAGAGAGAGAGTTCCAGGACAGCCAGGACTACACAAAATCAAGACTTTTGATATCACTTCAGGACCCAGGAGATCGACTTAACGACTGGCGGGTTTTCTTTGTATCTTCTCCAGGTGGTCATACCGAATAAAACTTCTTTTTCTGATTTCTTCTTTTAATTTAGGTATTTTAGTTGGCTTATTGAGGATGGGTGGCTGGACCTGATTGGGGGCACAGGTTATAAGGCCCCAAGTACGATAAGGTACCCCCCCACACACACAGAGAGAGAGAGAGAGAAAGAAAGATATACGTAGGAACACACTCACACTTATATACACCCTGTTGTTATAAACAAAAATGAAAATCCCAACCATTCTATTTTACCAATAAAGACTTAGGAACTAGATGCTGGGGTGAAAACCTGCTAGCTCAGACAGGCAGAGCAAGTACCCAGCTGACCTTCCTTCTTAGCTCAGGATTGAAAAAAACTGTAAAAGCTCACTAACTCATCTAACATCCCAAGAGAAAAAGGCCCAAAAATCCAAGGCCAAAGGCTTGCTAGCTCAAAGCCCAAAAAGCCAGGGATCTGAGGAGCTGAGGCCTAAGTTAAAGCCAGAGTTTAAGCTAAAAAGCCTTTTCTCCTTCTCCATGCCGTCTTAAATACCACTCCACTCAAAGTCCCTCCTACTCTTTAATCTGTCAGCTGATTTCTTGCTCTGCCTCTTGACATAGGGTTAACTTTATTAAATCTGGCCTACAGAAAGCTCTTGGATTAAAGATGTGTGCTAGGGCTGGCTGAACCATACCATAACCACTTGTTTACAATAAACAGAAAGTTCTTGGATTAAAGGTGCACGATAGGGCTCAACCACACCAAAACAGAAAACAGGGTTTTACAGCTCACAATTTTGGGGTTCACAATGGGATCAAATATTCTACAACAACACCCAGACACATATCCAGAGACACACATACATGGATACATACAAAGCTGTACACAGATACACACACACACAGAACGCTAGGGCTGTGCTTCAGTGGTAGAATAGTTGCTCAGCATGTGTGAGTTTGAATTTTATGACAGTCATTAAGTACATAGTAGCCACAACTACCTCTAGGGTTTTTCTTCCTTTTATTTTCTGAGACAAGGTCTCTTGTAGCTCAGGCTGCCTTGAGCTCTCTGTGCACCCAGAATGACCTTAAACTTCTGGCCTTCCTCTCTCCACACTTGGTTCAGGCTGTGCTGGGGACCAAACCTAGTGCTTCAAGCATGCTAGGCCAGCACTGTACCAACTGAGTTGCATCCCCAGCTCTGGACTCTTTTGATAGGTAACAAAAAAAGATGCATATTCACAGATGTGCATGCTTTGCATGGTTGCCTTTGGTTTATGTCATTTTATGTCTTTACATTTTGTACCAGATGTTTTAAAAAAACCGTTGAACAACAATCCAAAGAAATGATTGCTATTCTTCAGCTCTTATATGGAGAGGATGCTTACAAAGAAATAAATGTTAAATAAAGTAGTAAGAGCCAGGTGTGACGGTATGTGCTTGTAATCCCAATACTCCAGAGGCAAGAGAATCACGGGTTCAGGGAGAATCTGGGCTACAAAGTGAGAGCCCTCTTAAACAAAATGAAACAAAACAAAAGTGGGGGGTGGGTTGTGCTTTCATATTGAAACCCCAGGACAAATTTGGTATCTGTGCATGTCTCATGAGCAATCTCTCTTTGCATATATTTCCTAAGTGTTTGACTTTGTGGCTCAAAATTCTGGCCTTCATTAGGGTGTCATTAAGGTGGAAAAAACAAAACAGCTATAGTAAGTTAAACTTGGTTAGTGTACTTTCTTAATTCTCAATAAAGATGAACCATTGACCCCTCCCCTCCCACACACAGGGATTTTGGTAGCAATTCAATCATATATAACACCATAGAGATCAGGTCTTCCCAGCATTCAGGGACTGAACTGAGAACGCTCCATCTAAATGAAGGCTAAACCTGGACTGTATCCACCGCTCCTCTCAGCTTCCAGGCTCCATCCCCTCCAAGCTATCCATAGCAACAAGGAAAGTGCTGAAGATGAACTTGATAGCTTTTAATCTCAGACCTAAAGGACCAGCTGAAGGGCTGATGAGTCTCCTTTGTGCAAAGTGAATGCTGGCTGATTGCTGAGGCAGCTGTCAGGGCAAATCGCTTTCATTTGTATGATAGCCTCTCTAGGGTCTGGCGCTCCAGTATTAGCTGCCCCTCTTTTGGCCAGGATGTAAGATGAGCAGATTATCCTCCCTCTTCTTCTTCAGACACCTGAGAAAACATGCTGGCATACTAATGTTGTGACAGACAGGTTAGTGAGTCATGCATGTCCTAGATGTTTGTGACAAATCATTTTTCTGTTTTAAATCTTCCATTTTATTTATTTGTTAAAAATGTCTTTAGTGGCTGGAGAGATGGCTCAGTGGTTAAGGGCACTTGTAGCCCTTTCAGAGGACCTGAGTTCAGTTCCCAGCCCCCAAATAATGTCTCAGAGCCATGCCTAACTCCAGTTCCAGGGGATATGATGCCCACTTCTAACTTTCTAGAGTACCAAGCATGTATTTGGTGCCTATGCATACATGCAGGCTTCTTAGGTTATTTTATTCCTGTGAAGAGACACTGTAAGCCATGGCAATTCTTATAAAGGAAAGCATTTAATTGGGGCTGGCTTATAGTTCAGAGGTTTAGTCTGGGGGGCTGGAGAGCGGGCTCACCATTTATAAGCACTGGCTGTTCTTCCAGAGGACCTGGGTTCAAGTCTCAGCACCTACCTGGCAGCTTACAACTGTCTGTAATTCCGAGAGCCGACGCCCTCACACAGAGGTTCAGTCCCTTGTCATCATGGTGGGACATAGGCAGACATGTTGCTGGAGTGGTAGCTGAGAGTTCTACATCCAGATCGGCAGACAGCAGGAAAAGAACGCCACACTAGGCCTGCTTAGCATCTGAGACCTCAAAGCCCAGCCACAGTGACACACTTCCTCATATTGTTTTATGAGCATGGGTGTTTTTGCCTGCACTTTCATGCCTGGTATTCTCTGAGGCCAGAAGAAGGAGTGGATCTCCAGAGATGAAGTTAGAGATAGTACCGGGAATTATACCCAGGTCCTCTGGGAGAGTAGGCAGTGTTCTTAACCCATGAGTCATCTTTTCAGCCCCTCCCCTTTAAAATATTTTTCATTTTCTGTGTGTGAGTGTTTGCCTGCATGTTTATAAGTGCATCGTATAAGGAGATATTGAATCCTCTGGAACTGGAGGCACAGACAGCTGTGAGCTGCCAGATATGTGCTAGGAATTGAACCCTAGGTCCTCTGCAACGGAAGCCAGTGCTCTTAACTTCTAACCCATCATTTCAGCTCCAAGATTAGTTTTTTTTCTGATGAATTCTGTAGTTAACCCTCTAGGTTTTTGCTTATTTATTTATTTATTTATTTATTTATTTATTTATTTATTATTAATTTATTTATTTAGAAGCAGTGTCTCATGGTGGCTGGCCTGAAACTCATTGTGTAGACCTGGCTGTCCTTGAACTCACAGAGATTGACTTGCCTCTGCCTCCCAAGTGCTAGGATTAAAGGTGCATACCACCAAGCCTGCCAATTTACCCCTCTAGTGATCCTCTATAGCTTGCTTTGTAGCAATATCACTCCCCTCCCCACCAGTCCCTTCCTCTTTCTCCTAGTTCTTTAAGAGTATAACTCAGTGATAGAGTATTGCTTAGCAGGTGCAGAGTCCAGCAACACAAACACACAAAGAAAAGACACCCTTAATGAGGAGCGGTGGCTTCTACCTGCAGTCTAAGCTCAAGAGAAGCCGGGGATCTATGAAAGTCTGAGACCAGTTTGGGCTTCAGAGTAAGACCTTGTCTAAAAACAAAAGAAAACAAAACAAAAAACTAGATCTAGATACAGAATACTCAAAGTATTTTAGGAGGGGAAAAAAAAATTAGTAGGGAATAAAATAAAATTACTAGGGATTGAATTTAGGACCACGCATGCGCTAGGCACATCTAAGTGTTTCTTTGAGCATATCTTCAAACCATTTTTGAGTTCTAAGTTAAATTTAGATTTATTTTAATTTTATTTAAGGATTTATTTTTATTTATTATGTATACAATGGTCTGTCTGCATGTATACCTGAATGCCAGAAAAGGCCATCTAATTATAGATGGTTGGGAGCCACCGGGAATTGAACTCAGGACCTCTAGAAGAGCGGTCAGTGCTCTTAATCTCTGAGCCGTCTCTCCAGCCCTAAATTTACTTTTAGCTGTGTGTATGTGTGTGGCTTTATGAATGGGTTGTGCATGCGAGTGCAGTGGCAGTGATTGTAAAGAGCTGGAGTTGCAGGCAGCTGTGGGCTGCCTAACGTGGGTGCCAGGAGCCAAACGTGGGTCTGTTGGCAGGCTCTGAACCACATAGCCATTTCTCCAGTCCTTCCCAGCCGCCCTTACAGACATCTTTCTTAGATCTATTTATTTTATCTTAAGTGAATGAGTGTTTTACCTGCAGTATATCTACCTGTGTACTATTTGTGTGCCTGGCACTTGTGGAGACCAGGAGAAGGTCTTAGGTCTCCTGGAACTGGAGTTCCAGAAGCTTGTGAGCTGCCATGTGGATGTTAGGGACTGAAACAGGGTCCTCCGCAAGAGCAGCAAGAGCTCTTAGCCACAGAGCCGGCTTTTCAGCCTCTTGTCCCTTGTCTTTCATTTTGAGTCAGGCTCTCACTCAGTTGACTAGGCAGGACCCTTGAACTTGGTCTGAAATAGGTTTCCTGCCTCAGCTTCCTGAGTGTCTGGGATTACAGGACTGTGTTGCCAAACCTGCCTGGTCTACTGGTGTGTCTGTCTGTCTCAAATAGCCTTAGCTGGGCCTTTACCTCCATATGTAGCTGAGGATGAT
This sequence comes from Pachyuromys duprasi, assembly GCA_028658305.1. Classification (NCBI taxonomy): domain Eukaryota; kingdom Metazoa; phylum Chordata; class Mammalia; order Rodentia; family Muridae; genus Pachyuromys; species Pachyuromys duprasi. The sequence continues at coordinate 51,518,103 of CM053758.1, forward strand.
CATCTCCTGGCTGTCCTGCTTCCACCTTCCAAATGCTGGGACCACAAGCGAAACCATCATGACCAACTCTTAAAGAGGGGGCCCTACTCTTCTTAACTATTTTACTGCCTGAATCTAATTCTTACATTAGTGTGCAAATCTTGCAAGACCATCAAAGTTCTAATTAAAAAAATACTGGGGCTATGAGCCAGGTATGGTTGGTTACACCTGTAATCCTAGCACTTGGGAGGCCAAGGCAGGGAACACAGAATTTGAAAGCAGCATGAGATATGTATGGACCAAGGATTTCTCTGGGGAGCCCTGGCTATCCTGGAACTCACTCTGTAGACCAGGCTGGCCTTGAACTCAGAGATTCTCCTGCCTCTGCCTCCAGAGTGCTTAAGATTAAAAGAAGTGTGTCACCACTGCCCTGTTCTGCCTTTTTTTTTTTTTAAATAAAATAAAATAAAACAGTGTTTTGTGGTTCTTTGTTCCCCGCAAAATCCCCTGACGGGGCACCATGCTGGAAGTGCGCACTTCTCTGCCACAAGGTCTGAGCATCGTGGTCTATGGGCAGAGAAGGATGAAACTCAGTGTCCCGAAAGAAAAGTGCTATGGCCCTTTCAGTGGGACTGCCTGCACCAGATGGCAGTGGAAGCGATCTAATTTGGGCGAACAGAATGGCTGTTTCACGAACAGCTCGCTTCCACAGATGGGCACTGCAGCTATCAGAAACGGTGATAGACTGCAGCGTCCATCTTCGATGACTCTCTGATGGACAGCAGATGCCTATGGGTGACGCGGCAAGCTTCTGCGGTGGCCGCCATGGTCCTGAGGTGACAGCTTGGCCGGCAGTCAAGTCCAGGGTCCAAGTGATGAATTCACTGGGGAGAAAGGGAGTCCTTCTTTCTCCAGTGTTACAGCTCAGAATAAAACAGCCAGTCTTAGACAATGTTTGATGAAATAGATGGTGCGTGTGCTTTATTTTATGTGAAACAAGGACCTTGTAAACTTTGGGCAGTGGGGAGGGGTTTTGGATATAGATATGTTTCACTGGCTAGGCCTAGGATGCTGGCCATGCTTTGTTTACATGGGGAAAGATAACATGTGACAAACTCAGGAGACTGACCTGTAACCATCTTGGGGTCATGTCATGTGCTCCTGAAGCAGGCACAGAAACAGGGAGAGAGCTTTGTCCCACACTTTCTGTTCTCAGGATGAGATTTTAAATATCAAGTTTGAGATTTCTGGGGTTTGACCATGCTCTATCTCGCGGGTTCCTTGCCAATTCCCCTGAAGGCATGGTCCACAAGCCCCACAATATGATTTTTTAATTCCATAAAACAGCCAGGTGTGGTGGTGCATGCCTTTACCCCAAGCATTTGGGAGGGAGAGGAAGGTGGATCTCTGATTTCAAGGCTAGCCTAGTCTACAGAGGAAGTTCAGGACAGCCGAGACTACACAGAGCCTCACACTCCAAATTACTAATCAAACAATTCTTTGACTACATAATCCTCAGATTGTCTTAATATCCTTGTCCCCAGAAATAAAAGCTGTTTCAAAACAACTTCGAAGTCAAATGAGGTGGCGCATGATTTTAACTCAGCACTCAGGGAGGTAGAGGCCAGTGGATTTCTGTGGCCTACAAAGCAAGTCCAGGAGAGCTAAGGCTACACAGAGAAACAAACAAAAAACAACTTTCAAATGGATTTCTTTCCTTCTCTCTCTGTTTGTTTTTTCAAGACAGTGTTTCTCTATGTAGCTCTGACTGTCCTGGAAATTGACCTGTAGACCAGGCTCCCCTTAACCCATAGAAATCCTCCTGCCTCTGCCTTCTAAGTTCTGGGATCAAAGGCTTGCCATGCAGCGGCCACCTCAATTGTTTCTTTTGATGAAAGCCTTAAACCTGAACAACAGGAGCCATCACCAGTAATTGACAGCACCAGGACTCTACCGAAAGGCCTCAGGATGCTTCGAAAGCTCACCATTAGGATGGATGTTGAATTACAAGCTGCTTTTATTGTGACTATGACTCTAAATTATGTGTCATCCTTTTTATGAAGGTCAAAAGCTGCTTGCTAGGACTTGGACATATAGAAAGAGTGATCTAATCACAGGGCTGGCCATCTTCTCCAGCCATCCTCCCTACCCATCCCCACCACAAGCCAGAGGGCTCACAGAAGCATACTGTCACCTACTTGGAACTTGAAGGTGCCCAAGTTAGAGGAACAGTTAAAGCTTCTCTCCATTGCTTCCTTCCAGATTATATTTCCATGGCAGGACAAGAATGGATTGACCTCTAAGAGAGCTCATGCAATGGGATTATATGAAGGCAGGGGCGATCATAATGTATTTGAGTGTGGGTGGGCCAGATACAGCCATTTAATCCACGAGACTCACTGGGAACTTGTCATTCAAGCCCAGCCAGTCGTGGGCTTCTAAGACTGAGTCACTTCTTTACTGACCTTTGACTGGTATATACAGGGACACTTACTCTTTTCACCAGCCATGTGGACATCATGAAACTCGATGCTATCTTTCAAACAATGTAAAGAAATATTTCATCCCTGGGTTAGTGGCTGGAGTAGGAGAAGCGGTGAGAGGCGGCTCTGAATCCTGGCGTCACCGTTTTCCAGCGGACTGACTCTGGGCCACGTAAACTTGAGGTTTCTCTAGGTGAATGTGGGCTAACTGTACTGGGCCATTTTTTTTCTTTTCCGTTCAGCAGGAACCAGAAGCTGTGGAGTCAACTCCTATTTGTCCTTGAAGGGGAGGTAAGGACATGGAGGAGAAGTTGCCCATCTTTAATTGGAGCATGGCAGGTGTTTTTTGACAGCAAATGGCACTCACTCCCTGAATGGCACCAGGCACACAATTCCTGAGTTTGCCCGGTTTGATGGAAGGATATGCAAATCCGACTCAATTCACAGACTCACTTAACAGTTCAGTTGTAATTGCATCTAATTGAGGCTTATTCATAAATGTCATTGATGTGAAAAAAAAAAAAAACAAAACCACAACTGCAAATGTCGAGGAGTCCACCTCAAAGAGTGATGATTACTCCACAGTGGAAACCCAACTGAAGAGCATCACGGTTGCTAGGACAACAGTGAGTGAAGCTGGTTGCCCACGGTTACCCATGCTACCAGATGTCACTGGGGCATGAGTGTTTGCTTTGAATGAGCCTCAGGAGCACAGTGAAAAAGGGCAATGGGAACTGCTTAAGTGGGTATGAATGAGACAGCGTCCTTGCGTCCTCCCCCTGCCTCAGACCTCTCAGAGGCTCCCGTTTCCCCAGCCTTGTCAACTTACTGAAGAATCTATCTCACTACAAGTCTATTGAGTTGTTTATTGGAACTCAAAGGTCCTCAAACAGCCCTTTCTTTAAAAGTCATTTTTTTCCCATTTCTCTTTAAAACTTTGTTAAGGGGTTGGATAGATGGCTGGTTCAGTGGCTGAGAGTGTATACCCGCTCTTCCTGGAGGTCTAAGTACCCAACCTGTGTTGGGTAGCTTGCAACCACCTTAAATCCAGCTCTAAGGGATCCCACACCTTCTTCTGGCCTCCTGGGCCATCTGCACACACACAACATTCATACTCATGCACACACATGTAAACGTGTAGATATGCATGTATACATAAAATTACATACACGCATATAGGAAAGAATATATATTTAGACAGGCTTCCTTGGTGTAGCCCTGGTATCCTGGAACTCACTCTGTAGACCAGGCTGGCCTTGAACTCAGAGATTTACCTGCCTCTGCCTCCTGAATGCTGGGATTAAAGGAGTTCACCACACCCAATTACCTAGAAATAATTTTTAAAAGTCTCTTTTTAAAGATTTATTTATTTTTATGTATATGAGTATTCTATCTTCATGCACAGCAGAAGAGGGTATCAGATCACATTATCGATGGTTGTGAGCCACCATGTGGTTGCTGGTAATTGAACTCAGGACCTATGGAAGAGTAGCCAGTGCTCTTAACCACTGATCTATCTCTCCAGCCCTTTAAAAAAGTCTTTAAAGAGCCTGACGTGATGGCACATGCTGTACCGAGGCTACACAGAGAAACACTGTGTGTTTCTCAGAAAACAAACAAACACAGGGGCTGGAGAGGTGGCTCAGCGTTTAAGACCACACTGGCTGTTCTTCCAAAGGTCCTGAGTTTAATTACCAGCAACCACATGGTGGCTCACAACCATCTATAGTGAGATCTGGTGCTCAAGCACATATGCAGGTGGAATGCTGTATAATAATACATAAATCTTAAAAAGGAAAAACAAACAAACAAAAATCTTTAAAATCTTTGCTTGTGTGAGAGTGAACTATCCATAGACTGGTTTCAAGATATAGAATTACTGGGTCAAAGATTTGTAATTTTAACTTGCTTTCCATAGATTCTTATTGATCTGCATTATCAGGAGCAGAGAATAGGAAAATTCTGCATGGTTTAAAAGCTGGAACTTTTTGGGGGTTCACTTTGTCCCATGGGGAACATACGTAATTTAGTTTCTCCAAATGCTGTGAGGATCACTTGTTGCTGCCTTCTCTCTTTCTGCTTCTATAAAAAACTTCAAAGAGACCCGCCCAGCTCTCAGCAATTTGTCCAACACTTTCAGTGTTCTCCAGATAGGAGAAAGGCATCATCCATGTGTGTTCACATATGGACCTGAACTTGGAGTGTATGTGTTATGCCAGGATCACGAGACCCTCAGAGACCACCAGGAGACAACTCGATGCAAAAGCAAGAGAGCTTTATTACGAGAGCGACTGAACTCGGGACCCAAGTCTCACTGATGCAGCATTAGAGAAGTAGGACTCCGAACCCTGGGTGAACAGCATTTTTAAAGGGAAAAACAGAAAGCAGGGGGTTTCCATGACAGCAAGCAGGGGGATTCATGCCTTGGCATTAACCGGATTAAGTAAAAGTCATAGTGGCGAGGTGACCCTCTACCTGCGGCACATAATCACAATTGCCATTCTTCTAAACTACATCTGAAATGTTGGGGAGAATTTTCCCAACCATTTCTCATTGATTGTTGCCAGGGAGATTGACTCTATTTTCTGCCAAGTATTTATTCTGTGATATTTCCTGGAGGCTGTTGCTAGGAGAGTTAACTTTGTTTTCTGTCAAGTGCACATTCTGTGATATTTCCTGGTACCTGAGTTCAGCTCCTGGTCAAGATGGCTTCTCATTTCAAAATGGAGTCACTCAAGCTCACTTAAACTCTTCATATGCTTCTATGTTCTTTAAGGATGCTCAAGGTCCCACAGCATAAAACAAAACCCCAGAAACCGATGTAGGAACACAAAGTGTCTACTTGCACCTGCCTCTCTAGAGCCAGGATTAAAGACATGTGCCATCACCGCCCAGCATGATGATGATGAAGATAATGAGGATTTTTCTTTTTATTTGTGATGTTAGATATGAAATGCACAGCCTATCATGTGCTAGCCAACTGTTTAACCCCTGAGAACATTCTGTCTCTTCATTTTTCTCCTTTCTCCTCCCTTTTCTAATCTTGGAATAGGGGATGAGGTTTTGTCATGAGTGAGTAGGGAAGAGTGCTAAGACTCAGGATGCTTATACAGACTTGAAAGTGACACGTTCTCAAGGCTCCTCCTCTACGTTATATAAGCAGTGACTGATTGTTGCTTGAGGAGAGACTGGGGCTGCAGAGTGAGCTCAGAGCTCCGCGGATGCAGCTGCCATGAGTCTTTGTCAGTGCTGTGGTGGGCCCTCTCATGATGCAACTGCTTTCAAACCAGCCACGTCTCTGCAAGAAACCCCGGCGAAGCTGGCTGCTGTGGTGCACACCTTTAATCTCAGCACTGGGAGGCAGAGTTTGAGGCTGGCCTGGGCTACAGAGTGTGTTCCAGTAACAGCCAAGGCTACACACAGAGAAATTGTCTCAAACAAAACAAAACAAAAAACACAAACAAAAAACTCCCAAACCAAAACAACAACAACCGACCCCGAAGACAAACAGACAAACCAACAAACCAAAGAAACCCCAGCTCACCAAGTTAGACTTGAGTGGAATCATTTTATCCGTCTGCTTGGGTGCCCAGTCTATGTAAAGAGATGTTCGTATTTCCCTAGGCAATGTCACAAAACACCTTATTAAACTCCCTTAACATGAGATGTCTAATTTCTTTACAAGAGATTGTAATCTTCTTCCCTCAGCTTCTCAAGTAGTCGGAATCGCACTATAATGGCTAAGTTAAAGGTGCTGAGATGAAGTTTGTGGTTCAGGGTTTAGAGTGAACTTGAGTCCTTGACAGTAGGGGAGATGGCACATGGTGACACATGGGGAGGGCATGTGATGGTAGTGGCAACGACTATGTTTACAGCCAAGACAAAAGAGAACTAGTGTATTTGGGAGCCACCAGCAACCGAAAGAGAAGCATGAGACTGATTTTCACCTAGAGGCTCCAGGGGAATAACTCTTCCACACTTGGATTTCACTTGGTTGAAATCATCTTTTATTTTTTACAAATCATTTGTTACAGAAGTGGCTAGAGAATAATACATTCTCCTTCCTTAGCCACCTCATGAATATTATCATGTCCTCTAAAATATTTATTTTCTCAAACTTCCCAATGATGAGAATGCACTACACTTCTTTATTTAGAGACACATTGTTCTTTATTTAGAGATATGTTGCCCAGGCTGATCTTGAACTCCTGGACTGAAGTGATCTTCCTGTGTCTGCCTCCCAGAGAATAGCCGGGACTATATGTGTGCACCACTGAAAATGACTGCATTGCAAATATCTGTCTGTCTATCTATCTATCTATCTATCTATCTATCTATCTATCTATCTATCTATCTATCATCTAATCTACCTACCTATCATCTATTTGTTATCTATCTACCCATCCATCCATTCATCCGTCTGTCTGTCTACCTATCTACCTACCTATTCCCCCCATGTATGCAGTCTATATATGTAGGTATGTGCAAATTTGTGTGCACACATGCATATAGAGACCAGAGGTCGACTTCAGGTGTCTTTCTTAATTGTGCTCTACCTTGTTTCATATTTTTATTTGTTTATTTTTTAAAGATTTATTTATTATGTATACAGTGTTCTGCCTGCATATACACCTGCACTCTAGAAAAGGGCACCAAATCTCATTATAGATGGTTGTGAGCCACCATGCAGTTGCTGGGAATTGAACTTAGGACCTTTGGAAGAGCAGACAGTGCTCCTAACTTCTGAGCCATCTCTTCAAACCTTGTTTATTTGTTTATTTATTTTTGACACAGGATCTCTGTATTCTAGGGCATCCTGGAACTATGTAAACTAGGCTGGGCTTGAATTCACAGAGAATTGCCTGCCTCTGCCTCCTGAGCCTTGGATTAAAGGTGTGCTCCTCCAGGCTCCAGATTTTGCTTTAGTTTTGAGAAAGACTCTCCCTGAACCTGTAGCTCGTCAATGTGGCTAGGCTGGCTGACTAATGAGCTCCTGGGATGTGCCTGCTGCTTGCTTTCCTCACCCCCAGTGCTGTGCCTGGCTTCCACTTGAACGCTGGAGATCTGAACCCAGACCTTCATGCATGAGTAGCAGGCAATTTACTGACCGGACCGCCTCCCCAGCTCTGAATTCCAGATTTACAATGGAAGAAAACAAGCTCTTTAACAGGAAACGGGAGGGACACTGTGAAAATGCAGTGTCCGAGGAAGATAAATGCTCCCACAGTCTGACTGAGGGGTGTGTGTGCGTGTGGTCAATTATACCCAGGTGTCTCAGCTATCTGGCATGAAGACTGCAACCACCTGTGTTGACACAACCATTTATTTCAGACAACTCTTAGATAAAACTGCAAACCATGAAAGGCTTCAGTGTTTGTTCTGGAGATTTTGGAAAACATATTACTCAAATAGGGGATTGCTGATACAGGCAGAGAGCCTGCTCTCAAAACAATCGGCCACTTAACTGAGGCCAAAGGAATGCTTCGCCTGACGATTTGAGGGGCATGGTTCCAGTTCTGTTCCAGTGGGCTCAGCGGACCAGCGAGCAGGGCAGGGGAGGGCTTGGTGCCCCAGCCTGCTTTCTTTCTTTTTCTTTTGTATTTAGTCTGGATCCCAGCTCCAGGAAATGGTGTCATGTGTACATTCAGGACTTGGCTTCTCTCCTCAGTTAATCCTCTCTGGAAACACCTTTAGATGTGCAATTATACGCATATCTAAATCTGACTCACCGATGTACTTGGTGTTTCTTTAATCTCATTAAGATGAAAACTGAAATTCACCCTCTGCTGATGGTTTACATTGTAGACTGGATGGGATTTGGAGTCACACTTCTGGGCAAGTCTGAGAGGGAGCTCCAAGGTTGATCTTAGTAAGGTGGGAAATCCGCTGTAAATTCAGGCAGCACTGTTCTATGGGCTGCGGTCCTGGGTTGAATGTGAAGAAGAAAAAAACTTGAGCTTCATTTCTCTCCACTTGACTGCAGATATACCATGATGGGCTTCGTCATGTTCTGAGTGCTACCCCTTCTTCAGCCACAATGAGTCGTCTCCCTCTGAAACAGACTAACCCCCGCATTTTCAAAAATTAAAAAGGAATTATTCATTATATTTTACGTGTATGAATGTTTTGCTCACATGTTTGTCTGTGTACCATGTGTGTCCCTGGTGCCTGCGGTAGTCAGAAGGAGGGCATCAAGTTCTTTGGGACTGATTATGGATGGATATGACCGTATTGGTGCCAGGAATTCAATCTACATCCACTGAATGAGCAACAAGTGAGGCCAGCCTGGTCTACAGAGTGAGTTCCAGGACAGCCAAGGCTGCACAAAGAAACCCTGTTTAAAAAAGAAAAAAGAAAGAAAGAAAGAAAGAGCGAGCAACAAGTGATCTCAGCTCACTATGGCACTTTGGAACTCAGTATGTAAACCATGAACTCTCTTGGTGTTCTTGGCCTCCTTTCCCTTCTCTCTTCTTTCCCTCTCTTGCTCCCTGCCTCACTCTCATGGCCCAGTTCAGTATGGATCCTTCCAAATGCCTCTGGCTGTGTTCTCCCTTATCTACAATAAAATCTCCTCAGTCATACCTAGAAAAGGTCATGTCTTCATTTTCATTCAGTGAGTGCAAGCTGGGCAATCTGAGTCCTCTTCCTTGAGCAAAGGAGCCTAAGGTCTTCAGTAGAGATGACAGATTAGCACGGTCAGGCCCGTATTCTGGTAAAGCACCCGAGATCTTGGCCTGAGAGAACGATTAAGACCATGGATAAAGGTTAAGCGGGCACCCAAGCGGTCAGAGGGGCACGAGACTGTCCAGCAGCAGGGTAGTGGTTTAAAGCAGCAGCGGTAGAGGGTAGCCGCGACCACCTGGAATCTCAGCAGTGGGTGGGTGGCTGAGATGGAAGATAGCGCTGAGTTCGGGGTCAGAACGGGCTGCACAGGGAGCCGTTGTCTCAAAACCCAAGCCAAAAGCCAAGGGGATGCAAGCCAAGAAGATGGGTGCAAACCCTTTTGCCATTCCCCAACCGAAGCATAGGAGTTCTTTCCATTTCTTTGATAGGGGATGAGAAGACGAGAGAGGAGTGTCAGGAAAAAGGGAGGTGAGCTATAGGAAACAGTAATGCAGAGGCAGAAGCAGACTGAGAAAGAACACTGCGTTCTCGGGCGGCTTCTGCTCCCGGGCTGGGCTTCCCTAGCCAGCCGGAGAGGGACCCTACACCCCGACTGGCTGGCTTTAAGTATTTCTTGATTTCTTCCTTCAGACTCTCCAGTTAATGAATGTTTTTACTTTAACCACCTTGTCCCCAGTTGAAAATTTCTCTGTAACACAGAAGTTTCTGTGAAGTTTTACTTCATTGAAAGTAAGTAGCAGTGGTGATACAGAGTATCAAGGAGTGAGAAGTTAGGCCAATTTTATTCAACCTATTGAGCCAAAATGTTTGGGTTCTTGGTGTGAGCAGCTAGGGAGAAAGCCACTCCTTAATGAGGAATTTTACCAAGTAGGGATTGATATGCAAATCTATGCAAATAACAATTCCTCCTGGGGCCTCTTGAGACAGGGGTTTGATCCTAACAGGATTACCTCACTGGGCCAACTCAGTTGGGTGGGAAAAGCCTTTGCAAATGGGATTTTCATATTAATAAGAACTGCTGTGGATTGTGAATCTGTCCTTGATGTATCTATTTATAACTCTCCTAACCTGGCAGCGATTAAATAGGAGACAGAGCCTTGTAGTTGGAACTCAGGTTTGCTTAAGGAGCCAAGGTATTCAAAAGCCAGAATCTTTTTTTTTTTTTTTTCTGTTTGCTTTTTAAGACAGGGTCTAATGTAGCCCAGACTGGGCTCAAATTCAGTATGTAGCCAAGGATAACCCTAAAGTGATCTTCCTGCCTCTATTTCCTCAGTGCTGGGATTATAGGCATATGCCTTCAGGTTCAGTTGAGAGTCAAAATCAGATAAGATAACGCCCCGCCTTTACCATGAAAGGGTGGTCATCTTTTACTCTAAAATCTATATTCAAATAATAAGGTACAAACATTAGTGTCTTCCTTTTAGTTGTAGAAAATTTACAGAGAACATAATAGGACTTTTTGGCTTGTTTGTTTTGTTGTCTTCCTCCTCCCTTCCCATAGCCCTGGCTGTCCTGGAACTCTCTCTGTAGACCAGGCTGGCCTCAAACCCACAGAGATCCTCCTGTGGGCTGGGATTAAAGGTGTGTTCCATCATGACCAGCTGATTGCTTACTTAAACAGCAAAAATGAAATTATTCTTCAACGTCTGACATAGTTGCTCAAGCCTACAATCTAGCACTCAGGAGGCTGAAGTGTGAGGATTGCTGGGAATTCCATTCAGCCTGGGCTGCAAAATGTGTTTACAGTGAGTTTCTGCTTCTAAAACAATTGAAAAAATTTGTTTGGGATATTAAACTTAGGGTCTCATGCATGCTAAGGCTAGCCAATTATATTTTTGAACTGGTAATAAGGTCTAAAAATTATACATTTTAATAGCATGGCATGAAAGACCTTGATACACATAGATACTGCAGAGTATTTAAGCCAGGCTAACCTTACTTATCTCAACAGCTATTGTCTACCGAGAAAACTTCTCAAGTCCTTTTTGAAGCTTTTGAGTCCTACAGTAGTAGTGTTACTGACAGTTCCTGTGCTGTGCAAAGGTACACAGGGCTTTCTACTTCTCTCTTGACTGTAGCTCAGCAGCTACTGGTCAACTTTTCTCATCCCTTACCCTGTATCCCCCAGTGCTGGTGGTTACCATTAGACGCTTTCTGTCTTTTCCTTCCTTCCTTCCTTCCTTCCTTCCTTCCTTCCTTCCTTCCTTCCTTCCTTCCTTCCTTCCTTCCTTCCCTCCCTCCCTCCCTCCCTCCTTCCTTCCTTCCTTTCTCTCTCTCTCACTTTTTGCCCATGAGTTCAGGTGCCTGAGGAGATAAGAAGCGCTGGATCCCTGGGATCTGGAGTTACAGAGGGTCGATGGGAATTCTGAGAACTGAACTCCGGTCCTCTGGAAGAACAGCAGTGGCTTATGTACTCCAGCTTGTGTGCTTTCAATTTCTGTTTTTTGGCTTCTACATATGTAACATGCTTCCGGACCTTACTAGGTCCCTAGACCTAAGCACAACTGATGCCATGACAGAAGCAACATCCAGGCCTTGGAACCAGCACATAGGCAGCAATGCTTGCCGAAACAGAAACAAAGGATAAGTCTATGTTGTCAGTATGTGGCTGGGAAAGTCTCTAATTGTACTTGTCAGGTCCAGGACACAGCTCACTCAGTACCTGCGGCTCCTCCCAGCACTTCTCACTCCACCCTCTATGCTAAGCCTCTCCCTCCCAGGGGCTGGACTTCTCTCCCTCCCCACAGCTTCTGAGTCCTATAGAACTCAGCCATTTTGGATACGAACTCTTTTGGTTTTTTCCTCTCTTGGCTCCTGGTCCCTACTAGTCCCTCTCTCTTTTCCCTCCATTCCCCCCATCTCATGGACCAGTCCAGTCTGGACTATTCCAGATGCCTCTGGGTGTTCTCTCCCTCATATCTACAATAAAACCCTTCTCCTTCACCATAACAGTATTCATGTCTTCATTTTTATTCAGGACTAACCTTGTGTTTTGGCTACTGTGGTTCTGTTTCTTGCTACCCGTTCTTGCCAACTGCAGCATGTCAACCCAGGTTTTCATGTTTAATGGTTTTTGTGTTTAAATGACCCAGAGCAGCGAGGCAGCTTTTTTTTTTTTCAACGCTGGAATGTGCAGCGCCCTCCATGTTCCCACAGGGAGGGAAGAGTTTTTCTTTCCCTTTTCTCTATTGCCCTTCACTCCTATGATCTTTCCAACAGTGTCTTCCTTACAGTGATGGTTTCCTGAAAAACAATGCCATGGGTTTGATGAACTGTCAGAGAATTTGATGTTTGTGAGCTTTTGGTTATTTTTATATGAAATTATCTCAGGGAAGCATGACAGCTGTTTAAATGTGTTCCAATCACACAGTGTTTTGGCGTTTCTAGGGCTAATAGGCTAGAGATGTGCAAAAGAAAAAGCATGCTGGTTTAATCATTATTTATACAATGCATTTTATGAGTCTACATAAATTATGTGTTGTTGACCTTTAATGAACTTAGGCTTAATTAGATAATTTCATTGTGTTTAAAGACACAACATAATTATTTTCATATGCTCTTGACTTTTCCCCCCCTAACTCTCTGCATGTCTCTGTCCATTATTAAGGCCCACATGCCTTCCCATGGAATTTCTTTTCAACTGTTTTCTCGTTTGCAGTTTTCAGAAATCTGATCTCACTGAAGTATGGTGCCACTAAATTGTTTAATTTCATAGGATATACTACAGTGACTTTTGCTTTAATGGAGACCTGTATTTCTGAAGGAATTAAACTTGGTGACCTGAAGTGGGACTTTTTTTTAGTAGCACTTTGTGGTTAGACTCTTGATCATCTTAGACAGTAACAGGGTAAGCGTGGAGCAGCTTAGGCTCAGTCCTTTGGTGTTGGATCATGGAAATGCAATGATAATCCCCTGTGATCAGGGCTGGAGGGGTAACACAGAGGTTAAGAGCACTTGCTGCTCTTGCAGATGATTGGAGTTTGGTTCTCAGCACTTATTTCTTTACTTGTTTACTTATTTATTTATCTATTTATTTTCTTCTCTCAAACGTTACATTCCAACTGCAGTTTCCCCTTCTTCCACTCTTCTCAGTCCTCCTTTTGACTTCCCCTTTCCCCCAGATCCACTCCTCCTCTGATTCCCTTAAAAACAAACAAACAAACAAATAAGTAAAGACAAGAAGGCCTCCAAGGGACATCAACCAAACACAGCATAACAAGTTACAATTGGACTGGGCACAAACCCTCACATCAAGGCTGGAGGAGGCAAACCCAGTAGAAGGAAAAGGGTCCCAAGAGCAGGTAAAAGAGTTAGTCCCTTACCCCTCATTAGGAGTCCCACAAGAACATTCAGCTAAACAACCAAAACATATATGCAGAGGACCTAGCTGAGGCCAAAACGGGGTCTGTAATTGTTGCTTCATTCTCTGCGATCCCCAAGAGCTCTGTTTAGTTGGTTTTATAGGCTGTGTTCTCATGGTGTCCTTGACCTCTCTGGCTCCTGCAATCATACTCCCCTTTTCTTCAGGGGTTCTCATGGCTCTGCCTAGTGTTTGGCTGTGGGTTTCTGCATTTGTTCCTATCAGTTGATAGTTAACACCTCTCTGATGACAGGTTGTGCTAGGCATCAAACTATGAGTATAGCAGAATTTCATTAGTAATCATTTCATTGACTTTTTTTTTTCTCAGTCCTGTTTGGCTCTAACCTGGGTCTCTGGGCTGTGCAGCCTCTGGTTCCTGGCTAACCAGGCAGGCAGTGTTAGATACGGGGTTCCTTTCATGGCATGGGCCTCAAGTTGGACTAGTCATTGGTTGGCTATTCCTGCAAGTTCTGCACCACCATCTTCAAGGCTGGCTTCCAGCATTTGTATACAATGGCTCACAACCACCTGTGACTCCAGTTCCAGGAAATAGGATGTTTTCTTCTGGGCTCTGCAGGGACCAGACATAAAAGAGGTATACATGTATGCTGATACTCACACACACATACATTTAAAAATAAATAAATAAATCTTAAGAGGACAACTGTGCTCCATGGGCCCAGGCTGGGAAATCTGAAGGGAGGAGGCAGGAGGGTGACCTAGCTAGATTCCAGAGGCTCTACTTTTGAAAGCTTTAAAAAATGTTCAGGTAGCCTGGTTCGGTGGTGCACACCTGTAATCCTAGAGCTCAAGGAGGCAGAGGCAGGCAGATCTCTGTGAGTTTGAGGCCAGCCTGGTCTACAAAGTGAGTCTAGGACAGCCAAGGCTACACAGAGAAACCCTGCCTTGAAAAAAAAAGTTCAGGATACTACTCAACTCTTTCCTGTTAAAATAGTGAATTTTGGTGCTTCAAAAAAGAAAAGCTTCAAAGCTATGACACTTGAATGTAAACATATGCAATCTAAGAACAAAGTCTCTTATAAATATTCATTTATATAATTGGATTTTAAAGTTTCGTCATACAAAACATAACCATACAAACTATCCTCAAACAACTATTTAACCCATGGTAGAATTGTATATTAAACACACACACATACAAACACACACACAGAGTTTTGTTTTCATTTTTTGTGAGACACAGTCTTATGTGGACTAGGCTAGCCTTCAACTTACTGTATAGCTGAGGCTGGCCTTGAATTCCTGATCTTCTTGCCTCTACTTACCAAGTGGGATTATAGGCATGTCCGACATTGCCTGGTTATGTAATATATTTTAATGTAGTTGCATGTTGTTTGTTTTCATAAAAAAAAAAAACAACAGCTCTGCTTCCTGGTGTAAATAGATGTGAGTACGCTACAGCTGCATGTTCTCCACTGACAGAGAGCACTTTGCCACCACAGCTTCCCCGCCATGGTGGACTGTATCTTCTCCAACCATGAGCCCAAATAAATCTTTTCTTCCTGAAGTTGCTGGAAAACTTTCCCCCAGTTTTGACTAGGTACAGACCCAGAGGCTCCTGCAGCTGGGACCAAAAGGGGCCAGGCCACACACTGAGTAGGCAGCAGAACATAGCATTGTCATCCATGTGGCTGCTGCATGAGTAGGTATGCAGGATGCAAGAGTGAGGGGGCACATAGAGGATTGTATCAAAGTTCCAGGAAGCTTCTGATGCCAGGTAACATGTGGCAGGGTCACATTCCCTGCGTAGAGGACCCAAGAGAAACTCAGGAGACCCCAGGATATTGGCAGTGCCAGAAATGTGGGATGCCTGTCATGGACAGATGTGTGAAGTTGGAGGGCGGAGCTGCCCAAGTCTTCTGGAGTCCAGATAATGCCATCAAGATCCCTAGGTACCAACGTTTCCTCTGCTGGGTTTCAGTCTTACTTTGGTCTGATCTTTTGCTGTCTTCCCATTCTTCCTGTGTGGAATGGAGATGTCCATTCCGTGCTGTTGCATATTGGAAGTATTTACTTTATTTAAAACAGGGTTTCCTTTGTTTTCATAGCCATGTGTGCATCTGAGTGTTTGTATGTATTCCACATGCATGCAGGAGCTTAAGAAAGCCAGAAGGCACCAGGTCTCCCAGAACTGTAGTTACAGGCAGCTGTCAGCCATCGTATGCGGGCTGGTCCTTTGTAAGAGCAGTTAGGTGCTCTTAACCACTGAGCCATCTCTTTAGCTCACCTCTCTCTCTAAGCGTAGTTAAGAGACTGGCTAGGGTCTCAGAAGAAACACTGGACTTTGAAATGGTGTTAGAACTGTAACACCATTAGAACTGCTGTTTTGGAAGAGATCTCTAGGAGGTGGATCCTGGCTGGAGGAAATGGTTTGATGGGGAGTGGGCCTTGCAGTTCATGGCTGGGCACTACTTCTGGTCCTATTTCTTCTCCCTGGCCCACTGGGGTGTGTTCTAACCATGGAGCCACCTGTTACCATCCCCTCCCTTCAATGATGGCTATACCCTCATAAAATGTGAGCCAAAGAAACCTCTACTAGCCAATTGAATAAGCAGCTGAGGAAGCTGGGAGTGGCAATGAATGCTTGTAATCCCAGTATGAGGGAGGCTGAGGCATGACTGGGAGAGTGGGCTGGCTTGGGATGCATGAAGGAGGGGCCGCAGCTCAACAGGAGGGCACTTGCCCAACAGGGACAAGGTTTGAGTCCCAGCACTACAAACAAAGGCAACAAAACCCAATGGTTCTATGTCCCATGGTCTTGTTCATAGCTAAGCAGCCAAACCTGAGATTTTCTTGGTAACACCGTGGCAAGAGTGGCTCTAGTGAACACCCCAAGGGTGAGCTTGGAAGGAGAGGCTTACCCAGCCGATCCTTCAGCTCAGGTCCCCAACCCTGGCTGACACCTTGTTTCTAGCCTTCTAAGAGATCCCGAGGCCTGCAGGATCTGGCTAAGTCAGGCCCAGTGTGCTAGTCAGTTTTCTGATGCCATCACGCAAATCCTCTAGATAAATAACTTCAAAAGACAAAAGGTTAACCTTGGCTCCTGGTTACAGTCCACAGTTGCCTGACCTAGTTGCTCTGGGCCTTGGGCAGCACATTATATCATGGTAGGAGCGCACGATGGAGGGAAGTTGCTCATATCATGGCAATCAGGAAGCAAAGAGACAGAGAAAGGCTTGGGGCCCAATGTCTCCTTTGATGACATGTGCTTTTGACTTGGCTTCTCTACATGCCCGTACCTTGGAAAGGTTCCACCACCTCCCAACAGTCTTGCTCTTCACTTGTATTCTTGCTGGCTGTGCAACCTGAGGCAAGTTCCTTGGGGTAGGAACTGGTGTTGCTCAAGGGCATTTCTTTCTGGACCTCTCTTTTTCCTGTCAAGAGCGAGGGGCTAGCTCCTTGCATGTGGCTGCAGCCCAGGGACTGCTTTCAGTTGTTGGTCTCTGAGAAGAAATGGCTGAGGTAAGAGCTGCTGGAGTTCTCGCTTTCTCTACCTAAACCTGCCCCTGGAGGCAGATGGTGAAGGAGTGCAGAACTGAG
Source organism: Pachyuromys duprasi (assembly GCA_028658305.1). Classification (NCBI taxonomy): domain Eukaryota; kingdom Metazoa; phylum Chordata; class Mammalia; order Rodentia; family Muridae; genus Pachyuromys; species Pachyuromys duprasi. The sequence goes on from CM053758.1 coordinate 51,535,110, forward strand.
CTGCGGTGTGAAGAGAACTTGGCTGTCTGCATAACTGACCGCTAGAGGGCGCCCTCGTCACTTACTGGACAAAGCTTTGGAAAGCGAAAGCTGTTACTTGTTAACGGTGAGATTTCTGTTGCAGCAATTCCCTACGCTAACAAATGTGATACCCCAGTCTCTCCGAATCACGGCTGTCTTTGGCAGCCTGTCAAGTTAAATGAAGTAACTTGGTGTATAGTGCTGGTGTGTGGTAGTGAGCCAGGGATGTCAGTTATTTGTGAGCATGGGTTCTAGTTAGAAGAGGACGCAGATTTGTGGCAAACCAGGATGTGCCAGTGTGACGGGCACCTCCAACCTAGGGATACAGGATTTGGTGCATCTCACCCATGAGACCAGTGCTATTAGCCCGAGTGAGAAGCACAGCTGCTGAAGCTATGAGAAGCTACAGTCATAGCAAAGGGTAGACTATAGTCTCTGGAGTTTCAGCCTCAAAACCAGACTCTATGCATTTTTGGAAAAAGCGACATTTAAAGAAAAGAAACTGACAACTTTTTCTCGACTCTCTTTCTCCCTGGGGAAGCATTGCTTTTTTCCCCTTCTATTTCTTGAGATATTCTCTCTAGGATATAAAGATCTATCTGCATACATTAATCTCTTCACTTCTGCTTGGCCCCAGCTGTGAGAGGCTGGTCTTCCTTCTCTAGGGTCCTGTGCTTGTCTGTTCTGTTTGAATCCTGCGGCTCTGTGTGAAGCTGTGTAGTGGAAAACCGGGCTGGAAACCCAGCCCACGTTCCAGGCTTTCCCAGCTCCCTTCAGCACAGGGTCTCTTGAGGGTACAGCGACAATTTAAAGCACTTTTAAAGACAATAAAACATTGGGGAGGGATTATAACTCTGCAGTGGTCTTTCCCCCTTTCCTTGTGGAACCTCTAGAAGAACTGTCTATTTCCTTATTTCTTTGTGGAAGATTTCTTTGCAGTTCCACAGAAAGTAGAAAGGTTTCCACTTCTGAGTGTTCTTATTTAAAACTCAGGTATGAAGGAGGTGGGGGCAGCCGGAGACATCTGCCTACCTCTAGCCTCAATTCTTTTCTCAACACAATATTCTTATTGATTCTTTGGGAATTTCATATCATGCATCCCAATCACACCCACTTCTCAGTATTTCAATGCCCATCCCCATCCTTGTGACCCCCCCCCATAAGGATTTAAAAATAAACCAAACAAACCCAAGTCCAATTTGGGTCATCTGTAAATCTCACTGGAGCATAATCAGAGTGACCTTTCCCTTAAATAGAACTGAGTCCGGCCTTACTCACACCCTCACTGGAAGCCATTAATTGTGGAGGCCTACACTTTAGCATCCTTATCACACTTTTTACGAGTTCTCTTTGATGGCTTCCTGTTTAAGCTGCTACTCTTTTTTTTTTTTTAATTTTTGAGGGAGGTTTTAGGGATTTGAAGACAGAATTGAGGGAAGTAGCCTGAATTCTTAGTCCTCAAGGCTCAGCCTCCCAAGTGACCAGATTACACACTCAGTTAAGATAGTAAACTATGTTCTACACTATAATTTTCTTTTGGTTATTTACAAAGAATACAGAAATAGCCCTATCTTTGGGGTTTCAGAAACTCACACAAGATGGCGCCAGAGAGCTGATGTGGACATGGATGGGGTCCAGAGCTGAGAAAGTCCCTGAACACAAGTTGCTTGGGAGCATCCTGGTGTGTGTGTGTGTGCGCGCGCGCGCGTGTGTAAAAGCCATCAGCTCTTCATTATCCATCCTTCCACCAGGACACCCTCCAGCAGGTGTGCTGGGCATGGTGGTGCACACCCATCAATATGCACTTGGTTGGTAGATGTAGGAGGATTCAGAGTTGAAGATCATCATGCATTATGTTTCAGGTTTGAAGCCAGACTAGACACATAAGACCTTGACTCAAAACAAAACAAAACAAAACTAAAAAACAAAACAAAACCAAACCCCAAAAACTACCGCCAACGACAAGCAAACAACAAAATAAAGACCGCCACAGGTCCACAGGTGGGGAAGTGGCTTCAGACTGCTGCAAAAGAAGCGTGGTCAGCAGGACTTCTTATCAATAGGGCATCTGGTCACCAGGGCATCTGAGGACTGGAAGGGAATCTATGCTGAAGGAGTTTCTGTTGAAGGTGGCTGAACCAATAGTCAGGGAGACACGGGTGTTAGGGAAGGTAGAGCCAGGAGGCAAGTGCTGGGCTGCTGTGGACTCTCATCATACCGGGCAGGTATTGGCAGCTTGCTTCTCCTTGTACTAGGTTTTCAATTAAAGAATAAGAAAGTTAATCTAGGTGTGGTGGCACATGCCTTTAATCCCAGCACTCAGGAGGCTGAGGCAGATCTCTGAGTTCGAGGCCAGCTTGGTCTGTCTAGCTAGTTCCAAGACAACTGGGGCTATCCTGTCTTGAAAAACAAGACAAAACAAAACTAAAAAGAGTAAGAAAATTGTTAAAAGTATGGTAGCATGAACGCCACCGTCTTAAACATGTGTTTTTTTGTTTGTTTTGTTTTCATTGTTTAAGGGTTTGGGCCTAAAGTGTCCTACTACTGAACTACATGTTGGTCCCATCATATCTAGCTATTGTTTTTGGAGACAGAGTCTCACGTAGCTGATCTCATACTATATCAATTTGCACATCTGACACCCCTGTAAACAGAGGAGAATGGGTGGAGGAAATGAGATATCTCAGACTCCATGCTACATCTTTGCCCTTTACAGTTTGACTAGAGAAAGAAGCTTTGCTTTACTGAGACGCATAACTAAACCTTCAGCAGAGTGCAGGGAATCATATGAAAGAAGGGTGCGTTAATATGATCTGGAGAGGATACGAGCTCCACAAGGACCAAATATATCTGGGCACAGGGGTCCTATATGAGACTGTTTCTCCAGCCAAGGACCATGGGTAGATATAACCTAGAACCTTTGCTTGCCTGTAGCCCATGGTAGCTCAGTATTCAAGTGGGTACTCTAGTAAGGGAAATAGGGACTATTTCTGACATGAATTCAATGGCAGGCTCTTTGACCTCCCCACCCAGCAAGGGAGGAGCAGCCCTCCTAGGCCACAGAGTGCTTTGCAGCCAGTCCTGAAGATACCTGATAAACCAGGGCCAGATGAAAGGGGAGGAGGTCCTCCCCTATCAGTGGACTTGGAAAAGGGCAGGGAGTAGACGAGGGAGGGTTGGATTGGGAGGGAGTGGGATTCACCTGGGATACAGAGTTAATAAAATGTAATTAATAATAACAAATAAAAATTTAAAAAAAGAAGCTTTGCTTTAGGGTAGGGCAAGACAATATCTCATGTGACCCAGTTGAGCCTTGAACTCCCAATCTTTCAACCTCTAAAAGCGCAGTGATTATACCTTGTACAATGTCAGTCTTTTTTTTTTTTTTTTAAATAGACTGCAGCAAGTTCATGGAGGAGTCAGGAAGCTTGGGAGAGAGAAGCCAAGGCTGGACAGAGACTCTTTTCCTTCCCAAGAGCCAGCTACCTTTCAGGATGATTGGTTTTGGCTCTCATCCAGGTTTCCGTTTACTGGGCAGGAACAGCTCCTAGAGGAAGAGATGGTATCTCCATTGGGTAGCTAGGGAGCAGCAGAAACAGCCCTGCCTGCTGCAGGCTCCAGCTGGGGAAACTCAGTTCTCTGGGAGTGGATAGGAGGGAGAGGTTGCTGGAGGGGAGAAGGAACAGAGAGGTAAGGGAGGGTCTGGTCACATTTCACATGGCACCTGGAGCTGACTGAGCAGGTGATGATGGAAATCTCATCTTGGAGGCAGGTGTGTGTGTGTGTGTGTGTAGGACTCAATTGTTCAGAGAGACTAGAGGACCACTTTTCTTTTCAGTTTTTTGGCTCAGATCAGCTGCAAGGAGAATGAGAGGAAGGGTACACAGGTGCCTTCGTGAGTGCAGCAATGGTTGAATCACGGGCTGAGTGAAACCTCCAGACCAGGCTGGCTGCCCATCTGAGCCCAGACGTGGAACAGCTAGCCTAGACTCAAGTTCAGGGACAGCCTGGAGGAAATGATGCTGGAGATAGGCCCTGAGGGATGAATAGGAATTGGCTAGATGAACTGTGAAGCAAAGGACAGGGGTGGGCCGTGCTGTGGGAGATTCTGAGACTCTCCCAGTGGTGTGTAGGTAGAGCATAAGGTCTCCTGTGTTGGTTCTGGAGGTATTTAGTTGAAACTGAGGAGAGAAGCAGGGGCTGGGCCACAATGGTCCTGTGTATCTTGCGAGAGTGTGGGTTTTACCTTTAAGTCAGTGAGGGATCTGCTGAAGAGTTTGAAACAGGTGGGCAACACCTTCAAGTACGGCTTTTCCTCCACACCGAGATGGCTGTGTTCCAGGCAAAATGGAGGTCGGAGCTGAATCGAGGAACCGGGAAGCACAGATTCTGCCTCCACAGCTCCACGGGCGCCATTTCCGCGGAGCACTGTGTGGAGGATACTCCCTTAAAGTTGCTCACTCCACATCCAAGTAACCTTTGACATCTCAGAGAGGAAAAATCAGAGAGGATCAAGAGGATGAATAAAGTCAAAGAGAATTTCAAGTGCTGGGGAGATGGCTTAGTCAGCAAAGTGTCTACTGCACACGAATAAAGACTTGAGTTTGGATTTGCAGCACCCACCCGACATAGCGGTACATGCCTGTAACTGTAGTGCTGGCTGGGGAGAAGGTGAAATCTCAGAGTCTGCCAGTCCAGCCAATTGGTGAGCTCCAGCTCCAGCAAGAGACGTGGTCTCAAATATTAAGGTGGAGACGGAATTAGGAGGCATTTGTACCCTTCACACAGGAAGGAATGACTTTGTGAGGTCTTGGCTAGGAGAAGTGGGAGAGGTAGATGGGGTGGAGAGTGGTCAGAAATTCTGTGCTGTCTGCCTACCGGAAAGCACCCACTTTTCTTTGTGGTAAATGGTGGTCTCTCATAGCCACCCTGGGGGCTTAAGGCAATTGAGGTCAAGGTTAGAATAGAGGCTCTGGTTTGGGAACTATCTGCAAGAAGGGTGAGCAGCACAAGAAGCAGCTCAGGCCAGGTGTGTTAGGCACACCTTTAATCCTAGCACTTGGGAGGCAGAGACAAGCATATGTCAATGGGGAGACTGAGACAGCCTTGGGGACAGTCGGGTTACATAGTGAGACCCTGTCTCAAAAAGCAAGACAAAAACAAATAAAAACAAACAGAAGACCCACAAAAAGAAGCTCATAGGATAGTCTGTGCTGTTTTCGTGGCAATGTCAAACAATATACGCATGAGCAATGCACACTTCTTAAAAATAAACAAATGTAAGGAAAGCTCCCCCAAACACCTGCGCCTTATAAGTGACTTCAAGTCAGATGGAATTAGAGTCCCTTGGTGCGCAGCTAGAGGTCTAGAGAAACTGGGCTGAGCTGCCCAGTAGAGCCCGATAGAGTGTGCCTGCCTACCGAAGAACCCCTTCCTGAATAGGGAGACACAGCTTGTCTGGTTTCCACGTGGAGAGGTGGAGCCTTATATCCCACACTTTCCCCAGGGTCTGTGCTCATCTTCCTTGCAGGGAACATTAAAGAGCATCCATAAAAGACACACTGCAAATTTTGTAGGCTGTAAAACTCGCAGATGAATTTTCCCATCCTATTTTACGAGCACGGGTTTTGAAGCCTTCACGGTGCCAGGCCACCCCTATAGTGCACATGAGCTTCCTCTTCAGGCTCTGAGTTGTATTGTGAACTCGGCTGGACGATCTGTGCTGACATTCGGTGACTTAACATCTGGAACAGGTAGAGGACGTTGTTTCCTTCCCCTTGGAAGATGCCCCTGCTTCTTCTGAAGGGAGCATCATCCACATGGAAGCTGAATGAGGATCCAAAGCAGGCAGGAGCTGTCATGGTCCCCAACAGTATCTGAAGACCTCAAGGGTCAAGAAAGATAAAATGAAGATGTTCAACACCTTCCAGTACACATTGTACATCCCTTGTCATTTGGAATCTTAAACGCTCCAACATCTAAAACCTTGAGCCACGAATGACACGATTTACATGTGGAAAATGCCACTCTTGACCTTATGTGATGGGTTGTGGAAAATGCAGGCAGACAAAATAATACGGTATGAAATCACCTTCATACTCTGTGTGTACAAGGTGTATATGAGGCGTAAGTGAATTTTGTGTTTAGATTTGGGTCCCATTCCCAAGAATTCACATTATGCATAGGCAAGTCTTCAAAAAAAAAAAAACTTCAAAAAAAACCACCCCCTTTTAAATCTGTTCTTCGGATCCCAAGTATTTGGAGAAGAAATATTTGACGTGTGTTTCCAAGAGTGCCAGTCAGAGGAAGGGAGGGTAGGCAAGCCGTAGCTGCTTCGGAGGAGCTCAGTAGAAGAGCACCCGCCTAGCATGTGCAAGGTACCGGGTTTCGCCCTCAGCATGCAAAACAGAAACCAAAACAAACCAAACCCAAACCACCCAAGTCACCAGCACCAAGAGCAAAATCCAGAAGTTAAAACTGGAAAAAGCCTTTAAGATCATTTAATCTAGTTCATTAAGTCTACACTTTGGCCACCAAGGCCAAGATTATGTTTGAGGTTTTACTAAATGATCTCAGGAGGCCTCTGATGCTTAAAAAACAATTTTCTCCCTTTCTTCCCCTCCTCCTCCTATGGCCCCCTCACTGTTTAGCCAAAGCCAGCCTCAAACTCAGAGTGATCCTCCTGCCTCTGCCTCTGGCGTGCTGAGATTACAGGCATGAGCTACCATGCCTGGCTAAAAAGAATTCTTTAATTTAAAAAAAGCAAAGTTATTTTTTAAAAGTAGGGCGGTTAAATGAGACTCATTTGTTGCCTAAAAATAGTGTAAAAGTTTTCTTCTGCCCTAAATTAGGAAACCTCATTAAAGAACAGGCGTTTGTTCATAAGACTCCACAGAGCACGGCCGGCTCTCTGGACCTTCGCACAATCCCAGGCTCAGGCAGTGGTTTCTGGAGAGATTAGAGTCTCTAGGATTTGCTCTTTACGTAGCTCCCCAACTCAATTCGAGGTCACTTCAGCCTTCCTGGAAGGGTAAAGAGGCTTCTGCATGCATTCCTTATTACCCATGGTAGTGAATGAGCCTGCCTTAACAAGGGTAGATTTTCAGAAGTGTGAAGGATAGAGGCCATCAAGATAGCTCATTGTGTGATGGCGCTTGCTGCCAAGCCTGACAACCTGAGTTCAATTCCTGACTCCTATGGTGGCAGAAAAACCAATTCCTGAAAGCTATCCTCTTATATATACTCACACACACACTCACACACTCACTCACGCACAAAGACACATATTCATACATACTTACACACATAGTCACTCTCACACACACATGCACACACACTCCAACTAGAGAAATAAATGTTAGTAGAAGTAATGCCAAAGACAAGCCATCTACTAGCTGAGTGTGGTGGCACATGACAGTAATTCTAGGTGGACATGAAGGTCAGAAGTTCCAAGCTATCCTTTGCTATACAGCAAGTTTAAGGCCAGCCTGGGCTAAATGAAGCTGCTCAACAACCAATCAACCAACAGAAACCAACAACACAGATGTGAGGGTGATCTGGCTCAACACTTGTCATCTCATGGGCCACCGGGCTGCTTAGGCAGTGTCCTTTTTCTCCCTCACTGCTCTGGGTGTCTTTCCTGAAGCAGCATGCTGGGCTAAAGTGAACAATCTTCTGTGGTAGAGGAGGAGTGCTCACTGGGCAAGGCTCTAGGGCAGCGGTTCTCAACCTGTGGGTCTGAGACCCTTTGTGGATTGAATGACCCTTTTACGGGGGTCGCCTAAGACTATCAGAAAACACAGATATTTACATTATGATCCATAACACAGCAAAGTTACAGCTATAAAGAAGCAATGAGAATAATTTTATGGTTGGGGGTCACCACAACATGAAGAACTGTATTAAAGGGTCACAGTATTAGGAAGGTTGAGAACCACTGCTCTAGAGTAGCGCCACCTGCTGTTGGAACCTCCAGACCTCACAGAACAACCGCAACAAGCACCGATTCCAAAAAAGGGGGAAAGCAATTAAGAAAGACCCCCTCCCTCTCAAAAGAAAGCCTGGTGGGGTGGCTCATGCCTGTAATCCCAGTACTCAGGAAGGCAGAAGCAGGCGATTGCTGTGAGTTCGAGGCCAGCTTGGTCTGCAAAGCAAGTCCAGGACAGCCAAGATGACAGAGACATCCCCAAAATCCAAACAAACAAACAAACAAACAAACAATCTTACCATTTCTTCAAAGCTGTCCTTCTGGGGAAGGTACACTCTGGAAGCCCCAGCAAATTATAGGCTTGGGAACTGGGCAACCCTTCCAGGGCAAAGCTGGCCTTTCCATTTCTGTCAGAGAATCCATAGACCAAGAAAGATGTGCACAGTCACATTCTGCCCACCTGGTGTGGCCTCAGAGCTGGAGAGCTCTTCCCTTTCTTGTTATGCACATTTGCTTTGGACCAGAAGGCTGACCTTCCTGTCAGTATGGGCAGTCCTGTTCATTATTGTTTCTTGATAGACTTGGTGCAGAATGTCCTGCACAGTACAGTGTCCATTAGGCCTTGAGACTGAGCTCAGAGTCTCCCCGCAGCAGAGGCTCACTGGCAGGAATTTTCCCAGAAAATAGATAAGAGAGCAGGAGGAAGTAAGATAAGAGGGGCAGTCAAACAAACAAACAAACAAACACACAAACAAACAAACAAAAGGCATATGAAGGCAATTCCCCAGCACAGCGCAGGCAGTGGGAAGCTGACTCTATGGGAAAGTGGGGTGTGATAGGGAATGAGTGATCCGGCTGAGGGATATTTACATGCCAGTTGCACTAGACCTTTAAATCTGAAATGTGGCCCTATAGCAGATATGAGCCAGGCTTGACTCTCAGGGTTTTGTTGAGAGCTGAGGAGGTATTGATTTTCTGGGTGCCTGCTGGTCTTCTGGGGCTTTGAGAGGCCTCAGGCAAAGAGATGAAGCTGCTGGCAGTTGGCACACTGGCCGGCAGAGCCTTGGGGAGGGCAGGTCAGAAGCTCCACTCTGAGACCTTTGAGACGGTTGTTTTATGTGTATCGAACCATAATTTAAAACAGTACAGTTAAAAAGAGAGTCGAGGGCCTGGCAGTGCAGGCTTATAATCCCAGCTGTTTAGGAGTGAAGGCAGAAAGACTGCAAGTTCAAGGGCTTGCTCAGGATTGCAGAGTGAGTTTCAGGATAGCCCGAGCAAATAATGAAACTCTGTTCAAAAGAAATGGAAGCTGGGTGGTGGCAATGCATTCCTTTAATCCCAGCACTCGGGAGGCAGAGGCAGGTGGGTCTCTGAGTTTGAGGCCAGCCCGGTCCACACAGTGAGTTCCAGGACAGCCAGGGTGACACAGAGAAACCTTGTCTCAACAACAACAACAAAACAAAAAAGAAACCAAAATTTCAAAACAAACTGCCCCTCAAACCAAAAAATTAAAATAAATATATGTATGTATATGTACAAATAGAAAAATACAGCCCACTGAATTAATTTTTTGTTGGAGTGTATGTAGTTTCAGGGCTAACGCTGTGTGTGTGTGTGTGTATGTAAAAATAATAATAATCATCAAAAGAGGCTACCAACTTGATAATTGGGTTGCTATGCGGGAGGAATTGGAGGAAGGGTAACTGGGAAGGGCTGGAGAGAGAAAACCAGAGATGGGGGAGGTGATGTAATTCTATTTCAAGTAAAACATATTAAAAAACTGACAGGATTCAAGGGAGAATTAAACAGTTTATTTTTTTTAAAGACTTAGTTATTATGTATACAATGTTCTGCCTGCATGCCAGAAAAGGGCACCAGATCTCATTATAGATGATTGTGAGGCACCGTGTGATTCCTGGGAATTGAACTCAGGCTCAGGATCTCTGGAAGAGTAGCCAGTGCTTTTAATGTCTGAGCCATCTCTCTAGCCTTTGGGACAGGCTTTGGTGAGCTGGCTCTTGCTGTGGGGCTCTGGGAGGCTGTCTCCCTCAAGACTCTGGGAGGCCTGTGTCCGATGCTATAGAGTCTCTCTCGATAGAGACGCTAGTCTTCATCACTAATTCCTGCGCTTTGTGGGGCTACTTCTGTTCACTCTCCCTGTGTGCACAGACCAGCTGTTTATGCCGTGTGCCGTGCCCTGCCCCCAAGCACCTCCCCATCCCCCTCTCCCCACCAGGCCCGCTACATGAAGTACCCTGGGACTGAACTGAGCTGTGGCAGGATCCTGAGCAGCTGGGTATCTGTACATGAGCCTAATGACCCTAATTCCATCTCTAGGGAGTTGTCCTCTGATACCTACATGTGTGCCATGGCACCACCCACCCCCATCCCCACACACGCTAATTTAAAAAAAGGGTGATTAGACTAGTGTGCCCCTCACCTACTGTCTGGCTTTCCCATGTGTCATGTGATCTCTTCCGGTGTACAGTCCCACAGTGATGCTTATCCACTGAGCTGTGATACAGCTAGGAGGCCAGCACCATGCTGTCTAGACCCTCCAGCTACCAGGATCATAAACTGCACGCACCTCTTTTCCTTATAAAGTACTTGGTCTCAACTATTTTTTTTTAAAGTTGCATAAAACAGCCCAACATAGTGTATATCAATTGGTGACAGCTCAGTAGTCAATATAGTAAATATTGATCAGAATGGCAAATACCCGTATCTACACCCCAGCAATTCCAGTGCTGGGAGCTCACTGTGTGATCTGGGAGGTGGTTTATGTAGTGAGTGGGTCTTTGCATCACTGTTGGTGGTAGTGACAGATCGGAAATCAGCTTAAATAGTCCCTAGAACGGGAAGGACTTCTTTCTCCTCCTTTCCTCACATTTTTTTCTTTTCTTTCTTTTCCCTAACCCTACCCCCTTTTCTGCAGTGTTGGATTGGGAGCCAGGCCCTGTGCATGCTGGGTAAGCTCTCACTGAGCCACAGCTGCAGAAGTGAGGGTGGTCATTTCTGAATGTTCTCTTTGGGAAAGCAAACACTTTCAGGAGCAAAGATTCTACAGTACAGAGGACTAAGGGCCTCCTGGAGTCTTGGAGATGGGAATGGACACGAGCCAGGGGAGGTGGGGTTTGTTCTTTCCTTTTTCAGTATGTCAGAGTTTCCTGAAGAAGCCATTTCACTCCCACGCAGCCTTTCCTAAGAAGTCCCTACTCCCATCCAGATGCACTGTTGGTGGTTTGCTAACATCTTTTGTGGTTTGCTCTCTCCCTCCATGGCACAGGAACTTGAAGTGGACTGCATGACGGGGGCGGTGCTGGAGAACAGGGGGCCTCTGCCTTGAAAATGCTCTGCTTTCTGTTTGAGGGGCTGTGAAAAGAGACACTTTTGCTGTCAGCTATTATTGCTGAAAATTGTGGCCTGAGTCTCCTAGCTGGGGATGCACAAAGGATGGACAATTGGGGCTTGGATTGCTCAGGGCACAGGGCAGGGAGTTCAGCCAAGTCTGAGCAAAGTGCAAGGAGAAAACAGCTGTGAGAGAAAAAAAAAATCCCCAGCACTGGCTTCATTCTGAGGGGTTCCCTGGAGTACTCTCAGCCTCCTTTCTGACACCGTCCTTGACATTCAGGGCGTGTGGCTGACTTCTGTCTTTGCCTCCTCTGGAGCCCATCTTGTCTTCCAGGTTTGCATGCACTTATCCAGCCTAGGGTGAGGCTGTGACCATTCTCTGGCTGCTGGGAAGGAGATGTGGGTCATTAGATCAGATGTTCTCCATGAAGCTGTCCATGTTCCTTTGAAGTAAACACTTGAGAATGAGATTGGATCGAGTCACTGGAGCCTGAGCAGGTGGGTGTCACAGCCATACTCAGCCAGTGAAAAGACCCCAAGTGCCTGGCTTGGGAGGTTGACATTAATCTGCCCCTTTTCAGGAACCCTTGGCACATTTGCTTTTCACCTTCGTTTGTTGCATAGGATACATCTTACTACAGAAAGATTAAAAAAAAAAATCCCACTTCATATCCTTCCCATCTCCCTATCACTCTGCCCTATGGAAACAGTGGTCACCTCAGAGCTTTCAAAGTTGAAGGCAGGACAAGGTTAAGTAGCAGCTTGAGGAGGGGAGAATCCCAGCTCCTTAAATCTTAAGATCTAGCTCTTTATCAGCTGGATCCCAGGAGGAGGAATCCAGGGAGGAAGAATGGGTTGGGGAAAGCTGGAATATCCTGATGGTGCCTGCTTTTCTTTGTTTGAAGTCCCCATACCTCAGGGGTCATGGGAAAATAAAAGGATTTCCAGAAGTTGAGCATACAGGTTCTCAAAACATCATCATCACCATCACCACAACAACTCAAAAAACAAAGAAAAACTCCCTCAACCTCCCTCCTCCACACCCCACCTCTTAACAGCAAAACATAGAAAGTAAAGGTCGCAGCCTGGTTGGTTGCTGCTGTATCTGGCTTGCTTGTGAGTTTTAGTTGGCCCACACAATATTTTCTTTTTTCAGCCAACGTTTAAACATCGGGGGAATTTCAAATAGCAACCCAGAACAGACGGAGATCCCGACTGTGCTTGGAGTCACACAGCTACACAGTGGTTGTTGGCCTTTTACCAAACCCGAATGTGTTGTCTTAGCTGGTCTCTGACTCTGTAGGTACGTGGGTTTGCTATCTCTCATGCTGAAGATCTGGAAACCCGCTGTCTTCATAGCTTTTGAAAAAGCCATTCTTTGGTGATATCTACTTGCAGCCACACAGGCTGTCTGTTCTCCCTGAACCACACATTCTTCTGAAGGCTCCACACCCCTTCCTGGATTACCATGTAGCCAGCACTCAGGTCAAACAGCCACTGTTCCTGGGAGTGTCAGGCGCTGTCCTTCACTGTCAAGAAGCTAGGTTAACTATTCATATGCTTGGAGGTTTTTGTTAACGATGTTTCCCGATCTGAATGAACATAAATGCCACGATAAGTATGGCACGTGGCCTCTGGACTTCAGACAAAATTCACATCGTGGGGTGAATGTTGACTAGTGGAAAGACAGGATTGCTTTGGCTAGGACCTGGTTAGTTGAAAGAAGCAACAAACAAACAAATAAAAACCCCCAACAACAACAATAACAACCCCAAACAAACCTCCCAACCTCAAGGATTTTTGTGTCCACATTCTCTTCGTCCTTCATCTTGTCACTGCCCTGGAACCACCAGGCTAACTCACCCTTTCTTTACTCCCCCGCCCCCCACCCCGGTCTGCTCTCTGAGATCCACTTCCTCCCGGCAGCCATCTGTGTGCTCGTAGCTAGAGTGAACCTACCCCCTGGTAACCTGTTGTGTCTCTCTGTGGCTTGTTGTAAGGCAGAGGCAATAGTGTCAGCCTAAACCTCCTTCCTTGAGTCTTTCTCCATTTTCCTCTATTTCCAAAGCCCAGGGAGGGTGTCTCACGCTCTGCTTGTTAAAGGACCAAGGCGAAGCTTGTAGGAAAGATTAAAGATACATTGGATGGATTTGGCTGTGACAAGCTCATGGAATAATATAATAAAGAGCACTTCATCTTGATTTTTGTAATGGTGTGCAAATATGTCCATGTAGGAAGGAGTGTGTGCATATGTGTGTGTGTGTGTGCACATGGAGGCTAGAGGTTAATGTTAGGTGTCTTTCTCCATCTCTCTTCACCTTATTAATTTATGTATAGATGTAGTCTCCTTATGCAGTTTTGACTGGCCAGTAACTTTAATACAGACCAAGCTGGGCTTGAACTCACAGATACCCATTTGCTTCTTCCTTCTATGTGCTAGAATTAAAGGCGCATACCACTGAGCCTGCCTATGTCATCTTTTCTCTTTCTTTCTTTCTTTCATGTATGACTGTTTTGCTTTCATATATGTACACATACCACATACATGTCTGGTGCCTAGGCAGATCAGAACAGTATGTCAGATCCCCTAGGGCCGGAGTTACAGACAACTGTGAGCCATCATGTGAGTGCTGCAAAGTCCAGTTCTTAGCAGGAGCAGCAAGTATTTCTAACTGTGGAGCATCTCTCCAGACCTTTATCTTATTTCACTGAGCCTGAAGTTCACTGATCCTTTCGCTACCTGGTCAATGTGGTCTAGTGGTTCTCCTGTTTCTGTCCCCTCTAGCATTGGTGTTAGGGGCATGCAGATTCATGACCGTTATGTGGGTATTGGGGGTCTGAATTCAGGTCCCCCTGCTTGCACTTTACCAACTGAACCATTTCCCACATTGACTAAAAAGTGTGTGTGTGTAAGCATGCCTGTGAAGGACAGAGAACAATTTTCTGGAGTCAGTTATTTCTTTCCCTGTGGGCACTAGGTATGAAACTCAGGTAGTTAGGCTTAGTAGCAGTTGCCTTTATCCTCCAAATATCTCACTGACCCATAATTTCAATGTTTTCATGTGAAAACAGAGCCTATTAATTTTGTATATTTACAGTGTGAATTTGACTCTTATCTAGCTATCTGTCTGTCTATCTATACGTTAATTAAGTAACCACCAGAGAATCATTCGGTTTTACATTAAAAGTTCAGAATTTTGCTGAATGCACACACCTTTAATTCCAGTACTTGGGAAGCACAGGCAGGTGGATCTCTGTGAGTTTGAGTCTAGCCTGGTCTACAGAGTGAGTTCCAGGAGAGCCAGGGCTATATAGAGAGACCCTGTCTTAAACAGCAACAACAAAAGTCAGATTTCCTGGCTGATGAGATGGTTCAGTGGGTAAAGTCACTTGTTGCCAAACCTGACAATTTAAGTTTAATATCTGGAAACCATACGGTCGAAGCAGAAAATTAATTTTCTCAAGTTTTCCCTTGATCTCCACATGTGAGCTATGGCATGCACACAAATAAAAAATGTAGTTAATTAAAAAAAATATTAGATTTCTTCTGGAACACTGGAAACCTAGACCAGTCCCTGGCTGAAGGTGGATGGGGCTGCTCTGTTTTAGTGGGTAGGCATGTGCCTGTTGGCGGCTGACCACCCCAGCATCCCACAGTGGCGTGTGGGATGTGCATACACACGGTCCTCTGTCCTCATTTATAGACTATGGGTGGCTGGTTGTAGGCATTTAAGCTTGACATCTCCAGAGTGAAGGGAAATTTTGCTAGGGGTAATGGTGGGAATCACTGCTCAGAAAATGCATTGAACTAAGATAATGGGTTATGGATTGCTGGACCCAGTTTGAAGTTCTCTGATTGACATGGGAAGCTGTATTTTATTTGGGGCCTTTATGCCTCTACCTCCCTTCCACCAAGCCCCCAACCTTAGGTAGGAGAGAGAAGGTTAGTGGGAGAGGGAGCACAGCCGGCTTCACCTGTCCCGGCTGTTTATGGTCCGTGGGTTCTTTTAGGGCTTTATCAATCTCCATCAACAACAAACGCAGCCCTCAGTCTCCTCCAAGTCGCTGCGCCCCAAAGTGTTTCTCTCCATCTGTTTGCTCCTGCCACACCATCGTCTCTAGTCTCTTCCACTGCGACTCGCCACCCGCCACCCGCATGCCACCTTTCTTTTTCTGGGCTCTCATATTTATATCCTCAGAGCCCTAGACCATGCCCTTCTCTGTGCCGCATGAAGCAGGCTGTTACCAACTGTCAAAGGCCATGTCCTCCTGCATGAGACAGTTATCAGCCGTAGGCAAAGTGAAGCCCAACTAAAACCCCACACTGGGGGTTAAAACAAACAAACAAAATTTACATAACTGAGATTTAAAAGAAACCAAAACTTCATCACGGGAAGTGGACCAAACAGCTTGTAAAACCTGTCAAGCTCCCTCCTGCATTGGCTGAGGAGATCCTCTCTGACAAAGTGACTGGGCCTTGGAGAGCTCCCAGAGTCTAGTGAGAGGGCATTGTCTGCTTAGCACTGAGTTGTACAATGAGGAAGTTTAGTAGCCCATGAAAATGCAAATGCAGGTGTGCTAATGAATTCTCTGGTGCCCCTTAGGGAGCGTAGAACACTCAGCTGTTGGCTGTTGGCTGTTGGCTTGGTGGTAAGGGTCACTTGGTAAATAAGGAGATCCTGGGGCTGGAGTTGTAGCTCAGTTGGTAGAATGTTTTGCCCGGCATGCTTGAAGCCCTGGGTTCTTTCTCTCACACTGCATCAGTCAGGTGTGGTGGAGCACACCTGCAATCCTAGCACTGGGGTGGGACTGGTCCTGGGCTTGTAGGCAGGAGAATCTAAATTCAAGGTCATTTTTTGGATACAGTGTGAGTTCAAAGCCAGCCTGGAACACAGGACAAAGATTGTCACCAAGATTTCAAGGGTGCCATCTTTCTGTCTTTGCGTTTGTTTTTGTTTTGTTTATTTTTTGTTTTTGAGATAGGCTTTTTCTGTGTGGCCTTGGCTGTCCTAGAACTCTCTCTGTAGACCAGGCTGGTGTGGAACTCATAGAGATTTGCCTGTCTCTGCCTCCTGAGTGCTGGGATTAAAGGCATGCGCCACCACCGTGCCATCTCTCTTTGATGAGATTCCTATATTTCCTTTTCTTCCTGGTTGGTCACTGGGGCTTGGGACTAAGAAGTTGAAGGCAGCTGTTTTCTGTACCTACCTTGGCTCTGTCTGCTCCACAGGTAATGGAGCTGAGCCCTAGAGGAGCTTACACATGGAGACCAGCTGAATGTCCTATTTCCTGCTTTCTTCCTTCTCTGATCATGCCCGCTTTGTAGTTTAATGGTATTTTAACATCTTCAAAATGCTCTCACAGCTTTTGTCATAAGATCTGAGTAATAGACACATGGATCAGGTGGAGCAGGCAGAACTTCATTTAAGATGGAAAATGAGCCATGCTGAGACTAACTGGCTTGTCCTTCACTGTTCAGCAACACAGCAGAAGAGCAGGAGTCCTACCCCATCCACCCAGGTCTTTTGAAGAGTTTAAGTTAGGCTGGCTGACTCCATTTTGAAATAGGGAGGCATCTTGACTGGGAGCTGAACTCAGGTACCAGGAAATGTCACAGAATGTGCACCTGGCAGAAAACAAAGTTAGCTCTCCAAGCAATGGCCTCTAGGAAATATTAAAGAATAAATGTTTAGTAAAAAATAGAGACAATCTCACTGGCAATTGTGATTACGTAAATGGTCACCTCTTCCCTATGGCTTTTACCCAATTCTGTAACGTCAAGGCACGAATCCCCCTGCTTTCTCTCATGGAAACATGTACCCCCCTGCTTGCTGTTATGGAAACCCCCTGCTTACAGACTTTCCCTTTAAAAACCCTGCTCACTCAGGGCTCAGATTCCCACTTCTCTACTGCTGTATCAGTGAGACTTGGGTCCCAAGTTCGAGCGCTCTCGTAATAAAGCTCTCTTGCTCTTGCATTGAGTCGTCTCCTGGTGGTCTCTGAGGGTCCCGTGATCCTGGCGTTATACTTTCTTTCCTCATCCTCCAACCTGACATTGGGAACTTTTTTTGCAGACATCAATTTCTTATATTTTTATTTAAAAATTGTTAGTACATTTTTGTTTTTGGTTTTCTAAGACAGGGTTTCTCTGTGTAGCCTTGTTATTGGCATTTTTATACAATACAATACATTATTATTACATAATACAATAAATGTTCCCCTCTCTCGACTCCTTCCAGATCTTCCTTAGCCCCCTTACCCACTCAGGGCTGTGTGTGTGTGTATGTGTTTGTGTGCGTGTGTGTATCCCAGGAGACTAGAAAAAGGCATCAGACCCCTGTGTCTGGAGGTGGAGTTACAGACAGTTAGGAGCCACCCAGCATGGGGTTCTGGGAACTGAAATCAGGTCTTCTGGAAGACTGGGAAGCACTCTTAACTTCTAAGCCATTGCTCCAGCTCACTGGGAACTTTCTACTGCTAACACTGGGGCAAATAGTGTTTTTCAAACAATTGAACAGAGTCCATTAGTCAAATCAATTTAATAGGTACAACCAGATTTCACAAATGAAATAGAACAGAGTGGATGATAATCAGCACATGTTGCAAGCTAAGTCTTATCAGTCAACTTTGATGTAAGTCTGCTGCCATTTGGGTTTCCAATCTCTTCCTGTCACTTGTTTGGGAACAGATTTGAATCTCTCTGGACTTGGATTTTGGATGCTGTGAAGCCTTATCAGTTGTTTCTGCCTGAGCTTCAGGGAGATTAGATTGCAATGACAGGCTGTTGGGAAGTCTTGCTTTCCCACATCTGACAATTCAAGGCAGGAATGGGTGCACAGACAATAGGACTTTCAATGTGTTTTTGACATGGATTTAAAAATATATTACCGTTGCCCTTGGTTACTTCCCCGAATGTGAAGGTAAGTCCCCATTGCTGAAGACACCACACACTTTGGACACAGTACTTGGAAGAACTGAGCTGGATCTGACCTGGAAGGCTCTTCCCTAAGGACCAGCTCTCAGTGCTGGAGGGCAGAAGAGCAGCTGCCCAGCTGTGACTCCCAGAACCACAGTGACCAGCATGGCAAGTTATTCCTAGAGGTTTAATATCTTTTTACCTTGGTGGTAGCTGACAGATGTCTAGTTGGACTTGCTCAGTACTAGGGAATTCATGCTTGGTGCTGTAAATTTAGCCAAATATTCACAACTGGGGAGACCGTGGAACCCAGAGGAGGAACTTCAACTGCTACTCTCCTAAACCAGTGTAATTTCTCACCTTCTTCTACATACTCACACTTATGCCCACAGGTCAGGGTAGCTCTCACCCTTGTCTCAGTCAGGGTTCTCTTGCTGTGAAGAGACACCATGGTCACAGCAACTGTTATAAAAGAAAACATTTAGCTGGGGCTGGCTTACAGTTCCAGAGGTTTAGTCCGTTGTCATCATGGTGGGGAGAAGGTTGGAATGCAGGCAGACATGGCGCTGGGGAGGTAAGTGAGAGTTCTACATCTGGAACTGCAGGCAGCAGGAAGAGCAAGACACCAAGACTGGCTTGAGCTTTTGAAACCTCAGAGTCCATCCCCAGTGACACACCTCCTCCAGCAAGACCACACCTCCTCCAACAAGGCCACACCTCCTAGTTCCTCTCAAGTAGTGCCAATTCCTAATGTCCAAGCACTCAGTCTATATGAGCCTATGGGGCCCATTCTTATTCAAATCACTGTATCTCTCATCCAAGAAGCTTTTTTTTTTTTAATTTTAACATTTTTATTTTATATTAATCACAGGTTATATACTTTGTATCCCAGCCGTAGCCCCCTCCCGCATTCCCTCCCTATCCCACCCTTCCCTCCCTCATCTCCTCCCTGCCCCTTTCCAAGTCCACTGATAGGGGAGGACCTCCTTCCCTTCTGTCTAACTCTAGCTTATCAGGTCTCTTCAGGAATGGCTGCAATGTCCTCTTCTGTGGCCTAGCAAGGCTGCTCCTCCCTTGGGGGGCGGGGAGGTAGAAGAGCCAGCATTGAGTTCATGTCCAAAATAGTTCCTGTTCCCCTTACCCACTTGGGTATTGAGCTACCATTTGCTACATACAAGCAGGGGTTCTAGGTTATGACCATGCTTGGTCTTTGGTTGGAGAGACAGTCTCATAAAAGACCCCTGTGCCCTTGGGATATATTTGGTCCTTGCGGAACACCTGTCCTCTCCAGGTCATACTAACTCCCCCTTCTTTCATATGATTCCCTGCACTCTGCCAAATGGTTGGTTATGTTTCTTAATATTTGCTTTGATACCCTGTTAGGTAGAGACTTTCCGAGGCCCTCTGTGGTAGGCCTCTTGTCCTGTTACTTGTTTTCTCCTACATCTAATGTCCATCCAATTTTACTTTCTAAGTGAGGATTAATCCTCTTACCCCAGGTCCTCTTTCTTGTTTATCTTCTTTAGGTATATAGATTTCAGTAAGTTTATCCTATCTTATAGGTTTACATACGTGAGTATATACCATGTGCGTCTTTCTGCTTTTGGGATACCTCACTTAGGATGATAGTTTCCAGGTCCCACCATTTGCCTGCGAATTTCATGATTTCCTCCTTTTTAATTGCTGAATAGTATTCCATTGTGTAAAAGTACCACAATTTCTATATCCATTCCTCAACTCAGGGGCATCTGGATTCTTTCCAGGTTCTGGCTATTACGAATAAAGCAGCTACGAACATAGTTTAGCAAATGTCCTTGTTGTGTACTTGAACATCTTTTGGGTATATGCCTAGGAGTGGTATAGCTGGATCTTGAGGAATCACTATTCCTAATTGTCTAAGAAAACGCCAAATTGATTT